>CM042833.1:26320125-26951242 GCA_009982885.2 Hyles vespertilio | reverse complement strand
AGTTCCAGAAGGGTAGGCGAGGTTGCCAAGGGACCAAATTTTCGCATGTATGTTCCGTCCCACGATGTGATAGGTGGCGAGCCTATCGCCATATCGGGCACAAATCCTGACTCTGGGCTGATAATGAATAGAAAAATCCAATATCACTTTGCCCTACCCGGGATTCGAACCCGAGGCCTCACCTTTGTAACCGTACCTTAGTACAACTACGCACTGAGGCAGTCTACAAGTCGGGATCTACAAGCTCAGGTAATAGTTGAAAGTTGAAATTAATCGGCCAATTGTCAATTCAAGTGCGTGGTGGCCTAACTACTCTCAATTGTACTCTCGATTGTAGAGGAGGCCCGTGCCCTGCAGTGGGACATATATGGGCTGACACAGAATTACCCATTCTGACCTTGAATTTAGTTTATGGAAATGAAGAGTCTCTCAGATATCGAATTAGAAACCAATCAGAACAATAACAAAAAAATCAATAAATGCTGACCACATTTTTTTTCTGAGAATATTTTCATGTTTTCATGAACGAAGGTTCTTTCAAATATCGATTTGGAATCATTCGGATAAATAACAAAAAAACAAAAATTAAAATGACCCGGAATCGAACCCGAGACTTCAGCGTCGTAATCATATTATGAGGCAAAAATGTATAAAATTTCACGCGAACAATAACAAAAAAATCAATCAAAATTGCGGACCCACATGTTTTTTTTCTGAGAATATTTTAATTTTTTCGGAACGATGGTTCTTTCAAATATCGATTTAGAACACCTTCGGATAAATAAAAAAAAAACAAAAAGTAAAATGACCCGGTTTCGAACCCGAGACTTCAGCGTCGTAATTATATACGAGGCAAAAATGTATAAAACTGTTACGCTCCCTTCGACTAATTTCGTTGAGCGCTTATACGTAAGTCAATGACCTTTCTCTTTTATTTGGTAACTTAGCTAGTTAAAAATGAACTTAAAAATTAATATATACTGCTATTTATTTTTAAATATATGTAAAAAAATTAAAATGTACAAACAAAAAGAGTACCCACCTAAAATAATAAGAATTACGTAAATTTGAAAATTACGTAAAAAAATAATCGGCGGGCTAGAATTTCGAAACGTCGAGCGCAGATCGTCGTCCACCAAGGCCCGCGGCCGTCTGCCGGGAACGCCCCCAATGAGATAGCTTATATGGCCGTAACGTACAAGAATGGGATAGGATGGCCCATGCGCTTCTCAAAATAAAACAACATAAGCGCCAAACCATATTTTATTTTATTGTCATCGTACTATTTACTTTTTTCTGTTTTTTTCTCGCAAAAAAATAATATTTAAAAATATGTTTATGTCAAATTAATCTTGAGTTTCTACACGGGGTAAGTTAGGAGTTCTGAGTTCTTAAAAAACTTAACAGCTGCTACTTTGGACTGTATTTTTGTTAAGGCAAAGTGGCGTAATCATGTATTTTTATTCATAAAATTGTTAATTATATCATCAATTAAAACTATCTGAAAATGGACTACCTAATCTTAGTAATTTATGATATGTAGGCTTTTAAAAAATCCAAATTTTTCGAGGTATCCCCTTAAAAACTTTAGCGTTTTTTATTGTCCATCCAATATTCCGTCCCTTATTTCAGCACCAAAATGCTGTTTTTCCTAATAATATTGCACGCCATTACTTTTTGTTAGTAATAAAGTAATAATAACAATTTTAAAAAAAGAATTGGCCAAATTGGTCCAGGCGTTGTTGAGTTATGCGCTTACCAACACATTTTGCGATTCATTTTTATATATAGAAGATATTATAGTCCACCCTGCTGGCTTAGTGCGGGTTGGCGGATTTTATTTCACGTAGAATTTAATCCGAAAAGTCAGAGGTGTGCCCTGGGATTTGAACCCGTGACCATCGTTAACTTGTTGGCAGTCGCGTCTAGTACGTTACCATATACAAATTAATAAAACCTTCATACTGCCTTACCAGGTGACGTAAGTAATAGAACAAATATTTAAAAATATAAAACTGCATATCGTTTCGTTATAATGTCTAGATACGGCATCAACGTACCAATATTCTTTTTATTCTTGAGTCTAAAAACAATATTAATGCGAAATTAAATATGTCCCCCAGCGCATCTAAAAGTATCAATTCAAAAACAATGTCGTTATGAAAACGAAAAATTATAATTAGATATATTTTGGTGTATTCCGGCAAAACGCTTCGATAGAGTATACCTTGTTTAAAACTGTTGCAATAATCTCAAAAAACAATGGGCGATTTTGGTAGATATGAACATGATTTCAATTTACATTTCACAAAATTATGCGCAAGACGCCGTATCTAGATAATATTATATACACGATGTACACATTTTTTGAATTTTGTTCTATTTCGTCAGCCGTCAATGAAAGACAATGGAAAGATAGATCATTTTACGTTGGATGGTAGTTGAAGCTGGACCGTCTTTTACGTCTCCCGTCAAATAAACAAAGATATCCTATATTGGCTGGACGCATCACGCTTAAACGATACCCAAAAAAAAGGTTTTTAGTATCTTCCTCAGAAATTTTCCTAATTTTCTCACCCCTAAAACCTTCCCAGGACTTCCACGAATATTTCAAGACCAAAATCAGCCAATTGGTCCAGGCGTTGTTAAATTATGCGGTTACCAACACATTTTGCGATTCATTTTTATATATAAGACTAGCTGTGCCCGCGACTTCGTCCGCGTGGAGTTTAACAAAAAGTTAATTAGTTTTTTTAAGTTATTTTTATAAATAAATGAAATTTTCTAAAACAAATGTTAGCCTAAGTTACTCCTTATTATATCAGCTACCTGACAATAAAAGTCCCGTCAAAATCGGTCCAGCCATTTCAGAGATTAGCCGGAACAAACAGACAGACAGACAGACAAAAAAAATTAAATATCATTTTCGGCACAGGTATCGTGTATATAACGATATGTAGTAGGACATTTTTTTTTATTTTCACTCTTAAAACAGATACTTCAATTTTATTTATATGTATAGAAGATAATAAATTAACTTTGAGGTGCTACATGAGTATACATGTGGTACGCCATCCTGAAACAAATATATTTTTAATTGCTTACAACTTGAAAAAATAATAAAATAAATTGATTGCCGTTTTTTATATTAGTTTATGGTAAGCAGGCACTGAAAAATCGATCTCTTAATAATATTATTATTTGTTGTAATGATGACAAGTGATATGACCGCTCGTAGACATAAGCGAAACCAAGACACCTTAATTACAAAGCAATGCTTGGCTTTCACTGCGCTCGCCATCCCGAGACATAAGATCTTAAGTATAAGTACAGCGATTACTCGGGCGAGAATGTCCTTTGAACCGGAACATAACATGGCATTTAAACTGCCGTGTGGCGGGGGAAATAGACATTGCGGTGGTACCTACACATGGTGGTAACGTATGAGCGACCTGCCACTGATAAACAACCGATACTACAACCGATGGTGCAGGGTTTTTTTAGGTGGATATATATATTTTCGTAGTTGTATATTTTTATTCATAATTAAATGTGCTAAACCAATATTAATCAGTTTTAAAGGCATCCAGTCACGATCCTCTCTTTTTGTCCGAGCTGTGCTTAGTGCATATCCATTTACGTTTCAAAAGCTCATCACGTGGAAATCTGGAAATATTAATTAATGTTATATGTAAATATAGTTATTCAAAATATATGAGGAAGCTAATGTATTTTGTAATGTTCGCGGTTGGATTAAGTTATTTGAATTGATTATGAAAATAATTCATAACAAATAACTTAATTGTTTTAAATGTGATTGAATTAGAAATAAATATACAACTATCCAAATCCATTCAAACTTTCATCGTCAATTTGCTGTATGATCGGTTTCGCTTCTGACTTGTTAATCTATGACGTACGCTTTTTGTCCCTATCGCACTTCACAATCTTTGTATTACGCGATCCTTCTTACACAATTGAAGGCGGTGTATACTAATTTAAAATAAAAATTAAATTTTGTGTGGTTTTTATATACTTACGTATGGTGTGTAGGTCCCATTTAGTTTCGTATTTTTGCACCATTGTTTTAACACTTTTAAAACACATAATTCGACACTTTAGACAATATTTTCGAAATAAATTATGTTGACAGCACTGAGGTCTTCCCTCTGTTGCCGTTGCTATGCGACTAGATGAAATTACATCAATTGCCCGAATTTGAACGCCTCACTTTTGAAGTGCTAGTGCGATATCTACGTCGTATTTGTATAATATATCATTGCGGGGAAACATCAAAATAAATTACATAAAAGTTTATACAAAGAAGCGTACTGCTGCGTAGCTGTCACGCGGCAGACTGATTCGGGTGCGGTGCATCATGCATGCACCGCACTTGGGTGGGACACGTTTGTTACAAACAAGGTTCGGAACCGGTTTAAAGAGAGCGGTTAATTCTGATAAAATACCGGTAAATTATATCGCTCCTACGTTTACCGGTTAAAATAATGAACGGTTTCAAACTAACCCAAATGATAAGGGTTACCGGTTACTTAAGCATGAACGGTTTAATAGGTACCGGTATTAACCGGTTAATTCCAAAACAAATTAACCGGTTAATACCGTCTGTTGCATATTGCAATGCAAGGTCAAACTTGTGCGGTTCGGGTAGATTCGTGTTGAGACGTGTTTATGTCGAGATACCGCGTGCGGGCTCGTTTCTCGTCTATAATTGTATTCGAATTATTCAAGAGAACTGGACGCGTAAAACGCAACTCCGTTTTGAGGCCCAAATAATGTCAATTAAAATTGAAATTTGGTTTAATTTTTACATTTTTGACTTCCCGACGTTTCGATTACTTTCGTGGTCACGGGGCGGACTGCAATTAAAATAGTTCAATTTAAAATTGTGAATTAGTTGCTGTTTACCTGTTGTGATGGGGAGAAAAAGAATAAATAGAATATATCCGTTCTTTAGATTATGACAAGAAAAGCCCACTGGCTTTCCTTGATATCTTTCGAGGCGCCGGATCTTGATATTTTTCGAGGTGGGGCAAAAACTGAAGAATGGCGCCCCCGCTTGCCTATATTTTTATCTTTATCATAATCATAATTTGTAGCAACCAGGCTCAGGCCTTCGGGAGAGAACGCTATTTTACCACCATGTTAGTCATTTTACACGCTTTATATTAGCTTCACTTGTATGTAGCTTCATTTTTGAGGGTTAACGTCACTCGCGTCCGTAGGCTTTGACTCTAGTTTCACTACACGTGACCAAAAAATGCCAAATGAGTGACACAGTTCGAGGTGGTAGGACTTAAGTGTCCGTCCGAGTAGCGACCACCGTCCACGGGGCGAGGTGTAAAGACCGCCATTGTGATCCTCGTTTTCCGGGATCAGCCTGTGTTATTCCGGATTTTCGAGGGGAGCCCGGACATGGGGTTGTACCTTCTGGGTATTTTCGGTCGCTGTCGAAGAGAGGAGTGGCCGCCCACGGTACAGTACAGGGGCCCAATCGTGGCTAACCACCATGTGAGGCTGCCTCACCATGTCGTGCATAATCTTGGATAGGTCTGTCGTGCTGGTTGGTGACCGGATGTGGCATCCCGGCGGCCCATCACCAAACCCATCCCTACAACCTTGTGACAGTGCAATTAAACAGAGCAGATCCTTCAGCGGTGCATAACCCCACCACTGCGATCACTATGGAGTTCACCAACATCTGCGGACTCCATACGAACCTCTATGCCGTCCACCACCATCTCGAGACGGCCCGGCCTGCTTTGCTCTTCTTGATGGAGACGCGGATTCGTTGTCCGGCCGAAAATTCCTACCTGCTGTACCCCGGTTATTCGCTTGAAGACAACTTCAAGCCTAAAGCCGGGGTATGCTTGTGTGTTCGGTCGGAAATCTGCTGTCACCGTTTGCGCTGCATGGAGGACCCCTCCTTCTCCGCTTTGTGTGTACACGTGGGTCTTGGTTCCCTGAGCCGCATCTACGTGTGCTTATACTGGTCTCACAACGGAGTCGCTGAGACGACTCGGCTATTCAGGTATCTTAGCCAGGCAGCTCATGACGAGAGGGCGCAGTTCCCGTTGGCCAAAATGGTGGTCTTGGGGGATTTCAATGCACATCATGAACTGTGGCTGGGCTCCTCCAAAACTGATCATGCTGGTTCTTCTGGACTCCAATCACTGCCTGGTTGAATCGTCAGTACCGTTCGCTTCACCTCCACGTCCCGTGCAGTTTAAGCGGAGGGTCTGGCATTACTCAGGAGTCAGCAGATTGGGATGGTATGCGAGATTATTTCTCATCCATTCCTTGGAGGCAGTTCTGCTTTGAGGGTGAAGATCCTTAAGCGAGCGCCAACGCTATTGCTAACGAGATCAGGCTTGGAATGGAAAACTACATTCCATCTTCTGATATCGCTAGTAGGGGCCGTGGACGCTTCTAGTTCAATCGTGCCGGCGCCGATGCTGTCGGCGATAATAAGGCGGCGTATCGCGCTTGGATCAGGGGTCGTGCCATGAAGGACCAATATCAGTTCCCTCATAGAAGCCTACAACAGAGTAACCAAGACGTGCAAGAAGGGCTACGTTAAAGCGGATGCCCAGCGCGTCAGAGGACTTGCGTTGGGCAATCAGTCAACTAGCAGTCGTGCTTATTGGACTATGGCCAGGGCCGTTCAGTCTAACTTCTGCCGTCCAGGGTTGCCACCGCTGAAGTATTCGGAAGGGTCGCTGACTCACAAGCCGCAAGAGAAGGCTGCCTTCCTGACAAATCTCTTTGCGGCTAATTCCCGCTTCCAAGACCGTGGTTCCCAGACGCAAAGTTTTCTCAATGGCGGATATCCGCATTAGGAAGTGTGATGTGCGGCGTGAGCTACAATTTTTCGATGTGCGAAAAGCCAGTGGCCCGGATGGAATACCGACGGTGGTTCACAGAGCTTGTGCAGCCGAGTTGTCAGTCTGTGCAGGAGCACTGTCTCGCCTCTACCGAGCGTCCTACCGCGCAGGAGTTGTGCCTGAATCTACGAGGGAGGCTAATGTGCAACCAATCCCCTAAAAGGGTGATCGGTCAGACCCTACCAACTATGGAACGGATCATAAACGCTCAATTGACCCGCTACCTGGAGGATCACTCGTTGAGCAGTGACAGACAATACGGTTTCCGTCAAGATCACCTGTTGATCTTCTAGCGTTTTCCCTGCATCGCTGGAGTGAGGTGATTGACCGGCGTGGCGAGGAATATCTAAATAACTCATTCAATAATTATCAAATATTTATTTTATTTAAATAGATACGTTTATAATTTATACATGAATTATTTGCATTTGGCGACAGCAGACAGCCATCGTAAACGCATACACGGTGAGATATGCTGCAATTCTTCAGTAATCAGATTTGAAAAATGGGTAGTTTTTTTGTCTGTTTCGGATTTTATGTACTCTAAACATGATAAACACATTTACTTATATTCTACCGATAGACGCGACGCGTCATAGAAACTATTTGTCCCATATTTGTCAAAGCTCAGTAGCGACATCTATATAGTACGTTTACTTGAATATTACAAATTATTATCAAAGATTATTAGACAGAAGAGATAGTTCAAATCAATTATAGCTTTTCCAAATATACTGCCTAAGTATGAATGCTGTCATAGCAATTATATATTTTGTAATGATTTTTATTTACGTGAATAATTCATGAAAATTATCTAAATTAAACTAAAAAGTGTACAAGTTCATCACAGTTTTACAATAAGATAATGAAACAACAGACAAATATTAGAGAGACCTGCCTCTTTCGTAACAACGCGTAAGAATCTAAAACAATTTTAAGTGATATTAGTCTTTAATAAATTAAATATGACCACGTCTCTGAATATCGAACTAAACTCAAGTGGCTCTCAATACGCTTTCGCCGGAATACTCGCATCCTTTCACTTCTCTATACCATATTATTTCATCCCACGACTCCAAATTATTTAAAACGTCGCTTTCATTTCTTAAGCAATACCCATGTACGATCTCTTAGGTCTTCAGAAAATTTGATTCTAGAAATTCCTAAGCACAGCACATCATTCCTAGATAAATCTTTTACTGTCCATGCTGCTCGCTTATGGAATGAGCTACCCCTGACAATAAGACTTGCTAAATCTCTGCCTATTTTTAAGAGATTAGTCAGAACGCACTATTTGTCGCAACAGTAATATATTATGTATAAATATATTTTCTCTCAAATATTTTTTTTTTCGTTACGTTTATAGTATAATATATTTAGTAAAGTCACATTTTACTTTGTGTAGTTTATGTAAGTGTATACTTGTATTATATATATATATATATATATATATATATATATATATATATATATATATATATATATATATATATATAGCGGCCCGGCCCAGCTTCGTCTGGGTGCATATATTTTTTGATTCCACTCCACACCAAATACATGTTATTTTTCGTATAAACTCTTGTATACCTAAACTTGACGTAGCTGTCCTACTGTCCGGCTCAATCCCGTCTCATCCGTCTGTTCAGTCTCTTCCCAATCCACCCCGTCCTTTCTCTTATTATCCATCCCGTCTTATAACGTGCATTTATATTTCGTCCTATCAAGTCTGTCAGCTATCCCAGCCTTCTCCCGTACCTTCCACTCTATTATATCCCGTCTCTCCATATACATGTACATATAAAGATTGCCTTATGAAATTTTTGTGCAGCAGAAATCGTAATATTTTAATTTCACCACAACTTCAAAACCAAACGTCCAATTTTAATCATTAAAAACCAAATATTATCAAAATAAACTGTACTTATTGATGAAATAATTTATTTTGATAAGGATTAATAGCATGAGTAAAATAAACGCGTTTAAATGTAGTCCAAAAAAAATTCAAGATTTTTAAATAAAAATGTGGTTGTTGTGCCTCACTCGACATAGATAGGTATAGTGTGTCGCGGACTTTTTGTAGATATTTATAGGATCTACAATTAATTATAACATTTTATGGTTCTATCTTTTGTAGTTTAGGCAGCGTACGCAAAATAAGTAACTTCTTTGGTTGATTTTTTTCAGTTTCTGTCCGAAAAATCCAAATATCTTACGGAACCCTATTTTTTTCCAAAATAAAATATAGTCTATGTTACTCGTGGATAATGTAGCTTTCGAATGGTGAAAGAATTTTTAAAATCGGTCCAGTAGTTTTTGAGCCTATTCATTACAACCAAACAAACAAACAAACAAACAAAGTTTTCCTCTTTATAATATTAGTGTAGATATATATATATATATATATAAATATAAATAATGCCTATTTATAAAGCTTTTAGTTGTACATGATTTTCTTCCTTTCCTTTTTAATGACTATCTTCGATTTTCCTTCTCCTATTCATTCCAATCCATTCAAAGGTTGTCTGGAAGAGATCGCCGCGCCGTTAGCAATAAGGTCGCCGTTTGTACGTACTTATGTTATAAGTTCCTTAGTTGTAAAATTATTTTATAAATTTTTTTGTACAATAAATAAATAAATAAATAAATACAATGGGATCCAAATTCCAACGTAGTCCATTAGGTAATTCATATAAAGAAATAGGCTCTAAAAACTGTCCACTGTTTCAAAACATACATACAAAACACATATTTTGTGTTATTAATTAACAACATAAAATTAAAATGAAATACTGAAATCCATTTTTAAACTACATTTTTCCTACATATCTGTATTTGTTATGTATTCGAATAGTTTATGCCTATTTGGTCAACTGATATGAATGTCCCATGAATAATCTATATCTAATATAGTTCGTCTCTCTCACTCGACGAGCAATTTTTGTGCGTGGGAATGAGACATACGATTCAGAAGGTCATCTTGTATTTCTAATTAGCTATACAAATATTTAATCCAATAATAAATAAAATATCTGTATTATCGGCATTATACTGCAATATTTTATCACTTAAATTGTATGCTTTAATTATATTGTAACTTCAGAAAATTTCGCTGTCGGTTTGACGGGGAAAATCAAAATAATATACTTTTAAATATAAGCAAAGAGGCGTACTGTTGCGCGGCCGTCACGCGGCAGATTGATTCGTGTGCGGTGTATGCACCGCACTTGGGTGGGACATGTTTTTTACAAATAACGTCTTATCTAGTGTAACATTGATATCGATGGATAAACATATTATATTCTCTTTTTTCGTCACGGGCATCTAGTAGTTTCACTTTTTTTCCTCCGAAGTGATACTCATTTTTTCTTTTAACAAAGATGGAGATAGATGAAGAGAAGATGGAGATGGTCACGATCACAATGTTGTGAGTCAAATACATAATATATCAGGAGATCTGCTTTGCTTTCGTTTTAAACCTGTAAAGAACAAAAAACGAATAATGAATTGGTCATACTCATTGACTTATATTCTACCGATAGACGAGGCGCGTCATAGAAACTATTTGTCCCGTATTTGTCAAAAGCTCAGTAGCGACATCTAGTACGTTTACTTGAATATTACAAATTATGATCAAAGATTATTAGACAGACAAGACAGTTCATGTCAATAATAGCTTTGCCTAAGATACTGCCTAAGTATAAATAAATAATAAATACCGTCATAGCAATAATATATTTGCAATGTTTTTTTTTATTTACGTGAATAATTAATGGAAATGATGTAAATAAAATTAAATACTCTTACAAGTGTACAAACCTGTCAAGCAGTCAATCAGTGTACAATCAGTCTGACATTTATTAATTTAATAACATTTATGAATTTTTAACAAGCTGATACGAAAATGACTACCGCATTTGGAATATCTGAAATCTTCGTGTCGAAAATGAATTGAACAAATATAGGTATGTTCTAATGGCAGCCACTTATATCCATTCCAATAATTCTGGACAAATATTATAGAGATCTCCTTTTTTCGTAACCGACGCGGAAGAATATAAAACAATTTTAAATGGTATTAGTCTTCAATAACAATGGGTTCGAATAGTCTATTAAGTAATTTATATTAAGAAATGGGGTCTAAATACTATCCACTGTTTCAAAACACACATACAACACACATATTTTGAGTTATTAACCAACAACATAATATGATTAAAATAAAATACTGAAATCAATTTGCAACTACATCCTTTCTACATATTTGTATTTGTAATGTATTCGAATAGTTTATGCCTATTTGGTCCACTGATATGAATGTCCCTTGAATAATCTATATCTTATATAGTTCGTGTCTCTCACTCGACGGGCAATTTTTATGCGCGGAAATGAGATACACGATTAAGGAGCTCACCTTGTATTTTAACGAGCTCTAAAATATATTTAATCCATTAATAAATAAAAGATCTGTATTATCGGCATTATTCTGCAATCGTATATCACTTACGTTGTATTCTTTAATTATATTGTAACTTAAGAAAATTTCGCTGTCGGTTTGACGGGGAAAAGTCAAAATAAATTACTTATAAATATAAACAAAGAGGCGTACTATTGCGCGGCCGTCACGCGGCAGACTGGTTCGTGTGCGGTGCATGCACCGCACTTGGGTGGGACACGTTTGTTACAAAGAACGTCTTATCTAGTGTAACATTGATATCGATGGTCATACTACATATACAAGGTATATCCCGACTGCAACCGAAAACACTAGCAACTAAAAAATTCGCAAAATAAAATCGATGATGATTAACTTTAACTTTTTTAAAGTCGCATCGTTTACAAAATTTTATTTTCGTTTTCAGTAGCAATCTGGATATACCCAGTAGAAGTGGTGCCACCACCTGAAAAAATATGGGCTATGTTAGACGACAAGGACATCGTTTTATTGACAATAAAAAAATTAGGCGAATTATGATTTACTATACTTACTCTTTATATTGCATAATTAACTTAAATATTTTTGATTTTCTTCTAATCCGTCACTCTTCAATAAAAGACAGATCATTTTAAACCATATGATTACCAATCAACGGGTTGGCCATCAACAAAGCTTAAATTTATTTTACGTCTTCTGTCAACCAAAGACATTCTACAAAACAGTTCCTTGTGTTTGTGTGGTTCAGATGTCGGCGATTTAAATCACATACTCTTTTCGTGTGTAAAATATGATCATTCATCCTTTATTAACTCTTTAACTCTCCTTCATATTCCTTTTTCCTGTTCTATTTCCTCTCTTAGTACTAATGATATGTCTGTATATAAATGTATAGCTTCATTTTTTATAAGTAATAAAATAAAAGTGTAAATAGTTATTGTAAACATTTTATACGTTATAATTATAGTGTTAATTTTCTCCTTATTTAATATCTCTATGTTTTATTTTGTTTGTCGTGTTGCTTTCTCTCCTTTTTCATATCCAACTCTCCTGATAGAAGTTAAAATTCCGCTTTCTTTTTATTTAAATAAACAGTTGCCCTACCTTTAATCCCAGTCCTCTGATAACCAATCTCTAATAACTCGACATTGGCTAAATGTACTTAAAGTACGAAGCCAGAAAGAAGGAAAAAAAAAGTCAAGATAATTTGGTCGGATAATACTTCTAAAATACACCGATATCAATGCTAAAATACGTATTTTTTTATGCAAATATAATCCTATTTTTCAATGTATTCTATGAAATACTATTTGCAGATGTTAGTAATAATGAACGTCTATATTTATTTTGCCCAATATATTAAATAAAATACACTTACCAATGAGAGGTAATATTTTCATATTATCGTTTAGATCGGCTCTTACAGCCAATAATAAAGCAGCGCACCATACCTTTTGTCTTATAATCACTTTCAACACTCTTTTACACACATTTTTGACCGCAAATATTCGTAAAATACTAAGTAATTCAAGTTTATAACAAACCGCACGTCCTATGTGCTTGGCCCCAACAATATGAACCCAACAAAATTATGTGGAACTATGACAAGGACCACAAATTGTGTTTTTTTCACTTTCATTTTTATGGTATAACACAGATACACTCCCAATTATGCTCCCAATAGATACCTAATGCAAGGCAGCGGTTGCGCCCAACACATATAAGATATCAGATAGATATAAACCGATGCCAAATGTCGTGTCATCAGTGTCGTCCAAGTAGTGGACCTGCACATGTCGTCGCACGTTAGCGAAAATTACATTTTGGGAACATAATATTACAGTTAAAAATGATTTGTTCAATAAAATGGTGTGCAAAAAACTCAAAAAAATGAAGTATCTAAAAAAAACGCAATAAGTTTTCATCGATAACTAATATTCATTAAATTAATTTGGTCCCGAGCGAGCTCAATTTATACCGGTTAATGTATCAATGTCATACAGTCGAGTTCGGATGGAGAATCAGCCGTCTCTTTTTCGCATAGCAATAACCGTAATAAACACATATTTTTTTTGGCGAAATCACGCGTTCCTCTAGTGTTTGACGAATGTTTAAAATATAATTCCCAGAATATCGATATTGTAAAACAATAATGTAAATTAATTTTATTAAATGACAATGTCACAAAATATATATTGATTTAAATAAAAATTGCAAATTACCATAATTACGTTATTTTATGTAATTTGAAATAGTTAAATTTGTTAACAAGGTCTTTGGCGTAATTAAATTTCCTTTTTTCCTCTAGTATGGGAGGGTATTTATCATAAGTTTTAGTATACTAAGTTTATTGAAAATCAGTAGCACAAGCTATTGCACTAATTTTAACATACGTTGTATATATCGTCTCAAAAACATTCATAGTTCGTCAAGTGGGTTTCATCGTCACTTGTCGATATTACATTTACTACAGCCGCCGTCAGAATACAAGAAACGGAATAAGTTATTGTAGCCCTCTAGGTCGTGAGGTTTAGTTATTTACTATTTCATATTTTTATCTGATCTTTTTTTTTTCTCTCTTTATTTTAAGAGGGTTTAATCACCGAGTGATTATGCCACCCTCATTGGTACACAGAATTACCTAACTTAACTTCTAAGCCCTTTCTTAACTATTTTATACATAACTTTTGCCTCTTCGGATGTTGGTGAAGCTAAAATACTGTTACATCTGCCAATATCATATGACTTACCAAACCCGGTAAGTCTTTCGGCTTCATTCCGGACACATTCCATCAAGATGTGATATGCATCTTCAATATTATTACAATCTGGGCAATTTGGTGATGTGGATTTACCCAGAAGGTAACCAAAACTGTTTAATGGAATGTGTCCAGCCCGAAGCCGGACAGCCTTGACAGAAACGGTACGATTCAAATTAGTTTGATCCAACCAGGAACATCTAGATAGAACGGGTTGTATCGTACGATACCATATACCTTTACTCAGTGATCTCTGATCAAAATATTCTTGCCACATTTTGTTACATTGATCTTTGATTACACCCCGAAAATCGGAAAAAGTTGGCTTATAAAAGCAGTCTACGCCTATACTACATGCTTCTTTTGCTAAGCGGTCAGCTATCTCGTTGCCTTCTATACCAACATGAGCAGGAACCCATTGTAACACAACTGATTTCCCTTTATTTGTAAGACTACGTAGAGATCTAATTACGTTGTAGGCTATGTTGGAACCTCTGTAAATAGTTGTGCATCTGACTAAATGTTGAAGAGCACTCTTTGAGTCTGTTAATATGACAAAATTATTACAGTTAACTGAGTCTACATACGACAAAGCTTCTTCAATTGCTATTAATTCCGTAGACATTATATTAATATAGTGATTCACCTTTAATCGAAGAACACCATTAGTCTGACAATCATAAAACGCCGCCCCAGAACTATCGTTATCTTTAGATCCATCCGTGAAAATTTTAAAAAACCCAGAATATGTTTCATTAAGAAATGATCTACATAACTTTTTGATTGCTTCACTAGAATAATATTTTTTAGCCTCCTGCAAACCTTTTATGTTGAGGACAACAGTTTTAGACAAGTCTATATTGTGAACCCAGGTATCCAACGAAAATAATTCTATCTGAGTACTTAAATGTATTGGAAGCATATTATGGGAATCATCAATTTTAATTAAAAGGGGCATTTTAATATTCCGACATAATTGTGATTGGTAAGCAGTATGTAGTTTGCCTAATAATGTTATAATTGTGCTATCGGAATATGATTTTATTTTAAGCCAATATTTCCCAGCCAGGTAGTGTCTTCGGTACTGTAGCGGTTGCAAATGTAACTCGTTCTCCATAACGTGGATGGGAGTAGTCTTGATAAACCCGCCTATTATTCTCATGCATAAATTTTGGATTCTGTCTAGTTTCATCAAATGAGATTTGCTGCTGTTGTCATATAGAAAGGAAGCGTAGTCTAACCTACTGCAGACTGATGAAATGTATAGACGTCTCAAGTGTTTAGGGTGCATACCCCATCCCGAACCAGAAAGTGCTTTGAACGTATTTACAGTTTTTAAAACTCTTTTACATGTAATATTTATGTGCTTGCCCCATCTCAGGGATTGATCAAGCCAAACCCCTAAGTATTTTACCGCGCTTACATTAGGTAATGATGTATTCCCGACTTTCAAGTCTAAAGATATTCTGTGTGTCATCTGATCTTTTATATCAACACTTAATTTGGGTATTTCGCCATTATGGTATACAAAAATACACGGTGAATAATAGAAATAAAACCGTTACATACTAAAGTATAAATCTTAATCCTATTTTATTCGTAGTTAGCGGTTGCCGGTTGGTATAATTTATCAGATCAGGCCGGTGAAAAAATATTATCAAACATTTAACAAGTTGGTAATTAAGTTATAGAAGCGATCATAACACATGAACTTACTGGCAAATCGAACTATCGATACATTTTTTTATTTATCGACTTATGCCTCATCTCTCCAGTGAAGTCCACGTGACCGCGCTGCAACCCGCCCACCCTCCGCGCAGTTCCCTTCGTTGGCGTTTTCGGTTCAAAACAGGGCTTGAAATACCGGTAAAAGTTTGGTATCGTTAATGGATCTCGAAGGAGGTATCGGTAAATTCATAAGTAACGATACCCAATTTAACGTTATTTTAACGTTAAATGTAAATACCGGTACTACCAAACTTACCGATACTTTTAACGTTATGAGTTTATTTCGTTACCTTTGCTCCCGGCAACTCGTAACGTTTGCTAACCAACCACATTTATGCGAAGAGCGTGGCGGCAGTCGGCACGCGTTTGTGATTAAATAAGCACCAAATAAATAACGGGCAGTCTTCACAATTTAAACTTTAAAGATTTGGAATTTTACGTCTTTTTCTGAGAATGGGTAAGTTTATTTAGTTATTTAGACAATTGAAAAAATATACGAGAGGCCGCGGGTTCGATCCCCGCACCGAGAGAAATGTTTGTGTGGTCCACAAATATTTCTTTTGGGTCTGGGTGTTTGTGAGACCGAAAAGTCTTTCATAGTTCCTGATACCTACGACACAAGACTCGATCTTAGTGTGGGGTCAGGACTATGTATGTGACTGTTGGGTGTTATTATATTATATTATTATTATTATTAATTTATATATATTTTATGCATGTTACTCATTTAAATAAACAGATCTGGAAAATATTTTTTATCCCGAAACGAAAACAAGGGGTGTGAATGTGTGTATCTGCGTATCTGTCTGTGACAATTTTGAACTAAATCGCCATCTCTTAATATCTCAAATAAGTTTTACATCAATCGCGTGCGACAGTTACACGAAGTTATTAAAAAATATATATTTGGTTCTGGTAATTTTGATTCGGATTTAATTCTAGAGATAGTTCTTTTCGATATGACAATGCAAAACATAACTTACATTACTAATGTGTGATGGACGTATTATTTATTTAGACAATTATTTTGTGTTCAATATCACAATAACTTCCTTATTCATCCCTACTCTCATATTTCCAATTGATTTAACATAGGTAAACATTTATATACACACACATAAAAACATACCCAAATTTTTTTTCGTTTTGTCCTTACAATACTGATTCTATAAAATTCTTGGTGATAGTTAAATATTCGTATTGTAATATTATGACTATATTTCATTTCTTTTTAGCAAAAAGAAGTATATCACCTGACGTTTTTGCCTCCAAACAACGGATGTGTTATGAAGAAATAGATGCGGCACTAAAAGCTAATTTACGCGATGAAATACAGAGAAGACAGCAAGTAGGTGAATGTGGCTGAAATAAAGAAGAGTCCCATTTGAAAAATAAAAACTGTTCAGACTGTGTTATCGTTTGTAGCGACATTCCAATTGATGCAAGAAATGACCATTTTTCAAAATTAATTCATGACGAACTACAATTTATCCAGCCCAGCATGCGGACACGCGTTTATGCGAGAATTTTGCATTTTATACACACCATCAGAAGTCGTCATTCAAGTGAAATAGATTTAACTGAGACAGAGGAACATTTTTTAAAAGGTTAGGCGTACGCGGCCTGATTTACTCCGTACGGGCAGGAAAGAGCTTTTATTTGAATAATTGAATTTTGTGTTATATTCCCTATCGTTCTTATGTGTAATCGTAAATGTAAATATTTAACTATAACTATTGTTATTAATAAAGATGCTCCTTTTATTCACAGAATAGGGAAAACAAATAAAACAAAGAAAATGTTTAATCATTCTGTTTTTTAATTTGGAACATAGATTTGGAATTAATTATTTATTACTTTAATTAATTATTTATTGACTGGCTGAGTCCTGACGGTTCTACGAGAAATGAGATAGATTTCATCTTGACGACGAATAGACGGATGTTCAGTGATGTCTCTGTGATCAACAGGGTGAAAACCGGAAGTGATCACCGAATGGTTAGGGGCACATTGAATATCAACGTCCAATTAGAAAGGCGTCGCTTGATGAAGTCTACGCTCCGACCTACTCGCGCCCATATCCAAAACCCCGAGAGCTTTCAACTCGAGTTGACAAATCGCTTTGATTGTCTAAAAGAAAACCTTGCAGTGGACGAGCTAAACAGCGGTTGGTAGAAACTGTCCATACGGTGGGATCTAAGTATTTTAGACCTCGCCGTAGAGATGGACCACAAAAACTCTCGATCCAGACTCTTGACCTCATGGCCGAACGTCGATCTTTGACGCTGCAGTCTTCCGTTGACGCCGAAACATATCGGTGGCTCAATAGACGGATCTGGAAGTCCTTGCGACACGATGTCCGTGCTCACAATACTGTGAGCATTAAGGAGACAATTGAGCGGAACGGAGGCTCCAAAGTGTTTGCAAGAGACTTGTCTATTGGGCAAAGCCAGTTGTCTAGGCTGAAAACGGACGAAGGCCGCGTGGTATCGACGAGGGCAGAGGTATTAAGAGAGATCGAGAGGTTCTACGGACAGCTTTACACCTCGGTTGCCAAACCTACTCTTAGCTCGGCCGAAGACCCGAGAGCCGAGTTGATCCGACACTTTAGCGATGATATCCCGGACATCAGCCTGTGTGAGATTGAGATGGCCCTCAAACAACTTAAAAACAACAAGGCGCCGGGTGAGGACGGAATCACTTCAGAGCTTCTGAAAGCGGGTGGAACGCCGATACTGAAAGTCCTTCAGAGCCTATTCAATTCCGTTCTCCTCGAGGGCCCAACGCCAGAGGCATGGAGCAGGAGCGTGGTGGTACTGTTCTTCAAAAAAGGTGATAACACCTTGCTGAAGAACTACAGGCCCATCTCGCTCCTGAGCCATGTCTATAAGTTGTTTTCGAGGGTCATCACAAATCGTCTCGAACGCATGTTTGATGACTTCCAGCCTCCCGAACAAGCCGGTTTCCGAAAAGGCTTTAGTACCATAGACCATATTCATACGCTACGGCAGGTTATACAAAAAACCGAGGAATATAACTTGCCGCTTTGTTTAGCGTTTGTGGACTATGAGAAAGCCTTTGATTCGATCGAGACCTGGGCTGTGCTACAGTCTCTTCAGCGGTGCCACATAGACTATCGTTACATCGAAGTGTTGAAGTGTATATACAACAACGCCACCATGTCGGTCCGAGTACAAGATCAGAGCACGAAGGCTATTCCACTACGGAGAGGCGTGAGACAGGGAGATGTCATATCTCCGAAACTGTTCACTGCCGCGCTGGAAAATGCCTTCAAGCTCTTGCAGTGGAAAGGATTCGGCATCAACATCAACGGCGAGTATATTACTCACCTTCGATTTGCCGACGATATTGTAGTCTTGGCAGAATCGCTGGAAGACCTTAGCACTATGCTCGAAGACCTTAATCGAGTCTCCCAACAGGTGGGTCTTAAAATGAACATGGATAAAACGAAGATCATGTCGAATATCCATGTTGTGCCCACCCCCATTGGAGTTGGGGGCTCGACTCTCGAAGTTGTAGACGAATATGTCTATTTAGGACAAGTGGTCCGGCTAGGCAGGTCCAACTTCGAGAGAGAGGTCAATAGTCGAATCCAACTCGGTTGGGCAGCGTTCGGGAAACTTCGCGACGTCTTCTCGTCCAAAATACCTCAGTGCCTAAAATCGAAAGTCTTCGATAGTTGTGTGTTACCAGTGATGGCATACGGCACCGAGACGTGGTCTCTCACTGTGGGCCTCATTAAAAGGCTCAAAGTCACTCAACGAGCCATGGAGCGGGCTATGCTCGGAGTTTCCCTACGAGATCGAATCCGAAATGAGGAGATCCGTAGGAGAACCAAGGTTACCGACATAGCCCATAGGATTGGCAAGTTGAAGTGGCAGTGGGCCGGGCACATAGCTCGTAGAACCGATGGCCGTTGGGGCCGAAAGGTTCTCGAGTGGAGGCCACGTACAGGCAAGCGAAATGTCGGACGCCCGCCTACAAGGTGGACGGACGATCTAAGGTCGCAGGAAGTCGCTGGATGCAGGCCGCTTCCAACAGGTCATTGTGGAGATCCTTGGGGGAGGCCTATGTTCAGCAGTGGACTTCCTGTGGCTGATATAATGATGATGATGATTTATTACTTACATTTATTTATTCAATACTACGAAAGGTCACACGCTAATTATTATTATAAATGACAAAAGCGAATAAAACTAACAATTATTTTGCCAATTATAAAAAGTGAATAATTAACACTGTAAACCTCTATAATGATTAATTTAAAACACATGTGGAAAAAAAATATAAAAAAAAATAATAAAAAAAAATTAATGATTATAATTAAGCAATAAATACATGTAATAATATGTAGTTTTATTTTTTAAATCAAATGTATTAACACCATGGACGTAGTATATAAACACATCCATGATTAACACAGACGATAATGCTTTGGAATTATAAATTGTTCCCCCATCGATACGCCAAGTAAGCACCGGCCTTAATCCACCATATGTAGCTAAAAAAATCACCCAAATAATCATTTTGAAAATATATTATTACTACGTATAAATAATAGGTCTTCAATAATGTCCTCCTTCATACTGAATCGGTAATTTGACATCACAAACTTGAGAGAGGAAAATAATCTTTCTACGCTGACTTGTGTCAATGGCGCAGCTAACACGGTGGTAGATATTGCATATTATAATGAAGGAAACTTGTAAAATGTAACGTCTTTAACGATCTTTCAATACTCCAGGACATTCTCTGTAGAAGGAAGAAGTGGTTCTTGCAAAAATGCATCAAAAGAATCTGCCAAATGATGAGTAGATGTCTTTAACACACCTACAGAATCACATTGCTTACATAAATAATTTTCATTTAAATATTTATCCAACTCTTTTACAATACACTACACAATTTGCAAATGTGGTAACGTTCGAAAAAGACGCCTGAGCAGTGGAGGAACGGAACGGCAACAGCGCGTATATCCCGTGGGACGCACAACGACGTTTATTCGCGCTTTGAGAACATCGGCAACGTCGCATAAAGTAACGATACTAAATTACCGATATTTTTAATGTCATCGACGTAAAAAAATACCGATAATTGTTAACGTTATGGTATCATAACGTTTGTGTTTTGTTACGATACTCAATTACCGCTACTTAATTTTAACGATACACAGGTATCTTTATGAAAATACCGGTATTTACCGATACTTTTAATGTGAATTGGTATCGGTAACAAGCCCTGGTTCAAAATAGCAATGTGCAATTCGTTCAATTTTAAAGACCCGGATCAATACTGATCCAACTTTCAAATGAACCGGTTCAAATGACTCGATCAATCGAACGATTGGTTCCGTTTAAGTCACAGAACAGATGAATATGGTTAGAAGGGAAATACAAGCATTTGACGCGTCGCAAGGTGGTGCATAAAAAGCATCACTGCCGCGGAACGGATGATTTGTCAAATTAGTCGCTGTCGAAATGCCTTGGAGTGTGGTGCTCCGGCGAAATAGAGTTAAAATGCAGATTTATCCTATTTTATCATACAATTGCAATACTAATGCTTCGAATATCAATAGAGGAGGAATTTCATACCACTATTACACTCGATTTTATTGATTAACACCTTAATTTCCAAAAACTGCGGTTCATAATTTCGGCATTTTGAAGAATTCGATAATATAATATACGACAAGTCAAAAATATATATTGCTGATTACTCGTACACGCAATGCACGCGAATGCCAAGTTCCAACGCAATGAATACGACTCATTTTTGTTATGTCAAAAGCGAAAATTGTGACATGTCACGTAGGGTTGTAGTCATGTACATAGTAACTATATCGATGTAGTTATAGATTTTGTATACTCGTAAATCAGCTTTTATAGGAATTAAACAAAGGAAACCTTATCAATTCCGTTAATAATTTGAAATTGTAGTAACGTTTGATAACGTAGACGACTTCTGATGTCATACCTCCGCCAATTTGTGAACAACATATGTTTGTGTCTGAATATACTTTATAATATAATAATAATTCGTGTATAGGTTTCCAAAAGTGATTCGATAAAGGCAACAGGTAGAGACAACTGGATTCCTATAAAATTCAGTACAATTTGTTCTAAGTATTCATTTTCGTGAAACAGAAGACGATAAAAAATCTGGATTGTAAGTAATACACAAATCAAAAATAATTATGTGCAACGCTTATGGAAAAACTGTATCATGAGGATTAAATAATGAAAAATCAATACCACTGAGGCTATTGACGTAAAAAATATAATTTGGTTACAATAATTGCATATAGGAGCCTTTCCAATAGTAAAAATGTTAATACTTCACACACAGCTGAAAAAATCCTGTACATATAGATTTATGAAATTCATTTATTTTTTGCCTATATCTAATTAAATAACTGTATCAGAAAACAGAATTAAGCATATCGATAAAATAAATTCCGGTCTTATAAAAAAGACCTATTTCAATAATTTTATCGATACTTCAAATCGACTTTTGCAAGCTTTACTATATTGGATTTGTGGAGGTATTGTTTTTGAAAACGACGACACTGGTTTTGATACAATTTGACGGCTATTGCCTTTCTAACCATATTCAACTGTTCTGTGGTTTAAGTCATTGATATAAATGAATAGGCCCTTAGTAGAAGTATAGGTAGGTAAACACGTTTTAATGTTCATGTTACCTATTATTTTACACAAAAATATCAGTTTTACAACTGAAACACGTGAAAAAACAATTTTACAACAAACGTAATAGGCAAAATTTTAGGACAATGGGATACTAATTACGAAAAACGAACAAGAAGGAGTTATTACTTGATGACAATATTTTCAAACGCAATTCGCAAGTAATCATAAATCAAGACGTAACTAACTTGAACTCACTCAAAAAGACAAACTATAAAATTGTAACGCAAAATAAACTTTAAAGCCTACCACTCAAAGCATATATTAACCTTGTCATTTACATTCTAACGATTTAGTGTCTGTATTCGTCTCTAAAACCGATGATATCCGAACGTTTGTTTGGCTTGATTCGGCTCGACTCGGGTCGGGTCGCACTTCACAGGACGTTAACGGCTCGCGAAGCGTGTTTACGGGTTTTGGTTCTCGGCTCTCAGCTCTCGGTTTTCGGTTCTCGGTTCGTTTGAACCGACGCGGTTCTCCTATCGCGATCGATCGAATGAACGAGTTTTATTGTACATAAAGATCGAATCGATCGCGTGGTTCTTGCGAGCTAGTTTATTTGACCCGTTCAATCGCGAACGACCCATATCTAGTTCAAAACAAAACTGTCGTAATGCGGTATCTATTGGAAGTGATCTGTGTGGTATAAGCATAAGTCTAAGTGAGATGGACTATAATATGCAAAATGCACGTCAAGTCTATTTTGATACTACGTCTATGGCCTTTGCACTTTGCAATACATGAAATCCACCATGAAAATATTCAAATCTTCTTTGTGGTATTTGCATCAAAAGTAAAACATGTCCAATGTAAATTAATAAATAATAATTTACTAACGGTCTTACTAATAAACATTTATGCATCCTGTATAGCAGCGTTATAGTGTAATCATTACTAATAAACGATGTATAGAGATTTTTACCTTATACGCCCGTTATAACAGTTGTATAAGTGAATGCCATTTTATACAATCCTTATTCAGTCTGTTGACTTTGTTTAGAGTGTATATAGTCTAAAAATTTTAATTAATTATCAGGTCTCATCTCGCGACGTATTTTAATTTAGTGGTAAATATGGATTTTTTGCTTTATTTCGACTATTTTGATATATTGAGGTGGCAACGGCAAAGAAAGAGAAAAGCTTATAAAACATGCTTCAATCCCTTTTCTCTGGAAGAAGATGAATTAATAGAGAGGTAAATGAATTTACCTGTATAGGTTTACTAAAAGGTATGTCAAAGAAGTGGTGGAATTGATCCGAGAAGAAACAGAACAGACAAAAAAGTGTAGTGGCTTCTCTGAGAAGCTTCAAGTTTGTACAACTCTCAGGGTATGGGTGAGGAAGAAGCAAGTGTGTGGTGGCCTGTTGGTAAACGGACTAGACGCGACTGCCAACATGTTCACACCTCTGACTTTTCGGAGTCATGTGTGTATTAATAGTCAATCACCACGCACTAAAACCGTAAAGGAAAACGTTGTGAGGAAACCTGCATACCATAGCGATTTATAAAAACATATATGGTATGCAAGTCCGCCAACCCGCACTAGGCCAGCGTGGTGGATTATATGGCCTAACCACTTTCAATCGTACTGTTGATTGTAGAGGAGGCCCGTGCCCTGCAGTGGGACGTATATGGGCTGATACAGAAGAAGTAAAAGACGATGCAGCTGACATACATGGCATGAGTCAACAATCAGTCACTATTGTTTGTCGCCGCATTGCCGTCGCCTTAGCAAGTAAAGTAGCGCAATTTATCTATATACCACGAACACTCGAGGAAGAGGAAGAAGTGATGGCTGGATTCCGCAGTATTTGTGGGTTTGGACACGTGATAGGTACAATTGATTGCACACGTACATTGACACGTATTAAAATTTTAAAAGTTTGCGAAGTCAATGCCCAATATTATATCAATAGAAGGGGAGTATCCTCAATTAACGTGCAAGTCTGTGGCTCCAAATTGCAAATTAGAGATATTGTAGCACACTGGAGAGGCAGCACTATGCGACAGAAGTTTGGCAATGGAGAATTCCATGGTAGGCGTGAGGCGTATTTATTGTCACAGTTAAAAGTCACAGGTATAACACTTTATCATATAACAACTGTTATTTAAATTGGAAGATTCTGTTATCAAATAACAGTCACAGGACACAGTGTGAGTCACAGTCAGTCAGTAAGTATATACCAAACGAACATAATCATCTCTCTCTGTATCATCACAGCTTTGTCTCTTTCGTACTAACATGATGTAAACGAGGCAAAACAAGATAGACCTATTATTTTGTAGCAAAAGCGAGATAGACTTATTATTTTCTTATGATGTAAAAATAAAATGGTAAGCTGTAGTACGATATTTTGAAAAATATACGTATAATTTTATTTGGTCGCGTAATAATCTATGTATCGTTCAGTTTGGATACAAACAACAAAAAAAGAACGGAAATTAAAAATGTAATAAAATAATATGAATATTGACAATAAATTTGGAACGTGTTTAAATAACTCAAATATTGTTCAGTATATTGTTAAAAAAAATTTACGACTTCGTGTAGGTCTATAAAAAGGGTACATTATACTTCGATCAATTATACACTAGATTATATGTAACAGTCCAAAAAACGAAGAGAAATAAGAGCACAAATGAGCATGTGCTCTTATTTGAATTTAGTATAGTCCAGAAACATAATAAACTTATAATGATGGGAAAAGTAGCTGGTAAAAGGAAAGTCGGTCGGAGGAAAAAGTCATGGCTACGAAACATTAGAGTGGACAGGGATTGCGAGCGCCGCAAAACTATTTTGCCTAGCACGAAACAAGCGACAGTATGCTGAGCTGATTTGAGTATGAAGAAGAAAAAAAAACGTAATACATCTTAATTTAAAGGTAGCTATAGGGTTTATTGTTACCTGAAGTTAATTATAATAATTAAAGAGTTTTTTGCAACATTTCGTTGTTTTAAATTCAAATGTATAAGTATAAGCAACCTTGGCCACTATTGGCGTGTGATTTTGTTCCAAATTCGTATATATTTGATCGAAGACATAATATGAAGTCGCTTGTTTTTTTTTTGTAATCTCAAATGTATTAAAATTTGTGCGCGTATCCAATCGACATTTACTGCGTCCCAGAGATTGGTCGAGACGATTGGTAATAATATTAAACCTTAACTCTTCGAGAATAAGGATGACATTTGAATGTAAATATATTACGTATGTATGTATAATGTAAATATAAATTGTAAATAGAACGAAAATGTATAATAATATAAATGTACATAAAATGAATTGAAAACTTTTAAATGCGCCAGTACGCCAAATAAAAATTATTTAAAGTTAATTTTACTGTCAAACTGACAGTCCTAAGCCTGCATAAAAGCATGAAGGAAAGTTTTCATTCATTAATCATTTTAACGCAACAAATAACATGCTGTTATTTAGTAACAGATATCTGGCACTGTTATTTTTGTGTCACAGTAACAGTAGTAACAGATACCGCATTGAGCCTGTTACGACTCATCTCTATTCCATGGACGCTAACTCGGAGATGTAGGTAATGGGCTAAGTAGCTATTGTTTACATCTGTACAAAATCCATAATAAAATGCATACGAATTAAAGATACGAAAAACAACGGTTTGTGTTCTTTTTACATTTCTTGCGGAAAATGACAGTTGACATTTCAACGCGCGTTCAAAACGTGTTCTCTATTTTTCGAGGATAATTTACAGAATGGGAAATGATAAATAAACAATTTTGAATCCTGTATTTTTTACACTGAAAATATTTTTTGATAAAAAGGTATTGTTGTTGCCCTATTTCTCAAGCAATTGGTAAATAAAATCATGTAAATATTAAAGAAAAATAAAAAATAAATAAGTGGTGTATTCAACGTTTTAAGGTTTCGGAACCCTTTCCAAAATGTTAATGTTACCAGTAGTTAGTGTCATTATTCTATTATCATTGGTCATAACAAATAAATAGTTAGTAAAGTATTGTTTAAGTAGCTATTCACACCCTATCTATTGAATAAGTATATATACGTTAAACAATTGTATAATTTATTATTATTAGTAAGACCGAAAGTATATAACTATGCTTTAACGAATAAACTTACTAAAAAAAAGATAGCATTGACGAGTATATAATCTAAGCTAGTATTTTTATAATTTATTTTACGCAAGTTTCCTTTGCCTTCGGTATCTTAAAAAGTGAATGACATGCGGGAACAGCATTGCATGCATGACGTGAGTAGAGCTGGAGACGTGAACGATTGAATGACAGTTTAGAATTTCAAAAATATATGTACTGATATTGTTAAAGATAATATATTTTTATATTTTCTATTCAAATTAAATAACCTCAGCGTCACGATTAAAACTATGTGATTTGTACATTAGTTTTCGGATTTTATCAGTGACAGTCACGTTTGTTTATTGGTTAACATCCGCCATTTTGTACTGTCGTTTGTTTAGTGACTGGATCTCTTTTCTAGTGATGCTGTTATCGGTCTCCTGGAAATACATATTGTGATTTTACAAGTGGTGTACAATGTTTTTGCAAGAAACGTTGTTTTCAAAGGGTACAAATTAAATCTTGTGACTTGTCAATCTGACATCGGTATATCATCTACCTATGTGCCGGATGTGTCCTACAATCGGTTAGGGCGATTTTACGTGCCACCTTGAGTGGTGTACGTGTCCCGATACCTATGCTGCCAAGAATATGAGTGGCAACGGGAATCAGGTGCCGTTGGCGCCGAGTCAGCGCGGGCCCGTACCGTATCCTTTTTAAAATGGTGTTTACTATGGTTTTATCATTATATTTACGTAATATATTACTTCAGCATCTGGTCGTGCCGCAATTGCGAATTTTCATGTGTATTAAAACTGTGTAAATTTTGTATTGTTTTTCTTCACAGATAGATGGGATGTGAGACAAATAAAAACATCTAATGTCATCATAATAAGCTTTGTGACATGTGCACAATTTTGTTGTTTACTCTAACGTGTTTGAAAGCAACAATACTGTTGTTATTGGTACATGTTACTTTTATATTATCTATTTTATTCTAAACAGGATTCCAAGAGATACTTAAATGTGAGAGGTTGTCAATTTGGAAATCCAGGCACAAAGCACAGCCATTTCATTATTCACAAACATTGGATTTGATTCAAACATAATAGATGTAATTTTTTTTAAATATTAAATGTATTTAATTTTTTATAGATTCTGAGAATCATCAAATTAGTGGCAATGTGATAATTTCTAATTTAGTGTAATAATACTATTGTAGTTTTCTTTAAGGTAGAGCAAGGCGAGTTTTTCTTTTATATCAAACACTAATGCGAATATTTACTTAAGGTTTAATTTTAACTCATTTTCTTATTAAACCTGGATGGATTCATGTTGTAATTACTTTGCTCTACAAGTGTGTATTAATTTAGAGCAAATTTATTTACTAGAAGTTGTAAGAAATGTTTTAAAAATTTTATAAATTTAGATTGCTAATAATACTAATAAAGTTATATTTAGTTTTAGAATGTTTCAGATCATCCATTACAGTGCTTACTAACAATGAGCCGACTTCAGGCAATCATATTGTATACAAATTTGCAATTAGATATTTGAATTGGAATAAATTTTATGTAGAATACAGACAAAAATGTGCTTCAATTTTAATTGGTAATTGTTCTATTTATATTTTGGGATATTTCCTATGAAACAATATTTACCTGTACCTGTAAAAAAATGTTTTAATCGTAAGCAAAAGTCATAGATAGTCATGTAATGTAATCTCTCAATGGTATTAAAACCTTACTTAACACATTCCCTACAGCTTGGGGTGCATAAATATGAAAATAACATGCCAAGCGTGTCATTGCAGCAATGAATGTATTAACTTTTAGAATCAAATAGACAAAAATTTGCAATTTTATGTAGTTAATCATATCACTAACAGCTTTATTCATAACATTCTAGATGCATTGTATGTAACTAGCCTTACTTCATACCATAGTATATTTTGAATGTAACATTTGATATGTTTAAAGTAGCAGTGGTGAACAATGTATACTCTTCTATTTGTTATGAATATACTTATATTAAACTAACATACTGATTTTTAGATTGTAGCCTCACTATACATAGGAGGAGTCCTGATTATTTTGTATTTGTTTATGTTTCAGTTATACTTTACAGTTGCTCATACTATTTCATTGTAGATTAGTAAATAACAAATGACAAATCATCAAACACCTAGAAATCATGTTTATATATTCAATGATTGCAAGTACATTCTGAGAATCTGTAATTCAATTTTTAGATACATATGCTTTCCTAAAATATGCAAAGGTTCAGCCTGAACCTTTTATCAAACATAATTTTATAAAACATAGTAGCATCCAGCCATTGTACATTTGTTATTTCTTATAGTATTCTAGCTGACTTGGCATTTGGTTAATAAAATGGTAATATGATTTGTTTATGGGTAACGACAGATATTCATTATACAAATTCAGTATTTTCTCTATGAAATAGGATATAATGATGATAATTTTTTTAAGTTCTATTATTTCTAGAAAATATTAAGGGGTATCCATTGCATTAGCCCATGTCCCCCTATATTTATGGGGATGTTAGAGGACAACCACTGTCTGAATTTTTGAGAGCAATTATTACTATTCCTATTTTCAGAATATTAAGAGTGGAGTTTTGCCAGTTGAGCTACATTATATTTTTTCTAAAGCTAATATAATGAGCTTTTATATATGTTGTCTACTATTATAATAATATTTCTTAAGTCAGAAACAATAACCATTTTAATCCTGCCATTAAAATTTGTGTTTTAATATCGAAAGTGGAGAATTAAAAGAATTATTTGATGTGTTCCTTGGACCTTAGCAATTTTGGTGCTGTTGTACGAACTGCTATATGTGCTGGCGTCATCTGGTAACTGTAAGTACATTATTTCACTTTTAAAACAGTTAGTGTGGACTCCAATCTTAACTGACTACACATGATATTTTTTATATGTAAATATTTTATTTATCCACCTAAATGTACAAAATTATAGAGAATTTATTTACATATTGCAATAGAAATGTATTTTTGAGTGTCAGATACAATGAACAAACTATTTGGTATTAGTTATATTATCATTTAAAAAATATACCATAAAAATCAAAGAATAAATAAACCTTGCCTATTTAGTTAAATTACCAATTTTTTTTATATTTATCCAAAGAAATAATTTGAAGGTATGAATATTCAATGAATGAACAATGGATATTGGAAGGGTGGCATTTTTTATATTTTATTTCACAGTATACTTAAACTAAAAAAAGTACTTTACATCCAATTATCTGCTATTATTGAAGGATTGCAACTAATAAAATAACAAGAAAACAGAATTTTGTCAATCTTTGATGTCTATGAAGAATTTAATTATTTAGTTTTGATAGGATTTGTAATAAAACATGTTTTAAAAATCATACAAATGAATTAGATGGTATAATTATTTATTTAATTAACTTGCAAATCTTGTGGTTTGTGTAAATGGTTTTCTTGTGACCACATTTGGGAATGGCATGTCCCAACCTTCAGATATTGTTTCATGTAGTTTTAAATACTTAACTATTTTTAAGTCTTAAAAAATTTCTTTTGTTTTGTTAGCCAGCAGAGTAGAAGTTTGCCGATACATTCTGAAAAGCAGATATAGATAAAAATTCTTAAGTTAAGCAAATGTAGGGTAATTGTCATTTAATATATTTACTAAAAGTTAGTTGTATTGTAAATTCATGTTCATGTCCATAATTATATATTTGGGTCATTTGACTTCACATCTGTGTGAGCATATTGTGTTTATATCCCACATTACATCTGCTGGATTTACCTGCAGACCTTGTCAATGCGGAAAGAAAATAAAAAAATGTTTACTATTTAATACTAATAAGCACTGTGGAGCTTATAACGCTTAAGGTAGTAGATATATTACTAGGTAAGTAGATATACTAGATACATTTATCAGCTATCATTATAATTTAGATTTTCCTTGAGAGGTACAGTAATAAAAATGACATGAGGTCTTTTGGACCTTACATATACCTTAGTACCTTAACAGTTTTGGGTGAAATGGAATATCAAACAGTTTAAATTATTTTCATATGCATAGTTTTTAACATGCAGTAGCAATGTTTTTATTTATTGTACATTCGTTTTTTATGCTTTAGTAAATGAATACTTTCTTGATTTGCAACTGATTTTATAATTGAGTAGGTATATTTAAAAAACCTTACCAAAGTATCCTGATAGTTTCTACTTATCGCAATAAAGTAGTACAATTTACTTTAAAATTATTTAAATTAGTATTCATATTTATTGTCACATTTAGTTTGCTAATTCAGCACTGTTGTTTTTTAAAATGACGGCATCCATAAAAATAACCTATTCTATAAACTTTTACACGATATTCAAAGGGATTTCACCTTCAAGATAATTATATTTGCGTGTATGTTACCTGTGTGTGTGCCTGATGTTTGGTGTATTATATGTACAATGAACATACATTAGGTATAAAGAAATAAATTGTCTGAAGTGTACATTATACCGGGTATCTCAAGACTGCTACCGAAAACGAAGCCGGGTGGTAGTTTTAGTGGCTACAAACACAATGCAACCAAAAATTTTGCATAGAAACGCGACAATATTTTTTTATTATTTTTTTAAAATCGCCATTTTTGGATGGTAAATCCATAGTTTTTGTTAAAATGCTAATTTAAACTCTTTTATACCTTAGAGTATTTATAAATAAAAGGGTATATACTATTATTTTAGAAAAAAATGTATTTACCACCCAAATATGGCCATAGGAAAAAATTAGCAAAAAAAAATTTTCGCTTTTTTTTCCTGCTTTTTCTGTTGCATTGTGTCTGAAGTCGCTTAAACTACCACCCGACTTCGTTTTCGGTAGCAGTCTTGATATACCCCGTATTAAACTAACTTGCAGTCTATTAAAATTGACATGTTTCTTGTAATGGAAAAACACTTAATTTATATATGTTAATGGAAAAAGTTATTCCTAGGAACAATTCCTATAACAGGCAGGACATTTTGATATGTTTAACCGACTTCAAAAAAAGGATTTTTTATGTTTTTTACCTCATTTCTCTGTACTGTGAGAACCAATTTCGACCATTCTTTCTTTGATTGAAAGCTGGTGCTTGTCATTTGGTCCCATAAAAATATGGCGAAGATCTGATGAATATCTTCGGACCTGGAGAGGGGAACTCCTTAAAATGAAGTAGGATTCCAATGGTTCTTTTTGCATTAGGTTCATTATAAAATTTAAGTTACAGTGAGAGAGGGAAAAGGGGTAGGGGTGAGGGGGGTGGGTGATAAAATTAATATACACGTAAATACTAATATCTTCGGCAGCTTTTAACCGATTTTAGTGATTTCTTTTTAATTGGAAAGAACGTATTGACAGGTTGAACCCAGGAAGACCACATGAAGATCTGATGATCATGTTCGGACCTGGAGAATATAACTCCTCAAAATTCAGTGGGATTCCAATGGTTCTTTTTGCATTGGGTACAGTATAAAAGATTAGCTACAGTGGTGGAGGGAAAAGGGGGTAGGGGCGATGGGAGGGGTGGGGGAGAAAAAAATAATAAACATGAATATTCCATTCTCCAATATCTTCGGCAGCTTTAAGCCGATTTTAGCGATTTCATTGTCATCGAAAAGAACATATTCCTTGTGGGACCAACTCTTCTTCATTGAAATGCCTATCAACACTAAAAATATACAAATAACTAAAATTTTTAATAAAAAAAATAAAAACCGCCTTCAAAACAAAAAACCACTAAAAACCAAAAAATTATAAAATTATGAATACCACAGCAAAGCAAAAAATAATATTTGTTTCATTGTACTTGTGCATGTTGATTAATTTGCTTAATTATTATTATTTATTGAAAATTCAAGTTACAGAGACTCAGTAGTGTTAGTATAACAAATAAAAACTTATAATATAATGTTAGTAAAGATACATCACAAATAACACGACCACTGTTGCACAATCATGGCGGACCATGCATTCTGCAGCAGTGGTTTACATAAATACAGTCTAGCCTGTTTGCGATCATGTTCAGTATGCTGTTGGTGCTGGCCCTAACCCGACGCACTAGGGACGCATAACGTTTGCGCATCGTTGCGAAAAAACAGTCAACACGCGCCTCCGCAAACATTCCTGATGCACTACAATATCGAGGCAGCCCCAACAGCACCCTGAATGCGTTATTATATTGCACGCGAAGGGCGCTATAAGATTTTTGCGTATAATCAGCCCACAAGCTGCAAGTATAGAATGAGGTGCAATATGCTCGGAAAAGTGTAATTTTAGCTTGTGTTGAGCACCTCGCGAACCTGCGGGCCAACATATTAGCCCTCATTGACAACGCCCTTCGCTCTCTGTCAATATCATCACTGTCTCTGAGATCAGCAGCAAGGATGTGCCCCAAATATTTAAATTCTTTGACCAGTTGTAATGGTACGCCATTAAGTTTAATGCTTGGCACATTACCGGTATCCCGGTATTAATGACTTGACTAGCCAACAAATCAAAATATACAGGGTGATATTGACACATGTTAGTTAAATTAACCCACATGTTTCTCATCACCCCAGGTGACATCACTACATAGTATAAAACAAAGTCGCTTTCTCTGTCCCTATGTCCCTTTGTATGCTTAAATCTTTAAAACTACGCAACGGATTTTGATGCGTTTTTTTTAATAGATAGAGTGATTCAAGAGGAAGGCTTATATGTATAGTACGTACATATTATTGTACAGAAATCTATTTGTACCCGGGCGAAGCTGGGCCGGGCCGCTAGTTATATATAATTTGCAAGCCATATGAGAAGATTTTTTGTCATAAATCGTGATATTCGTTTTACGATTTTTGGACTTCCCATGTAGATAAGAGTATTTTTACCGCTTCGATGAACTTCAGTTCGGTTAAGGAACTTATCTGAACCAAAAAAAAACTCGGTATCTATAGGGGTTGATCAAAAGCCTCGAAACCTAAAATCGTGATTTTTGACAAAACTATCAGGTAGTTTTTATTCAAATTTGGCACAATAGTACCTAGGGGGATTAAGAAACATGTGTTTCAAATTAAATACCATATGTCAATATCACTCTGTATACGTAACATATTGAAGGCGGGTCGTCAAGTACCAAACATATAGATATTTCAATTATTAATATAAGGCGCAGGTCCTACATGTTTGGTACATAGCGGCCCGCATTCAATATTTGACGCATATATTTTGATTTGTTGGCTAGTCAAGTCATTAAGCAAATTAATCAACATGCACAAGTACAAGGAAATAAATATTATTTTTTGGTTTTGAGTGGATTTTTCGGTCGGCTTTTATTTCGGTTTTTATTTTTTTATTATACTGGGTATATCAAGACTGCTACCAAAAACGAAGCCGGGTGGAGTTTTAGTTACAAACACAATGCAATTAAAATTTTCGCAAAATAAACGCGACAATTTCTTTAAAGATTTTTTAAATATTGTAATTTTTGGGTGGTAAATCCATAGTTTTTGCTAAAATAATAATTTAAACTCTTTTATACCTTAGAGTCATTATAAATAAATGGGTATACTCTATAATTTTAGAAAAAAAAATGAATTTACCATCCAAATACGACCATAGGAAAAAAATAATAAAATGAAATCGTCGCTTTTTTTTTTTCAACATTTTCTGTTGCAATGTGTCTGAAGTCACTAAAACTACCACCCGGCTTCGTTTTCGGTAGCAGTCTTGAGATACTTTGTATTACCCTACTTTTTTATTCTACTTTTCATAAGAATTCTATATATTTCCCAAATAGCGATTGGAAATAAATGTATTATACTGGGGGTGGTAATGAGTACAGCTGGTATGTGGAGCAGGGCGAGGGTATTGGGAAGGGTCCCCGGTGAGTGTTACGTGAACATTCTCCTACACTTTAAATTTCGCTAACAAATACAGAGGTCTATACAAAGACATGGTTAGGTTAGTATAGGATTGACCTTAGATTATATACTCGTCTAGATGACACATCACACCTCACCGCACGGCTCAAAAAAAGTCTACCAAATTTGGTAGACTCGCTTCTCACGTACGTCAGTGTCATTTGAACTACGTATGGATAACGTGCTCCCGAAAAATAATTAATTATGCCGGTTTGTGCTGTCGAATTGTATCGCAATTGTGTGGGAAAACTGTATAATAATACCAATATCACTTTCTATCGGTAACATTATTGTTAAACCACTATTATTTGAAGAAAACATGAACTTTTAATTCATTATTTTGAAGATGAGTTTCATTGGCCAGTGTTGTCAATTTATTACTAGGAAGATTTGTTGATACTATGGGAGAAACTATAAAACACAAATATCATTACATAATATTTCGATCAGAATAACAACAAGAAGAATGGCATTATTTATTTAATGAGTAAATAATACTTACCTACACGATATTAATGAAACCCACGACGACATGCACTTCATAGTAATTTTATTAATTCTTTGCCTTGCATGTGTATTACCATTCAAAATTTCACAAACGGGGTACTGCTATTGTCATCTTTGAAGAAACAGCGAGAACTTATTCAAGGTCCTAATAATATTTTTAGACTACGGATTCCGTACTAGCAAATTGCTGGAGAGACATTACACAGCGGAAACGAAAAGAAGACCATTCGTAGCCTCACATGACTTCAGTTGTGTGTTCCGAACATTTTACTTATGATGATTTATATTTTACATAAATACAGAAATCAGATAACAGCCCAGGCAATAAATCCAATGAGATAATTCTATTCGGAAACAAACACTAGGAGATGGGTTTAGATCTTTATTGTTTTTACTAAAATGCGTTATAAATATAATTAATAGTATGATTACTTTAAATAAAGAAAAAATATTTTATTTAACCTATTTTGTTTATCAAATAATGGGGAAAAGTTAAGTTAATAATCTGGAGTAGGCATCCCTGAACACACACACCTTGACAGTTGGATTACAATAATTACACGACCGGTACTCACACATATCAAAGAAAGTGAGGACACTTTTAGCGCATCGTTTGTTGACATTGCTCAATCTAGACGAGTATATAATCTAAGAGGATTGACATAAACTATACAAGAACAAAAGTGGGTAAAAATGTTTATTGCAAAGGGAAATAACTAACATATCCTAAGCTAACCCAACAATTGTTTTGTTGCCCATATATGTTTCCCAAGGTATTATTATTATAGAATATTTAAATTGAAATTATATAAAATATGATATGATAATGTTCGGAATTGTATACTTTTCCTAGTGTACCATTCCTAGATTTTATACATCTGTGGTAACATATACACGAAAATATATCTAAAGAAAGTCAAATTAACCGTAAACAACTTAGAAAAAGGCATTTTAATTAAGTTTAAGTCAGAAAACTGTAATTTGCTCTCTATCAGACATTAACACAGATTTATAATAGGGTGATGGAATGCATCAAAGTAATTTCATAAAATGTGAAAATAAATTTTCATAATATCCTCATTTCTTTCAGTAAAATATTTTCACAATAAATTAAACAAAAGAACGAATGTTGTAATAATTTATTATATGTTATTTTTTATATGATATTTATTTAATACAATTTTATTTATTAGAATAATGCGTGTGACATATTGGGCCAATTTAATTGAAGAGCTATAGAGCTTTGTTTAAATCACAGGGTCTTGAAATTTCTACAGCACGTCTGTGACGTCCGTGGCATCGCCCCAGAGCCCCAGACGTACCTAAACCTACTACTGTACTGAAACTTGAACGGAATTCATTTATGCTAACGACATAAATATAAGGATAACTTCCTCTTAATTGAAAATTATATTAGTAATTTTATTTAATGTACTAACTGGGGCGGTCCCGGTTCCGCTAGCGTATAGATACTTTTTGAGTCTAGTCCGCATTAGCTACGTAATATTACCAAAAAGCGAAATCGGTTCAGCCTTTTCTCAGATAAGCGTGAGCAAATGCGCAGCCAGATAAACATTGTAACAATCATTGTTGTGGGTTCAATTATCCCCTATGTTTGTTTTTCTCATTTACCTTCCATGTACAAAAAGTATTCGGTTACATATTTATTATACCGGGTATCTCAAGACTGCTACCAAAAACGAAGCCGGGTGGTAGTTTTAGTGACTACAAACACAATGCAACAAAAAATTTCGCAAAGGAACGCGACAATGATTTTTTATGACTTTTTAAATATCGTCATTTTTGGGTGGTAAATCCATAGTTTTTGATAGAATAATAATTTAAACACGTTTATACCTTAGATTATTTATAAATAAAAGGGTATTCACTATTATTTTAGGAAAAAATGTATTTACCACCCAAATATGGTCATAGGAAAAAAATAACAAAAAAAAATTTGTCGCTTTTTTTTGCAACTTTTTCTGTTGCATTATGTCTGAAGTCGCTTTAACTACCACCCGGCTTCGTTTTCGGTAGCAGTCTTGAGATACCCTGTATGTATAGATAGATATAGATTGGGGTGGTCAAAAAATATTTTATTTTACATGTGCCACTGAAAAATCGGTTGCTAGGAATCTTTAATTTTTTTTTATCATAAAGCCCTTAATTTCCTTGAGAACGTCCCCTCCTTACTGTTTACAATGGGTTCCTTAGCCCTATAGTAAAAAAAGTGTCTTATTATTAACTGAGTGTACAGAATATAGTCACATATAATTTTGTAGGAAATTTACAGCTTTGTTTGTTTGTGAAGGGTAAAGTTTAATAATTTAAAACAAATTTTAAATTTGTTCATGAATTTCATAACTCGTAAACGAATAAGTATGATGTAATGGACAGTAAAATTTTTGTAGTAAAATCCCTGCTCTATAGAAAAGGTGTCTTGTGTTTTTTCGACTAAATTGTACGTTATAAAGATGTTTATCATCAATTAATGATGTGTATTGATATTAACAGTGTTTTGATAAATAATAAAGAAAATTTCAATTTCGTTCCAAAATTGTATGTGACTAGTTTCTGTATATATGATTTTCATAAACTCAGGAAAAAAGAGAAAACCACGACCGAACTTAATTTTAATGGTGAAACGAGACTTCACCATTAAAGTTAAAAGTTCATATTTGCTTATTTTTTTAAGATGCCTAGCAACAGACATTTTATATGCATTAGTTTTTGAATAATGTCCCACTCTCACTCAAGAAATGTGTATGTATTAGAGTCCCAGAAATATTATTTTAGGACTAAATACATTAATATCCATTCGTCCCTAATAATTGTAATATTACAAAAATTACCCAAAACGTATCATTTCGCAATATGACCAGATTGTAATAGATAATTATCATATTGCTAAATTTGTTCTCTAATTATTCATAATTGACGCAATAATATTTTAAAACACGGTATACTTTCATTGATTGGATTAGTATGTGAAAAATATATCTATCCTGCTACAAAATAGAATAAAAAACCTATTGCAAGATTTAATTAAAAACCTCTGCTCCTCTCCAAATTATAAGTTAGAAGATATTTCTTAAGCTGGATATGGATATTTACTACCCAAAGGTGTGTCATTGTAAATACTTACTGAGCTTATCATGCAAATTACCTTGACTACTCATAAATTTAAAAAAGCTATCTAAACAATACATGTAAACTTTCGCTAGATGGCTTTTGAATGATAATAAAATAAATTAAATACGTATAAATTACACTTTTGAATAGGAAAATAATAAATACATTTGTAGGTTGAGCACCAATAATAACAGCTGTCAAAATAATGTTAATAACATGTTTACTTACATGTGGGGTTTAATATACTTATCCATTTTAGTTTGAATTAAGGACCGATTCATTTAGAAATATTCCATGGTTTTTTGTTTTATTAGTTTCCCGTTTTATTCACCTTTTTGAAGGTACGATGGACAATCTCTGTGAAATGTTAAAAGTTAACGTTGCATTAACACCACTTAAAATGTTAAATCATTTCACAAGAAATGTTCACACTAAATTATATATTATTTTTTTGTAGCACCACATCAAACACGGTATTAGTATAATAATGTGTAGATTCCCATGCGTTACATCCAATACCATTATTTTATTTAGAATTTTCTATGCTTCAATAGGATTCCAAAATACAAATACGCAACTGATGATACAGCAACTTGTTGATTTGCAAAGCACTGACACTCGGGTTGTTAATCACGACAATTGATAGTGATAGTAGTGATAAATTATATTTTTAAATAACAGATTTAACTAAAAATTTATAGTTTCCATAGGTAATTTGGCCCTCTTTTGACTTAAATTGTTTAGTTTTCCACGGCGGAAAATGTACCCACTTTTGACAGCTAAGTACTTAGTGCGCAGTCGCAAACGTAGTCGATATGACACGAACTTAGCAAGACTAGAAAAATCAATGTTGTTGGGGATGCGTTCCTTTAGACGATTTTCTGTCTAGGAATTCGTATCGATATATATTTTTTTATAACAAAACCACTTCTATTTTATGATTGTTTTTATAAAAAGTTGTCATTAAAACGAGACGTATTTTAGATGATTCCCTCGTTTGCCAACTTGACGAGGGTGACGGGGGTTGTTGGGGAACGCCCCAAAACTGTACTGTACTACTGTACGAGGAACTAAAACATACTTTTGTCTCTTTCTATCATTGTATCCCCTTAAACGTATAGCAATAAGTACAGTGAATCTATTCCTCGTGTGCCGATTCCCCGTAGTGATCACGACTGCGTTTGTTATTAAAAATATTTTATTAAGCAATAAAAAGCTATATTATACATCTGAGAGCTAGCGGTAGCGGTGGCGTCAGCGTGAAAGTGTCGAGGTGGCATAATTCGAGTGCGACAGTAGTCCAATGTAGCATGTAGCGCGCCGTTTCCTTATCGATTTTCTCTATGCTGCATTAAATTAGTATTTAAATTGTGAATGCGGACTGCAAATATTTTCGCAACATGCGTGGTTTTATGAAGATTAGCAATATAACCTCTATTGTAGTGTAGTGTTAAAATATTAATAGTGCACAAAGCCGGCATATATTTACACATTATATTGTTACATGTAACAAGGGCTGGCCAGAGAGTCAGATAGATACATTTCATATATCGACATAAACATTCAATATTATGATATACTAATTTAAGAACAGCCGCCATATGTCGATGATATTGTCTCCATTGTTTTGGGAATGGTTTAACATTTGGCTTATTCAATTTTTGAAAGATTTGTATCATGAAATTAAAATGGTGGCATTAAGAGGCAACAATAATTCAAACAATTTGTCGCATGGATGCATCAGTCATGGAAATCAATCGCAGCAAAGGGCAATGGATGTGGCGCAAAATTTACAAACATCTTTGAATATGCCCCAATCGTCACAACACATGAACGCCAGTCAAATAAATTTGCAGTCCCTAAATAATGTCTCGCTGCAGTTTATACCTCAACAAACGAACGCTAGTTCTCTTAAACATGAACAATCTTCCTCCCGATACACTACTAACTCCAATTGCGTATTACCGTCGCATCATTACAGAGTGCTAACACAATCCAGTAAGTACACACTGTGATCAACGTTTTGTCGCCTTGCCATTTAATATTGGTCTTGCATTTACTATTTACTATATTATTTTACAATTTTTTCTTGGTAGAACCAGGCATAGACCAGTTGTTGAAGCTGCTTATTTATTTTTCGATGTAATACGCTATTGTTATTACTTTATGTATGTATTTTGCAAAGTTTACACGCACATATTTCCTTAGCGCAGTCCAGTTATCCACGGGCATCAACACCACACAGTGAGTGTTCGTTTGTCAACTGCAAGGCGGCGCGGCGGATGAAAAACCGGTTCCTTAAAAAATAAAGTGTTAAATTTCATGTTGTTTACAGGACCGGTGGAATGTTACCACCCTACAGGCGCTTCGGGAGCCACATACATGCCGAGTACATCTGGCGGGTCGCAGAGCTCGGCGCCGTCGTCGCTGCGAGTCCAGCCCACGCCGCAACCCTCGGCAGCACCGGCACCGCAGCAAGACATGTCCAAAACTACTATGGTGCGTGCCATGTTCTTTACGTTCTATTACCAAATAACGGTTGGCGATATTAATTGTTAATGTTTGGTACGAGTTTGTGTTTATCTTACGTGTGAATAAATGACTCTTGTGATACACGGGATTTCTACGCTTATACATCGGGAACAGTCCATAATAGGCGTCATAAAGCGAGACGACGTCCACAACGTAATTTGCTTGTTCGCTTTTGTCATCCTATAAACTCCTTCAATCGACTGTTATAATATTATACAGTTACTATGTTTTACTCGTATATTTCGTAATAAATATTTATTACGTAGGATGCAGAGATTCCATAGCATTGTTTAAATGTTTTTTTATTAGATTTTACGCTGTAATGTGATGAATTAATAATTCCTAAAGATAGTCACCTAGCGTATCTCTGAAACCTTTTTCAAAGGGCTTTGCCTGCTGCTGTCAGAAACTATTACAAACACTATACTTTTGTCATTGCATTGGATGACGGAAACGTATGCGTGAGGAGCAATTCCGCAAGTTTTTAATAATACAGTGCTAACTATCTTAGCAGGAAAAAAATGAGATGGAAACCGTTTTATCTAGTATGACGTATCAATGTAAATTTATATAATCAGGAAAAATAGTCTATGCAACTATTTAGGAATTTAATATAAACTAAACAATGTGGTGTTCCAATTAAATATATAAAGCTGAATTATTTTTTCACTTGTAAATGATAATGAAAATATGAAACTGATGTAATATTGTCACTTTATTTAACCTAATAAAAATATATACATATCTCATGTACACAAGAAATATCATTAGCAAAGTTTTGAATTATATTAATTTATTTTTTCAGGCTGGCCATAATTACGTTCCCCAAAATCAATCGGCACAGCAACGGCCGCCGCAGTATCAGAGCTACCAGTACAGAGCAGGACAACATAATTCGAGACCTTCCCAACATCCAAGGTAAATTTCTAAATACTGTAATATTCTATTTACAGACTGGTTTGAACATTTAGTTTATAGTCCCAGAGATGACCAAAACCATGTATCATAGTAAAACGGTCGAAACTGTATAAAATCGTTAGATTATGTGATTGAACCCGACTAGGTAGGTAGTAACGGTCAAAAGTGTAGCAATTGCATGTGGGGCTATTTCTGCTGTGTCCAAAAAAAGGCAGTCGGTATCATAGCAATACGTCTGATATTGGAAATGTACATAGATTTTATAATTTTATGACGAATAAATTAGTTTTCAGACATTTTGCGCGTAGTATATAGCTGAAGCGAATTTTTGAAAATGTCAACAAGTTTAGCCGACCTGTATTATTGCTATAATACGGATTAGTGCGGATTGAATATTTTTTCTGCCGTTCGTAAATAAGGCAGGATTGCAATAAAAAAAATTCAGACGTTTTAGATGTCGCATGTACTCCCAAAAGAGAAAATAACGTTTTGGAGTCGCTTGGCCGATGCCTGAGCGCTTCTTACGTTTCTGCTGTGGTGGGAATGGTTTTTTGCATATTATGCTCCTGCCACTCTCTTACTATACATAGTCACTCACCAGCTGTCCTAACCGTTGAAATGACGCTTACTTAAAGTGACAACAAACTATAAGTTGGTCAGGCGGACGTGGGTGTGTCGCTGGCTGTCCGAGGGCTCGCGGACGTTTTATTTTATTTATTTATTTATTCTTTTATGTACACCAAATAATACTTAAACTAAAACTTATATTTAACATAAGAGTACAAATGGCAGTCGTATCACTCAAGGCAATCTCTTACCGACTACCATGGCATGGACATAAGTGAAGGAAAATGAAGATAGGGCAGAATAAGTGTACTTTTAGAATATAGCTTGAATGGTACGAAATAGGAAATAATGAAAATATTTAGCTTGATAGATAAAGGGATACAAATATATAAAATTAAACAACATGCCTACCATTCCATAATCGGACCGCTTGGACAGTGAACGATTTGTCCATAAAAGTTGTTGAGTGCACGGGCATTCTTAGTTTTAGGTTCTCCGACGATCTCAAGGATCTCGAATGTGAATCATGTAGAAATATATAACGGCCTTTAAGATAAGAAGGAGTGAGAGGATTAAACAAGATGTTATATAGAAGAAAAAGAATATGAGTATTCCGACAAAGTCGTATGGGTAACCACTTGAGCTTAACACGAAACTCGGAAACATGGTTATATTTGCGAAGACTGTTTTATTTCTTCTATTCCCAATGATAAGGCATGGTTTGCTCATCTGCCATTGACGAAGTTTTCGAGGATGGAAGAGTAGGTTTTTAAGATTTCAAAATTATAAATTATAATGGACGTTTTCATAGCATAGATACATTGTCCGCGCTCTATTAAGTAAGACAAAAGCAAAGTGATTGCCCGACTTGCAATCAGTCACGCTTCAACACCGTCGATATCGAAAAGTTGTCTTATAAAGGAGGTGCTACACTGAATTCTTCTGATATAATTTTTTTTACATCTGGTTAAACATTTCATCAAGTTCAACAATTTTCAGACAGATTGCTATGATACCGACCGGTAAAATTCCTTAACATATTTAGAATGGTCTCAAAATTTGATGCATCCAAATTTCCTTCTGAAAATATTTTTTTTCCTATTAACTAATCCTAATTTACCCGTAAAGAACATTTTCAGACGGATTGCTATATCATATATTTTTGCCTCATTTTTAATTTTTCTAAATTATTTTTTGGGTTCGCGCTACACTATAAACTTCTGAAAATATGTTTTCGGTATCTTATAGCTATTATATAACTACAGTCAGAAAATCAGACTGATTGCTATGATACAGTCCGGTAAAATTTGTTGACATTTTTGAAAATTCAGTTGGGTCAAACGCTACGCGAAAAATGTCTGAAATTGGTATTTTCGCGTTCGAAATAATCAAATCTATCAATTTGATGAGGATGTGGCCGTATTGCTATGAGACAAAAATTTTGGTTGTCATCTCTCGTACTATTAGCTTTTGCCAACTTACTAATGTCATTGTGAAAATCATCGGAAAATTAAATCAATCAATTTCGGAATATACAAATCGGATTAAGAAATTTCTTAATCCGTTAAGTTCTTTGGTTTTTCCATATTTAACCAGGCATGTGAGAATTTTATCATAGACATATATCGAATTGTTAAGTGGTACTTCACCCATTGGCTGCAGCGCCTACGTATTCTGCCTATAATATGCTGTGTACGACTGTATGCCTCAGTTGACTTTTTAAGGCTAAACTCTTAGCTTCAGAATTCGATATACTATATTCCAATATCGTGTTTTTATATTCAAACGTGCCTTGATATCCTACCAGCATGTTAAATATTATAAGGCTATACAAGGGTTTTGGAATTATTATAGTTTGTCTGTGCCAAGTTTTGTATGTTTTCTATCTCAGATATACGTACGTCAATAAGTGTAGACAGGCCACATAGTAATTCTTATCAGGATAATATATACAGATTTAAGATTTGGTCGTCACCATTATATCTATATTTCTTGGCGATTAAGTGCTTTCCAACCAATTTTACGGTTTACTGGCTACTTGTACATGTAGGTTTCTGGCATTTTGAGTGTGCGCAGAATGCATGTCCTAGTTGAAAACTCATTTTCAATCGTCTTACAAAATTTAACAATGTCGATATTCGCTCCGACCTGAATCCACGTAATCAGTTTGAAGACCCAATGTCTTGTTCACCTTTACCTCACCCAGAGTTGGGATCCTGAAGATGGTGCATCGGTTTTTTCACTCGTTCAAATTTCCTGCTTGCACAAAGCGCAGTTTTATCTGTGCCTACCTAGCATGTCAGAATCCCATCACAGTATCTTTTGCTTGGAAGCGCTACGCTTCTTCTACAGACCGAGTTTATGTCTCTGAGGCACATAGGGTGGTTACTAAGTAGTAGTCAGCGGCGTGCACAGGATTATGACACTGGGTATGCGGCGGAGTACTCGGTCACAAAAACTTTTTCTTTTATAGATTTTTGGCATAGCCACAGCCACGCGACGGATCTCTAAGTCGGAAACCATGCCAACATAACAATTCTTAGATGTAGGTACTACTATTCATGTACATCTTCTACGGCAACGCAGACAAAACAGCGATCGACCGTCGCGGCGGAAGAAATTCTAATAAATAAAATAAAAAAAACTCACCTGTTACTTGAGATTACCATATCCCGATGTAAATAAACGCAAGATTTCGGCCACATCATTCATTCATTTGATAAACATACATTTTCAACACGAACCTCACAATCAAATAACATTAAAAAAAATCAAAAACAAACGCACTAGTAAAAACAAATCTCTACAATTATTATAGAAACTCAGTAATAAACTGTTAAATGTACACACTTTCAAATGTTAAAATGAAATAAACATATTGGCGCACACGAAATATTAAACAATGCAAAAACACATGAAAAAAGCAAAATGGCCCCCGCGAAACACAAAACATTTCTGATATTTAAACAAATTAAACCATACTAAACAAAAATGCGTAATGTGCATAGGTGATTTATTAGATTTCCGTTTATTATCTTTACTCGGATTATAGGCAACGAACATTTCCGATTACTCGCGACAACTGCCGAACTTCCGTAGCCTGCCGTAGGTGGCTGCGGCTTTCGATATTCATGGGTGTATGCGTTTGCGACTGTGCACGGACACCAAAATTACTACACACATGCAAACAAATGTCCTGTGGGACGCGGCGGCATGACTTGGTTGATTAGGTACATTATTTTGCTTTGCAGCGCCGCCTGCTTGTCGCGTGGCAAACATAATGTTTGTGTGCTTGCAAATAGGTGCTATTTATAAAATACTAGCGGCCCGACCCAGCTTCGCCTGGGTGCATATATTTTTTGATTCCACTCCACACCAAATACATGTTATTTTTCGTATTAATCTCTTGTATACCTAAACATGACATAGCTATCCTACTGTCTGGCTCAATCCCGTCTCATCCGTCTGTTCAGTCTCTTCCCAATCCGTTCCCGTCCTTTCTCTTTTATTATCCATCCCGTCTTATAACGTGCATTTACATTTCGTCCTATCAAATCTGTCAGCTATCCCAGCCCTCTCCCGTACCTTCCACTCTATTATATCCCGTCTCTCCATATACATGTACATATAAAGATTGCCTTATGAAATTTTGACTTTAAAAACTTTAGCGTTTTTTATTGTCCATCCAATATTCCGTCCCTTATTTCAGCACCAAAATGCTGTTTTTCCTAATAATATTGCACGCCATTACTTTTTGTTAGTAATAAAGTAATAATAACCATTTAAAAAAGAATTGGCCAAATTGGTCCAGGCGTTGTTGAGTTATGCGCTTACCAACACATTTTGCGATTCATTTTTATATTATAGAAGAAGATATTATAGTCCACCCTGCTGGCTTAGTGCGGGTTGGCGGATTTTATTTCACGTAGAAATTAATCCGAAGTCAGAGGTGTGCCCTGGGATTTGAACCCGTGACCATCGTTAACTTGTTGGCAGTCGCGTCTAGTACGTTACCATATACAAATTAATAAAACCTTCATACTGCCTTACCAGGTGACGTAAGTAATAGAACAAATATTTAAAAATATAAAACTGCATATCGTTTCATTATAATGTCTAGATACGGCATCAACGTACCAATATTTTTTTATTCTTGAGTCTGAAAACAATACTAATGCGAAATTTAAATATGTCCCCTAGCGCGTCTAAAAGTATCAATTCAAAAAACAATGTCGTTTATGAAAACGAAAAATTATAATTAGATATATTTTGGTGTACTCCGGCATAACGCTTCGATAGAGTATACCTTGTTTAAAACTGTTGCAATAATCTCAAAAAACAATGGGCGATTTTGGTAGATATGGACATCGTTTTAATTTACATTTAACAAAATTATGCGCAAGACGCCGTATCTAGATAATATTATATACACGATATACACGATGTACACATTTTTTGAATTTTGTTCTATTTCGTCAGCCGTCAATGAAAGACAATGGAAAGATAGATCATTTTACGTTGGATGGTAGTTGAAGCTGGACCGTCTTTTACGTCTCCCGTCAAATAAACAAAGATCATCCTATATTGGCTGGACGCATCACGCTTGAACGATACCCAAAAAAAAAAGGTTTTTAGTATCTTCCTCAGAAATTTTCCTAAAACCTTCCCAGGACTTCCACGAATATTTCAAGACCAAAATCAGCCAAATCAGTCCAGCCGTTCACGCGTGATGCCGTGACAACGCGAAACGGGTTTCATTTTTATATATATAGATTAGGCGTTTTTAAGTTATTATATTTTGTTTGTTCATTGATTTACTATTAATTAAAGTCAGCTAAGACGTACGTACGTTATAATATGTATGTATAATATCTGTGAATGGTAAAGCACTGCATACAAGCATTTCTGCTTACAAGGAGCGCACGCCCCTTGTAGTAGTAGGCGTGTACCGCTTGCAGTCACCACAGTCGCCCTCGCAGGCACGAAGATGACCCTCGAGGCGATTTAGTCGGTGTGCTGGCGAAGGATATTGCATTAGGAGCTAGCCTGGGATTAACGTCTGTGCGGAGCTTATGCAGTCCGGAGACTCGGGTTGGAAGGCTTATACCACGCCCTTCCTGGCCACTCCTACAACGCTTTCGAAAAGAGCCATAATTAGCCCGAGTACACACATTTTTGGATGTTATCTCAAAATACAGTCAATGTTCAATGGCTACCATGCATGCAGCGACAAGTAATCTGCACTGTGAACGATGCAAGTGTGACGAGGAACTTTAAAGTCATATACAGTACGTATGCGGAGGGATATTACGTTTTTTCTCTATATCTTAGCGAAAGCTTCGAGTAATTGTTTGATCGTATGTATTCCTTTTTGCTATGCCATAGCTTGGTGGTCACCAACATCTCGGCCCGGACCAAGCAGTAGCCTAAAGCCTACTGTCCACGTAGGCCGCAAGTCATGTGCACAATATCGTCAATTGACGATTGCTTTTGCATCTCGCGTTAAAACATACAACTGACCACGAAGCGGCAAAGACGCATTAGACTGTCGTCATTAATTCGTCACGCGTTTTGTGCGGCAGCATGTCACTATTCAAGCTAAATGCAAGACACGAATACACGATTCTTTTGCAAAATAGTGTGTTACAATTTATTTATCTATATATATATATATATATATATAAATGAAACCCGTTTCGCGTTGTCACGGCATCACGTGTGAACGGCTGAACTGATTTCGATAATTCTTTTTTTTAAATGTTTGTGGAAGTCCAAGGATGGTTCTTACGGCGAGAAAAAATCGAATAATTGCCGGAAAAACCCTAAAAACAGCCCTTTTCTTTTTCCCATACAAACGTTTTCTAACTAAAACGTAAAGTCAATTTGAGCTTTATTGCTATTGTATAAAGTTCATATTAAATTACAAGCACTCACTGTTGTTTAAACAATGTAGGTATGTTCTTAACGTCAAAGAGTCAATTTGCACTTTATGACCGCTAAACAAAGTTCAAATTCAATCATATCTATCAAAACAGTGTGCGTGATTTTCCCATACAAAATGTTCATGGGTTTGTAACTGTCAAACATTTAATTTTCACCCTGTCAATATGGTAAACTCTTCCCTCAAATTAAAGAACGTATTTAAATAAAGGTTTCGAATCGACAACACAATATTCGATTAATGGCGTATTTTAGATTTTAAAGATGTAAAATATTGACAGTAGTGAAAATGGATTGACATTTTATTTGATTGTAATTGTTTATGCATGCGTTCAGAAATTTATTTTGTATAAACTAAGGAGAATATATCAAGCTACATTAATATAGGACAATGAAATAAATAATGTTCACACGTAATAGTAGATTTACATGTTGGCTGAGGCTGGGCCAACGTCTACCAATTCCAAGCTATTAACTATGAAAAACATAATGCCAGCCGAGCCAAACACTCCGTTTACACGCTGCCGTTGGTCGAGGCTGGCTGAGGTTGGCTAAGCGTGTAAATGCAGCATAAGAAGTTATACTTACTCCTTTTCAAGATCGAATGCCATTTTTATCACGAATTTTTACAGTGGCCTTTCCTTCGCTATAATTCACTGATAGAAATGTACATCGTATCGGAGTGAGATAGGTTATATTATACCTAAAGGGGGTAAAAAAGGGTTGAAATGTTATGTCTAAGAAAATCGAAACCACTGAAGTTATGTCTATGAAATTTTATTTTTCATCTCTTTATTACTAACAAAAAGTAATGGCGTGCAATATTTTTTGGAAAAACAGCATTTTGGTGCTGAAGTAAGGGAAGGAAATATTGGATGGACAATAAAAAACGCAAAAGTTTTTAATGTCAAAAATTCATAAGGCAATCTTTATATGTATATGTATATGGATGTATATGGAGAGAAGGGACATAAAGTAAAATAGAATGGAAGGTACGGGAGAGGGCTGGGATAGATGACAGATTTGTTAGGACGAAATGTAAATGCACGTTATAAAACGGGATGGATAATAAAGAGAAGGGATGGGACGGATTGGGAAGAGACTGAACAGGCGGATGAGACGGGATTGTGCCGGACAGTAGGATAGCTACGTCAAGTTTAGGTATACAAGACTTTATACGAAAAACAACATGTATTTGGTGTGGAGTGGAATCAAGAAATATATGCACCCAGGCGAAGCTGGGTCGGGCCGCTAGTTACTTATACTTAGCATTCTGAAAATTGATTGAAATACAGAATCTTCTTCGGATAACTCTCTAGCTGCAACCAATAATTTAAAATTTATACTAAGCAACGGCAACAACGAACGTGACATAGTTGATAATAGTAATTAATTCTTCTTTATTTTATTTTATCGTTTTTATGCTTTTATTGCACACCGAAAGTTATTCTTACAATTTCTACATCCAAACGTTGCCTGGTGGCTGGTAGAAATCACTATTTTCACTATTAGTGATAAGGCCGCCCATTGTACATGATTATCCTGTAAATTGTGTGTTATCTTGGTTTACAATAAAGCATTTTTTTCTTCTATTATTAAGTCTCGTAACCGTCACTGAACGGGGTTTGGTAATTAAGTGCTTGTATTAGATCAACAGGATGTCCTCTTAGTCCGAAAACACAGTTGCCATGGGTTTTCCAACCGTTTTTGACACCAGAGAGTAGTGCCACGACTCGGTTTGTACCCGCGACCGCTGCGGTTGCGGGGCCGTAGATTCTGTAAAATGCAAAATATACGAAAAAAAAATTAATCTATATAATATATAAAAGATATTAAATATTTGAAACAAGTTTATTCATTATGTAACCATTTATATACCAAAATGAACTTAACAAAACATAGATTCTTATGACACTAAAGTTTATTCAAAATGACCTCCGTGATTTTGAATACAGGCCTTCAATCTGCGCGGCCAGTTGTCTATCGCAGCACGAACGAGGTCCATGTCAATATCGGCGGCTGCCTTAATCAAGGATGTCTTGAGTGACTCCAAATTGGGATTAGGCTTTGAGCACGCCTTTTCCTCCAAGTGTTGCCATATTTTGTAATCTAACGGATTCAAATCTGGACTGGAGGAGGGCCAGTCTTCGTGCCGGATGAAGTCGATTTCACGCGCCGCCAGCCAGTCTTGTGTGCTCTTCGCTCTATGAGCTGGCGCCGAATCTTGTTGGAATACCCAGTGCCTGTTATTGAACATGGTATGAGAAACAGGTTCCACAAGGTTCGTCAGGACTGTATTTTGATACACAACTGCATTCGTTTTTACACCTTTCTCACAAAATGTACCTCTGTTAAGCCCCAATAAGAAACTCCCAACCATACCATGAGCGAGGATGGAAAACGACCTCGTTGGACACGCGGAATACGGTTGCTCGCTTCTTCACTACTGTGTGCGTACACCTTATCATTTTGTTTGTTTTAGCTCTCTTCTAGGGTAAAATTTTTTATCTGAAAAAAGATTTTCCCGATATTTTTTCCCGCGTACCGCTTCAACAAAGCGCGGCATCTCTTCAGTCTCAGGTCCATTAGACGAGCATTCAAACGATGTCCTGGTTTTCTTCGATATGCCCGAAGCCCTAAGTCTTCATTTAAGACCCTTTTCACCGTGGTTCTGCTTAACCCCATCTGAAGGGCCAACAGTTTCTGCTTATGTTTGGGATTTCTTTGAATTCGCGCCTTCACAGTTTTTATCACTGCTGGAGTCCTAACAGACCGAGGACGACCACTTCTTGACCTGTCATCTACACTAGAGTCTTCATTGTATCGTTTGATGGTACGATAAACGAATCTTACGGTTATATTCAAATTTTTAAATATGTAATAAATTTGAATTGGCGCGTAACCGCAACGATGCAATGCAATAACTGCAACACGGTCTTCTTTAAGAGCGTTTACACCTTGCGCGCAAAGTCAACTATAGGTATTTCTTCGTTAATTTCACGCACACATAAGCGACCAAAGCTGTGTGCGTAGAGCTGCCGCGTCGGCTCGCTATACAGTCAGCGCAACCAACTTTGATCCGTGCGCTTCAAAATTCTAATATTTAATTGAAGGTAACTTATGATTTATATATTGGTAATATTATATCATAAAAATATTTTATTTGCATTATAAGAAGACAAATATTACTGTGCAAGCAATGAACAATACAAATTTAGATACTTATCATATTTTGCATTATTATTACATTGTTAAGTTGCATTCAAATCAGTGTTCAATCAGTAGACACTACGGACGTTTATTAATCATTTCGTGTTCGAACACATGAAAAGAGTTAGGGGCCTTACAACCCCTGACATTTATGAAATATATTTAATTTTATATTACAATACATAACATAATTTAGCCTCGGAATTACATCCCATTATATTATCTGAAACATAATTTATACTCACTACAAAATCATTGTAGGTAATAAAAAGAAAAAATATGTTTTACTACCAAAGTACTAAGATGTGGCAATCGCAGTCCGCGCGTGGCTATTTTTACGACGCACGGCAGAAATCGACTGCAGCCAGGTCGGAGCGCAAGCGATACGTCCTCACTCTAGAAGGCCTTGCGGCGGTCTGATTTGATGCACGGTGGACAGCGTGTTTTATAGTGGTTTTTAAAATATATGTAGAAAACATGAAAACTAATTTTATTGACATATAAAAATGGCAATTTATTGATAAGATGTTCTTCTTTTATAATATGCAATAGGCTATTTGACTGTATAAAAAATATTGACTTATTTGTTTCCATCCGTGTACATAATTTAATTTTGAAACATATTTCATTATCATACATTAAAAATATTGTTTATTTTGGCTAAAAAACACAATTATAATTTAATTTATTTTGAGTTCGCGCCACGTGATCGTAAACGATTTTGATTGGCTATGACGTCATGCGTTTGTATGAACTACTCACCTACAGGAAATGAATGGGATTGATAACGGCATAGATGCAAATTAAATATTAAAAATACCTTTAAAACGAGTTATTTGACATGAATACCCGTGAATTAATAATATTATCATGTCCAATGTAATAAAATGTGAAGAAAGAAATATCATTCTATTTTTTTTTTGACAAAAACTCGTTGAGGTATACAACTGGAGGGGATCTAGACCAAATAATTTGGAACATTTGCAAGGGTACATGTACCCTTACGCTGACAGTTGGCTATGACAGTTGTCATTTATGCTATTTATTCTAATTAAAATTAGATTATGTACCAAAGCCGTTTTGACAAATGTCATATTTTAACAAAATTATAGAATAAGATTAATGTTACGGACAAATAGGTAAATATTGAAAAAATCGTTTATTTATTTTATTTAATATATTTATTATCAGATACATTGGATATTGTAAATATATTTTTTCACTATCCATATTTTCAGGGGCGTGCACTCCTTGTAGGCAGAAATGCAGTGCTTTACTTGCCATTCACAGATATTTTATTATAACGTTCGTACGTTTTAGATGACTTTAATTTATAGTAAATAAATGAATTAACAAAATATAATAACTTAAAAACGCCTAGTATTTTATAAATAGCACCTATTTGCAATCACGCAAACATTATGGTTGCCACGCGAAAAGCAAGAGGCGCTGCAAAGCAAATTAATGTACCTAATCAACCAAGTCATGCCGCCGCGTCCCGCATTACATTTGTTTGTATGTGTGTAGTAATATTGGTGTCCGTGCACAGTCGCAAACGCACACACCCATGAATATTGAAAGCCGCGACTCCTGCGGCAGGCCTCGGGAGTTCGGCAGTTGTCGGGAGTAATCGTAAATGTTCGTTGCCTATAATCCGAGTAAAATTAATAGGCTGGAATCTAATAAATCACCTATGCACATTATGCATTTTTGGTTAGTAAGGTTTTATTTGTTTAAATAGAAATGTTTGTGTTTCGCGGGGGCCATTTTGCTTTTTTTATGAGTTTTTGCATTGTTTACTATTTTATACTAGTATGTTTGTAAAAAAAAATAGATTTCTTAACGGATTTTTCATTTTAACATTTGAAAGTGTATACATTTAACAGTTTATTACTAAGTTTCGATATTAATTGTAGTCATTTGCTTTTACTAGTGTGTTTGTTTATTTTTTTAAATGTTATTTGATTGCGAGGTTTGTGTTAAAAATGTATGTTTATCAAATGAATGAATGAGGTGGCCGAAATCTTGCGTTTATTTACATCGGGATAGGTATAGTAATCTCAACTAACCGGAACATTGAATATGTGAAAATTGAAAGCTGACTAGGTGAGTTTTTTTTATTTTACTTATTAGAATTTCTTCCGCCGCGACGATCGATCGCTGTTTTGTCTGCGTTGCCGTAGAAGATGGACATGAATAGTAGTACATCTAAGACTTGTTATGTTGGCATGGTTTCCGACTTAGAGATCCGTCGCGTGGCTGTGGCTATGCTAAAAAACTATAAAAGAAAAAGTTTTTGTGACCGAGTACTCCGCCGCATACCCAGTGTCATAATCCTGTGCACGCCGCTGCATATTTTTGACACAAAAGTATTTTTTAGTAGGATAACTCAATACGCTATTTGACGATTTTCTGAAAACCATAACACATTATGAAGTGGAGTCTATAGACCTTACAGATAAAGGTTATTTTTAATTACTATATATATAGCATTTAAAAATAAATTTACAAAATACACTGAATAATTACATTGTCAAAACGCTCTGTCTGGCAATGTGGCATTCAGTTCGTAAACATCCATTCCAGAGATTCGTTCGCATGTCACCCACTCTCTAATCAACCCTTAGAGTATGTACCGCTTATTGGAACAGGTTGTGCAACATACACAAATTATTTGAAAAAATAATTAAAAATAAATAGTTTAGGTCTATTTAATTCCACTCAAACTCGTTTTAAAAGGATAATAGTTAAATATAATTTCGGCTAATAAAGGAATTTATAGAAATTTATTGCTACATTGTTAATTCAATTTTTACTAATATAGGTGCGCTACCAACATTACGAACAAGAAAATATCTACGTTTTTCAAATCGCGAATGTATGACAGCGCTCCCTCTATATACCGGGTATCTCAAGACTGCTACCGAAAACGAAGCCGGGTGGTAGTTTTAGTGGCTACAAACACAATGCAATTAAAAATTTCGCATAGAAACGCGACAATTATTTTTTATGATTTTTTAAATATCGTCATTTTTGGGTGGTAAATCCATAGTTTTTGCTAAAATAATCATTTAAACTCTCTTATATCTTAGAGTATTTATAAATTAAAGGGTATACACTATTATTTTAGGAAAAAATGTATTTACCACCAAAATATGGCAATAGGAAAAAAATTACAAAAAAAAAATTGTCGCTTTTTTTGCTACTTTTTCTGTTGCATTGTGTCTGAAGTCGCTTAAACTACCACCCGGCTTCGTTTTCGGTAGCAGTCTTGATATACCCTGTATAAATACTCTAAGAATCAACCATAGATCAATCAATCAATCAATAGTCCGAATGAGGTTTTGTTAAAAAAATTAGTTTTTTTTCTTTCTTCACATTTTATTACATTGGACATGATAATATTATTAATTCACGGGTACAAATGACAAATAACGCGTTTTAAAGGTATTTTTAATATTTAATTTGCATCTCTGCCGTTATCAATCCCATTCATTTCCTGTACGTGAGTAGTTCATACTAATGCATGACGTCATAGCCAATCAAAATCGTTTACGATCACGTGGCGCGAACTCAAAATAAATTAAATTATTATTGTGGTTTTTAGACAAAATATACAATATTTTTAATGTATGATAATGAAATATGTTTAAAATTAAATTATTTACACGGATGGAAACAAATAAGTCAATATTTTTATACAGTCAAATAGCCTATTATAGGTTTTGTTGTTTTTAACATCTATATAATAATGTAGCTTTATAAGTTATTAAAAATGTATGATTATATTGGGCTTTTATATTTCGTTTTACTTTATTCTGAAACATTAGGTAAAAAATGTAACAAATATATGAAGTGTCGTATCTGCAGCAATGCTGACTTGATCTATAATATAATCCGCTCCAGTTGTAATACCTCAATGCAAAAACTCATTCGGACGATTGACTGATTGATTGATCTATGGATGATTTAAGAATGAGTGATATATGCGAACGAATCTGTGGAACGGATGTTTACGAACTAAACGCCAAATTGTCAGACAGAGCGTTTTGACAGTGTAATTTTTCAGTGTATTTTGTAAATTTATTTTCAAATGATATAGATATAGTAATTAAAAATAACCTTCATTTGTAAGGTCTATAGACCCCGCTTCATAATGTGGTATGGTTTTCAGAAATTAGTCAAATAGCCTATTGCTATAAAAAATTATGTACGATAAGTTGGTGAAAAAAAAAAATGTTCTTGACGAGAGTTTCTGAATAATTTCGCATTGTTTAAATTTTTATTTTTCAAGAACTAATCATAAAAAGATTATTTTTCTCAGCAAAATCCCTCCATAAGGTGTTTTTTAGCCAAAAAGCGCGCAAAGGGTATAAACGCTCTTAAGCGTCCACTCCATATTTAAAAACGAGTAAAATTCAAAAAAGTATACTTTTTTATTTTCATGAACAATTCGAAATTTGAATTCAATAAACTTTTTTGTGGCCAGCATTCTAAAAGAAAAGTTTTTACTGTGTGACAATACTTATGACCTGACTGTATATGTGCATTCTGCGGGCCCGTAACCGCGACGATCGTGTATGTAAACTTCGTGAGAAACCTCTTTAAAACGTCTTGGGAGGTGCTGTACCCTTTTTATGCCAGTGCAGTTTAATCTAGGGTTCGACGATTTTCTTGCAATTCCCTTGCCGTCAGGGTGTTCTTTGACCGGATATGCGGACGACGGCCTCTTGCTTATAGAGTCAAATAGTAGGTCGGGATTAGAAATTATGTCGGACGCGTGTTTAAAACTAATATGTGATTGGGGCCATCGAAATCGCTTAACCTTTGCACCACAAAAAACGTTCCAATTACTTCTGAAAGGAACTTTAAAATCACAGCCGCGAATTAAATTAATAATATTAATGTTAAAAAAAAGGAATCGGTTTGTTATCTTGGTTTAATTTTAGAAAGGAATTTTTCCTTTCTTGAACATATTAAGAACGTCGGGGAAAAGTCGAAAAGGAACTTTTTTGCTTTGACAAGAATATCAAAATCAACGTGGGGGCTATCTTTCAATACACTAAAAATCATCTATGGAGCAACTTACTTAGGATGTATCTGTTATGGATCTCCCGTATGGGCTGATAGGGCTATTATCGGTGCTGTGCGAAGAAAACTGCTCCAGAGCCAACGTTTGGCGTTGATATTCTTGTGCAAGGCATATAGAACTGTTAGTACCCAAGCTTTGCCTGTCCTAGCGGGTGTACTTCCAGTCGACCTGGAGGTGCAACGTCGCGCCGCGATGTATTACTCTAATAGAGAGAATATGGATAAAAGTTTTTTCACCGCACGTGAACTTTTAAAAGTTGACAGATTATTTAAACCGGTTTCAGTGGTATATAGCGAACTATTAGATGAATGGCAAAATAGATGGGAGGTATCTTTGAAGGGCCGGCATCTATACCAATTTTTTCCTTGCATACGTGATTGTTTAACAAAGACATGGCTAGATGTCGATTATTGCGTATCACAATTTCTCTCGGGCCATGGTAACTTTAAGTCTCAACTATTACTCTAACTCTTTTAAGCTTGTTGCGTCGCCTGCGTGTCCATGTTCAACACCTAATTGCGAGTATGAGCAGTCCGCGCATCATATACTTTGGGAGTGTAGTCTTTGGCATAATGAGCGTAAAACCATGCTAGATAGTATGCAAATATCATCTGGAGTTGTATACTACATGGACCTTGTAGAGACTAGAAAGAACTTCCGTGCTTTCTGGCGTTTTTGCCATACCTATTACTGGATTCAAGCATAACAGTTCACATAATAGGTCCCATTTAAAGGTAATAATAATTTGATCCGTGGTGCTTTACAGCTGGCTTCTCCGGCTGTGAAAGTCTTTTTGCGAGGTTATTTACCTCTTCAGTTCAATGTTTTGTCACCCGCTTTGCACGGAGGGAAGTGGACAATAATTTATTTCCAACTCCTCCTATTAATTTAACTTTCTGATTAATTTCGTTGCGGGTTAAAGACAAGTTAGACATTCCTGGAGACTCGCCGAGCTTCAATGCTCGGTGTCATTACTTTGCGTGCCACTGTTGATCCTGGCTCACAGGAGTTACAGTGGTGGGTGTGAGGGCGGGACAGTCTCCTGCAGTTTAATCTTCAGGAAAAAATTGGTCCCATACACTATCCTTGTTTTCACTGCATAGGAACGCACAGGAATGACTATTCCCCCACGTAGGACGTGACGCGTCTTGGTGAGCACCTTGCACGGAACTTACTGATGCCAAGGTGGTCGTGATCATTTTGTAAATAGATTTGTTGGAACCCAACTATTTATCCAAGGATCTACCAATATATTTCTTTTTACTTTTCTACATGTTTGTCGATCGTGAGTCTTCTTCGAACAATTCCCTGTCTTGGTATGCTACTTGTAAACATTATGATTTCTTAAATTTATGCGAATGTTACACATTGAAATGAAAAAAGGAAATAAAATCGAATAGCTTAATTGGGTAGTTGATATTCTTAGACAGGCCATTTCGCTACATTCACATAGGCGTAAGGTGCAATCATTTATCGCTTTTCATTATTCTTCTGTTGTATAATAGTCCTTGCAGTAACTTGTTTTTCACATTACAATTATTATATTAAAACGTTTATTATTTTTTGTGATCGACGCAGAAGAGCTCACTGTGTCTTGAGGTCAGGCAGCTGGTCTTTTAGCTTCTGATTTAACTATCAGATTGGGTCCCACGCTTGTGCATGCTTTGAACCATCTTCTATATTGAAATTTGCATGTTTATTTATTTCAATATTCTCGCGAAACAATCTGGCCAGGTATCGGCGTTTAGTGAGGATTTGGAACTTGTCGAATGCATGAATGTGGTAATGCATGGAGTTTTTCTCTATATGGTCAGCAACTACAGACTACATTGAGCATTGATGATTTTTTTACGCGGGCCTTTATGTTTCGATAGGTTGAAGAGGCCACAGTCGCAATTTAAGTTGTATACGCCTGGTTGATGCAAAGGTACGTGTAACCTGACAGGTGGTAATTTATTGACTAATCTTATTGAGCGTCTTGAAGAAAGTTTTAATAAAAGCTCGCTTCAGGATATAGCCAAACTTGTCCGCGACTCTTTGTTTGGCAATCAATATAACTGGAGGAACCCACTCAACTGTGGCTGGTTCCACTCGTTTTCTGTGACGACGGCGTGGATTTTGGAGTTTGTTGTCTGGCAGTACTTGCTTGACGTGTTGCAGCTCAGTTGCCAGGTGTTTCTCGTGACAGATTCCTTGTGCTCTCTAAAACAAAGATTTACTCATGATAACTAACCGTTTTGGATTCTGGTGAGGTTTAACCTTCAAATATTTATCGGTAGGATTTGATATTTATCCCATCATTTTCCGTTCTACAGTGTGATTTAAGAACTGATCAGGATTACTAAAACATCTAAAAAGGCATTGCCTTTACACTTTGCTTGGTTTGTCTAGGCGAAGGCACTACCGTCTCTCCAAATGTGGATTTTTTTAACTTTAACTTTGATTGCCTATAAATAATAAGTTATACAAAACATGAGAATTGTTACGCCATAGTGCACAGCGATTATTTCTTTACCTCAGCGGACAGATGTTCTTAGTTTCGATATATTTGTCTTATCTATATATTTTTTTTATTGCCATGAATGGCAAGACGAGCAAGCCGTTCGCCTGATGGTAAGCGATACGACCGTTCATAAACAGTACCAACATTCCACTGCGCTCGCCATCCCGCGACAAGTCTCAATATGTCCGGTAGTTACTCTGGCTACAATGTCCTTCATAGTCCAGTCAATTTACGGCTGAGGATGGGAGAAATAGTCACAAAATTCCACAGTTTGGGGATTATAAAGGATCGATAGGGGGGTGTATTCTGAGCATAATATATTCCAATTTGAGGGAATCTGGCGAGGTCAGCTCAAGGTCATTTCGATGAAAACGCCTTTAATTCGATATCTCGACAACGGTTAGTGTTAGGCAAAAAATTGTAGAGACCTTTTGTCTTTTACATTAAATTTACTAACTTTTTATTCGATTTTTTTTTGTTTCTATACATATAAATATAATTGAAGTGTCTGTTTATAAGTGAAAATAAAAAAAAAAACCACCTACATATCGTTATATACACGATACCTGTGCCGAAAATGATCTTTACATTTTTTTGTTCTGTCTGTCTGTTTGTTCCGGCTAATCTCTGAAATGGCTGGACCGATTTTGACGGGACTTTTTTTGTCAGGTAGCTGATATAACAAGGAGTAACTTAGGCTACATTTATTTTAGAAAAAATATTTTATTTTAGAAAAATAAAGTAATGTTACAATGCCCGCGCGCAGCTCACGCGCATGCCACCACTTGGCCGTCACGTCGGGCGCCTCCCACCACTTCTCCCACCAACGAATCAATATCACATTTACAAAATATTGTATATAAAGAAATTGTTCAATAAAGTTAATACAAAAAAACTGAAAATAAATGTGTAACGAGAGTTTACCGCCGCTCGCTAAGAGATGGCGCCACCGTAGAATTAGATCGCGGTATGGTTTCGTTACAAAGGTTGATAATTAAAATAAAAATGCAAAAACCATAAACAAAACTAAATAAACTAATTAACTTTTTCGTTAAATTCCACGCAGACGAAGTCGCGAGCACAGCTAGTCATCAATATTTTTCAATTTATTGCTTCCGAAAGGCAAAAATTTTACTTTTTTGCCCCCCTTTTTTTATTTTTCGCCATTTTCTCCCCAACCGTTCAATTTTATTAAATTTTACCGATTGTCAAAGTGTAGATCTTTTAATTATGAACAACTTTTTTCTGTAATGCCAATACCTTGGGAGTTATACAACGTTGATGCGACCGATGGGCGTTTCTTTAAACTGCAAATACTAGGTACCATTTTGAAGCTCTGTACTAAAAATCAATTAAATAGGAGCAGTAGTTTAGTCATAAATGATTTTTTTAGTTTTTGCCCCATTTGAACACGATGTAGCTTTTCTAACAGCTGATTACGCTTAACGCATGGTCATTCACCTTAAAACGATAGATCGTACTAAAATCTGCGCGTTGTTGCCGCTCTTACACAAGTCACACAATAATAAGTACACGACAATAACACGCGCCGCGCGCGACGTTGCCAATTTGTTATCTATTCGTATCTACAGGTCAATGAAATTTATTTACACAGGATGGTTGCGTTTTACTCTTATTTGGAAGCTATTTAGTTTGTTTGAAACAAACAAAATCTCATTTTTGGTATAATTAATTTTTGTGCCGTGCCGAATTGATACCAAGGACGTATAGCATACATAGTGTAATTTAGTGCCCATAGGTCGCATCAACGTTGTATATTACTTTACCGAGCGAAATCCGCGCCAATTTGAATTTGAACAATTCATTTTGAATTTGTATCGCAAGGCTTCAGGTGACACGAATTGTACGAATCTCAACGAGCTCCGTTATAAGGGATACAAAAAATTGCATGCAGTGGGAGGGTTAAATTGGAATCCCTTCCTCCTCCTACCTCCGATGCCGCATTTTTTCCCTAGTTGAGGTGTTACTACCACATACAATACTGGCCCGAAAATTATCTGGAACCCGAGGAGTGGGGCTGTCGTCGCACCCATGTGGATTGGAGCCGATACTGATGTCACTGAAACCAGCTCCGGAATATTTGCTTAGATCGATTGCGGGCAAATGCAAAACCAACTGCGGCAAAGCGTGCGGATGTAGAAAGGCCGGCCTGTTTTGCTCAGTAATTTGCACTAATTGCCAAGACTCCAAGAGAACTAATGTTCTAATATCGCTAATGTTGTCAACGATGATATTTTTGAGGCAATGGACGAGGACGACGTATGCCCCGATACCTTCAGGGCCTTAATATTAACGATTCACTTCCATCAACCCGCGTGCTTAATTTTACGAATTTTATGACCTATTTTTTTTTATCGATAAATGTGTGAAACAGCTTTAATTATTCGTTTACTTTTTTTTCTAATCCTTATACACATTATTATCCCATTGAATGGAATAAAAAATATCCAAATTGAAAAAGTACAATATTTATATGATATTTCATTTATTACAATATTTAATATTGAAATGAAGTACATTTTTTAAATAGTTTAATCGAGTCACCTTTTGATACAGGTAAGTTGGCTAATAAATGATCATGGAATACTTTAATATTTCTCTCAAATACTAAGTACCCACTGATGTCGATTTCGCTCAGTAAAGTAATATGTAACTCCGAAGGTATTGGCATTACAGAAAAAAGTTTAAGAAAAAAGTTGTTCATAATTAAGAGAAGATTGGGGAGAAAACGGCGAAAAATTTTTGCCTTTCGGAAGAAATAAATTGAAAAACATTGATGATAAAAAAACAGTTTCGAATATAAAAGTTAGTAAATTTAATGTAGAAGAGAAAAGGTCTCTACAATTTTTTGCCTAACACTAACCGTTCCCAAGAAATCGAATTAAACGCGTTTTCATCGAAATTACCTTGAGCTGACCTCGCCAGATTCCCTCAAATTGGAATATATACTCAGAATACACCCCCCTATCGATCCTTCATAATCCCCAAACTGTGGAATTTAGTGATTATTTCTTTCGGTAATTTGACTGGACTATCAATCCGAACACACAACAGTGCATTTACGCAGTGTTGTTTCACGAGAGAATTAGACATTGCGGTGGTACCTACCCAGATGGCCTCTCACATATGAGAGACCTACCACCAGTATCTATATGAAACAAAACTTCTCTTATTGGAACGATTGGAACGAAGTTCCTTATCGCGCGTTGTGAAAGGGGGCTAGACGGAAAAAATTCTCACGAAAAGTAGGCAATCGTTTTTTATTTCTTTATAGCTGTGCCCGCGACTTCGTCTGCGTGGAATTTAACAAAAAAGTGAATTAGTTTATTTAGTTGTTTTTTTTTGGTTTTTGCATTTTTATTTTAATTATCAACCTTTGTAACAAAACCATATCGCGATCTAATTCTACGGTGGCGCCATCTCTTAGCGAGCGTCGGTAAACTCCCGTTACACATTTATTTTCAGTTTTTTGTACTAAAAAATTCCTTTATATACAATATTTTGTAAATGTGATATTGATTCGTTGGTGGGAGAAGTGGTGGGATGCGCCCGACGTGACAGTCCAGTGGTGGCATGCGCGTGAGCTGCGCGCGGGCATTGCAACATTACTTTATTTTTCTAAAATAAATGTAGCCTAAGTTACTCCTTGTTATATCAGCTACCTGACAAAAAAAGTCCCGTCAAAATCGATCCAGCCATTTCAGAGATTAGCCGGAACAAACAGACAGACAGACAAAAAAAATTAAATATCATTTTCGGCACAGGTATCGTGTATATAACGATATGTAGTAGGACATTTTTTTTTATTTTCTCTCTTAAAACAGACACTTCAATTTTATTTATATGTATAGATTTGAAAATGTTGTCATACATTTTATTTAACTCTAATAGAGGCAATAAATATCCAAATAGATATTAATATGTTAAAGGCTATAGTAAAAACTAAGAATACGCTGAAGCCCAAAATTAAGTGGGAAACGTTGCGACAATTTCTAATTTTCATCAAATGTCATAAATCAAATTGGTACAAAAGAAACATAAATTGCATAATGTATGTATCAGCCCATATACGTCCCAGTGCAGGGTACGGGCCTACTCTACAATCGAGAATACGATTGAGAGTGGTTAGGTTATATAGTCCACCACGCTGGCCTATTGCGGGTTGGCGGAGTTACATACCATAGAAATTCTTATAAATCGCTATGGTATGCAGGTTTCCTCACGATGTTTTCCTTCACCGTTTTAGTGTGTGGTGATTATCAATACACACATGAATCCGAAAAGTCAGAGGTGTGCCCTGGGATTCGAACCCGCGACCACCGTGAACATGTAGGCAGCCGCGTCTAGTCCGTTTTACCAACAGGCCACCACGCACTTCAAATTGCATAAATATGTGAAAAAATATGTGAATGTGAATTATATAATAAAACCGTAATACATTGATTTTCGATCCTACTTAATAAATATATTATTATTTACAATTTAGTTTGTTATCCTGCTCTCAATCATCAACCCTTCATTTGACTATGTATCTTTGCCAATTATAACTAAAATTTAGCTTACTGATTCAGTTAATATAACATTATACAGGGTATATCAAGACTGCTACCGAAAACGAAGCCGGGTGGTAGTATAAGCGACTTCAGACCACAATGCAACAAAAAAAGTTGCAAAAAAAGCGACCAATTTTTTTTTGTTATTTTTTTCCTATGACCATATTTGGGTGGTAAATACATTTTTTCCTAAAATAATAGTGTATACCCTTTTATTTATAAATAATCTAAGGTATAAGAGTGTTTAAATCATTATTTTTAGCAAAAACTATGGATTTACCACCCAAAAATGACGATATTTAAAAAATCATAAAAAATAATTGTCGCGTTTCTATGCGAAATTTTTAGTTGCATAGTGTTTGTAGTCACTAAAACTATCACCCGGCTTCGTTTTCGGTAGCGGTCTTGAGATACCCGGTATTTGTTAATAATGAAGGTGTTATTTTTATAACTTAAAAGAACTAAAATTTTATTACAATTCCTTCACTAATTAATGGAAAAGAAACGTTCCATTCGGGTGGCCCTCGACACCTCTCAAGTTTTTTTCGATATATTTGCCTTATCCATATGAATTAAGGCATCAAATATCTCTGTAACGCTATGCCCAATGTTCTATGAAGATTCACCCGTCTTCATACATTTTTTCTTAATTTCACTGGCCATGTATCAACATCCTACAACACGCTACAATAACTGTTCGTTTGTTGTCAGACAACAGCAGCAGCCGTACATAGCTGGGGCAGCGGCGCCCACCGGACCCGTCATGTATCCATGGTATTTCAACCAACACATGTTAGCCTGCAGACATATCAGCAGCCGAGATCCAATACGCAGTAAGTAACAAATATTATATTTTATTAGATATTGTATTTGTAAAATACAATTTGAATTCCAGGAATCTATACATATAATTTAAACAACGGGACACTTTGTTTAACAAAATCGTCTCCAGGAATTAGTTTATTTGAGTCGCGAAGTTTCAAATATGGCCATCTCCACATGCCATATTTTTTTGGATTTAACGAAAATTGAAAAGAGGATCATACGTTAAAAAAATTGTAATTTGAATTAATCCAAATCCACTCTTAATGGTATAAATTCGACCGTTATTTCATAAGTTAGTTCAAACTAGGCCATATCCGAACATATTATCTTTAAACAACCAATCACAATGCAGTATTATAATTAAATAAAATTCATCCAAATCCAACAAATCAAATTCATCCAAAATCCAGCGTCAACCAATCAAATCTATCCAAATCCCGTATTATTAAAAAATACTAGTGTATTATACTATGGTGTTTGATAATATACACACATCTTCCAAATAGTTGAGAGTATCTTATATAAAGTACCTATATATACGTCCATGTAGACAAAATGCACTAAGGAGGCAAATTATTATTATTGTGTCAGTTCAATCTATATGAGTAATGATCTATGTGAATCCGAGATCAAAAAATGTAAACAAAAGTGTTACCGCTACAATAAAATAATTTGTCATGGTAGTTTGTTCACAAACCGTTAAAAAAACAGGCTGGAATTATTTTCATTCGTTAAATAAGTATAAAACAAAGCCAAATAAAAAATATTTGGTATAATATTTACATAAACTACAATTTCAACTTCTTTTTAAGTATGTGAAAAAAATGGTACGAAAATATTTTATGCTACAGGTATTATGCAGAAATTCGTAACCTTAGGCCACTGAAATAAAACTTTTTTTAAATTTCGTCTCCTTAAATACCAATACGTCGCTTTGACGCCCGCGACACCTCCCTTTAGTTCATTTAATTGCTTAACTTGATGAATGTGCATCATGTGATAAAGTTTAAAACGCCGTGAAGCTGGTTTCACGTTTTCTGTTAGTTTTTGTTCTATTTTGTCCTAAGATTTCTGGCGCTCTTGTTCCTAGCCGAACGCACTATGGTCTTTGAAAATCACTCACATATTCAAAAATATTTGAGAGTATCTATATTAAAGACCTATATATAGCCATTTAGACAAATGCACTAAGGAGGCAAAATTTTATTTATTGGTTCCTTTGTAGTTCAATCTATTGAGTATTATCTAATGTAGATCAGCCGGTACCTTTTTACACGGGCTCACAAACAAGTCCTTTTTTTTTTATATTGCATGGTTTTGCGGACTGAACGCAACTCATCGGGCGGTAGGGTTGGTACTGGTACAATTGTTTTACTCTGCGTAGTTGGAACGAAGTTCCTCTATCTATTATTGGCGTGAAATTCAAATTGGTTGGAATATATTGCAACCCCATGCGTGCCAACCCCACGGCCGCTGGTTGAGTATAGCTGATTTAGATTCTAGATCGTAGTGTTTAGCAGCCTTCTCTGGAAACTAATTGAAATACCGTAAAAAAACGTGATTAGTCAGTATATTGCTACAATATTTTGGATATGTATATAACATCAGCTTATCACAAATATTTTAAAATTTAACAGACGTAACCGCTGTTAGAGGTTAACAAAAATATGGGTGATCGCAAAACGATTGTATGTCTCTATAGCACATTTTACACGGACATCGCGTCCGACCGTCTATATGAAAATGGTATAGGAAGGTTATGTTTAATGAACATCTCACAGTGTTATTATACATTTTAGAAATATCGGTGGACCGTTTGCTATTTTAGTTTGACCCTAGGTACCCTGGGCCAAGCTTTAACAAGGAGTTTGTATATTTTATACATTGCACTGGTTTTGGCTTCTAAATCAGGATTAGTAAATAAACGCCATGTTAAAAAAATACTGGTTTTACGGCACGACGGCCGAGTTATCGATTATGTTCCTGTTATTTTTATTATTACCGCGCATGTTGTGGGGCCATATAAAATAAATGAACTCACGAAAATGAGGCTTAAGTCGTTGCTATTGTAAATTTAGGAATAATCAATTATTTAAAATATGTATGTTAATGTTGTATATGTTTAACATATACCATGTATCATGTGTATCATGTATCAGCCCATATACGTCCCACTGCAGGGCACGGGCCTATTCTACAATCGAAAGTACGATTGAGAGTGGTTAGGCCATATAGTCCATCACGCTGGCCTAGTGCGGGTTGGCGGACTTACATACCGATTCTTAAAAATCGCTATGGTATGCAGTTTCCTCACGATGTTTCCTTCACCGTTTTAGTTCGTGGTGGATTGACTGTCAATACACATATGACTCGCGAAAAGTCAGGGGTGTGCCCTGGGATTTGAACCCGCGACCACCGTGAACATGTTGGCAGTCGCGTATACAGTCGCATATACTATGTATGTTTTAGTAATTAATTGTATGTCTTTATAACAGGTACCATTATCCATACGTCAGTTACATTCAGAGTTACAACTCTCCGACTGGACCCACTCCGCAATGTAAGTATTCTTTAACTATCCCATTATTATGACAAACTTTATTGAAAATTCGGAAGGATTTATGGCAAATGTTGGACAAATGAAAAAGCGATTAGGAATTGTGGGGTGTCATTCCCACATTTTTAACAACTTGACACCCTTCGCTGTGTGTATGCGTGTGGGTGTGAGCGTTAATTCACAGCCTTGTACAAGGTTTTACATAAATTCTCCACAGTCCACTCATTATTAAGAGCCTTCAGGAATACAAATAGGTATATTTTCTCGAGACAGCTAAAATAATCTAGTTAGAAAAGCATTTATACACACTAAACGAAAAGTTGATTTCCTTCGTTTTTCATATTGAAAATGGGGTTTGCGTCAATTATCAATATGATATTTGTTATTAGGAGGTCAAAATACGTTATACCAAATTTCATATCAATCGGCTGTATGCGCGTTTCAGGAATACAACCGAAATCTTTCTGTGATATATATTTTATTGATATGCATAAATATATTTACGCCGAGTCAGTCATATCTATATAAGCGTTATCAGTACATTATCAACGTAGCACAAAAGAACAAAAAATAATCTAACAATTGCCTACTAAATACTACTTATATTCGTAACAAAAGTTATATTCATACCAGCTGTGGAATTTTAATTAAGAATATCTAATTGTCCCTTTTTGCAATATCAAAGATATCCTTGGAAAAACGTTGTTTCCTTAAAAGGCTTATACAGCTCGACATAATGGATTATCCCGATAATATAATCATTATCTATGTTTATCTGATTTCGCGGTTTAATTAACCGGTATAGCATCATGATCAAGGGCCAAGGCCAAATGTGGCAATGTTTCATTGGAGTTGGTTGATAATTGGATTACAAAAAAACTTTCGAATTATTCTACGGGTATTCAAAATGAATGATTTTTGTATTCAGATATAAGTTTGCTGTAACAAGACTACAGACTGCGACAAATGTTTGAGGATTACTTCCGTAGTAGATATTACTATAGGTTTACATAAGCGTTTACATATTGTTTATCCGTACAACTAGGGCCCGCCAAATTGGCATACAATAATATAAATATTTTATGTATCTACAATAATAACTACAAAACTGGTTAACATTGTATCTGTATCTGTATCCGCCCATATACGTCCCATTGCAGGGCACGGGCCTCCTGAGGCCTGAGAGTGGTTACGCCATATAGTCCACCACGCTGGCCTAGTGCGGGTTGGCGGACTTACATACCATAGATTTTTTATAAATCGCTATGGTATGCAGGTTTCCTCACGATGTCTTCCTTCACCGTTTTAGTGCGTGGTGATTGACTGTCAACACATTAACATTGTGAAAAACTAAAAATTATTTAACAAATAATAGAAGTCTGAACATAATAACAAAAAATAGGTTGTTCATTGCAGTTGAAACCAAACTCAAAATTATATATACTTATAATCTACGTTTAGTTAGTACAAATCTATACATTATATATATTTATTTTTGAACAAAGCATACATTTTACTCGAAAACATTATAGGTATTATAGTAGTAGTTACGAATGAGTTTTGTCTTGTCCAGCGGTCCGCCAAAGTTCTTTGTAACGTTATTGAATGTACCACAAAGAGTACACAAACATGTTACATTATAATGTATTTTTAAAGCCATTGAAACTGTAGGTAAGGTATTCGTTTCCGACCGCATAACTTCCACCGTATGCAATGGGGGAAAACCTGTCACAATGCCGCACTTATGTGTGTCGCATTTCGGACTCAGCCTTTATTTTACATTCTACACAGACTTGCATTATTGTGTTGATAATCATGAATGCTCTATCTAGATTGCACTGTATTTCTCATTATTTTTATTGTACTAATACTTTGTTGTGTCAGTATGAAAATAGAATATGTTAGATAATGTCTACATTTCCTTTTCTTGGTAAACCATATTTCCGTCGTCAATGATTTAATATTATTCATGTTTCTATTGTGCATTTTTTTTATATGCATATGGTTATATAGGAATGAATACATCTTACATAAGAGTTTTTGCACAGATTTCTACCCATCAACTAGTCCCCAGCTGCCAACCCAGAATCCGCCAGGTAACGCGCAAGGAAGAAGCAACCCTACCACATTAGTGGGACCTCAAGGTACTCCTGCTACAGCCACTGCGCCTACTGCTACTATCCCACATCCCCAGGCGCCAACACATATGCACCAACCGATGCCTGGTAAATTGTTTGCACGTAATCATTGTCATGCTTTTTTATTTCAAAAAGTTTAATTTTGACAATATTAATCACCATAGATGATATAAAGCAAAGGCCAAGGATAGACTTCAATTATTCTGGAATGAAAAATCTAACCGGTTTTAAAAATCAATTCTATATTCCACAACAACTGTTTCCTGTATCATCCCATAAACGTCCCACTGCAGGGCACGGGCCTCCTCTACAATCGAGAGTACGACTGAGAGTGGTTAGGCCATATAGTCCACCACGCTGGCCTAGTGCGGGTTGGCAGACTTACATACCATAGAAATTTTATAAATCGCTATGGCATGCAGGTTTCCTCACGATGTTTTCCTTCACCGTTTTAGTGCGTGGTGATTACAACAACTGTTTATAAAACGAAAAATACTGTTATGTTGCAAAAGCAGTTTAATTCAGTATTGCATTGTCATTCAATAAAATAATTACATAATTACAAATTCTATTAAACGGTAAGAAGGTAAATTTATTATTAATTACTCGTTTCTATATCAATCTAGTTTTTGGGTGATTAAACACTCGTAAAAAGTATGCATCAATTATAATCAATCGTGGTCTAAATAATCACAAAAAAAACTTAATGACTGGAATTCCAAATAAGACATTACATTGTGTAATTTACCAATTTCATAGCTTATACATTACTATAATTAGGGTTTCTTTTATTTCATTAGTATGATGATCAAGAGGTATTGTCGAATTTGTATAGAACGTGCTTGAATTCCACATGAGTTGGTTTGTAGATTTTTTAGATTTAAAAATGCTCAACTGCTATCATAAGTTTATGGGTATCTATACCTTGGAGAAGTTAATATAGTAAATATAAAAAATATAAAACAAGATATTTTTATGTGAAGAATGATATTGACATAATAATTCGAATCACATGTTTCTTATAGCTGGTTACCTTGTACCAAGTTTTAAAATAATAATTACTTGATAGTTTAGTCAAAAATCGCGAGTTTAGTAACAGTCGAGAAACTACATAATGCACAAGTCTCCATGGTTGTGCCTAGGAGGCTGTTATATTAAATGGGTTTCGTTGTACAAATTACACAATACCGACGAGTTCAACATCAGTAGCTGATTCACTGTCCAAAAGTAAGGTCGGCTCTTCGTATCGGAGTCCGTACCAAAGCATTAAACATAAATATACCTAAGCGAAAACTATATGCTTAACATATGCAAACTATAGCTGTTTGCAAGAATTTCTATAGTATGTAAAGTATTTAACTTCTATCAACATTTGACATTTCAGTACATTTATATGTTTACCATCCATCATATAGATTAAACCTTTGAAGATAATATTTTTGTCTGTATAGGTCATCTTACGGACCCGGTAGTCATATTAAGAGCGGTTACACCTTCCGCGCGCTTTTTGGTTTAAAAACAAGACTTTTCAAACGTGTTAATAGCCACCAATAAACAATTTAAAGGAAAAATAATTAGTACTAATTTTAGAAAAGGTTGTCATCTAGGGATTTTGGTGGAAAACATTATAGATTGATGGATAATTTGTGAGTACTATAAGGATTACTGAACACAAGTTTCGTTATTTAGGCTTTAAATGGCAATTTAGAAGCTTAAGATATCCGAATTCACTAAATATAAGACAACAATAAAAATATTTTTAGACTAATAAGACCCTTATGGGGGGATTTTGCTGAGAAAAATAATCTTGTTGTGTTTAGTTCCTGAAAAATAAAAATTTAAACAATGAGAAATTATTCAGAAACTCTCGTCAAGAACATATTTTTTTTCACCAACTTATCGTACATAATTTTTATAGCAATTGCATATTATAATAGAAGAACATCTTATCAATAAATTACCATTTTTATATTTCAACAAAATTAGTTTTCATGTCTTCTACAAATATTTTAAAAACTACTACAACATGTAACAGATTTAAATGTAAAAGCGGAAAGTAGTACGTTCAGAATCAGCTACTGAACCGATATCAACATTTTTTTCGGTAGGTATTTTTTTTCAAAATAATTAGTTAAGACCAAGTAAATTACAGACACTCCTTCGTTTAGTACTCCGAACAAACGAAATTGAAACGTAACTCCAGCACATAAGATCATTTTTAAATGAATCACTAAACGAATACTCTAATAAACTAAATAATGAACAAAAATGAACTTTATTTCGATAGTCATAAAGTTTATTTAAGCAATCTATCATTAATCAAACGCACACAACGATAGGCCTCAATAAACGTAATAAGCTACCAAAATAAATAACTATCATATTCTCTTTTCCGCACATTTAACTACAACTAGATAGAGCAGGATGCAGCTATTGTTTAATGCAATTTGATCCATCCGACAAACGACGGCGCGCGCGGCGGTATAGGGATGCGCCGCGAAAAAATTACTCCCGGTATTTGCAAGGCCGGGCGATCCAAATCCCGCGCAATACATGCACTTAAATGAAACAAATTAAATGTAACAAAATCAATATGAAAAGAAACAACAAATAGGTATTTCTATGAAAAATAATTTCGGGGAACGTTAAAATGGTGATTAAATTCGGTTGTAATTTTGCTACAATGTATGCGGAATCCCGGTGTGTCAGATATCCCGTTATTGCAATCCCTAAATGGGCACCGAATATGTGAAAAAATCTAGTCGTGCACCGCAGTTATCTGTGTCTACTTGTGTTTAAGTGTTAAGTAGATATTTCGATAACTTTCGCGCGCGATGTCTTTTCGGTATTCGAATATTCAAATACACTGAAATGGTGAGAACTTTGGCACTGTGTGGTGATAATGTATCATTGGCATGTCTGACGGTATCTCGATGCTGAGTTCGGAGAGCGCTGGATAGGTCGCGGCGAACCTGTGCAATGGCCTCCTAGGTCACCTGACCTGACTTGACGTCTCTTGACTTTTTTTGTGGGGACGTAATAAATCTCTGGTATACTTCAGTGAAAGTACTAATGTGGAGGATCCAGGATGAGGAGGGTAATGTGGAGCAAATTCCTAAAAGTGAAGTTTTACATAAATTACGTGAACAATTACGCAAATGTGCATCAAAGTGTATCAAGGTGGTGGACATGTCGAACATATTTTAAAAAGAAATCGCCTCATGAGTGCCATGTAACACGTAAGTTAATTTTGTTGTATTTTTTTGTGTTGTGATTAGGTTGTGATTCCCAATCTAGTATTCGTTGTTAGATATTGCGTTATCTTATTATCTTATTCAATAATAATGCAAAATAAATGACGCCCGTGTCCTGCCCGCCTGTAGGAACTAAGTTTAGGGGAAGTGAAATTAATAATATTTTATAGCCGATTCATGCAAAATATTGTCTTATGTTGGGTTCGTACGCATTATATCTAGTAAGTAAAATATTTAGATTTTATAGTTAAAACACAAATGTTATGCTTACAGATTAAATAAATAATAATTTGTTTACCAAACCACCCAGTAATCAGTTACGTACGTAATTTGTAATTTGTATTTCGTTTATTGTCAGCTGTTTCTGCCGGCGCGGCGCGGCGCAGCGGTCGGCGACCGGCGTTAGGTACTCGTGTGAATGTGTCTTGTGTACATGTGTGCGTGTCCGGCGAGCGTGTGTAGTAGTACACTCTTATTTGTAACTCGTAAGGTGACCATGTTAAGTACCTACATTTGGTATAACTAATTTCATAAATAAAAGATTTTGTAATTATGATAGTACGATTTCAAAGCATAAACTATGATTGCAATAATATTTTAAAGTTGGGGTGTCTGAGGTTGTGAATTAATCCTGTTACACGTTGTATAAAACACGCTGTCCGACCTGCATCAAATTAGACTGCCGCAAGGCCTTCTAGAGGGAGGACGTATCGCTCCGGCCTGGCTGCAGTCGATTTTTGTCGTGCGTAGTAAAAATAACCACGCGCGGACTGCGTTTGCCACATCTTAGTACTTTGGTAGTAAAATATTTAATATTTTTTTATTACCTACAATGATTTGTAGTGAGTATAAATTATGTTCCAGATAATATCTATATCAGCCCATATACGTCCCACTCCAGGGCACGGGCCTACTCTACAATCGAGAATACGATTGAGAGTGGTTACGCCATATAGTCCATCACGCTGGCCTAGTGCTGGTTGGCGGACTTACATACCATAGAAGGTTTTTATAAATCGCTATGGTATGCAGGTTTACTCACGATGTTTTCCTTCACCGTTTTAAGTGCGTGGTGATTGATTATCAATACACACATGACTCCCGAAAAGTCAGAGGTCAGGCCCTGGGATTCGAACCCGCGACCACCGTGAACATGTAGGCAGCCGCGTCTAGTCCGTTAACCAACAGGCCACCACGCACTTCAATATAGTATAATGTGTTCCAGATAATATAATGGGATGTAATTCCGAGGCTAAATTATATTATGAATTGTAATATAAAATTAAATATATTTCGTAATTGTAAGGGGTCGTAAGGCCCCTAACTCTATTCATGTGTTCGAACACGAAATGATTAATAAAAAGTCTGAAGTGTCTACTGATTGAACACTGATTTGAATGCAACTTAACAATGTAATAATAACGAAAATATGATTAGTATCTAAATTTGTATTGTTAATTGCTTGCACAGTAATATTTGTATACTTATAATGCAAATAAAATATTTTTGTAATATTATATTACCAATATACTGGGTATCTCAAGACTGCTACCGAAAACGAAGCCGTTAATAAAAGGTTACACACTATTATTTTAGAAAAAAATGCATTTACCACCCAAATAGGGCCATAGGAAAAAAATAATTAAAAAAAATTGTCGTATTTTTTTGCAACTTTTTCTGTTGCATTGTGTCTGAAGTCGCTTAAACTACCACCCGGCTTCATTTTCGGTAGCAGTCTTGATATACCCTGTATAATTCGTTTCGATTGTATAATTCGTTCCGAAGAAAAGTTATTTAAAATCATTTATTTACTGTCGCAGATATTTAGTATTTATCTTTGTATATATTCCCCCCCCCCTTCCCACGCCCCTTTCCATCCCCTCCCCCCTTGTTGTAGTAATAAACGTATACTGAACCTAATGTAAAAAGAATTATTGCTGTACTGTTCAATTTTGAGGAGTTCTGCCCTTCAGGTCCAAAGATATTCATCAGGTCTTCACAATATTTTTTTTGGTCTAACCTATCATATAATACTCTTTGACAAAAAAGTTATTTTTAAGTCGGTTAAGAACTGCCGGAGATATTGAGTATTAACAATTGTACCTATTTCTACCCCCCTCACCCCCCCACCCCCACCCATTTCCCATTTTTACCCACCCTTTGTAATAATATACTTATACTTAATCTAAGTCAAAAAGAATTAATGCTGGACCGTTTAATTTTGAGGAGTTCTGGTCGGCAGATCCTAAGATATTCATCAGGTCTTCACCAATTTTATATGGGACCAACCCTGTATATCATGCTTGCCAACAAAAAAGAAATTTTCAAAATCGGTTCACAATTGCGGGCGTAATCGCGTAACAAACATACAAAAAAAAAATCAGTCGAATTGATTACCTCCTCTTTTGAAGTCGGTCAAAAAGAATAACAAAAATAAATTGTCGCTTTTTTTTGCAACTTTTTCTGTTGCATTGTTTCTGAAGTCGCTTAAACTACCACCCGGCTCCGTTTTCGGTAGCAGTCTTGATGTACCCTGTATAAATCATAAGTTACATTTCAATTGAATATTAGAATTTTGAAGCGCACGGATCAAAGTTGGTTGAGCTGACTGTATAGCGACCCGACGCAGCAGCTCTACGCACACAGCTTTGGTCGCTTATGTGTGCGTGAAATTAACGAAGAAATACCGATATTTCTGGGAATTATATTATAAACATGCGTCAAACACTAGAAGAACGCGTGATTTCGCCAAAAAAAGATGGCTTATTACGGTTATTGCTATGCGAAAAAGAGACGGCTGATTCTTCATCCGAACTCGACTGTTTGACATTGATACATTAACCAGTATAAATTGAGCTCGCTCGGGACCAAATTAATTTAAAGAATATTAGTTATCGATGAAAACTTATTGCGTTTTTTTAGATACTTTATTTTTTTGAGTTTTTTGCACACCATTTTATTGAACAAATCATTATTAACTGTAATATTATGTTCCCAAATGCAATTTTCGCCAACGTGCATGACATGTGCGGGTCCACTACTTGGACGACACTGATGACGCGACATTTGGCATCGGTTTATATATTTCTGATAGCTTATATGTGTGGCGCGCAACCGCTGCCTTGCATTAGGTATCTATTGGGAGTGATCTGTGCCTATAGTTGACATTGCGCGCAAGGTGTAAACGCTCTTAATAGGTTATGTCGACATGCACACATACAAACACATGTGTATGATGGCTGACGTCATCGTGGGTCTTTCAGCATAATATGTATCTTTTAAAAATTAAAAAGTATTTCTGATTTAAATGTTCATGTTTGAGTTTGAAAAACGATTTTGGGCTTACGTAATGAAAAATTCTATTATTTTGACAATGGAAAAGAAACCTTCGTTATCTATTTTTTATTTGAGATAAGAATTAAAATTTGCTGCTTCTCTTGGCTGTGCGTAGTAGCTTCCGACATGTTTTAATGATAGTTGTAATATAGGCAGACACGTCTATCCTTAATATTTAAACTGCTAAATGGCGTAAGTAGAGACCACCAGGCTCTGGGATTTTCTCCGGAATGTGTGAAAACATCATCCCAGTAAAAGCTCAATAAGAGATAAAGTACTAATTTAGTACTTTATCTCGTTGGTAACATAATCATACTACTTCTTTAATCTTCTCTTTTCAAACACTTCGTGGGCTTAGGTAACACGTTCTTTTTTCATATTACTGAGTGACGTGGTTTATTCTTTATGATGGGTTTGCATATGGAAAAAATGCGAATTATTTAATTTTTAACAAATATTTTCTCTAAAAGTAATCATTTACAGAAATACTTAGGAAAATCAAGTACTGTAATTGATAAGTGTTATATAATTGAAGTATAACGTCCAAAAAAATTACAAAAAAGTACATGTTATTATTTATTACAATTTGACGTGTTATGTAAATATTACTAAAATAAAATTTTCTTTCTCTAGGTATCCGACCCACTGTACAGAAGCGTACAAGTCACAGACTCCCGATTATAAATCCAGAGACAAGTACGTAAACAATCACTTTCCATAGTTAACTCATTTGCAAAGAAAAGGGCACCTGTACAATCTACTTGTATGGCGCGATTATGTGAAAGGAATGTTCTAATTGACTAGTACCCTCACAGCGTTAGTCATAAACTGTTTTAAAACCAATTTTAGTTATCGTATGAGTTTTCTTCTTCGATCAACTTTGAATTCAAAAGTCGTTCGGAAGGGATAAAACATTCGATAGTTAAAACAGGGTCTTTAAACTGTTGTGAATAAGGCTATCGATATATTATATGCATAAGCTAAGGCTTACACACATTACATCATTAAAATGCAAATGATTCAATGGAATTTCACAATCCGACAGATAGTATTATACATATTATGTCAATTTGGTAATTAAACAACCAAAATGTTTATCAATTACATTAAAGTAATAAAAATAGCTTTAAAGTAACGGCACAGAATACTAAACTAACAGAAGTCAAGCTAGATCAACGCACACATAGACAGCGTTCACCGACACGATCTTCGAAACCAATCGAGACCAGTGCGAGCGCGAGTGTCACCCGCTTCGGGCATGCAAATAGTGATATTTTTTATGCAAAGATGGAACAAATGAATAAAAGTTATTACACTTGTATATAAAACACCAGATTATAATAATTGAATATACATTTCTTAAAAAAAACACACATACAAAAACAATTTAAAAAAAACTTAGAATAATGGATTACACATTCTCAACGACTTCTTAAATAAAATTAAAATTTATTTATTTACTATTGTGTTTTATATATTATTTTAAAAATTAATCAAGCGATACGAGTGCTCTATTAAGAGCGTTTATACCCTGCACGCGCTTTTTGGCTTAAAAACAGGACTTTTCAAATGAGTTAATAGCCACCAATAAACAATTTAAAGGAAAAATAATTATTACTAATTTTAGAAAAGGTTGTCATCTAGGGATTTTGGTGGAAAACATTATAGATTGATGGATAATTTGTGAGTACTATACGGATTACTGAACACAAGTTTCGTTATTTAGGCTTTAAATGGCAATTTAGAAGCTTAAGATATCCGAAACCACTAAATATAAGATGAAAATAAATATATTATCAGACTAATAAGACCCTTATGGAGGGATTTTGCTGAGAAAAATAATCTTTTTGTGTTTAGTTCCTGAAAATAAAAATTTAAACAATGCGAAATTATTCAGAAACTCTCATCAAGAACATATTTTTTTTTCACCAACTTATCGTACATATTTTTTTATAGCAATTGCATATTACAATAGAAAAACATCTTATCAATAAATTACCATTTTTATATTTCAACAAAATTGGTTTTCATGTTTTCTACAAATATTTTAAAAACCACTATAAAACACGCTGTCCGACGTGGATCAAATCAGACCGCCGCAAGGCCTTCTAGAGGGAGGACGTATCGCTCGTCGCTCCGGCCTGGCTGCAGTCGATTATGCCGCGCGTAGTAAAAATAGCCACGCGCGGAATGCGATTACCACATCTTAGTACTTTGGTAGTAAAATATTTAATTATCTGGGGGCACGGCAGTGCCCCCTCCAAGTCGAGCTAAAAAGCGGCACAGCCGTACTATCCTTTTCTCGAAGCAATTCAGACCATTTTCAACCCCTCATAACTTCGTTGTGGTTAAAGCAAAAAGCCTGAATTTTCAGTTACTAATTAGGCATTGTGTAAACACGGTATATTTAAAATTTCATTCAATTTGAACCAGTAGTTTAAGAATTATAACTTGTCAAACTTTCGCAATTTTGTCACTCACTGACTGACTGACCGATCATCAAAAGTCTAAGGTACTTCTAGCAGATATAGAACCTTCAAATTTAGAATATAATTAGTGTTTAGTGTCTAAAGTAAGGAAAAATTCAAACATTTCATAATTTTTGTCTAGTTTTCTAGATACACCAACTGCGTGAATAACTTTGTAATCTCATATAAATGTATAGGATTACAAAGATATATTTGCAGTTAATGATTCGTTGTATCCGTATATAATGGAATAATAGTTGTAGATTGGTATCTATATATATATTATATATGAGGCATAACAGGAGGGGGGTATAAAGAGGGAAAGGGTGTATTCAGCCCATTAAACTGTACAACATTCCTTTAGAAAAACATGACAAAGATAACCTTGCAAATAAATAGACTAAATAGCTCGAAAACAATCACCATGAAAGATAGAACACTAATAATCAAATCCGCTATATTTGTCATAAATTGATACCTACAAAAATAAGAAAAAACCATAAGACAGAGGCTTTAAAAAATCATTATATATATTCTAGAAATAAAAAGTACCGAAAAGGAATAAAGTAGGACTCTACAAAAAGACGTGAGATCCCACCAAAAACATCCTGTAAAAAAATTCCAAGTCTCGCAGCTCAGTTTTTCTACCGCAAAAAGTTGTGAGATCCATGTAATACCAAGTCGATTAATTTATTTAGTCCTTGATTAAGGGACGTTCTGTATAAAGTTATTACGTAAGTTATTATCATATCAATATTAAAAATTCTTTACGTTTGAAATAAATAGATCGACTTGGCCAGTAGCCTTATGCATAAATTGTACGATACATTATGTTTTCATGCGATGGCCAAGTCGATCTATTTATTTACAACGTAAAGAATTTTCAATATTGATATGATAATAACTTACGTAATAACTTTATACAGAACGTCCCTTAATCAAGGACTAAATAAATTAATCGACTTGGTATTACATGGATCTCACAACTTTTTGCGGTAGAAAAACTGAGCTGCGAGACTTGGAATTTTTTACAGGATGTTTTTGGTGGGATTTTTATTACCTACAATGATTTTGTAGTGAGTATAAATTATGTTTCAGGGAATATAATGGGATGTAATTCCGAGGCTAAATTATGTTATGTATTGTAATATAAAATTAAATATATTTCGTAATTGTGAGGGGTTGTAAGGCCCCTAACACTATTTATGTGTTCGAACACGTAATGATTAATAAAACGTCCGTAGTGTATACTGATTGAACACTGATTTGAATGCAACTTAACAATGTAATAATAACGAAAATATGATTAGTATCCAAAATTTGTATTATTCTTTGCTTGCACAGTAATATTTGTCTACTTGTAATGCAAATAAAATATTTTTATGATATTATATTACAGTTACATTTCAATTGAATATTTGAAGCGCACGGATCAAAGTTGTTTGAGCCGATTGTATAGCGAGCCGACGCGGCAGCTCTACGCACACAGCTTTGGTCGCTTATGTGTGCGTGAAATTAACGAAGAAATACCTATAGTTGACTTTGCGCGCAAGGTGTATACGCTCTTAACACGTTATGTGTTTTCGCATAAGCCAGATTTAACAAGTTGCGCGAACGCCGAGCGTAGTGCGAGTGTAGCAACAAAAGTGAAGTACATACACAAGCTTGACTTCTGTTAGATTTCTGTGCTAACGCCTTGCTTGAATTATTCTGGGTACGCTATAAAATATACCAGGTATATCAAGAGTGCTACCGAAACGAAGCCGGGTGGTATTAAGTGACTACAAACACGATGTAACTAAAAATTTCGCAAAGAATCGAGACAATTATTTAAAATTATTTTTTAAATATCGTCGAGTTTGGGTGGTAAATCCATAGTTTTTCCTAAAATAATAAATTTAAAGCCTGCGTACTATAACGTGTTTAAAAATAAAAGGGTGTACACTATTATTTAAGAAAAAACTATGTATTTACCACCCTAATACGACCAAAAAAAAAAAGAAATAACAAAAAAATTAACAAAATTTAGTTGCATTGTGTCTGAAGTCACTAAAACTACCACCCAGCTTCGTTTTCGGTAGCAGTCTTGATATACCCTGAATAATTATAAATAATTTTTGATATATTACAATATTTAACTTCCATTATTTCAATTTACATAATGAACCGCCAAGAATATGCGCCACAATATACAGAAAGTGTAGCCACTTTTCTTTTACTCCTTTAAATACCTTTCTTTTTCATCCCAAAATACTTTACTAAAATGCTATAAAAATACTGAAAAGAATAAAGTCTGTAGAGTTGAAATATTCGCTAAAAAGAAGAACTACCTTTTTTGCAAATGAGTATGTTAATATTGTATTGATTGAAATGATTAAGTTTGTGTATTGAATATGATAAACAATTAATAAAATCCTTTATAGATCAGGAGGTTTTGCCTGATCCAGTATCCAACGATAATTATGTTACCAGCGATACCAGCGATAGACACACGCCACAGCCCGTGAGTAATAAAATTAGTACTAATATTATTGATACTTATTATTACATACGTGTTATAATTAAATTTGTTTACTCAGGAGCCAACACACAGTGTCGCTGAAGAATTCAATAGAAGAGTTATTGAAATAGCGAATCAACCTTGTGATAGTGTTACGAAATCGAATTATATATCAAAGAATGTAGAATTGCCGGTATCATCGACAATGAGTTCAATTCAATCGCAACCAAATGCAATAACTTCTATTAATCATAATCATACTAATAAGTCTGAGATGTTAAATATTAACGAAAGTAAAACTTTAGGACCTGATGTTGCTGTAGAGCACCACGAAACACCAATAGTTTCAGCAATATCAGACAGTCCTGTTATAGTGCCTAAAATGCCAATAAGCAGTAAGCAACTCCAAAAAAATAGTGAGCAGACTGTTCAGACTATAGTTCTAGATACAAATAAGAATACGCAACCAAATAAGCAACATAAAAGCAAAAATGTGCCTCTTAATGATGATTTAGAAAAACCCTCTGATATTAGTATTAATGTGGCGGGTTCGCCTGCCCCGACGAGCCTAGTTTCGTCTGCGCCTACGCCCGTCCCTGCTGCACCCACCTACACGAATGTTCCTGCGAACACACAAGTGCCCGCTCTGTCCACACCCGCTCCCCAGCCACAGAGAATCAGGGAGAGTAGGGAAAGAGTTAAGTCGGAAGAAAAGGATAAAAACAAAGATACCGATTCAGTACAAGAAAAGGACACTCCGCCCACATCTAACAAGCCTAATGGTCCTACATCAATACGTAAGTACTTCATTCTCATATCTTTTAAAACTACACAGTCTTAGTATTAAAGAGTCTTTCAAGTGCGCGTCAGTGTTAAAGCGTCATAGCGATGAATTTTGTGGCGTTTAGTCGCTGCATTGGAATGCTTTCATGGCACGTGTTATATATTTTTAAGATGTTCTAGTTATACCTTTATGGACAGAAAAAAATGAACGCGTTGCTCAATATCAATGTTTAACAATTCCATGAATAATAAATAGTTAAGAATATCAAATTACTATAAGCCGACTTCTTCGGAATGGTACTATTGTTTCACAGAAAATTAATGTTTCTGCCGCGTGTATATGGAATACATAAACTAACGCCTTTCTCCCAGAAGGAGTAGGCCAAGGTGCCACCAGCACATCCACTTGCAGATAGGGCAAAAATGCACATTCATTTCACTCCTTGGTTCATCTTCCTATCCAATTTCAAAGGCCACCGTATACATCAATATATGTCGAAATACCCAAACATTGTAGCAGTTTATGTACCGTGTCGTTAATTTACCTCTCGACTCCTTGGTCTGGCTATACCGTGAAAGCTAATAAAATCATTGCAATAGGGTGCGTCCAGAAATAATAAGCAGAAAGATCAAATATCATGTGATTTTCAATGAATGGCACTATCTAGTTTGCTCTACGATATTATGAAAACACTGTACAGCTTCGCGTTAAACCCAAAATTAGTGGCGTGCAAAAACACCACGTTGTAACGCAACACATCACTCGCCAGTCTACGTCTGTTTTCCATTTATCAAGCTTCATATTAATTCAATAAAACAACTTATGTTCATTACTTAATATATGTACATTTATGCTTATTTTGTAAAGATATTTAGAGAGTTTTGCACTAATTATGGTTTCCCTCATAAATATGTAATAATAAAAGATTTCACAACAACATGCCTATTTTAATAATTACTTAACTAATTAGTTAACTACGATAAAACATGTTTGACTATTTTTACAGTACATTAAGTCGCGTACCGGATGTTAACTTATCATCATAAATATATAATGTAAAGTTTGTATTATGTAGTAAGATTTACTTTCCACTAGTTGCTAATTTATTCATATCCTTTACCGTAGTAAACGGTGGTAGGCTAATGACTAAGTTACACAAGTGAGGGAATTCTGAAAAAAAAATGATTGTGCCAATTGTAGGACTGATATAGAATAGGGGGTTGACAAATTATTGGAATCGTTTTATTTTGTAGACAGACGTGATTTTACCAAAAAATAAGATAAATGTTACTGAAAATAATTTAATTAAAAATTAAAAGACCGACTTCAATGTGCACTACAAAGTAATAAATAATATATATTTCATTGTGCTAGTACACATTGATTAATTTTCTTATTGACTAGACTAGCCAACAAATCTTAAATACGTAATTTTTTGAAGGCGGGTCGCCAAGTGCCAAACGAGAACAAATTTAAGTAATGTAACACAGTTGAATATTACCTACTTGTAGATGTATCGTTGGCGCTCAGTTAGGTCCATATGTAAACTAGAAACAAATTAATTTAACATATTGATCCTACGTGTACATTTGTTGAAATTTTAATAGAATTAATATGTGTCATATGTGTGGTCTAATTTTAATGTATTGCAGACGATCAAAGATACAGTGGTCAAGGGTTTCAACTCCAGGGTACACCATTGACTTATTGGAGTAATTTGCATATTTATATACAATTACTTTAACAGTGATAGGAATCATAGTGAGGAAAGTATAAGAAAGGGAAGGGTTGTTAAGTTTGTATGTTTCCCTCGATTGTAGATAAGTCCGATACTCAAAAATGTTGATTAAGAGCTGATATATTAAGTACGGGCGATTTTTCTATTAGTTATCAGGACAGGGACTGGAATTTGCACCCGATATGACTATAGACTCTCGCCCCCAATCACACCGAGGGACAAAACACGCAAGGCGTAACGTGGGTGTCCTGGTTTATACCAGGAGAATCTCTGCATACCCCTTCTGGGAAAATGAAGAAGGGGTATCCCTTCTGGGAAAATGGCGTAATTTTATATAGATTAAGACAAATTAATATTGCGTGTAAAATTGCGTGTTTTTCGCTAGGATGTTTTACCCAAATTAAATTTTTTGTGTAGGTCGTCGTGTTCGTCACTTGGCGACCCGCCTTCAAAATATTACGTATTTAAGATTTGTTGGCTAGTGTAGTCAATAAGAAAATTAATCAATGTGTACTAGCACAATGAAATATATATTATTTATTACTTTGTAGTGCACATTGAAGTCGGTCTTTTGATTTTTAATTAAATTATTTTATTTATTACTTTTTAGTTTTCATAAGCATTGTAATGATGCCAAAGGTAATCATATAATGAAAACTGGAATCAATGTATATAAAAAATGAACCATTGTGATCCTTTATAATTTCAAAAACGAAATTAATATTTTATGATTTTTAACCTTTAACTATGGACGCCACATTTTTGTCACACTACCATGGACGCGCGGTCTCTCGGACCGCTGTGTTCCGAGTCCAAATATTAAGTAAATATAACAATTTACTGGTTGTAATTTTACTGGTGGTAGGTCTCTCATATGTGAGAAGCCATCTGGGTAGGTACCACCGCAATGTCTATTTCTCCCGTGAAACAACACTGCTTAAATGCACTGTTGTGTTTCGGATTGAAGGACATTGTAGCCAGAGCAACTACTGGACATATTGAGACTTAACATCTTATGTCTCAGGATGGCGAGCGCAGTGGAATATTGCTACTGTTTATGAGCGGTCGTATCGCTTACCATCAGGCGAACGGCTTGCTCGTCTCGCCATTCAATGCAATAAAAAAAAAAAAAAAAAAAAAAAATTATTAAAAACTATTTAATGTATTATTTTCTAAACATATTCAAATGAAACAATTTCAATGCTTTTAATTAATATTTATTTGTTTGTTACTTAAATAAAACACATTAACAGTCAAAGGCACTTTTTGGCATAAATTGACATGAGATCAGTTTTAGGAATAAAAGCTGAAATGAATAATCTTCTTTAAAAAAAATAACAATCAAAACTATAAAACTAGGGTTTATTCTAACATATAAATTAACAAAAATCTTCTCAAATTAAAATATAAAAATTTTGACATTGGTTCAAATGTGTGAAATTATTGGCAGTTTTTGCACAATGGTTTGGAACACTGTAGACATATGACCTGTTTACAACTGATACAAGTGTAGTTTGACTTCCTTTTAAGTTTTGGGGGACAAAGACGACACGTTTTGCGCTTTGAAAAATCATTCTCCTGAATAGGGGGTTCGTCTATAAATATATCTGCCCCTAAAACTCGTTTTATTGTCATTTTTAATTCATTTGGTAAATTTGGCTTTATTGCTCGTCTTTGCATATGCGGAACGACTAAAGATCGAGCAATTTTTTTTAGGAAATCACCTCTTTCTAATTTTTTGGCCTGATACTGGTTATATAGAACATAAGCATTGATACCACATAAGTCAAGAATTCGATAGAAAATTACCATACCTTCTCGTTCGTCGACTACTTGAATAAATTGAACACTTTTTATCTGTTTCGTCTACGCCTCCTTTGGTGGAGTTGTAGAATTGTATAATCTCTGGTTTATTTATTACACTATCAATATTGTTATTATGATGCATGGAGGAAATCAATATTACTGCTTTGTTGGACTTTGGGACATGTGAACAAATAGTTTTGTCTTTCGTGAATCCGAATAAATTAGAACCAACTTCTCTTGACTTATGCGGCTGAAATTGTGGTGGAATCTCCCTCTTGTTTTTTTTAAAGTACCAACGTATGTCAGTTTTCTCTTAAACAATTCATCCACTAGTTCGATTGATGAGAACCAATTATCTGCTGTCACATTGCGGTTCGACTCTTGAATTGGTTTTGTCAAGCGAAGAACACACTGAGTAGGAACGAGTAATTTTTTCTCTTCTTCTGATAATCCAATTCCATCTGAATTTTTTCCTGAATATATGTAACCATTATAGAAGTAAAAAGTTTTAGCATCGCATAAGGCTCGTATGATTAGTCCATATTTTCCAGGTTTTTTTGGCATATACGAGATCATATGGCTTCTCCCACGAAACTTTACTAACATCTCGTCAACAGTAACGTATTCGCTAATCTGATAATATTTTTGTGAATTAGAAACAAATTTCTCAAAAATTTAAGAAATGGCTGCCAGTTTGTCATCCTTTTGTCTTTCTGTACGATCAGCTGGATTGTCGAAACGTAAGCATTGCAAAAGAATCAAGAATCTAGTTTCCGACATGCAGCACCTGAAAATCTCGCAGCCTGTACCATCTGTAGCAAAAATGTAACTGGTACATTCATGGTTAGACTTCAAGACGGCCGAATAGAATAAAATTCCCAAAAAAGCATTCAGCTCAATCATATCTAAATCTATCAGTTCTGGTCTATCTTGTCGCTTGAACTTGGCTTTGTAGTCAGCGATTTTTAGATTTGTCCAAGTCAAAATAGTGTGTCGCATTTCTTCGTCAAAAAGTTTATCCCAAATACTTAGTGGATCATTCCGTTCTTCCTCAGATAAACGTAACACAGATCTGGTGGTAACTATATTGTGCTGAGGAGTTCTGACTCTGCTGGAAGGTGGAATACTAGCCCACTTGTAACGGTTTTTTCCGTAATAATAATTAGGTTGTCGTTCTTGCAACTCTAAAAGGGGCACGTTATCATCTGATGTATCACTATTGGGACTGACACTTCTAATAATGTTGTGGTCTAGACTAGGGACATAAGTATTTTCTTCATAGTGTTCATGGTCACTTATATGATTCTGGATAAAATCATTTTCAGATATCAAGCAATCCTCAATAGTATCCTCGTTATCCGACTGGTCCGACTCCAAAAGTAGATCATACACTTCCTTTTCAAAAGAAGGGTTATCGACTCGCCATATTTTACTTGCAGGTTGTTGCAACTGTGACGTTGACGTTCGTTTTGACGTAGATGCATTTTGGTTAATGTTTATTGACATTTTGACTGAAAATAACCTAAAAAAAAAAACAACAATTACAACATCAAGGTTAATATTGTTTACATAGAAAATGTGGACGTACGGTCCCACAGACCGCAGTTAAAGTACAAAGTAAAATAACTCAACCAATTTGTAGCCGGCGACACAACCTCCCGCCTCAACACACGTTTCGCTACTAAAACTAAAGTTACTGAGCGCATTAGACACAGGGGGCAAGGGGAAAGGGGTAAACACAAGAATTCCAAACTGCAAGCGGTCTGCGAGACCGCGCGTCCACAGTTAAAGGTTAAGGAAGCTACACTGTCATTTCGTTTTTATGATAAAGAAAATAGGTACTAAAATCGGCTCAACCTGCTAGAGATATTGAGTACACTTATGCGTGGTAATCATTCGTTACCCCCTCACCTCTACACCTTCTTCACTTCCTATTTTAAATAAAACACATATACTTAACCTAATGGACGAAAAATCATTGCGTTTCTGCAAAGTTTTGTGGAGGTCTGCTCTCCAGATATGTACCTATCCCATCAAAAACATCCTGTAAAAAAATTCCAAGTCTCGCAGCTCAGGTTTTCTACCGCAAAAAGTTGTGAGATGCATGTAATACCAAGTCGATTAATTTATTTAGTCCTTAAGGGACCTTCTATATAAAGTTATTACGTTAGTTATTACCATATCAATATTAAAAACTCTTACGTTTTAAATAAATGGATCGACTTGGCCATCGCATGAAAACATAATGTATCGTACAATTTATACATAATGCTACTGGCCAAGTCGATCTATTTATTTAAACGTAAAGAGTTTTTAATATTGATATGGTAATAACTAACGTAATAACTTTCTATAGAAGGTCCCTTAAGGACTAAATAAATTAATCGACTTGGTATTACATGCATCTCACAACTTTTTGCGGTAGAAAACCTGAGCTGCGAGACTTGGAATTTTTTTACAGGATGTTTTTGATGGGATCTCACGTCTTTTTGTAGAATCCTACTTTTTTTTCCTTTTCGGTACTTCTTACTTCTAGAATATCACTAACGATTTTTCTTAAAGCCTCTGTCTTATGGATTTTTCTTATTTTTGTAGGTATCAATTTATCACAAATATAGCGGATTTGATTATTAATGTTCTTTCTTTCATTGTAATTGATATTTTCGAGTTATTTAATCTATTTATTTGCAAGTTTTTCTTCGTCATGTTTTTCTAGAGAAATGTTGTACAGTTTCATGGGCTGAATACACCATTTCCCTCTCTATATCCCCTCCTATTATGCCTCATGTATATAGATATATATCTACAACTATTATTCCACTATCTACGGGTACAATGATTCATGAACTGCAAATGTAACTTTGTAATCCTATACATTTATATGGGATTACAAAGTTATTCACGCAGTTGGTCTATCTAGAAAACTAGACACAAATTATGAAATGTTTGAATTTTCCCTTACTTTAGACACTAAACACTAATTATATTCTAAATTTGAAGGTTCTATGTCTGCTAGAAGTCCCTTAGACTTTTGATGATCGGTCAGTCAGTCAGTGAGTGACAAAATTACGAAAGTTTGACAAGTTATAATTCTTAAACTACTGGTTCAAATTGAATGAAATTTTAAATATACCGTGTTTACACAATACCTGCTTAGTAACTGAAAATTCAGGCTTCATGCTTTAGCCACAACGAAGTTATAGGGGGTTGAAAATGGTCTGAATTGCTTCGAGAAAAGGATGTTACGGCCTATAGCTCGACTTGGAGGGGGCTCGGCCGCGCCCCCAGATTCATCAGATCATCACCATATTTTATGTGATCAACATTATGTATGATTCGTTCCGAAGAAATGTTATTTAAAATCATTTATTTACTGTCGCAGATATTTAGTATTTATATTTGTATATATCCCCCCCCCCCTTCCCACGCCCCTTTCTACTTTCCCCTTTCCACCCCCCCCCCCCACGCCCCTTTCTACTTTCCCCTTTCCACCCCCCCCCCCACGCCCCTTTCTACTTTCCCTTTCCACCCCCCCCCCCCCCCCCCCCCCCCCTTGTAGTAATAAACTTATACTGAACCTAATATAAAAGAATTATTGCTGTACTGTTTAATTTTGAGGAGTTCTGCCCTTCAGGTCCAAAGATATTCATCAGACCTTCACAATATTGTTTTTGGTCTTACCTATCATACCGGGTATCTCAAGACTGCTACCGAAAACGAAGCCGGGTGGTAGTTTTAGTCACTACAGACACAATGCAATTAAAAATTTCGCAAAGAAACGCGACAATTACTTATTATGATTTTTTAAATATCGTCATTTTTGGGTGGTAAATCCATAGTTTTTGCTAAAATTATAATTTAAACTCTTTTAAACCTTAGATTATTTATGAATTAAAGGGTATACACCATTATTTTAGGGAAAAAATTATTTAACACCCAAATATGGTCACAGGAAAAAAATAACAAAAAAAAAATTGTAGCTTTTTTTTGCAACTTTTTCTGTTGCATTGTGTCTGAAGTCGCTTAAACTACCACAAGGCTTCGTTTTCGGTAGCAGTCTTGATATACCCTGTATAATACTCTTTGACAAAAAAGTTATTTTTAAGTCGATTAAGAACTGCCGGAGATATTGAGTATTAACAGTTGTAGCTATTTTCCACCCCCTCACCCCCCACCCTCTCCCTTTTCCCATTTTCACCCCCTTTGTAATAATATACTTATACTTAATCTAACGCAAAAAGAATAAATGCTGGACCTTTTAATTTTGAGGAGTTCTGGTCGGCAGATCCTAAGATATTAATCAGGTCTTCACCAATTTTATATGGGACCAACCCTGTATATCATGCCTTCCGACAAAAAAGAAAATTTCAAAATCGGTTCACAATTGCCGGCGTAATCGCGTAACAAACATACAAAAAAAGACAGTCGAATTGATTACCTCCTCTTTTGAAGTCGGTCAAAAATACGTACTTAAACAAAAATATGTTTTTAAAAATTCCCGCTAAAACACTCCAAATTATCACGTGACTGTGATCTATATCACCGGCCTTCGACCAAATCTCGCTTTCTATAAAAATGAACTATTTTTGACTGAGTCCTTACGATATAACTACTTCTGATGAGTCTGATCTCCATTTTATCATCTCCATCGCAAAATACTATCGTTGCTGTACCAAATATTCGATATAAATAATTTCACGGTAAAACTTTGAACTTACCGCTCGGTCACTGACGTCAGTGCACTCTGATCGCTGCTTTCAGTCACGTGATAATGGGTAAAGATTCAAACAAACGGAAATATCTTTATTTAATTTATGACGAACAATCAGGTTCACGAAATATGATATTAGGTTCTAAAATACTATGTTTAAATGTAAAAAACAACGTTACTCGAATTTGTAACAGAAGTCAACATCCCTATTGTACTTACGTACGTATTAGCTTGGTACCGGGAAACCAAAATTTTACAAAGATAAATATAGACTACTATAACTTTTACTGTTATGGATACGGTGGAAACGGGCCGATAATAAAAAGCCGCTTGTTGCAATACCTCATAGATTAATTCAAATACGAATAAAAATATACTTGGGCTTAAAACTCTGTTGCGACAGTCAAAAGAATACCAGGTCTATTACAAGCAAATTAACCGATGCAACATTTAATAAAAATATATCCGGAATATTGATAAGAACCAACTAATTAGTGTATTTCTTTCTAATCATAATATAATAGAAAGATTAAGGCCCAGCTGCGTCATTTTCACATTGATCATGACTTTAACTTCAACAGTGTCAATACTAAATATTAGGCATTTTAAATATATTTTATTCGTTTTCCGCGGTCCGATTGATCTCAAAATCGATATCTGAGGGATCCTTTGGTCCGATATTCTAAACTGATAGTCGGAATTGAAAAGTGTATTAGCACCCGGGCGGAGCCGGGCCGGACCGCTAGTATAGGCATTTTAGCAAATCTGGCTCAAAATTTTAAAAACTGGCGGTCCGGCCCTGCGCCGCTCGAATGCAGATACTTTTTGGCTACAGTCCATACCAGAAACATATTATCTCGTGTACAGTCAGCAACATAAGTCGCTACACACTTCACATTTTTTGAGAACCCTTTTATGAATTAAAATTTCTAATTACTAGTCTGTAGTCGGAAAGTATAATCAAGTAATGTCTTCTTTGTCGATAAGTGCTATACGATATTGGGAATTATTATTATTTTGGATGATAAGGCCATACGAAATTTCATAAATGTGTAGTGACTTATGTTGCTGACTGTACCAAGTGGTTTACAATAAAATGTAACGTTAGTAGCGTTCTTTACAGCTTTCCCATTCCGCCCCTTTACATCCCGTCCTGTCCCGTTAGACCTTTTTAAGAGTAACGATCCCGTCATACATGATTGTGGCCTAACTTCAACTGTCGCACATCACAAGCAGTAGAAGTCCAAAAAATAAAACAGTTCTCGTATTTAATACATTTTTAAGTACTGCTCCACTCCTATTACTCATAGCGTGATGATATATAACCAACAGCATTCCCCGATAAAATACCTATGCAACACAAATATATTATTTCAATTCGAACCAATAGTTCCTGAGATTAGCGGGCACTAACAAACAAAACAAAATCTTCAGCTTTATATGTTACTAGGGGCCTGGACCAGCTCCCATACTTTTGTTGACTCCAGTTCATATTAAAAACCTGTCATTTCGTCATTAATTATCAGCTAACTTTATAGTGTCGCTTTTTGTATGAAGGAGTGCGATCGCATCGTAAAAAAATTACACTAGATTTTTCCAAGTGCAACAAAATAAATATAAATTCAATGAAAGTTTGAAATGGCAGCCATAATTTTCCAATTTAACTATCAATTTAGAATATCGGAGCGAAGAGTCCCTCAGATATCGATTCTGAGACCCATCGGCTCAATAACAAAAGTTCAAAATGGCTCCCACATTTTTTCAATACTGACAAGATATTAATTTTTTTAAGTATATAAATAATTGAAAGGAGAATGCTCATTCTACTATGAATCTTAGCATCGGTGCGAGGATTTGTGTGCCTCAATGAAACCTACCTTTTTTATGTGTGGTAAAATATATATTTTCAATAAATATAAACATACTTGCAACCCAGGCCTGGAGTTCTTAGAGAAATGAACTTGAACTCCAATACTATTTTTGTCTTCGGCTTTGTTAATAAAATGCGACACTAATTACTTTATTTTATAAAAATCTGTTGCCCGGGATAATATAGAAAAACGTTTAAGGACAAACTATAAAAATGCTATTTTTAATTTTAAACAGTATCGGTATCGGGATTAACGATATTTTCCTTTGCTAGATTCCTTTGCTATTTCTTCGGCAACAGAAGTCTGCAAATCGAATAACAAATCCCCGTTTTTCCAGATTTTTCACTACTCTTACTCGTCTTGGCGTGATGATATATAGCCTATAGCGTTCCTAGATAAAAAAGCTATCCAAAACAAAACGAATTATCAAATTCGATCAAGTAGTGCCTGAGATTAGCAACCAAACTCTTCAGCTTTATATATTAGTATAGATTAAGTACTAGCGGCCCGACCCGGATTCGTCCGGGTGCAGCAGAGAATGGGTGCAGACACTTTTTGAGTCCACCACAGGGACATAATAGGGTATTTGACTATGATGAAAATATGAAACATACTTTTAGTAGACTAAAGGTGAAAACACATTGTAGGTTTTCGTCTTACGCATAGAGTAAAGAAGCGGCCATAAATACTAGAGCAACGCGTCTTAGAGCGATCTGAACAATGGATTCTTTTGTTGTGTGCACACTAAAGGTCATACGCTTAAGACGTGACCACAGACTACATAGAAAGAACCTTGTACGTTCCATTGTCCTGATTGGTCAGTTGGTCCCGTACTTACCGCTCTTTATGCGTATGACGAAAACCTATAATGTGTTTTGAGCTTAAAGCTGAAAACACATTATAGGTTTTCGTCTTACGCATAGAGTAAAGAAGCGGCCATAAATACTAGAGCAACGCGTCTTAGAGCGATCTGAACAATGGATTCTTTTGTTGTGTGCACATTATAGGTCATACGCTTAAGACGTGACCACAGACTACATAGAAAGAGCCTTGTACGTTCCACTGTCCTGTTGGTCAGTTGGCCCCGTACTTACCGCTCTTTACTCTATGCGTAAGACGAAATACTATAATGTGTTTTCAGCTTTACTGTTAATATTTTTTAAACCAAATTGACTAATACAGCATTTAAAAAATGTTATATTGTCTTAAGAAATCATTTTATGTATAAATAAATTTTCGAGCTTGGCCATGTGACTAAAAACGCACGCCATTGGTTGCATTTAGAGTGACGTCATTTTCTTGTTGTCAGTCGATTTTTAGAAAATTTCATGAGTATTTTCCTTTGTTTTCTCAGTAATTTCTGAAATATTGATCCCATAGTACCTTTCAGAGCACACTCCGAACTTTATCTGTAATAATTGTACGGTGGAAACTAACTTCATAAAAGCTGACAGTGGAAACTTCCCAAAAATAGACGCGATTATAGTCGGACTATTTTTTTAAAACACACACCCTCAAACACTCAGAACCCTGATATTTACGCTGCTGAATAAAATTATTCATGTGAAACCTTATTCACGTACCTATGTAAATATCATTATTAGTTATATTTTATACTATAGCTAACAATGTATGAAAAATACGAGTAATTATTGTATTCCACTATTATACTATTCCATTATTATACGAGCGAGCTTTAACCACTTTACCCGAATCTTGGTGTTCTTTGGAATGCTCACGAACATTTTATCCGGTGTTTTAATATACTTTTACCCAAACATACCTTTGAGTTGAAAAGAGTAGCAAATATAGAATAGAATAGAATAGAATAGAAAAAACCTTTATTTGTTCATTAAAGTACACATACACTGATACAAAACTAAAATACAAATCTATTACAAATACTAATATTACAAATATCTAATAAAAAAAAAAGTGTAGCAGCATATGTGTTGCAGCAGAACAAAAGGGTGATGACTCAGCATACGTTCACTCACACGAGCAAACACTGATATTCTGCCATTACCCGGCAAATATACGTATATGAATTAAATACATATTATCAAATATACGGCAAATATACATATATGAATTCCTTGCTCTTCCTACGGGAACATTACATTTTTCTCGGATAAAAAGTAGCCGATGCATTGATCCAGATTATCAGCTGCCTCTATATTAAATGTCATTAAAATACGCCCAGCAGGTCGTTTGAACAGGAAGACTACTTGATCATTCAAGGGAACACTGTATGTTTTACGGGATAAAAGTAACCTATGTGTTAATCAACGGTATCAGCTACCTTCCTTCCAAATTTCAAAGAAATTAGTACAGCCGTTTTAGGGTTAAGAAGTACCGAACACATAAACTTTCGCCTTTATATTAGTAGGATTAAGTGTAGATAGAAGTATAGATTTAGAAACCGAAAGTAGATGCCACATGGCGTCATGTTCGATGAAGTAGGCCTTATATCCAAAGAAAATTGGTCTCATCATTAATTCTTGGTTGCACGTTATTAATAAAAAAAAATCGAATTAAATTAGCTTGTAACTGAAAGTAACACATCCAATCCACCATTTTCTATCATACCGGGTATCTCAAGACTGCTACCGAAAACGAAGCCGGGTGGTAGTTATAGTGACTACAAACACAACGCAACTAAAAATTTCGCAAAGAAGCGCGACAATGATTTTTTATGATTTTTTAAATGTCGTCATTTTTGGGTGGTAAATCTATAGTTTTTGTTAAAATTATAATTTAAACACTTTTATACCTTAGATTGTTTATAAATAAAAGGGTATACACTATTATTTTAGGAAAAAAATTATTTACCACCCAAATATGGTCATAGGAAAAAAATAACAAAAAAAAAATTGTCGCTTTTTTTTGCAACTTTTTCTATTGCATTGTGTCTGAAGTCGCTTTAACTACCTCCCGGCTTCGTTTTCGGTAGCAGTCTTGATATACCCTGTATATATATATATTTACTGGTGGTAGGTCTCTCATATGTGAGAGGCTGCCTGGGTGGGTACCACCGCAATGTCTATTTCTCCCGTCAAATAGCAGTTTAAATGCACTGTTGTGTTTCGGATTGAAGGACATTGTAGCCAAAGTAATTACTGGACATATTGAGACCTAACATCTTATGTCTCAGGATGGCGGGCGCAGTGGAATGCCAAGCATTGCTTTGTAATTCAAGGTGTTGTTTGGTTTTGCTACTGTTCATGAGCGGTCGTATCGCTTACCATCAGGCGAACGGCATGCTCGTCTCGCCATTCACAGCAATAAAAAAAAAAAAAAATAGCGGAAATCTATACATATAAATAATATTGAAGTGTCTGTTTGTAAAATGAAAATTAAGAAAAATGACCAACTGCATATCGTTATATACACGATACCTGTGCCGAAATGATCTTTAAATTTTTTTTGTCTGTCTGTCTGTCTGTCTGTTTGTTCCGGCTAATCTCTGAAATGGCTAGACCGATTTTGACGGGGCTTTTTTGTCAGGCTGCTGATATAACAAGGAGTAACTTAGGGTACATTTAATTTAGAAAAAATATTTTATTTTAGAAAAATAAAGTAATGTTGCAAAGCCCGCGCGCAGCTCACGCGCATGCCACCACTGGGCCGTCACGTCGGGCGCCTCCTACCACTTCTCCCACCAACGAATCAATATCACATTTACAAAATATTGTATATAAAGAAATTTTTCAATAAAGCCAATACAAAAAACTTAAAATAAATGTGCAACGGGAGTTCACCGCCGCTCGCTAAGAGATGGCGCCACCGTAGAATTAGATCGCGGTATGGTTTCGTTACAAAGGTTGATAATTAAAATAAAAATGAAAAACCAAAAAAATAAATAAATAAACTAATTGACTTTTTTGTTAAATTCCACGCAGACGAAGTCGCGGGCACAGCTAGTATAAAAATAAAATCAAGTTACACGACCTGGGTTAAAGTTACCATAGTTGATAGTTACAGAATAATTTACTACTACAACACTACTCGATTTCAAATTTTGAATCGATAGATGTTGTACTTGCGCACAGTGCCAGCTGCACTAATCGCCTGCCGCATGGAAACGATCCAATATGGCGGCTTTTACTTCACAGTCACGTTGAGCATGGCTGCCTTTTAAATAATTAAGATTTTATTACTCAAATTTTCTACAACTGAATCGAGTTAATTTAGCATTTTTAGCAATAATTTTTATTTAAGCTTTAAAGCAAATAGTGTGGTTAAAGTGTAAAGAGTGTTAAAAGTCAGACATTCTAGATCCTTGAGTGACCTTTTGGATAGACTTTCTTTTACCATATTGCTACGTTATCGTTTCGCATTTTGGTTGAGTGAAGTTTTAGTAAAGAATTTTAAACATTTTTAAACTGTGATATAATTTAGCTATCTGTGCCACATAATAAAATCTGATATCCAGGTACTGTTCGACACTCCCACGTGGAAATACCTCACGTCTCTATTTATAGAAAACGTACTTGCTTAGCAAGAAATTATAGGCTAGTTTAAAAATGAATTGAAAAATCTTTAACTTTGTCTTTACCCATTGTGTGTTAGTCATTTAACGTTTCCATTCAGTAAGTGACCACCATGTTCATTTTTCATGTACATATACAGCTCCATAGTTGCCTGGCGCTACATACTGTCGCTGTTACTATATTACAATATATTTGATACCAGTACGCATATGTTACCATTTAGATGTCCCCATAAGTATTCGTGCTGCTTTTGAAATGGTGACCTCCATTTTATTTTACATATAGTACACTTTAGCATTTACTTTAACCAAAGGTATTGCTAAACATGACAAAACAAGTGAATGGTTTTATGATACCAATAGTGATGAAATTATTCCACATATTCATTGTTTAATTATTAAGCATTGATCAGTTTGCAAGAAAACCCTTGATAGTGTGAGGATAAAGTGACATTTATTGAAACATGTGTTATTTTCTGGACCCTTGTAATGCAGTTGCATATACATGTATAAACTAGCTATCTGCTATTTAAAACATTTAATCATACGAAAAATGTATGATGCATTTCTGTACTATAGTAAAAACCGTTTGTGATGTTCACCTTTTATGTATTCTTCAGAAAATGACCACATGAATCGATTAAATTTTTTTCCAAGTCCTAAATAATTTTGAGGATTTACATTGATAACAAATTATAGTTTTTAGCATTCATTATTAGTAGTGACAGATATGATAATGTATATTTTATAGCATAACAGTTTCATCTTTTGTATATTTTATACTTCAATGTGGATGCTTACATTATGAATATACATACTGAAAGTGACAGTGAATGATCAGATCACATTTCATTTACTGGCTTATTGTGTGATTATGGACCTGTTTTGCCAATACATACATTAACAAGTTAACAAACGTGGAAATTTTCATTTAAGTAGTCTGTAAATTTGTTTTTGTCTACTTTCACTTGCAAATTTTTACATTAAAATGTATTAAGTAATAGAAGTTTTTTTAAATGTAGGTTTATTAGTGCTAAAACAAAAAAAGTATACTTATATGTATTGTATTTTGCAGCGATTAGTTCAGTTGATAGTTTATTGGATGCTATCAACCCTCTAACTAGTCAAAACAATCAAACAACAAGTACAGAATCAAAAAAGAATCTAGTACCAACAAAACAACCATCACCAGCACCTGAGCCTAAAGTGAATGCCCCAGCGGAGTCCAAAGCTGTAACTACCAAGAGTGAACAATCAGCACGTGAACCTACTCTCACTGCTACAGAACTGTTGTCTGCAAGCATTGAAAAACTTGTGAAAGAAAAGCCACAAACTGAGACAAATTCTGATGTAAAAGAAACATCAAGTGCGATTGAAGCCCAAGTTAAGCTGACACAAAGCCTATCAAGTGTACTTCGCAACAATCAAGCTGAAACTAAAATGAAAGATACTAATCTTAACAATAAGACTACTGGTCAGTTCACCTTTTTATTTATTTAAGGTTATTTCAAAACTTAAAATTTAATCACAATTCCCTTAGTAATAGTAGAGTTGTATAAACAAATATAGAAGCAAACATGCAAATAGCTTTTTAACTTATCTTACTGTGTTAAAAATATTGAAATGCATTGTGATGATTACTTAGTCTGAATAACTAAAACATGTTTATATTTCTTTTGTGATAGACCCTGATACTGCCAATGGAAATCCTACTGAATTGAATAAGTCTGAAACTGAAAAGGAAGACATCAATAAAAATGAGAAGGTGGTAAAGAATACCAAGAACTCAAACAAGAAATCAAACAAGATGGCCTCCAATGAAGTCCATGTTAAAGAGACAGAGTCATATGAAAATGGTAATGAGACTGATAAAGTAGTTAATGTAGAACCAGAGAAAAACATGCAAGACGAGACTGAAGATAAGCAAATAGGTGAAGAAAATGCAGAGGCCCAGAGTGCACAACCTGTAATTGCTCCTAAATACAAGTATAGTGATGGTTTGTATTATTTCTATATGCTTTATGTATTGTAATGAAAAGCTCACATAAATATAATGATTATTTTTGTGTTTTCAGATCAATGGTCGCCTTTCAATAAGTCTGGCAGAAAATGTTATGATATCGATTTGCTCATGCAAATAAAAGATGACCCACTGTCTAAAAATAAACCTGATGCACCCCTCTTAGAAGCCTGTAATGTAATCAGGGTAAGAAATATTAAAAAATAGTGTACTATCTAACTGGTGTATATTATGGAATGTTTAGAAATAAGCTAATGCATTTATTGTCTATTTTAATTTTAGACTGCACCTCTGCAAGAGCCACACCTTTTTACAAATATCTCACGGCCAATGAACGATTCCTTGTTCCCTCCATTCTTGAAAGGCTCTGGTATGGGATCGAGGAACAATACCCCTCGTGATATGAAAAAAGATGGAAGAAACATGACACCAAGTGGTAATGATGAATTATGTTATTCTCCTCTTATATACTTAATGTGTTATCACAATCTTACGAAAGTTATGTTATAGGTCGAGGAAGCATGAAAATGGCTTCTACTCCAAGCAGTAGCAGCTCTCATAAACCTCTTATCTCTATTATATTGCGTGATGATGTCAAACTCAATGAAGTTGACTCAGCTTGGAAACCAAACCGATTCCGTCAAGAGAACCTTACTGAGGAAGAGCAGAAGACTCAGGTAATTCAGTGCATAAATCAAACTAGGTGTACATATATCTGATATGTAATGGTATTTATGTAAAAACGTTCTTTTTTATTCAGGAACTCTACAAAAAATTCAGGGGTATTTTAAATAAATTGACACCCCAGAAGTTTGATACTTTATTGGACAGAGTGAAGACACTTGAAATTAATAATCAAAAACGTTTAGAAGGTGTCATTGATCTGGTCTTTGAGAAGGCGATTGATGAGCCTAATTTCTCTGAAGCATATGCTGCAATGTGTAACAAATTATCTAAACTCAAGGTATGTGACCACAATATTTCGTTGATAATCACTCATAGTTATTGTTTTAACACTATAAATATTTCAGGTGCCAGTTGACAATCCAACGCAGCCAGATCAGTGTGTTAATTTCAGAGCTCTTATAATAAATAAATGCCAAAATCAGTTTGTAACCGATAAAGTTGATGAACAAGTATTGAAATTGGAAAAAGAGATTGCTGATTGCACTGATCCTGTAAGTATACAAATGCCTTAATGCTTCACATTTTTATATATCTTGTTTATAAAGTTTAGGGCTAATTCAACTTTAAATATTCTAGGTGAAAAAGAAAGAGTTGCAACTTATGCTAGAAGATGAACATAGAAGAGTGAGAAGGAGATCTGTGGGAAATGTTAGGTTCATAGGTAAGTACCTGAATGAATTAATCTCATATTTTTCAATGCACTTACAAAAATATGTAGCGAGCGATGTGGCGGATCATAAAATGAAATGGTACTACAAACAAATTGCGATTTTATAGCCGTGATATAAATTTACTTATTAAATTGTATGCAATCATTATGAAAGCTGTGTCCTTGATTCAGGAAAATTTATAATAATTTTGTGCTGTTCAATGCATTTAGAATGTACCAAATCTGTTTGAAGATTTGTTACATTCTTCATCAATGCTTGATCCATTCCTTAAAAAACTAAATGGGTATATGTCGCAAATGCTATCTATGGCTATGGCGAGTGTTTCAATTTTAAGTTATACGCATTTTTCAGTGGTTGTTCAAGTCATGTTGGAATATATTTATTTTGCTGTGCTCAATTTTTATCTATTGAATATATATCTATTGACGTCGATACAAAGCAAAATGACATCAGCGAATACATTTTGAATATTTTTCCATAATACAGTTTGCTCTTGCATTCTATTTTAATATGTTGCACCAAGCGAAATAAAGCATATCTTGTTTTTTTACAGTTACGCGATTTATTTTTTGTTTCGTAAAGTAAGAGTTTGCGCAGTATTTATTTTAAATAACCACTTTTTATTGTTTGTTATAGGTGAACTATACAAGCTAAAAATGTTGACATCTAAGATTATGGATTACTGCATGAAGTATTTAATTGACAATTGGACGAGGAAAAACTCGAGTGTCTATGCAAATTACTTACCACTATTGGTGAACAAATCGAAAATGAAGTGAATGGACAGCTAGATATAATATTCAAGAAAATGCAAGATATTGTTGATCGAAAATCGAATAAGATAAGCAGTCGTGTCAAGTAATTATTTCGACTTATTATACATAATCATGGCAGTATTTGAAAGAAATGATTTTAATGCCTTTATTTGTTTATAGATTTATGATTCAAGATGTGATTCTTTTGAGAAGAAGAAAATGGGTTGTAAAGAGTGTTGTCGACTCACAACCTAAAATGATGGATCAAATTCAAAAGGAGGCTGAACAACAACAACGTCAAATTGAGGTAAATATTAAGACTATTGATAAAAAACTAGCTAACTGTAGACACATGTTTCACATAATATATTATTTAATTTGTAGCTTATCAATTCAAGCCCAATGGGCGGCGGATTTCGCCGGGAGGAAGGTGGGCGTGGTAAACGCGGAGAAGGCCGTAGGCAAAATTCTAATAATTCATACATGGACAACGCCTGGAAGTCGACTAGAGCCAATTTCCCTGTGGACACATCAAAGCTGAAAGTTGGGTCACAAAAGGTTAGCAATACTTGGCATTTTATTGTGAATTTAGGTTGTTAAATGTAATACAGTTTTAAGAAAGTTAAATATTTCATGCGCCATATTTTGTCTATAAATAAAGTTGAGAGGATTGAAGGTGGAAAGAAAAATAAATTAGAATATATCTTTATAGGCAAAGTATATTACGAATTAACAAAAACTTCTCACAAACAAACCAATTTATTTGTGTAATATCTTTTAGATTTAATGTGTCCAAAAGATTTTTAACACAAGTATAATTAACAATTCTCTTCCTGCTGTGCACAGATACATTAATATCAATTAAATCATTATTAGTGTAGATTTACAAAGTGAATCTGTACTAAGGAACTATTTAATAAATTGTCATTAAATGTCTGAGTTCTGATGTATTAGACATACAGTTGTTATTAAAGCCATGGCCATGCGCATATGAGTGGATACTCAGATAATTCCTGGCATTAATGTTACTGTAAATACATAAAAAGGCAAAATATTGCTGATAACATCTTTAAACACACTTTACATAACAGTGAAAGATGATTAGAATTGAAAGACTTGAATCATTCTAGCCAACCTAAATGTTGAGGATTGAGAGAGATGTAATCATTTTCTGATAGTATATAATATGTAACTTACTACTTCAGCTAGTGGATGCTTACAATCTTACTCAGATTAGAATCTGAGTAAACAAAATATCTTATTGATCATCTCACAAACACAAAATAATAAAAACTGTATAAAAAGGAGCCACTCTAACCAGTTTAGAAGTTATGCAAATGGAATGAGGTACATGAGTGGCTGTCTAGCTCCATGATCCTTGACTACCATAGTCTATATGCTCAGTGTGTATACTATATACATTGAGGTGGCACTAAATCTTGGTAAACATTAAAATAACTATGTCAAAAAATAAATAGTGTATCATATGGGGGTAAGTGTACCATGTGTGAACCCAACATGAGTGTAACTGGGTAATGCAAAATAGTTGTCCGTTAATCAGTTTCACAAATGACTTGTATGTACAAACAACCCAGATGCAATACTAGTATGGGTAGTTGAATAAAGTGATATGTTATTTTCAGAGTTTAAGTAATATTAAGTTGGCACCACATAACTCTGGATGGAATCAAGGCTCAGGCACCAAGAACACTGCTCAAATAGCTGGAAGCAGCAGTTCAACAATAAGTGTCAGTAAAAACAAGTATAGCATGCTGGAGAATGTACATGCTGATCCAAGCATGCTAAGAGGTAATCTAGTCATATTTGAACCAAAAATAAATACAGGCTATATATTTTAAAATATATGTTAATATAATGTATTATTTAATGTTTAAGGAACGCGTGACATGACGCCAAGCTACCATTCAAAGGGCGCATCCATAGAAAGATCCATATTTAATTCTAGAGGTGACACAAGTAAGTTGCATTTAAATATGAGTTTATTAAATACATCAATTTCAATTACTATTATATGTACATTTATTTACTGGAGTAATTCATTTTGAATACAAACAATTAAACTACTACTTTTAAAAACCTATAAAATCTACACTAAGCGTGACTCAGAGAGAAGCTGTTTCTTGCGTGTTGTTGTTGTGGCCACAACCTAAGAGGCACCTGTGAATAAACCTGATGTGTTGTACTGTTGTGATGCTCATTCATGCTATGTGTTTCCGAAAACATACAGTAGTTGCACAGTATTATTCAGTGTTCATCATTGACATACTTCTCATCTCATCTTCTCAGATCTGGTGGTTAAGGAACTAAAATTAGCTCTTTTCTCAAATTCTATGCTATATTCATTTATAATAATGCTTAATTGTTGTGTATAAAGAAATGATTTAAATTATTTTATGTGATTTTGCAGTGGGCAGTGGTGGCAGCCGCTCAGGCTCAGTAGGCATTGCTCGCTCTAATTCAGGCACGCGCAGCACAAGTGCGGCATTGCCAACACCAGTGGCTCCAGCCGAGCCCCAGGCCGCTCAGCCATCTGTCATAGCACAGGAGCCACTTCCTGAGCCTAAGAAGAAGTCTGTTAAATCAATGATTGAACTTTGTCTCATTAACCCTGATGATGATGAAATGGTGGAAGAAATTAAACAACTTTTCCCACCGCAATACCATGCTGCTGTAGTTAGTGAAATACTCAATTTAGTAATAGAAAAGTAAGCTGCTTTGTTACATTATAACATGTGATATCCCTTGTATATGATATACTAAAAAAAATATGTATTTTCAGGTCAGCTAAGGATATTGCAATGGGTTGCAAAGTCCTTATTCTATTTAGTATCAACGGGTACTATCTCTGCAGACAATTTCCTTGCAGGCTTGAAAGAAATATTTGAGTTTTCACCAGACCTATACATTGATATTCCAATGTTGTACGATACTTTGGGTAAATTTGTAGCACCACATATTGAAAAGAAGGTATTGTGTTTGTCTATATTTTTTTTGATATATTTATCAAATGATAAATTTTGTAATAATTCAATTATATGTTTTTTTTTTCACAGCATATCACACTTTTACAAGTATTTGGGCTTTGTGAAAATGTAATCTCAGCAATCAAGGCCATCTATTCCTCAGAGCCTTATTAGAGAAATGAAAGAGAGTATGGGACCTACATTTGTAAAGTGCAAGTGGCAAGAGTCTGGTTTACAATTCAAACAATGGATGAATGAGGAGCAGGTATGCTAGATTACAATATATAATTTGATATTATATTTGAATGCCAACCTGCACTAGGGTAGCATGGTGGACTATATGGCCTAACCACTCAATCGTGCTCTCGATTGTAGAGGAGGCCTGTCCCCTACAGTGGGACATTTATGGGCTCATCAGTATGGTATATTTGAATTATTATATAATAAGGTTTAATTTTTTGTCGTTTTTTAGGTTCCAAAATGGATAGAAGATAATAAATTCGAATTTCTTGAAGGAGGAGGTGTTAACTCCTCCGATGAAGCAAAAGAGATATTGACACCAGCTGAAACTCAAGCCAAATTATTACATATTATGAATACAGATGTAAATTGTGATTGTATAAAGGGATGGGTTCAGGTTAGTATGAAAATAATGTTTGTATCAGTAATGTTGTATTACAATAGCGCAAAGTGTTTATTTTAAAAAATAACTACACAGTGCTAGCAAGCACAAGTTGATATAAATATTTTAATTTGGTAATTTATTAACAACTAGTGGCCCAGCCCAAGGAAGTTACTCTATCATCCGAAACGAAGTTAGAATGTTCGAACGTCGTACGTAAAACTGTGCGAATGTGCCTAGGTACTCCATAAATTGTTTGAATCATCCATCGTAACTCGTAACCATAGAGTTAGTTTGGAGTGTATAAGTATCATAAAGAATAGTATTGATTTTTGAAGTGGAAAACTTTGATTGAACTTTGTGGTTTGAACATTTGAATTTCGTTTCGGATCATAGAATAACCCTCCATATTCGCTCGGATGCAGATATTTACTCAGCTCCATATCAGACATTTAAAAAACAAAAGGACTTAAGAGCGTATACACCTTGCGCGCAAAGTCAACTATAGGTATTTCTTCGTTAATTTCACGAACACATAAGCGACCAAAGCTGTGTGCGTAGAGCTGCCGCGTCGGCTCGCTATACAATCGGCTCAAACAACTTTGATCCGTGCGCTTCAAATATTCAATTGAAATGTAACTGTAAAATAATGTCATAAAAATATTTTATTTGCATTATAAGTAGACAAATATTACTGTGCAAGCAAAGAATAATACAAATTTTGGATACTAATCATATTTTCGTTATTATTACATTGTTAAGTTGCATTCAAATCGGTGTTCAATCAGTATACACTACGGACGTTTTATTAATCATTTCGTGTTCGAAAACATAAATAGTATTAGGGGCCTTACAACCCCTTACAATTACGAAATATATTTAATTTTATATTACAATACATAACATAATTTAGCCTCGGAATTACATCCCATTATATTACCTGAAACATAATTTATACTCACTACAAAATCATTGTAGGTAATAAAAATAATTAAATATTTTACTACCAAAGTACTAAGATGTGGTAATCGCATTCCGCGCGTGGCTATTTTTACTACGCGCGGCATAATCGACTGCAGCCAGGCCGAAGCGACGAGCGATACGTCCTCTAGAAGGCCTAGCGGCGGTCTGATTTGATCCACGTCGGACAGCGTGTTTATAGTGGTTTTTGAAATATTTGTAGAAAACATGAAAACTAATTTTGTTGAAATATAAAAATGGTAATTTATTGATAAGATGTTCTTCTATTGTAATATGCAATTACTATAAAAAAATTATGTACGATAAGTTGGTGAAAAAAAATATGTTCTTGACGAGAGTTTCTGAATAATTTCGCATTGTTTAAATTTTTAGTTTTCAGGAACTAAACACAAAAAGATTATTTTTCTCAGCAAAATCTCTCCATAAGGGTCTTATTAGTCGGATAATATTTTTATTTTCATCTTATACAGGGTATATCAAGACTGTTACCGAAAACGAAGCCGGGTGGTAGTTTAAGCGACTTCAGACAAAATGCAACAAAAAAAGTTGCAAAAAAAAGCGTCAATTTTTTTTTTATTATTTTTTTCGTATGGCCATATTTGGGTGGTAAATACATTTTTTTCGTAAAATAATAGTGTATACCCTTTTATTTATAAATACTCTAAGGTATAAAAGAGTTTAAATTATTATTTTAGCAAAAACTATAGATTTACCACCCAAAAATGACGATATTTAAAAAATCATAAAAAATATTTGTCGCGTTTCTTTGCGAAATTTTTAGTTGCATTGTGTTTGTAGTCACTATAACTACCACCCGGCTTCGTTTTCGGTAGCAGTCTTGAGATACCCAGTATTTAGTGGTTTCGGATATCTTAAGCTTCTAAATTGCCATTTAAAGCCTAAATAACGAAACTTGTGTTCAGTAATCCTTATAGTACTCACAAATTATCCATCAATCTATAATGTTTTCCACCAAAATCCCTAGATGACAACCTTTTCTAAAATTAGTACTAATTATTTTACCTTGAAATTGTTTATTGGTGGCTATTAACTCATTTGAAAAGTCCTGTTTTTAAGCCAAAAAGCGCGTGCAGGGTATAAACGCTCTTAACAAAAAGAACTAAGGAATAGGGTATACAAAATCAAATATTTTTTCAATTCAAACTAGTTTTTTCTGAGGTTGTTGTGCGAGGCATGTTCAAGCAGCAAAACTTTACTGGCTTAGGATGGCAATTTTAACAAATATGGCATAGCCTTTTAAATATTTCATCTATTGTGATAGCAAATGATGTCCACACTTTAATACCCTGCATTTTCATACTTACAGGATAAAATCGGAAAAGCCTCTAACGAGGATTGGTTTATGCGAGCATTGATCCAAGCAATATGCGAACATGCTTTATTTGGTCCAGAAGGACGTGGTGTACCACATTTTAATAAAGATCGCATGAACAAATATGCAAGTCTCATACATGAGTTTGGTGAGACTAAACAATCCAGAGAAGCTAACTGCTTGTTTGGAATACAGCAATTAATACATAGGCTAGAGCACCCGCAAGGTAAAACACACTTACAATGAATATCATTATAATATAGTTAGGTATTTAATAAAAAAAACTTACATTGATTTTATTTTTGCAGGAATAACTTTAGAAATATTCCAATTCCTACATGAGCAATATATAATTTCATTAGACGGATTTATTTCTTGGGAGAAGTCTGAGAAGGAGCCTGAAGGCAAAGGTGAGTGTTTATAATATAGTTGATTTGAAGAGCAGCAGTGAAGGGTGGTAGCATTCGGATTGATATTGATTGGTGGTATTTTTTTCTGGCGTAGGTGTACTGATGAAGACGCTTACGTCGTTTTTCACGAATATCAAGGAGGCAGACAACGAGGACTCAAGCGAGGACTGACGCGGGCGATCCGCTGCGGTTGCTCTGCCGCTGCCGCACGCGACCGCACACGTACCTACCCCTGTCCCTGTCCCTGTCCCCATTCCTGTCGCTCTCCCCGCTCCCCTCCTCGCCCTCGCACCTTTGCTCGCGGCAGAAGCACCTCCAAATGTCTTCTATATTTTTATATATTAGATTCATCAGCATCCACGAAAATCATAGATATATTATATTACTATGATAATGCTTAATCTAACAGATGCTAGAAAAGTTGTATAATATTTTTAAAAGTGATAGTTATTTATCAAGGTTCTAAATTTTTGCTTCAATGTAATGCGCAATATGAAACAATATCTTAAGAAAATATCTCCAGGAAAGCAGCAGCATTACTTTGATTTGCATGAATTTTACTTGATTCACATAAAAATGTACTGTGACTAAATCAATAGTATGTTAAATGATGATAAAGGAGTAGATTCTTTCAGTTTTAGTTTCTTTCTATCAGCTAGCAATGTTGTGAGATTAAAAACATAATTCTCTGTTTCCTGGATTATAAGTAATTTTGTTTAATGAAGCCACATTATTTTAATTATTGATTTTTTAATAATAATAATTTCCGATGACATCTCTAATACTGTTTTGTATTAGGTGTATTTAATGCGTATTATTACAGAATTGAGAATTGTAGAATAATTGAATAAATTATGTGTTGAAATATTTTAAGATATTGTTTTACGTGTTGTGAATATCTTTTGTGTCTCGTCTATTTTTGTAAACTGTATTTTAAATGCCTATAATGCTATATGTATAGAATTATATTCGAATTGAACAACAATAGTTGTTTCGTGTTCTACTCAGATGTTCATTGATTTTAAAATAGCAATATTTTTACAATGTTGAATTTAATTACTATGCCCAATCGATTATAATTAATTAATCATTCGATATATATATATATATATATATATATGATAATTGATAATTAGTAAATTGCAATATATATATAGACGCTAATTACATTTTGTGGAGGTTTTATTGTTTCAATTAATCTAGTGAACAGAGAAAATGTGCAGAATATTATATATGCTAAGAGTGCGCCCTATTGTAACACCATTTGAAATATGTTTTCATAGCAATAAACAATACCTAAATATACCTGCCTAGTAATAATTAATAGTTAATACGAAACTACATATATTAAAGATGTTATGTATTATTATGGGAGAATGTAATAAGGGTAATAAAATTATTATTCGCGTTTTTACCCTGATATCTATATAGTATATACTAACGATGTCAGAGTACGGAACGTGTTCCGTTTAGCAATAATTTTTAACTGCTTTACAGTCGTGGAATAGCGTTTATAATATACATGCAATAAAATTAATAATTGATTTTGAATTTGATGTTACAAGATTTATTATAATATATACATTTATCACTTTGTTTTCTTTGATGTGTAGGCGTAGACAGCTACTTTAAAATCCGCAATTAAAGTTATTGTAAACAGACATCTCGAGGTATGAAAATTTGATTCGGTTGATTTATTTTATCTGGCTTTTTATTTGTCAAATTTATAATACAATATTAGATACAGTTAGGTACTTCATTTTGACATTTTATTAATTAAGTTTTAGTTGTAGCGTCTCAGTAGTAATGATCGTCTCAAATCTTTTGTGAATCAAGTGCACAGGAACAATCTGGCAGCGTGCGTCACACGCGCGCCCTCGTGTTCATAGCATGGCGTAGTCACGCAGAGTCGCAGAGGCCTGTCAGTGAATTTAGTCAGCCACTTGGACGCGTATAGATTGCATAGATCATTCAGCGTCGACACAATATACATTCGAGTCTCGTGGCCTGCGCCCTCGCCTTCCATTCACTTGCACTTGTCCTCGCTGCTGAGTTTATTTTATTATAGCTACTCTTGTCAGTTATTATGTATGTTATGTAAATAAAATTTTGAAAAAAAAAGTGCTCGCTAATCTTTACTGAATATTCCTATTAGTATGAATCCGTGGCATTTGTAAGCAACAAATATTGTGAATAAAAAAAGTTTCCGAATTGTAACTATTAAACTAACGGGAGATTTATATTCCAATACATTTATGTATTCATTGATGATTTTGGTGCTTATTAAAATTTATATTTCACTAAATCTCTCCTTGTAAATAATTGTTGTTTAATTCAAATTTAAGATACCGGGTATCTCAAGACTGCTACCGAAAACGAAGCCGGGTGGTAGTTTTAGTGACTACAAACACAATGCAACTAAAAATTTCGCAAAGGAACGCGACAATGATTTTTTATGATTTTTTAAATATCGTCATTTTTGGGTGGTAAATCCATAGTTTTTGCTAGAATAATAATTTAAACACTTTTATACCTTAGATTATTTATAAATAAAAGGGTATTCACTATTATTTTAGGAAAAAATGTATTTACCACCCAAATATGATCATAGGAAAAAAATATCAAAAAAAAATTGTCGCTTTTTTTGCAACTTTTTCTGTTGCGTTGTGTCTGAAGTCGCTTTAACTACCACCCGGCTTCGTATTCGGTAGCAGTCTTGAGATACCCTGTATATACACACACCGGGTATATCAAGACTGCTACCGAAAACGAAGCCGGGTGGTAGTTCTAGTGACTACAATCACAATGCAACTAAAAAATTCGCAGACGCAACATTTTTTTTTTATCATTTTTTAAATATTATCATTTTTGGGTGGTAAATCCATAGTTTTTGCTAGAATAATAATTTAAACACTTTTATACCTTAGATTATTTATAAATAAAAGGGTATACACTATTATTTTAGAAAAATAATGTATTTACCACTCAAATACGACAATATGAAAAAAGTAGCAAAAAAAAATCGTCGCTTTTTTGCAACATTTTCTGTTGCATTGTGTCTGAAGTCGCTAAAATTACCTCCCGGCTTCGTTTTCGGTAGCAGTCATGAGATACCCTGTATATCATGGAAAATGTGAACATGCGTATAACATGATTATTTTTATAGAAGATTGTTAAAACGTGTAATAACGCGTAAACAGCGGCGAACCACAATTATCTATGAATTCTAGATCGAGTATATTCTACTAAATTTTTGAATTGGGCATTTACTGTTATACGAGATTGGTGAAGTTTAGACGTAGTTAAATAACATCTTGAAAGAGAGCAATATCATGAAAAAGAAATGTATCTAAATGTTGATAATTAATGTCACAAAGAAAACCAAAGATGCAGAAAGTCACTGTTTCCGTCTTGGTTGATAAGAATGCGCTCTTTATTTTAGTTAGCCAGTAGTCAATGGATAGCGCTAGTACAATCTGATTTGACTAACACCTTTTGTTCGCGTCTAAGTAGTTAGTACAGTCATTTGGTGCTCAAAAAGTTAGTTACCTGGAAAGGTTTTCGGGAGTTTTGAAAATTAGTGACTTAATAGATTTCGACGTGCTCTTTTCGAATTTTCACTTTGCCCCCTCGTATCTTTGCCGCTCGCGCCGCCATATTGAAAAAATGGCGCCCAAAATCAGTTTTTTCACAATAACTCCTTACTAACTCATTTTATGTTGAAAATGGTTATGTAACAAATTAAACTACACAAAATTTATATAGTAACCTTTGTTCTTGTAAAATCAATAGTTTTAGCGTACGAGAGTCGCAAAGCAAGACATCTCAAATAACACGCGTTTTTCGTACATATTACCGTTAAATATTTCACTACGTGTTGAAAACCCGTAGTGCGATTCACGTAACTTTTTGACGCGCCGATCAAGTTGCGATGCGGTTACAATTAAGTTTACGCTTTGGTACAAAACGGTATTGTTGTAAGCAATGACGTTTTACAAATAGACACGTCATACACTAACATAATGGCACAAAAAAATGGCGTGATGCGTATTGTAATTTCAAATTGGTTCGAAGAAAGAGTAAAAAAGCAAGATACATAAGTAAGAAGAAGATGAATAGACATCGCTAGTTACGTAACAATAAGTGCCGCACGGTTATTGGCCAAAGCGCGTGTGACGTAGCACCAATCATGAAGTACGGGATGACGTGGCGAGAGCTGTCAAACGTCGCCATGAGAGCGAATTTATTAATTTTATTTAATAAAAAAATAAATTAGTGTGTACTTGCGCACTAAATAAAATATATTTTTTGTTTCACAGTTTCAGAATCATTTGTACATTATTTTAAATCACTCTAATCTATTTTTCCGCATTTGGTTTCGAGAATACAAATAGTCAGAGAAACGTGTATCCGCAACACTGGTTGAAACGTGACTAATTGCAAGGGAGGCAAATACCTTCCAAACGTCTTGCCATTATAAAGCTCGGACAACGCATCTATGCTTTATAAACATCTTAGGTATGGATTGACTATTTTGTTTGTCATTATTTTCCTTAGTGTCACAAATCCAAACTGAAAGATACCAAGAAATCACACTGGTCATCGCTTAAATATTGCTTAAATCATGTAAGATTGCGAATTTAATTATAATTAGAAAAGTTTTGGTAATACCTACATAACATTAAAATTATCTAAATAATTAATATTCTTTGAAAAAATAATCTGATGACACTGATTACTTAAAAAATAAGATTTTTAAAATGATGGCCCAATTCGGCCCTATTAGTCAAAGGAAGCCGCCGGTAGTTTGGCGGATCCAACCCGGCTCGATAATTTTTCCTTTGAGGTTGCCGCCGCCGATTGTGAGTGCAAGCCGAAAGGCGGCAATTTCTTTGTTGGTAACTTTTAGCATTTTGCAAAAGAAACCCGACATCTTGAGGTGTGCTCACACTACACACTTGATATAACTAAATATGATTAAGTACTCCGACGTAAAAGTTACGTTAAAACAAAAAATATCTTATTGGACTGATAGAATTGTCCTTATTTATTTATTTATTTTAAAAGACCAGCCAACAATTGTTTACACTGAGACATGTCTTATAACTATGCGATTAACAATGATTTAAGCGTAACAATCTCTTACAGGCTAGTTCAGCATGCACAAAATAGAACTAAGTAGGTAACTTACTAATGTAAATTATATTGACGGAAATAATATTTTTTATATTGCGGGAATCAAAATTATAGTTATATTTAAATTCAATAATAGACAATACTGTCCCATTTTTTATAAAAAACGAACATAAATAAAAATTTAAAATAAATTAAAATTATTTATTTGCTCAAGAGATTATAATATTATGTAAATATGTCATCAACTGGTCCAGTCAGTTACAAATTGTCTATTTACTTTGCTTATTATTGTATTTAACATTACTTTAATGTATTTTGAAAGTAATGTTACTTTAAAGTGGTAAAAGTTCTTCTAAATTCTTATACCTAGAGAAATGTCGTCTACCATTATAGCATAGAATTTGCATTTGAATTTGAGACTTCTGTGAGATAAAATCAGTGAAATCAATAAACACTAACTACTAATTTACTACACTGCAATGATATATTATACAAATACGACGTAGATATCGCACTAGCACTTCAAAAGTGAGGCGTTCAAATTCGGGCAATTGGTGTAATTTCATCTAGTCGCATAGCAACGGCGACAGAGGGAAGACCTCAGTGCTGTCAACATAATTTATTTCGAAAATATTGTCTAAAGTGTCGAATTATGTGTTTTAAAAGTGTTAAAACAATGGTGCAAAAATACGAAACTAAATGGGACCTACACACCATACGTAAGTATATAAAAACCACACAAAATTTAATTTTTATTTTAAATTAGTATACACCGCCTTCAATTGTGTAAGAATGATCGCGTAATACAAAGATTGTGAAGTGCGATAGGGACAAAAAGCGTACGTCATAGATTAACAAGTCAGAAGCGAAACCGATCATACAGAAAATTGACGATGAAAGTTTGAATGGATTTGGATAGTTGTATATTTATTTCTAATTTAATCACATTTAAAACAATTAAGTTATTTGTTATGAATTATTTTCAAAATCAATTCAAATAACTTAATCCAACCACGAACATTACAAAATACATTAGCTGCCACATTATATATTTTGAATAACTATATTTACATATAACATTAATTAATGTTTCCAGATTTCCACGTGATGAGCTTTTGAGACGTTAATGGATATGCACTAAGCACAGCTCGGACAAAAAGAGAGGTTCGTGACTGGATGCCTTTAAAACTGATTAATATTGGTTTAGCACATTTAATCTTATATATAAAATGAATCGCAAAATGTGTTGGTAACCGCATAATTCAACAACGCCTGGACCAATTTGGCTGATTTTGGTCTTGAAATATTCGTGGAAGTCCTGGGAAGGTTTTAGGGGTGAGAAAAATACGAAAATTTCTGAGGAAGATACTAAAAACCTTTTTTTTTGGGTATCGTTTAAGCGTGATACGTCCAGCCAATATAGGATGATCTTTGTTTATTTGACGGGAGACGTAAAGACGGTCCAGCTTCAACTACCATCCAACGTAAAATAATCTATCTTTCCATTGTCTTTCATTGACGGCTGACGAAATAGAACAAAATTCAAAAAATGTGTACATCGTGTATATAATATTATCTAGATACGGCGTCTTGCGCGTAATTTTGTTAAAAGTAAAATAAAACGATGTCCATATCTACCAAAATAGCCCATTGTTTTTTGAGATTATTGCAACAGTTTTAAACAAGGTATACTCTATCGAAGCGTTTTGCCGGAGTACACCAAAATATATCTAATTATAATTTTTCGTTTTCATAAACGACATTGTTTTTGAATTGATACTTTTAAATGCGCTGGGGGACATATTTAAATTTCGCATTAATATTGTTTTTAGACTCAAGAATAAAAAGAATATTGGTACGTTGATGCCGTATCTAGACATTATAACGAAACGATATGCAGTTTTCTTAGATTATATACTCGTCTAGATTGAGCAATGTCAACAAACGATGCGCTAAAAGTGTCCTCACTTTCGTTGATATGTGTGAGTACGGGTCGTGTAATTATTGTAATCCAACTGTCAAGGTGTGTGTGTTTAGGGATGCCTACTCCAGATTATTAACTTAACTTTTTCCCATTATTTGATATACAAAATAGGTTAAATAAAATATTTTTTCTTTATTTAAAGTAATCATACTATTAATTATATTTATAACGCATTTTAGTAAAAACAATAAAGATCTAAACCCATCTCCTAGTGTTTGTTTCCGAACAGAATTAACTCTTTGGATTTATTGCCTGGGCTGTTATCTGATTTCTGTATTTATGTAAAATATAAATCATCATAAGTAAAATGTTCGGAACACACAACTGAAGTCATGTGAGGCTACGAATGGTCTTCTTTTCGTTTCCGCTGTGTAATGTCTCTCCAGCAATTTGCTAGTACGGAATCCGTAGGACGTCTAAAAATATTATTAGGACCTTGAATAAGTTCTCGCTGTTTCTTCAAAGATGACAATAGCAGTACCCCGTTTATGGAATTTTGAATGGTACATGCAAGGCAAAGAATTAATAAAATTACTATGAAGTGCATATCGTCGTGGGTTTCATTAATATCGTGTAGGTAAGTTTTATTTACTCATTCAATAAATAATGCCATTCTTCTTGTTGTTATTCTGATCGAAATATTATGTAATGATATTTGTGTTTTATAGTTTCTCCCACAGTTTCAACAAATTTTCCTAGTAATAAATTGACAACACTGGCCAATGAAACTCATCTTCAAAATAATGAATTAAAAGTTCATGTTTTCTTCAAATAATAGTGGTTTAACAATAATGTTACCGATAGAAAGTGATATTGGTATTATTATACAGTTTTCCCACACAATTGCGATACAATTCGACAGCACAAACCGGCATAATTAATTATTTTTCGGGAGCACGTTATCCATATGTAGTTCAAATGACACTGACGTACGTGAGAAGCGAGTCTACCAAATTTGGTAGACTTTTTTTGAGCCGCGCGGTGAGGTGTGATGTGTCATCTAGACGAGTATATAATATAAGGCAGTTTTATATTTTTAAATATTTGTTCTATTACTTACGTCACCTGGTAAGGCAGTATGAAGGTTTTATTAATTTGTATATGGTAACGTACTAGACGCGACTGCCAACAAGTTAACGATGGTCACGGGTTCAAATCCCAGGGCACACCTCTGACTTTTCGGATTAAATTCTACGTGAAATAAAATCCGCCAACCCGCACTAAGCCAGCAGGGTGGACTATAATATCTTCTTCTATAATATAAAAATGAATCGCAAAATGTGTTGGTAAGCGCATAACTCAACAACGCCTGCACCAATTTGGCCAATTCTTTTTTTAAATTGTTATTATTACTTTATTACTAACAAAAAGTAATGGCGTGCAATATTATTAGGAAAAACAGCATTTTGGTGCTGAAATAAGGGACGGAATATTGGATGGACAATAAAAAACGCTAAAGTTTTTAATGTCAAAATTTCATAAGGCAATCTTTAGCTTCGCTTAGACTACCACCCGGCTTCGTTTTCGGTAGCAGTCTTGATATACCCTGTATATACAGTCTTGATATACCCTGTATATACAGTCTTGATATACCCTGTACATAAATATATATATTGTATATACAGGGTATATTAAGACTGCTACCGAAAACGAAGCCGGGTGGTAGTTCAAGCGACTTCAGACACAATGCAACAGAAAACGTGGCAAAAAAATGCGACAATTTTTTTTTGTAATTATTTCTTATGACCATGTTTGGGTGGTAAATACATTGTGTCCTAAAATAATAGTGTATACCCTTTTATTTATAATAATCTAAGGTATAAAAGAGTTTAAATTATTATTTTAGCAAAAACTATGGATATATCACCCCAAAATGACGATATTTAAAAAATCATAAAAAATATTGTCGCGTTTCTATGCGAAATTTTTAATTGCATTGTGTTAGTAGCCACTAAAACCCTAACACTAAAACTGATATACCCTGTATACAGGGTATCTCAAGACTGCTACCGAAAACGAAGCCGGGGTGGTAGTTAAAGCGACTTCAGACACAATGCAACAGAAAAAGTTGCAAAAAAAAGCGACTATTTTCTTTTGTTATTTTTTTCCTATGACCATATTTGGGTGGTAAATACATTTTTTCCTAAAATAATAGTGTATACCCTTTTATTTATAAATAATCTAAGGTATTAAAGAGTTTAAATTATTATTTTAGCAAAAACTATGGATTTACCACCCCAAAATGACGATATTTAAAAAATCATAAAAAATAATTGTCGCGTTTCTATGCGAAATTTTTAATTGCATTGTGTTAGTAGCCACTAAAACCCTAACACTAAAACTGATATACCCTGTATACAGGGTATCTCAAGACTGCTACCGAAAACGAAGCTGGGTGGTAGTTTTAGTGGCTACAAACACAATGCAATTAAAAATTTCGCCTAGAAACGCGACAATTTTTTTTTATGATTTTTTAAATATCGTCATTTTTGGGTGGTAAAGCCATAGTTTTTGCTAAAATAATAATTTAAACTATTTTATACCTTAGAGTATTTATAAATAAAAGGGTATATACAATTATTTTAGGAAAAAATGTATTTACCACCCAAATATGGCCATAGGAAAAAATTACAAAAAAAAATTGTCGCTTTTTTTTTGCAACTTTTTCTGTTGCATTGTGTCTGAAGTCGCTTAAACTACCACCCGGCTTCGTTTTCGGTAGCAGTCTTGATATACCCTGTATGTACATGTATATGGAGAGACGGGATATAATAGAGTGGAAGGTACGGGAGAGGGCTGGGATAGCTGACAGATTTGATAGGACGAAATGTAAATGCACGTTATAAGACGGGATGGATAATAAAAGAAAAAGGACGGGACGGATCGGGAAGAGACTGAACAGACGGATGAGACAGGATTGAGCCAGACAGTAGGATAGCTATGTTAAGTTTAGGTATACAAGAGATTAATACGAAAAATAACATGTATTTGGTGTGGAGTGGAATCAAAAAATATATGCACCCAGGTGAAGCTGGGTCGGGCCGCTAGTTATGAATAAAAATATACAACTACGAAAATATATATATCCACCTAAAAAACCTGCACCATCGGTTGCAGTATCGGTTGTTTACCAGTGGCAGGTCGCTCATACGTTACCACCATGTGTAGGTACCACCGCAATGTCTATTTCCCCCGCCACACGGCAGTTTAAATGCCATGTTATGTTCCGATCCAAAGGACATTCCCGCCCGAGTAATCGCTGTACTTATACTTAAGATCTTATGTCTCGGAATGGCGAGCACAGTGAATGCCAAGCATTGCTTTGTAATTTAAGGTGTCTTGGTTTCGCTTATGTCCACGAGCGGTCGTATCACTTGTCATCATTACAACAAAAAAAAATATTAATAAGATATCGATTTTTCAGTGCATGCTAACCATAAACTTATATAAAAAACGGCAATCACTTATTTTTTTTTATTTAATCAAAGTTATGTGCAAATAAAAATATATTTGTTTCAGGATGGCGTACCACAGGTGGACTCATGTAGCAACCTCAAAGTTAATATATTATAGTATACTTATAAAACCAAATAGGTAGTTTTATTTATCGTCACCCTTCTGTTTCTATCGCTTCGATTCTATGTTTGGATAGCGCAATGCTATCTCTTTTCGTCTCGTACTTTCTGTATGATCTGTTTCATTCACTAAAATTGTCATAAAGTATTAACAAATGAGTATGTATATGCATAGAAGTACAGTTTTTAACCGACTTCAAAAAAAGAGGAGGAGGTTCTCAATTCGACTGTATGTTGCTTTTTTTTTTATGTTTGTTACCTCGTTTCTCTGTACTGTGTGAACCGATTTCAATCATTCTTTCTTTGATTGAAAGCTGGTGCTTGTCGTTTGGTCCCATAATATGGTGAAGATCTGATGAATATCTTCGGACCTGGAGAGGGGAACTCCTTAAAATTTAGTAGGATTCCAATGGTTCTTTATGCATTAGGTTTATTATAAAAGTTAAGCTACAGTGAGGGAGGGAGAAAGGGGTAGGGGCGAGGGGGGGGGGGGGGTGTTAACGTTAAAATACACGTAAATAATAATAAATAAATAATAAATAACACCCAACAGTCACATACATAGTCCTGACCCCACACTAAGATCGAGTCTTGTGTCGTGGGTATCAGGAACTACGAGAGACTTTTCGGTCTCACAAACACCCAGACCCGGAAGAAATATTTGTGGGCCGCACAAACATTTCTCTCGGTGCGGGGATCGAACCCGCGGCCTCTCGTTTCACAGGCGGCGTCTAACCAACTGCGCCACGGAGGCTGTCATCATAATTAAAAATTAAATTAAATAATAATAATAATAATAATATCTTCAGCAGCTTATAACCGATTTTAGTGATTTCTTTTTCATTGGAAAGAACGTATTAACAGGTTGATCCCAGGAACACAACATTAAGATCAGATTATCATGTTCGGACCTGGAGAGTAGAACTCCTCAAAATTTAATAGGATTTCAACGGTTCTTTTTGCATTGGGTTCAGTAAAAAGCTAGGCTACAGTGGTTGAGGGAAAAAGGGGTAGGCGCGAAGGGAGGGGGGGGGGGGGGAGCAAAAATAGTAAACATGTGAATATTCCAATATCTTTGGCAGCTTTTAGCCGATTTTAGCGATTTCATTGTCATCGGAAAGAACATATTCCTTGTGGGGACCAAATCTTCTTCATTTAAATGCCTATCAACACTAAAAAGATAAAAATAACTCAAATTTCTAATAAAAAAAATAAAAACCGACTTCAAAACAAAAATCCACTAAAAACCAAAAAATAATAACTACTTACCACTCCAAAGCAAAAAAATAATATTTATTTCATGGAACTCGTGCATGTTGATTAATTTGCTTAATGACTTGACTAGCCAACAAATCAAAATATATGCGTAACATATTGAAGGCGGGTCGCCCAGTACCAAACAATAGATATTTAAATTAATATAAGGCATAGGTCCTACATGTTTGGTACTTGGCGACCCGCCTTCGATATGTTATGCATATATTTTGATTTGTTGGCTAGTCAAGTCATTAAGCAAATTAATCAACATGCACGAGTTCCATGAAATAAATATTATTTTTTTGCTTTGGAGTGGTAAGTAGTTATTATTTTTTGGTTTTTAGTGGATTTTTGTTTTGAAGTCGGTTTTTATTTTTTTTATTAAAAATTTTTAAACGTCACGCAGTATGAATATGCGTCATCTTTATTAAAACATCATTGCTACACTGGAGATCCCGTGCCCTGCAGCGGCACGTATATGGGCTGATACAGTACTAATACTAATTGTTCAGATTAATTATTATGAACTCAAATAGGAAAGCTTTGTATCTAATGTGAACAGGCCTTTATCTTTCAAAAATCAAAATAACAATTTATTTTTTATTAGTTGAATTCGGATTGCGATCACGTGTGCATGTATTAGTCGTGTGCATATTATTGTAAATTCGTTTTCAGTTATTTGAACATTACCCAATTTGATAGCTTTTGATGTAACTTGTGTTATGTGAAATGTAAAAGAAAAAGTGATTTGTGCTACCAAATTGTGACAGTGTTTTCGTGCGGGGTTTGACGGGTCCTGCGCTTCTATCCTTGCCTATCAAGGTCATTACAGTTTACATTACAAGGTCAGTTAACTATTTTTGTGGTCATTAATGACAACTAACCAGCCCATATGAGTCACCGACGGCCTCCTTGGCGCAGTTGGTAAGAACCGCCTGTGAAATGAGAACCGCGGGTTCGGTTCCTGCCCCGACACAAATAATTTCCCTGAACCGTAATTATTTTTCAAATGCCCGCGATACAAGATTTGTATCTTAGTGTGGGGTTAGTACCCATCTATGTGACTGTTGACAGTATTAATTTAATATCTTTTTTATGTACCCTGAGCGTGATGTAAACAATCGCACGACTTATAAGTAAATGGGTGTCTATCGTTCAGTTGTAAGGTTCAATCACTTTACCGTAATGTGTTAAGGATAGCATATTATGTAACATTAGTTTTTTTTCTCGGCATCTGTCTTAATATTCGCTAGCGCCATGCAAATCCGTCATAATTAAGATGCCTTCACCATATACTATAATGTATATTGGCAGGTGCGCCGTTTTCTTGTACACCCTATAATATTATCATTTATTATAATAATAATATACTAGAGCGTAATTATCGTAAAGAATTAACTTAAACTATAAAATTAATGGAAGATATGCCGCAACAACACCATTTATAAGGCATTTTTAGCTGTAGCCTGATCAATGTTATTCTTGATATTGAATCAAAATGTTTGCTTTGCAAGCAAGTGACGTAATAATATCACGTGACCCGCATATATGGCGTCCATCACGTTTTGGCGGTCTTATTTATCATTCAAACTTTAATCATGATTTTTATTGAAAATATAGCAGTTCACAAAGAAATAATCAAATTGCAAGTGTATTATGGTAAAATGAACAATTTGAGACACTTTCCAAAAAACAGTCAAATACTTATATAGTATTGCCATTCAATAAAAAATGTTTAAAAAGAAATTGAGAGGAAAATAAAATATGAGTTTTCTCAAATAATTTCAAAAGTTTAATTTATCGTAGATCAGTGAAATGCAGCAACTTTCTAAATATTATTGTTGTTTTAAATAGTTCTCAGGTAAACGAATGAAGAAAAAATTATGCCGTACATTTTAATACAGAATATAATTTTTGGCTGATTAAAATGGCACCACCATTTCGGGAGTACTTTATGGTCATGTGATACTACACGGCATTAACATATTTTTGAAGAGAATAATTGATAACATGTATAAATCATTATGCTAGCTTTTAAAGTGAAACTGAGTGTATATTATATCAAAAAATTGAAAACTATCAAGCTCAGTATTAGTATTTTTGTAAAATTTTCGATGTCAAATGTCTTCAAACATTTTTATTTTTTGAATTGTGTTATTAAATATACTAAATGATTTATTATATACAAAAATGAAAAAATAGATAGGTATGTCTTTCAAATTTTAATTCAATATCTGAATTAGCTACTGAGTCGGTATCGGAATCAACGTCTTCATCGACGTCTGAATCATCTTCTCGATCACCTTCTGAAACATATGTACAGTCAGCAACATAAGTCGCTGAACACTTAATATTTTTTGATAACCTTTTATGAATTAAAATTTGTACGTACTACTCTGTAGTCGTAAAATATAACCAAGTAAAGGCATCTATACCGAGAAGTGCCATACGATATTGAAAATAATTATTATTTTGGATGGTAAGACAATTCCAAATCTCGTGACTGTGTAGCGACTTATGTAGTTGACTGTACGGCATTGACTTTTTATAGACGATTGCATTAAATACAAATACAGTGTCTAAATGCTGTACAGTAAATATCATACTAAATATCACCCTAAAGTATGTTTTGTTACATGGATTATTTGAGAGTTATTTTCCGCTCTACAGACCTTTGGATCACAAAAAAAATGTACGGCATGTGAAAAAATGTTATCTATGTCTAAAATACTTTCAAAATAAATTAATTTCATGTTGTGTCAAATCACCTCCTGGACCACTGAAAGGGAGTGGGTTGCAACCGCTTATTTTTCTCGCTTGTCGCATGGTTTTTGTACGGCGTTGCGGAATAATGGTTTAGAAGAGGTATTGTGACTGTATGGAACCGATGCCGTTTAAAATCAAATGACCAAATTTACCGACTAATTTGCCGGAATATCTAAGGTTCTTCCGACTTAGTGACGCACTATTTTTGTACGGCACTACGTGTTCTTTTACGTTTTTCTTTTATTTTTCATGGATCTATCGATGGTAGGAATGCCGTACAAAAATAAATGACCAAAATGAACCCCTCTCCTTGATGCTTTTGAAGTCTCATCTGCACTGAGACGGACAGCTTACAAGTGACGGCATAGTGCTGAATATTATTATTTTATGCCCCTGTATCTTACTAAATAGGTCTCCTGGTGGTTCATTTGACCCATCGCTTTTTACCACGGGCTTGTAGTCTACAAGGTCCATGTAGTATCTATACAACTTCAGATGGTATTTGTTATTGTCCAGAATGGTTTTACGCTCATTCTGCCATAGACTACAACCCCAAAGTATATGATGTGTGAACTGTTCATATTCGCAATTAGGTGTTGAATATGGGCACGTAGTGAGAAGCCACGTCTACGGTGCCGTATGGGCACTGAGGTATTTTGGACGAGACGACGTTACGTGGTTTCCCGAACGCTGGCCAACCGAGTTGGATTTGACGATTGACACCTGCGTCGAAGTTGGACCTGCCTAAAACACTTGTCCTAGACATATTAATTTACAACTTCGAGAGTCGAGGCCCCAATTCCGATAGGGGTGGGCACAACATGGACATTCGACCTGATGTTCGTTTTGTCCATGTTCATTTTAAGACGAGCATAGTGCCAAAACTATAATATTGTTGGCAAATCGAAGGTGAGAGATATACTCGCGGTTGATGTTGATACCGAATCTTTTCCACTGCAAGAGCTTGAGGGCGTCTTCAGCGCAGCAGTGAACAGTTTCGACGATATGGCATTTCCCTGTCTCACGCCTCAATATATGTATACATAATATAGTAAATTTGTAATCGATGTTTGTACATGGAAGAAGATAAACGAGAAAATCTAACAAAGGGAGACTGTATCAACGTAATAGAAATAAAATTATTATCTGTTGGTCTGTGCAATTGTGCGCGATGAACTAGGAACGGCTAAATGAAATTTAATGAAAGTTGGTATGGAGATAGCTGACAACCTGGATTAACAGGCTACTTTTAATCCCGAAAAATGTAGTGTTACTGTGCAAAGGAATTCTTGTAAGTATATCTGTTACTACTAGGCCCCTCGCCCACGGCGACTTATTGCAGCGATGCAGTCGCGCGTTTAGCAAATGCGCGACAACATCTCTTTTAACACATGTTAGTCGCATTTGCAACGCGCTACAATAGCGATGTCAACGCGCTATTGCATCGTGATTGTACCGATACAAACGCGCGACCGCGTCGGACGACATCGGAGAGAGAACAGACAGCACTAAAGACAACGTGACTAATGTTGTCTCAACGGAGTCCATCTTGCAACTGTACTAATCCAACGTATTTTGGTGCCGTAACTGCATCGCGACCGAATCGCATTTGCATGCGTTGCGACTGAATCTGGTCCCGTGGGCGAGGGCACACAGCTAGCTTCGCGTCTGTATCGATGCTACGCGCGACAGCATCGCGACTGCATCGCTACAAAAAGTCGCCATGGGCGAGGGGCCTCATACTGAAAGGGATGGGATGAACTGGATTACATGCCTTGAGTGTGAATGAAACGGGACAAGGCGGGATATAACGGGACGGGGTGGCATGGAAAATGCGAAAGATTTTCCCCTTCTCAACCACAGCAAAACTAAAACGATCGTGAAGCAAATGAAACGAAAACCACGCTTTACGCTTGCATTTTACAGCTGTAAAAAATACTTAGTACAAAACTTGGGAAAAATTTCGATTATTTTGAATTGAACTGTTTTTAATACGCTTTTTTATTAGATTCAGACGTATGTATGTTAGTATGTGACGGAATCTTTGAACATGATTTTGACCCCCTTCAAAACGTCGGACTGACTCGAAATTTTGTATACTTATCCAGGACCGATGGCAACACAATAATTTAAAAAAAAATAGAGTTTTGGAAAAAAAATATTGGATATTTTGCAAGCTGCTAACTTCCTCTGGAAATACAGCCGTAGAGGGATGTTTTTAGTCAAAACAATTAAGTAATAGTTTAAAAAACTAAAGATACACGCTTTAATAAGATATGCAACTAAAAAAGTAAAAATATTTGATAATGAATTTAAGATAAGAAAATGGAGTAAACTACATACATTTTATTGTTACAAAGCGTGGGGTGCAGGAGGATAAGTAAAGGTTGTAAACACCCCACGCTTATAGAATTTCCAGGCTGGACAATCCCAGTGCAGGAAAGTTGAAAATAGCGGCAGTGTTAATAGTTCCTGAGTTTAACGCGTCTTGGTATACAGGCAGCGGCGTGCACAGGATTATGACACTGGGTATGCGGCGGGTCACAAAAACTTTTTCTTTTATAGTTTTTTAGCATAGCCACAGCCACGCGACGGATCTCTAAGTCGGAAACCATGCCAACATAACAAGTCTTAGATGTACTACTATTCATGTCCATCTTCTACGGCAACGCAGACAAAACAGCGATCGATCGTCGCGGCGGAAGAAATTCTAATAAGTAAAATAAAAAAAACTCACCTAGTCAGCTTTCAATTTTCACATATTCAAGGTTCCGGTTAATTGAGATTACTATACCTATCCCGATGTAAATAAACGCAAGAATTCGGCCACCTCATTCATTCATTTGATAACATACATTTTTAACACAAACCTCGCAATCAAATAACATTTAAAAAAATAAACAAACACACTAGTAAAAGCAAATGACTACAATTAATATCGAAACTTAGTAATAAACTGTTAAATGTACACACTTTCAAATGTTAAAATGAAAAATCCGTTAAGAAATATATTTTTTTTTACAAAAATACTAGTATAAAATCATATAAAATAGTAAACAATGCAAAAACTCATAAAAAAAGCAAAATGGCCCCCGCGAAACACAAAACATTTCTATTTAAACCAATGATTTAAACAAATAAAACCTTACTAACCAAAAATGCATAATGTGCATAGGTGATTTATTAGATTCCAGCCTATTAATTTTACTCGGATTATAGGCAACGAACATTTACGATTACTTCCGACAACTGCCGAACTCCCGAGGCCTGCCGCAGGAGTCACGGCTTTCAATATTCATGGGTGTGTGCGTTTGCGACTGTGCACGGACACCAAAATTACTACACACATGCAAACAAATGTAATGCGGGACGCGGCGGCATGACTTGGTTGATTAGGTACATTAATTTGCTTTGCAGCGCCTCTTGCTTTTCGCGTGGCAACCATAATGTTTGCGTGATTGCAAATAGGTGCTATTTATAAAATATTAGGCGTTTTTAAGTTATTATATTTTGTTTATTCATTTATTTACTATAAATTAAAGTCATCTAAAACGTACTTTGGTGGTTATAAGTGTAGGTATTAGAATAAGCACTCACTTCCAGGAACTAACTATTGTATATTTTGTAAATTAACACTTAATACATTCACAGACAGAGTAAAATTATAATTATGCGACTCGGAGCGAGATGTGCTCGTGACGAGAGATGGCAGACTGTCTTCCTTCATCCAAATAAACCGACCCTTTTATAGGACTACTCGAATGAGGATCGGTGGGGATAAATCTTCCAGAAAATATATTTAAGCCATAAAATAGGGTCTATCCTTTCAACTAAAAATTAAGGTCGGCCCAAACATCTGGGCTATTGTCCAAACAGAAAGGTTTACCCAAACATGTGTACTATTGTCTAAAAAACATAAATTTGTTGCAAAGGATTACCGCCACTAAAGAACTTAACTATAATAATACAGTTTTATTACCCCGGCATGAACGGGTCATTACAATTAGGAAACAATAATTTAGAACAGCATCTTTTTAACTAATATTATACAATAAGGTACACAAAAATTCTTACTTAAATAAAACGACTCGCAGATGTTTTATGGTTAAACATCTGCAGTCATATTTTAAAATGAAATGCGTGTTTAAATAATGTTCAAATTACAACTAATAAGCGTGTTATTTTATAAGCTAAATCTAAGTTGGCGTATTGCTACCGCTTTAAAAGCTATATCTAAGTTGGCGTATTGCAACCGCCACAGCACCCCCCTACCAGTGAATGACAGTTCACGAAAATCCACTTTGGAAATAGTCCGGGAAGCGGACGCGCCTTCCGGACCTTGTTCGCTGGTGTGCATCTGTTTCGTGATGTACATCTTCAGTGTCTTGAGTTGTCCGTTGCCTTGGTGCTTGATGTTCGTCGTCAGCTGAAGTGTTTTCAGGGTCAGCTAACACATAGGCTGGTTTAAGACGGTCAATGGAAATTGTAACGTCACGACCGCGGACGTTAACAACAAACATCTTCTCCCCTCGCATGACAACCTTGAAAGGGCCCTCGTAAGGACTCTGCAGGGGCACTTTTGGACCCTCGCGGCGCACGAAGAATTGGTCAGTGGTGCTGAGGTCTTTAAAAATGAAAGTTCTTTTCTCGCCATGCCGAGATACTGAAGTCTGTCGCAGCTCTTGAAAGTGTTGCCGTAGCTGTTTCACAAAGTCCGTTGCATTATTGCTGTTGGTGATTGTCGTCGGTTGCACCAAAAACTCTCCTGGAATCCGCAGTGGCTGACCATATACCATCTCGGCGACCGTAGCCTCTAAATCTTCCTTCCAAGCAGCTCGGATACCCAGCAGCACGGTAGGGAGAATTTCAGTCCACCGTGTATCCTGATGACATTTTATAGCCGCCTTCAGCTGACGATGAAAACGTTCCACCATACCGTTGGACGCCGGATGATAAGCCGTAGTCTTGAAAAGCGTCGTGCCTGCCAGTTGATTGAGGTGCCTGAACAGGTGTGACTCGAACTGTCTACCACGGTCAGATGTGATACTTAATGGTGTGCCAAAGCGTGAGATCCAATGGTTGTAGAATGCTTTAGCCACCGTTGTTGCTTCCTGGTCTTGGAGTGGTATTGCTTCTGGCCAACGAGTGAAACGATCTATCATTGTGAGAAAGTACCTGTAACCTTCAGATATAGACATTACGATTATGTCTATATGGATATGCTCAAATCTGGATGTCGGTGGAGAAAATGATCCAACTGGGACAGATACATGTCTGGAGATCTTCGCACGTTGACAATCGATGCAGCTGCGAGCCCATTTTCTGCAATCGGAGTTTATTGACGGCCAAATATAACGCTGGGTCATAAGTTTGACCGTAGCATTGATTCCGGGATGCGAAAGTCGATGGACGGTGTTAAATGCAATTCTCCTAAACGGCGTGGTGATGAATGGTCGAACAGCTTGTGTAGATACGTCACAGGTTACGGGGATATCCGTGCCTGGAATCAGTATACGTTTCAATTGCAAAGACGTATTTTCTTTTAGCAATTTTCGAAGTTCTTCGTCGTCCGCCTGCGAGTCAGCGAGTGCCTTGAAGTCTAGAGTTGTTTCGAGCTCTTCTACGCGAGACAATGCATCAGCGACAGGGTTATCTTTTCCAGCGATGTGACGAATATCCGTTGAAAACTGGCTGATGAAATCTAAGTGTCGAAATTGGCGTGGTGAGCTTTGGTCTGATTTCTTCCGAAATGCGAAGGTAATGGGCTTATGATCAGTGTAAATAGTGAACTTTCTCGCTTCTATCATGTGTCTGAAGTGTTTAACAGCAAGATATATAGCTAGGAGTTCGCGGTCATAAGCTGCATATTTCTGCTCGGTGGGGCTCAATTTCTTCGAGAAGAAGCCCAGCGGTTGCCAATGATTATCCACAAACTGCTGCAGCGCTGCGCCGACGGCGTAGTCCGATGCATCTCACATTAATGCTAACTGTGCATCGGGTTGAGGATGAGCAAGCAAGGTAGCCTCCGTGAGACTCTCCTTGCACGCGTCGAAAGCCTTTGTAGTAGCTGGTGTCCAGGGCACAGGAGCATTTCCTTTAAGGTTCCCCTGGAGTAGGTCGTTAAGCGGTGCTTGAGTTGCGGCTGCACCTGGTATGAACCTACGGTAGAAATTAATCATACCGAGAAATCCACGTAGCTTTTTGACTGTGTCTGGTAATTTAAACCGTTGTATATCGACAACTCTGTCTGGAAATGGTCGAGTACCAGTTGCAGTTACCATATATCCCAGGAAACGAACTTCTTTTTGACCAAAGATGCACTTGCTTGGGTTGATGACGACGCCATATTTCTTAAGACGATTAAAAAGAATTTTTAAATGCTTGAGGTGCTCTTCATGTGATGATGATGCAATTAAAATATCATCAATGTACACGTAACAAAAGTCCAATCCCAGTAGCACTTCGTCCATGAAGCGCTGAAAGGTTTGGGCTGCGTTACGTAATCCAAAAGTCATGTACATAAACTCGATGAGTCCGAATGGAGTAATGATGGCTGTCTTAGGTATGTCTTCCTCTGCGACTGGTATTTGATGGAATGCTCTTACTAAGTCAAGAGTGGAGAAAATGTTCTTCCCGTGCAGTCCTTGTGCAAAGTCCTGGATGCGTCGTACTGGGTATTTATCGGGTTCTGTCCGACTATTGAGTGCCCGATAGTCTCCACATGGTCTCCACAAATCTCCTTTCTTGGGAACCATGTGTAGTGGAGAAGCCCATGGACTTTTTGATGGCCGACACAATCCTAGTCGCAACATCGCCTCGAATTCCCTTTTAGCGGCGGCCAACTTGTCTGGAGCAAGACGACGGGGTTTGTGCGCAACTGGTGGGCCTGGAGTCGTAATGATGTGGTGTTTTGTGCTGTGGCTTACTGTTTTAGGTGCGCCATCCGGACGAATAATATCTGGGAACTCCTGCAGAAGCTCATGGTATGGTGATGAGCCATTAATGACTTTGATGCTTGGTTCCTGACACTCTGTTATCTCCGCTTTGTAGGTAAGCAGGGTGGAGGAGTCTATCAAACGTCTACGTTGCAGATCTGGTAGGAGTCCATAATATGCCAAAAAATCAGCACCTAAGATTGGCTTGGAGACATCGGCTATTATGAACCTCCAAGTAAAATCTCGTCTTAGGCCAAGGTCCAAAGTTAAATTTCTGTATCAGCCCATATACGTCCCACTGCAGGGCACGGGCCTCCTCTACAATCGACAGTACGATTGAGAGTGGTTAGGCCATATAGTCCACCACGCTGGCCTAGTGCGGGTTGGCGGACTAGCAACAAAATAGCGATCGATCGTCGCGGCGGAAGAAATTCTAATAAGTAAAATAAATGAAACTCACCTAGTCAGCTTTCAATTTTCACATATTCAAGGTTCCGGTTAGTTGAGATTACTATACCTATCCCGATGTAAATAAACGCAAGAATTCGGCCACCTCATTCATTCATTTGATAAACATACATTTTTAACACAAACCTCGCAATCAAATAACATTTAAAAAATAAACAAACACACTAGTAAAAGCAAATGACTACAATTAATATCGAAACTTAGTAATAAACTGTTAAATGTACACACTTTCAAATGTTAAAATGAAAAATCCGTTAAGAAATATATTTTTTTTTACAAAAATACTAGTATAAAATCATATAAATAGTAAACAATGCAAAAACTCATAAAAAAAGCAAAATGGCCCCCGCGAAACACAAAACATTTCTATTTAAACCAATGATTTAAACAAATAAAACCTTACTAACCAAAAATGCATAATGTGCATAGGTGATTTATTAGATTCCAGCCTATTAATTTTACTCGGATTATAGGCAACGAACATTTACGATTACTTCCGACAACTGCCGAACTCCCGAGGCCTGCCGCAGGAGTCACGGCTTTCAATATTCATGGGTGTGTGCGTTTGCGACTGTGCACGGACACCAAAATTACTACACACATGCAAACAAATGTAATGCGGGACGCGGCGGCATGACTTGGTTGATTAGGTACATTAATTTGCTTTGCAGCGCCTCTTGCTTTTCGCGTGGCAACCATAATGTTTGCGTGATTGCAAATAGGTGCTATTTATAAAATATTAGGCGTTTTTAAGTTATTATATTTTGTTTATTCATTTATTTACTATAAATTAAAGTCATCTAAAACGTACTTTGGTGGTTATAAGTGTAGGTATTAGAATAAGCACTCATCACATCGGCTATTATGAACCTCCAAGTAAAATCTCGTCTTAGGCCAAGGTCCAAAGTTAAATTAGCAATTCCATATGTAGCGATCACTGTCCCGTTGGCTGCAGAAAGCTCGTAGTTTGACTTTTTATGCGGGCCTTGGATACGATGACGAGGAAACACGCAGATGTCAGCTCCGGTGTCCACGAGGAATTGGATTTTGCTGGCTCGGTCACAGACGAATAAACGGCGTGATTTCTTAGGGCAGGAGTCGTTTGCCGTCATTAACGACTGCCCGGAGCGTTTCCCGTAGCCTTGCTGCATGGTGGAACACATTTTGTAGCCTTCGTATCAAACCGCCAGTGATACCAGCATAAATCACGTGGCCGTGGACCGCGGCTTCTGGAACGTGAGCGAGATCTTGATCTGTTCCTATCTCGCACTCGCGCACATGGAGTGGGATCGTTGATTTCTCGACGTAGCAAAGCGATCTCGTCTTTTAAACAGACGTACATCTTTTTCATGTCTTCCGATACCGACTCCTCTTGTTTGGTGGAAGTAGGACGAATTCCGGCCTCTGCAATAGCTGAACGCATTGGCAAGTATTCTAATGCTGCATCTGCAACTTCCGCAGCATTCTCCAATGGTTGGTCCTTAACAGTTGCTAGGATGGGCTGTAAGTCCGTTGGCAATCGGCCTTGCCAAAGTGTACGGAGAGTAGATTCCGACATATTCTCACCCGCTAGGTTTCGTAGACGTCGAAGAAACTGTGACGGCTTATCATCTCCAAGTTCCTCGCGTTTCAGCAACTGACGTGCTCGCTGACTTTCCGATGTACCACAACGCTTTATCAAAATCGCCTTGAACGTTGTGTACGGAGCGTCGTCGGGCGGGCTTAAAATGACATCACGCATTGTGTCTATGATGTCAGCTGGTATCTTCTGTATTATCAGTGCGTATTTTGATTTCTCCGAGTTGATGCGGGCGGCAGCAAACGCAGCTTCTACTATGGCGAACCAAACTTCTAAATCATTCGATTTGCACTCTGGTATTTGTGGAGAACACGACGCAACCTCCGGAGCAGATTGTTCGCTAACGCTTCCGGTGTTCATTATACTGCTCACTTTTTCTGATGTGTTATTCAAAAACAATGTCTCTTCCACGGAAAAGTCGCGTACTACAATTTAACTTTAATACACTACACTCAAATCACTCTTTTTGATTCGGGGTCACCACTTTGGTGGTTATAAGTGTAGGTATTAGAATAAGCACTCACTTCCAGGAACTAACTATTGTATATTTTGTAAATTAACACTTAATACATTCACAGACAGAGTAAAATTATAATTATGCGACTCGGAGCGAGATGTGCTCGTGACGAGAGATGGCAGACTGTCTTCCTTCATCCAAATACACCGACCCTTTTATAGGACTACTCGAATGAGGATCGGTGGGGATAAATTTTCCAGAAAATATATTTAAGCCATAAAATAGGGTCTATCCTTTCAACTAAAAATTAGGGTCGGCCCAAACATCTGGGCTATTGTCCAAACAGAAAGGTTTACCCAAACATGTGTACTATTGTCTAAAAAACATAAATTTGTTGCAAAGGATTACCGCCACTAAAGAACTTAACTATAATAATACAGTTTTATTACCCCGGCATGAACGGGTCATTACAATTAGGAAACAATAATATAGAACAGCATCTTTTTAACTAATATTATACGATAAGGTACACAAAAATTCTTACTTAAATAAAACGACTCGCAGATGTTTTATGGTTAAACATCTGCAGTCATATTTTAAAATGAAATGCGTGTTTAAATAATGTTCAAATTACAACTAATAAGCGTGTTATTTTAAAAGCTAAATATAAGTTGGCGTATTGCAACCGCTTTAAAAGCTATATCTAAGTTGGCGTATTGCAACCGCCACAGTACGAATGTTATAATAAAATATCTGTAAATAGCAAGTAAAGCACTGCATTTCTGCCTATAAGGAGTGTACGCCCCTGTATACAGGGTATATCAAGACTGCTACCGAAAACGAAGCCGGGTGGTAGTTAAAGACTTCAGACACAATGCAACAGAAAAAGTTGCAAAAAAAAGCGACATTTTTTTTGTTATTTTTTTCCTATGGCCATATTTGGGTGGTAAATACATTTTTTCCTAAAATAATAGTGTATGCCCTTTTATTTATAAATACATTTTTAATTGCATTGTGTTTGTAGCCACTAAAACCCGGCTAACTAAAACCCGGCTTCGTTTTCGGTAGCAGTCTTGATATACCCGGTATAAGCTATCTTTCTTTCTTTCTTTATCAGCCCATATACGTCCCACTGCAGGGCACGGGCTTAATCTACAATCGAGAGTACGATTGAGAGTGGTTAGGCCATATAGTCCACCACGCTGGCCTAATGCGGGTTGGCGGACTTACATACCATAGAAATTCGGTATAAGCTATCCAGAACTAAAAAAAACTAGATAAAACTCACTTGAGTTTATGATTGCATCCTCTGAATAATTGTAATAGGTATGTTTGTATTAGTTATTAAATAAATAAAAATAATTAAAAATAATATGCTTTATCAATTCCAATAAACAGTTACTGAGATTGGTGCGTTCAGGCCAAATCTTGAGCTTCAAATATTAGTACAGATTTTATATCCTTTATAATAATTACTTAGATATCGATCATGAGCGAGCCGATTCATCACTTGGCTAATTTTCGGGTGGCTGTGTCCATAACATTTATGAAATCGGATCCCCGTCTGATCTGCAACACCATAGGGCATGCCGTTCCTGAATTTTTTCTGGAAAAACTTATCTTGGCAATTGGTTGCAAAGATTTGTAGTATGTGGAAGAAAATGTCTCTTAGATGATGCCGCATGGATGGATGCAGATGGATGGTATTTGGAGGTTTGCCGCGTTATACGGTGACGGAAGACAGAAAAATCAAGCCGATTGGAAAGAACTCGGTCGTCGACATCTCGCTGCTCTCAAATTCGATATCCAAGGGACCTTTCTTGGCTGAAAATTATAGCCGTCATTCTGAACTTTTTAGCTATCGGTCTGATTGCTCTTAAATTGAAGCTGAGGGACCCATTATTCTATAATCTAAATCGATGATCAGAATTGAATGCTTTGGCCGTCATTTACAGTTTTTTTGTTCGTAATGCGATGGGTCCCAAATCTAAAAAAAGAAAGAAACAGAGACCAACAATAAAGGACTGTCTGATGATCTCATTCTCTATGCTACTTTCCTGATGTTCCACTTCTATCGTGTGTGAATGGCACACACACACACGCCTTTTTTTACTCTCGCATTGCTATGTATGGAAATGTGAACATTTGTTTCAAACCATAGCAGGTCGGCGTAGTTGCATGCCATTCGATACTCTACCTGGCCGGCATTTGCACTTAACATCAGGTGATGTGCAGTTTTAAAGTTATTAAGCCGTGCCAGTGTAAGAAAACCTTTCGATTATACTTTCCAATCAGTTTCATTGTTATCTACGGGTGAGACTGGCTGTCCCTAAGAGGCTTGCTAATCTTCAATGATCGTAACTAATTTCTTGTGTGATATTAATTTCTATTATGTGTATTATTTCTAATATTGATCATTGCCTGGATATGGTTTGTGGGAGAAGGATGGAAAATAACTACCAGACAAAAAATATTACGTCGATAGTTTTATGTATTTGTATTTGATTATCTTTATTGCCACGTTTTCACTTTTTTGAATATCAAATACAATCACGTTACAAATCACCTTTATGTGTACACTCCAATATATTTATTAACTTTTGTAAATGTTAAGGCAAAAATGTATGTCGTATAAATCCATAATACTTTTAAATTCCGCGGTCATCTTTTCTACTACGGTCTTCCAATAATCTCGTTTACTTTCTTCGTCTTGAATCTGGATTTTTATTTGTTTTAATTCTGTAATGAAATAAACGTATTTGATCATAAACGCTAGCTAGCGACAAACAGTAGTCCGTCCGGCTAATTCTTAGGGTTCAATTAGGTATAGGTATAAGTATGTGTATAACATAAAATATGTTAGCGCGTCTAGTCTATCCGAGTAGTCAATTTATATGTAAAGAGCTTGTTTGACAGTAGTGAAAAATGTTGCAAAAAAAATGATTTTTTAAATAATTTATAATGTGCGAATTTGTTACAACAAATTGGAATGATATTGATATCCAAAGGTCCGTTGGGTGACACCGTAATAGTAGTGCATAAGGGGTAAGAACGTAATATTATATAAAATACTAGCTTTTGCCCGCGACTTCGTCTGCGTACATAATATAATAATACGGACGTAAAAGCAATACATTATATCGCTAGAACCACAAAACAGTTGAATATGGTTAGAAAGGCAATAGCCGTTAAATTGTATGAAAACCAGCGTCGTCTTTTTCGAAACACAAAACTCTACAAATCTAATATAGAAAGCTTGCAATATTTGTTTTAAAGTATCGATATAATTATGGAAATATGTTTTGTTTTAAGACCGGAATTTATTTTATCGATATGCTTAATCGTTTTTCCTGATACAGTTATTTAATTAGTATCGTGTTGATAGACGGAAAATATATGAGACTAGAATAACTAATCATCCATCCATCCATCAGCCAAAGGAAGTCCACTGCTGAACATAGGCCTCCCCCAATGACTTCCACAGAATATCTAATATTGAAAGTTAATTTTAATTTGTATACTATTTTACAAATCTATATGTACAGGATTTTCAAGATTTTCAGCTGTGTGTGAGATATTAACACTTTTATTACAGGAAAAGCAGATATATGCAATTATTACAAAAAAAAACTATGATTTCTTTGGTTTTGGTTTTTCATACAATAATTCATTATTTCACCCCCATGATACAGTTTTTCCATAAGCGTTGCCCGTAATTTGGTTTGTATATTACTTATGCTACAGATTTATTTTATTTCACGAAATGAATACTTAAAACAAATCGTACTGGATTTATTGTCTCACTCTCGGAAACCTACAAACAAATGAATTAATATTATAAAGTATATTCAGATACAAATATATGTTGTTTTCAAGTTGGCGGAGTTATGACATTAGAACATAAGGATAGGTCGTCAACGTTATCAAACGTTACAAGTACTATAATTTAAAATCCTTTACCTAGTGATTTGATTTAATTTTCTTTGTTTATTGCCTATGAAAACTGATTTACGATACGAAATCTATAACTACATCGATATAGTTACTATGTACATGACTACAACACTGTGTGACATGTGACAAATTTCGAAGTTGACATAACAAAAATGAGTCGTATGCATTGCGTAAGAACTTGACATTCGCGTACATTGTATAAATGCGTAATCAGCAATGTATATTTTTGATATGTCGTCTATCATATTAGCGAATTCTTCAAAATGTCGTAATTATAAACCGCAATTTTTGGAAATAAAGGTGAATTAATAAAATCGGATTTAATAGTGGTATATAAAATTCTTCCTCTATTGATATTCGACGCTTTAGTATTGGAACTGTAAGATAAAATAGCACAAATCTGCATTTTTACTCTATTTTGCCGGAGCACCACACTTCAAGGCATTTCGACAACGACTGATTTGACAAATCATCCGTTCCGCGGCAGTGATGCTTTTTATGCACCACCTTGCAACGCGTCAAACGCTTGTATTTCCCTTCTAACTATATTCATCTGTTCTGTGGCTAGAACAACAATATACTGCTTATATAATATGTTTTGTACAAAAATAAATTATGATAATGGTTTCTTAGATTTACGCGAATGTTACACATTGAAATAAAACTATTATTTACGGATTTTATCGCGGATTTGGTTTAATTTTACATTTTTTTAGTTGTGTTTCTGAGTGCAGCTCAGTCGCCAGGTGTTCCTCGTCACAGATTCCTCGTGCTCTCTGAAACAAGGATTTACCCACGGTAGCTAACTGTTTTGGGTGGTGGCCAGAATCACCATTCAGATATTTATCAGTATGACTGAGCTGCAACACGTCAAGCAAGTACTGCGAGACAACAAGCTCCAAATTCCACGCCGCTGTCACAGAAACCGAGTGAAGCCAGCCACAGTTTAACGAGTCCCCGTTATCTTGCCATACATAAAAGGAGTCACGGACAAGATTGGCTACATCCTGAAGCGTGCTTCTATAAAAACCTATTTCAAGCCGCCCAAGAAGATTAACCAATTTCTACCACCTGTCAAGTGCCATATACCCTTGCAAGAACCGGGAGTTTACAAAATAGATTGCGACTGTGGCCTCTCCTACATAGGTCAAACAAAACGAAGCATAGGGACCCGCGTGAAAGAACATATAGCTGACGTCAAAAGATCGACGGTCAACGAAGTCTGCAGTTGCTGAACATATAGAAGAAGGCTCCAAGCATTACATCCGCTTTGACCAGCCCCAAGTCCTCGCTAAAGAAAACCGTTTCCTGCCCAGGATGTTTCGCGAGGCTATTGTAATTAAAAAAACATCCAAATTTCAATAGAGAAGATGGCTTGAAGCTTGCACAAGCATGGGATCCAATACTACATTTAATTAAATCGGAACCCAAAAGACCAACTGCCAGACCTCAAGACACTGTGAGCTCCTTCTGCGTAGATCGACAGATTAGCTATTTAAATTAATAATTGTAAAATAAGGGTAGTTGAATTGTAACAGTCACAGAGCGGACGTCTAATACCTCAGTCCGCCCCGTGACCACGAAAGCTGTAAAATAATCGAAACGTTGGGAACTCAAAAAATGTAAAATTAAACCAAATCCGCGATAAAATCCGTAAATAATAGTTTTATTTCAATAAATTATGATAACATAAATCAGCTTCAGTGGTTCTGATTTTCACATACAATTTTATACAACAATTTTTAACACATTTCACCTCCTTAGGCGTTGAATTTCTTAAAATCCTTCCTTAGTGCTACCCACGTGCTACCTAACGTCATAATAGAAACTCCTGTGTATTTTTTTTCATTTCTAACTTCAGTAGACAGTTTCGGCTGTGCATTGATTGGGCAGTCAATAAATCACAATATTCTCACAACACTTCAACCCTTAATTTTAATCCTTTTCAGGTTAAGTTGAGAAAAATGAAGAAAGCAGTTATTTTATTTTTAATTTACTAACTAAAGCACCAATTTTGACAATTGTAACATTAACAATTTATTTTTTCCATACAACAACTTTTTACCGTTTTCAACCTCTTAGGGGTGGAATTTCCAAAAATCCTTTCTTAGTGCTAGACTACATCATAATAGGCACCCTTGTGCAAAATTTCACATTTCTAACTCCAGTAGTTTAGGCTGTGCGTTAATCCGACAATTCGAGACGAGTATCGATCTTAAAGGTAAATACGATATGTTAACTTACCGGAGTCCCGTTTCCGAAGCTAGATGGTCAACGCTGACTACGGTGGTGAATAGACCCATAAAACACCGCTTTGCACTAGCTAGTCCATAATTGGCGAACGTATTATGCGAATATCTAGCACGACGGCGCGGCGCGGCGAGCAAGCGCCATGCGTTTCTAACAAGAGACTTCATACTAAAATGACGCACCCAGCGAGAGGCGAGCAACGAAAAACTACCCTCATCTATATTAAACTTCCTAAAAAATAAATTATTAAAACTACATTATTGTATTTCTAGCTATACGAATAAATTATTAATATGATTTGAAACCGAAATGCGCGGTTACCAATGATGTTTTATTGTATAATATATCATTGGCGGTTACAGCAATATTTTCGTGGTGAGCAGCGCTCCCCGTGTAAATTGAGCTTGAGAATTGTATCGAGGTGAAATTCCCGTTGCATTAATACATAAAACATATTGGATCACAAAAAGTTATTACGTAGGTAATATTTACCGTTTAATCTAAGAGGGAATTGAGTTCGATAACGTTTTTATCAATAATAAATATTTAGAGGATAGAGCACAAAATAAAATTACTGTTCTTTGAAATAATATTGCATTAATTAATTTTATATCAAACAAATCTTAGATTAGAAATTAAGTACCAAAACAAGTGGACTTAAAAAATATGAATCGTAACATTCTGGGGTAAAGGTCTCAGCGTGAGTTCGTTTTCGATAGAAAATTTTCGTAGCAGTTGTACTATATGTCCTGAAAAAGTTTGATGCATTTGACTGGTCCTAAAGTCATCAGTTACTATTTTTTGCAACGTACATGCAATCATGTTTAGGCGTCACTTAACCTGTTATAGATTGGAATTAAGTCAGATATAGGTTCTCAAAAATTAAGATCACCTACAAAAATAATAATAATATATACCATAAACTAAAAATCACAAGTTAAAAGTTGCGGAAGCCGCTGGATGCAGGCCGCTTCTTATAAATTTATAAGCTTTGGGTTGGCAAGCAAAAATCTTTAAATACAAGGGAGTGGTTACAAGTCATCATAATTTTGTGTTTTCCAGATACAATCAACAATAAAATTATTTATTGGCAAATAATTATATTACACAGTTTTAGGTGAATCATTCGGGTATTAACCTATTGTTTTAGGTCAGATGTGTAAGCAGATACCTATTGTAATTATTTAGAAACTCATAATGTTATTCAATTATTATAAATACAATACCAATACCTATATTCTATCGGGAGCTAAGTAAGTCATTAAACCAAATATATGAACAAGCCACGTATAAAAATATAAAATGTTGGTTGGAGATAAGCTATAAGATGGTATGGACGTCCATAACGCCTTGGATCATGGATGTGTTGCTGGCCTATCAAATCAGGAACGGTGTGGCAAGGAAAAGGATGGAAGAATGGAAGAGTATTGGGTATGCATTACTATATATCCTTGGTTTGGTTGATCCTGGCTTACAGGAGTTGCAGTAGTGGGTGTGAGGTAAGGAGTCTCCATTTTCTGAACATTTTTGCCCATATCTAGATTTCTGTACGATCGTAGCGTTTATGTTATGATGTCATGGTTCCTTAACCATTAGCAAGATTAGTATATAATCTTAACTCTCGCATTCGCATCCCTGATCTAACGTACTTACTTAATGACTATATTTTTTTCTTTCGTTGTAGGATATTTGTGTACACAGTCTCGGAGACTAAACGGTAAGATAAAATCTTGGAGGTAATTTAAAAATCTTATAGCCTGTAGTAATGATCATCACTATAATCCTGGGTCTTTGGGCCTCAGCGAGAATGAGCACTTGAGCAGGCCGGCATAGCTGTGTCGACAATAATATATGATAAATAAATATACCCAATCATCACACACATAGTCCTGACCCCACACTAAGATCGAGTCTTATGTAGTTTATATCAGAAACTACGACAGCCTTCTTGGTCTCACAAACACCCAGACCCGAAACAAATACCCGTGAATCACACAAACTTTGTCTCGGTATGGGGATCGAACCTGCGGCCAGATAGCCTGTTGTTAATCAGCAGTTTTTGGACAGTATCATAATTACAACCAGGTGTGATGCAGTTTCTATGCTATCTCTCTCTTTAGCCACAGGAAGCCTGCTGAACATAGATCTCCGTCAAGAATCTACATCGACCTGTTGGAAGCGGCCCGTACCAACTTTGCCGTGCCAAGTTACAAAAAACTGTTAACCAAACTTTTGGACCAACATCCAACAAGCATGCAAGTAGGCAAACAAAGCTGTTTAACCTATATTGATGTAGTTCAAGGCAATGTTTACCCACAGGGGACTTTTTTATTATCAATCGTTGATAAAGAATGAATATTACTTAGGTATTGTTTGATACAGATCTTGTTTTATTCGATATGCACATGTAAGTGTTTGTAATGTTCCCCGGCGGTAGCTTTATCATATGTGCGAGGCCGCCTGGGAAGGCACCATCGCTATGTCTATTTCTCCCGCCAAACAGCTGTGTAAATGCACTGTTATGTTTCAGTTTGAAGGTTATTGTAGCTAGAGTAACTACTGGACATATTAAGACTTAACATATTACGTGTCAGGATGCGAGTGCAGTGGAATGCCAAGCATTGCTTTGTAATTCGTGGTGTTTGGTTTTGCTACTGTTCATGAGCAGTCGCATCGCTTACCATCAGGCGAACGGCTTGCTCGTCTCGAATTTTAACCCCTTTAGAGCTAATTTTATTAGACAAACAAAGTATGCAGTTAGTTTCCTTTTTAAATGACTAACGAAAGTGCAAAGTTTGACCATTGTGACTCTAACGGTTTCGATTTCCCATACTACAGTTTTTAACCCTTTTCACCCCCTTAGGGTTGAATTTCCAAAAATCCCTCCTTGGTGCTACCCTACATCCTAATAGAAACACCTGTGTAAAATTTGACGTTCCTAGCTCCAGAAGTTTCGCCTGTGCGTTGATACGTCAGTCAGTCAGTCAGGTACCTCTTTTATTTATATAAATAAATAATAAAGTTCAAGTATCGTGTACGCTTTTTTATTATGAAGAATTAATAAAACGGGAAAAGACGGGACGTAACTGGACGAGATGGAAAAATTGGAACGTTAAAATTAAATATAAAACAGAAAGCATGTATGCGAAATCATGTTTCTAATTTGGACTGATTTCAAAAAGTATCAGCACCCGGACGGAGCCGGGCTAGGCCGCTAATCCATAGATAACTTTTTTTGTGTTTTATGAACAAATTGAGAATGATCGTAGGTCCGTAAAATAACATGTTTTTTTTTTTAAGAAATACCGTATGTGTTTAGAAATACTTTTATTTTCATTCCATTTGAATCAAATAAGTAGTATATACGTTACGATTATTTTTGTTTGGACGCATTGTTTAAATATTTTACATTATAGTTGTTGTGTAATATTATTTCTACTGTTGAATTTCGATGTTAGGTTTCCATATAATACCAATACTTATACCTATTTGTAGTATAAAAAATATTTAAATTCGATAGCTATTGGTCATTCAATACTAACTATCACAGACTCCACAGGAGATAATGTAAAGCATGGCGTGAAGATCAATATCATCTTGCACCTTGCCGATGAAGAAAAACCGCACCAAGTGAGGCATGAGCTCGAACACACGCCGAAGTGGAAACACCGCAAAACGCCATTGATGGACGCTTACCGTCACTGTAATAATAAATTGCATCTGTAAATCATGTCTGGGATTCAGGTATGAGATTTCCCATAATAATTTATACAACCAATTCACCCAAGCTGCTGGCGTAGTAAAAGCTCACGTGGCGAAAGAAACAACTTAAATCCGAGTCTTGCCTCTGTTTCATCAACACATCGATACCGTACTGGAGGTGTATCTCCCTAAGAGGAACGCTCGGTGTTAAGAATCGCCTCACGGAGTCGTAGTCTCGAATTTGGTCTGAATCATTAATTAATTATTTAATAAATAATATGTAGAACGAAACGATAAACAGGCAGAAAAGACAGTGTCTATTTGCTGCCGAAATCTAATTACTTAACGATTTACGATTACTTAAACTCTCATTGACCGATCAAATTTATTAATATATATATATATACCGGGTATCTCAAGACTGCTACCGAAAACGAAGCCGGGTGGTAGTTTTAGTGGCTACAAACACAATGCAATTAAAAATTTAGCATAGAAACGCGACAAGTATTTTTTATGATTTTTTAAATATCGTCATTTTTGGATGGTAAATCCATAGTATTTGCTAAAATAATAATTTAAACTCTTTTATACCTTAAAGTATTTATAAATAAAAGGGTATACAATATTATTTTAGGAAAAAATGTATTTACAACCCAAATATGGCCATAGGAAAAAAATAACAAAAAAAAAAAATTGTCGCTTTTTGACGTGACAACGTCTTAAATTAGGTTGCGGCTGGGAGTCACTTATGAAAAAGTGTAACGCCCGGTAACGTAACGGTGCGCGCGCAGCACTAGAGAATTATTTTTCAGTTTCACCCACTTTTTCCAAAATTGTCCCATAGCCCCCCCCCTGCCTTCCCCCACCCTTATTCCGAAATAGTGCCTATTAGCCTCCCCACGAAACCTACCCCCACCCCGAAAATTTACCTCACCCCCCCCAATCCTATCTCGGCCAACATAGGTCGTAGACCCACCGAGCTTGGTATCCTCGGAACCGTCTTGGTGAGGGCTACAAATTGACCCCGCCAGAAATCCCAAATTACGCAAAAAATTACCCCCCCAAAAAAAAATATTTTACCTCCAAAACAATTAATTTAAGTTAGCCTCCCCACGAAACATTCCTCCCCCCCCCTCCCTTACCCCCACCCCGAAAATTTACCTCACCCCCCCAATCCTATCTCGGCCAATATAGATCGTAGACCCACCGAGTTTGGTATCCTCGGAACCGTCTTGGTGAGGGCTACAAATTGACCCCGCCAGAAATCCCAAATTACGCAAAAAATTACCCCCCCAAAAAAAAATATTTTACCTCCAAAAAATTTATTGACGTGACAACGTCTTAAATTAGGTTGCGGCTGGGAGTCACTTATGAAAAAGTGTAACGCCCGGTAACGTTACGATGAGTCACCGAACGAGAGAGAGGCCCGCCGAATGCCTTGCGTCTCTCTCCCACTCAACTATGATCGGTCTGCCGCGCGCGCAGCACTAGAGAATTAGGCGCATTGAATCGGCGCATGCTTGTGTCTCTGTCTTTGTCTTTCTCGAACGTTCTTGGCGTTGGAAAAACAAGAAAGCGTCACAATACAAGTTCACACGTGTGGTTAAAGTATCGTCAGCTGTGTCTGTAGTGAAAATATGGAGTGCTTAGATTCGTCATTACATGTACAATGTTTTAGTAAACAAAATATATTTCTATAGTTAAAATTTGTGCAATTCTTATTTTCATTCAATTCCTTGTTCCTATTGTGCAATTTAATTATATTCATATCAATAAATATTCTACCGAGAAAAAGACGTTGTCACGTAAAATCTTCGCCCGTAAAACCGACTTTTTTTGCAACTTTTTCTGTTGCATTGTGTCTGAAGTCGCTTAGACTACCACCCGGCTTCGTTTTCGGTAGCAGTCTTGATATACCCTGTATATACAGTCTTGATATACCCTGTACATAAATATATATATTGTATATACAGGGTATATTAAGACTGCTACCGAAAACGAAGCCGGGTGGTAGTTAAAGCGACTTCAGACACAATGCAACAGAAAAAGTTGCAAAAAAAAGCGACTATTTTTTTTTGTTATTTTTTTCCTATGACCATATTTGGGTGGTAAATACATTTTTTCCTAAAATAATAGTGTATACCCTTTTATTTATAAATAATCTAAGGTATTAAAGAGTTTAAATTATTATTTTAGCAAAAACTATGGATTTACCACCCCAAAATGACGATATTTAAAAATCATAAAAAATAATTGTCGCGTTTCTATGCGAAATTTTTAATTGCATTGTGTTAGTAGCCAGTAAAACCCTAACACTAAAACTGATATACCCTGTATACAGGGTATCTCAAGACTGCTACCGAAAACGAAGCCGGGTGGTAGTTAAAGCGACTTCAGACACAATGCAACAGAAAAAGTTGCAAAAAAAGCGACCATTTTTTTTTTATTTTTTCTATGACCATATTTGGGTGGTAAATACATTTTTCCTAAAATAACGGTGTATATCCTTTTATTTATAAATAATCTAAGATATAAAAGTGTTTAAATTATTATTTTAGCAAAAACTATGGATTTACCACCCAAAAATGACGATATTTAAAAAATCATAAAAAATCATTGTCGCGTTTCTTTGCGAAATTTTTAGTTGCATTGTATTTGTAGTCACTAAAACTACCACCCGACTTCGTTTTCGGTAGCAGTCTTGAGATACCCGGTATATATACAAAGATATGAAATATAAGTATGCATATAAGTAAGCATAATAAATGCTAATGGAATAGTAAAAGCACAGCAAATATTGAATTTCACCAGAACACTAGTTAATTTTAATTCATTATTTACGAAGAATATTTTCAAAAACAACAAACAGAACGCCATCAGCAGGTAGATATCCGGGCACGAGATGGCAACTCTCCTCCAAGCCGTATCAGGTATGGTATGGCCGCCTCCACCAAGCGCTGGATCGTTGTGACCTGGAGTTTGATCTTGGCGGCAAATTAACTGAAAGATCAATACAGCAATCAGTAATACGTTTGAAATGAATAATTGGTGAGGTACTAAATTATTTCAGTGTAAAGCTCATTAGAGCGACCCGATACCCGACACACACCGCCTCGTCGCTCGCCATCGACTCGTTGTCGGCAGGTCATCCACGGGTGGACGCCGTGTTGTCACCATTAAACGTTGCATGGTTAACTAGTAGACCTCGCGTAGTCAACGAGTGGAATTCGCAGAGTCCACGAATTTCCGAGTAGTCTGTCAGTGATTGACACCATATCATACCCATCATCCAGCACCATATCAACACGTGTGTTTGTTACGTCAAAGCTTTTTGCTGTCGCGCTCGATAAAGATGAAAATGAAAGACAACAAAACGTCCCCGCGAGAATCAATTGCGGACCACGTCTTTTAATCGATGGCAGCGCCCAGTTCACTCGGGTCTCGGGGCTTGTGCCTTGGCAATGCGCAGCAACGCAAGGCCAGAATGCGAGAATCGAGTAGCCACTGAGCGGCCAACTCGCTGTACGCGCGTGGACGGCTCATGACAGAGTTCATGTAATTGTAGGCGCATATACATAAAGTTAATATAAAGAATAATAATCACACGAGGCGAGGTGGTGCGGGTCGGGTGCCGAGTGACTCTAATGAGCTGTGACCTTTATAAGTGTTACCTGTAGTCGAAAATGTGGTCTGGTGAATATTGGTAACAGGGACATTAATGCACTACCCGTGCTATCCGCTATGTGAGAATATTCTAGTGCTAGGATCCTAAGGTTCTTCAACTGTGCCAGACTTCGTAGAAAGCAACGCTTCGTATCGGGTCTGGGTATGTACTGGCCACTGCCTGAAGTAAATTAAACATTTTTTTTTGGTTTTTTAAGTATCCGTTTTAAACGGTTGGGCTAACTTTAAATGTTTAATATGTATAGTTTGGCAACGAAATGTAGAAATAAATGGAGGCGCCACTGAGCCGTTTTTATGGCATCCCTTTAAATATTCTTTTAATAAATTGATAGAGACTTAAATTATATAAGTTAATAACAGCTACAAGCAGCTGAAGTAGCTGCCGAGTCGAAGCGAGCAAAATATGCTCCTCTTTTAAGGAATTATTTTTTTGTTCCTTTTGCCGTTGAGGTGACTGGTTCTTGGGGAACTGAAGCTAAAGTATTTATTAAGAACATTGGCCGTCGTCTTAGAGATCTGGGTGGGGACTATCGCTCTGGGTGGTTTCTTACTTGATAGCTATCGCCATCCAAAGAGGAAATGCCTGCATTATTCTGGGCTCTTTTGCCCCAGGGACGATGACACGTGGTCTATTTAATTAGATGTTTTTTGTTTGTAACTTCTATAAAAATCTATATCATCATCGTCATCATCATCAGCCCGTTGCAGTCCACTGCTGGACATAGGCTCCTCCTCCTCCTTGGGAGAGCCCAAGGTACACCACAGTATCTATAAATTTGGTTTTAGTTTTATTGTTTAAGAATGTTTTATGTATATTATAATAAATAAATCTTCATTTCCCTTATAGTTAATAATTATAAATGATATCACTGGAAATACTTCAATAAAAACGAAAACTTTGAGATACAATAAAAACCACAATGTGAAAGGTGTAATAGTGCTGCCAGATGAACGAAACGGTTAGCTCCGTTTCTACACTTTTTTGCCAACCTATACGTATGTATGTATCACAATATGTATCAAAACTTACTCTCATATGTAGCAGTGATAATTCGGAAATGGCAGGGTTAGGTATTTAGGTATAAAGAAAAGAATAGTTTTATGGTTGTAAATTTATAATTCTGTCAATACAAAATACTGGTTTTGCTAAATAAAAACCCTATTGCATTTATTGGAAGCTTTAATTCTGGACATTTGATGAATCGATATCATGAGCGTCCGGTAAAATAGATGTAGCAGTTGAATTATCAATTCTCTTGTATTGAAAATTTGGCAAATTCTTTTTAGCTGCATCAACAGTGTCTCGTAATCGAGCACCCGTCACCGTTTGTGGATCATCTTGTTCTTGGCATTCTTTGACAAGATCTCTCATTGCTTCTTCTGATAGCGGGACTATGTTATCTGAGGCCTTTTCAAAATGTCGCTTTATTTCATTATCAATACGAAGTAGTTTTTCTTTATTCGAATTTATTCTCCAAGGTTTTTTAGGATCCGGACTCACAGCTTCACTGTGGTCAGGGGGCGTTTTTTTCACTCTGTAACAGTTATTTATTTCAATATGGACACAGTTACAAACAAATGAAAATAATTAGATTATTAATTAAACATGTATATTCGTGCTCACTTTTTATGTAACTCGCGTAGTTTCTTTTCAGTTTCTTCCAGTAACTGCGGGTCGACAATGTAAGGATTTGGGTACTCAATAGTCTGCTCTTTGTGTTCCTCTTCTTCTATTTCTTTACCAAACTTTTGTCGGAATTCTTGCACAAGGCCGGTACATCGCTCCGATATCTTATTTTCTGGAACTTCTATACTTTGCAAAAGCTTCGCAATTTTTTGCTTCTCCTCGTCAGTAGTCATTTTTCAATAATGAAATAACTTTCGTTGCCTTGGTAACGGTATCCATGTATGCGGTATGCATAAACATATCGTTACATCGTAACATTATTGATGGTCCGTATAGCGTTATTCCACAGCCATGATCTTACATTAATGAATTAACTAATATTTTAAATCTGATTCTCGTTCACTATTGCGTTTAGTTTAGTGTAAGCAAGGAGATTATAATGCGAAAATAAACCTCCCATATAAACGCCCACTATGCTCAAAAATGCGGCGCAAGGCAGCAAGAAGCAAAAAAGCTTAAAACTTGGGCATAATATGAGAAGAGGAACACAATTAAACATTTTTATAAATATTTTTTTGGTATTAATCTAGTTTTCTACACATAAATCAATTTGATTCTGTCATTAGGCAGATTTAATTTGACATAATATATTTTTTTTTAATTTAATAGACAATATAATTTTATATCGGAATAATAATCTCTTTAATTGGAATTCTACAAATCATTGAATTTCGCAACTTGGTGTTAAATATTATCTACTCTGATAATGATAAACTGTGTAACTATTAACATCAGTATATTCTATACTTTTAAGGGTACAGTTTCACACTTATTCCAGCAATGTGTGGAATAATTCAAGACCACCCTTGACGTCTATAGCCGGGGTGAGCAAACGAATTCCCGCCAAAAGTTTTTCTTCCCGCTTATGCAAAGAATAATAATAATAAGCTTATTTCGAATCCCAGGCACACCTCTGACTTTTCGGAGTCATGTGTGTATTGATAATCAATCACCACGCACTAAAACGGTGAAGGAAAACATCGTGAGGAAACCTGCATACCATAGCGATTTATAAGAATTTCTATGGTATGTAAGTCCGCTAACTCGCACTAGGCCAGCGTGGTGGACTATATGGCCTAACCACTCTCAATCGCATTCTCGATTGTAGAGTAGGCCCGTGCCCTGCAGTGGGACGTATATGGCCTGATACATACATACATACATTATGCAAAGAGTGTTGCCATATATAACGAATTAATTAATATTTTTATTATTGCCATTCGAAATAGCTGTATTAATTATGTTTTAATATTTCTGTAATCTAACATTGGCAAAGTTGCAGTGTGCAAATTGGATAGTATGGGGATTGTATTTGTACATAATACAATACATGGCAATATGTGCTTTTATCATTGTTATTGCCTCAGTGGCGTAGACTGTCTCGGTGCCTCGCAGTTGTACTACGGAATGATTCCAAAACTGTAATCTCAAATTCAAATTCCGGGTCGGGTAAAGTGATATCGGATTTTTCTACTGATTATCAGCCCAGAGTCAGGATGTTGTGCCCGATATGGTTATAAAGCGCACCCCTTATCACATCATGGAACGCAAAATATATGGTGAAACTATATGAAAATATATGCTGTTTATGTGTGTATGCATGATTGTTACCAGCAACTGTTTCTACAAGAATTTCTAACAAACATTCTAACTATTCAACTTATATAACCTTCAACTGAATAGCATCGGTGGCTCCGTTTACTGTACTGTACTGTATTAGCCCATAGACGTCCCATTGCAGGGCAAGGGCCTCCTCTACAATCGAGACTACGATTGAGAATAGCTAGGCCATATAGTCCAGCTCACTGGCCAAAAGCGAGTAGGCGGACTATACATACAATCATACCATTAAAAACTTATAAATGGCTATTGTATGCAGGTTTCTTCACGATTGTTTCCTTCACCATTTTATTAAGCCTTGTTTATTCAACACTATATTTTTGTTTTGGTTCTCTTACGCCGCGCCGCCGCCAGCCTACTTGTCCAGACTCACATTTATATATCTTATATTTACACTTATTTCTAGCTGGTATTATCTATTATCATGGTGAATTTAAACCGAATTATGTATATAGATAAATATTTATATGATTCAATTCCATATTACAAAATACTAATTTGGTATGCCCTGGCTTAAAAAAAACATTGTCACTCTAAAGAAAAGGATAGCAAAAAACAGCGACTTCATTCAAGGTCAAATTTTTGTGTTTCACTTTTATATACGGAATGCAATCTCCATTTGGGTATAAGTTTCTTGCTTGGACACAACGTTTTAATCTGTGCTTTCCAACACTTGACATTGGCGAAATTGTCGAGTATGCGACACACCATTAAAAACAAGAACTGAACTGAACTGCACACAGCGTGTTCACATAGCGTCTGACGCGACTCTGGGGTTGCGACACTCATTATCGTGTCACAATAAATTTTGCAATCAGAGACACTCGTGTTCATACAGAGGCACTTCTATGTATACATGTACTGTGTATGTGTCAAAGTCTAAACGTACCTTGAGGGATTGGCTACTCTGAAAGCGATCACACTTTCAAACGTACGGCTATCGCGGTTTGCGTTGATTGTGTTGCATTTATGTAAAGACAAATTAGTATCTGGCACAGTTGGCATCCGACCACGTAGGTCAAGTAGTTGATTCAAAATACTTAAAGTGAATACGAATAGCGATTGAACAGTAAACGTTTTATTAATGGCCAATCCCTTATATTATATTAGGTTGTATAGGAGTGACAGTTCACTCAGATGAAATTTACTCTCATTCATAGAGAAAGTAATCACTATGTTCTATGAGACAGAACTCGGTATATTTCACTTGAGCGCATGCACAGGAAAGCATACCGTAATCAATTTTAATATGTTGCGCTAGACAGAAAAAGATGTTGCCCTTGTGAACTTTATCCACATTTTGACAGATTTAGTGATGTACCAAGAGAAACATTAACAAATGTATCGATATATACATTGTACTTAGGTCCAAATGAAGTTCTGGCTGGCAATAAGTGAAGAAGTAAAATAAATCTACATTATTTATATTTTACTCTTAGAGTATTTATATATAGAGGGAGCGCAGTCGTACATTCGCGTCTTGAAAAACGTAGATATTTTCTTGGTCGTAATGTTGGTAGCGCCCCTACATTAGTGAAAATTTAATTAATTATTTAGCAATATATTGCTATTAAATTCTTTGATAAACGAAATTATATTTAGCTATTATCCTTTTAAAACGAGTTTGAGTGAAATTAAATAGACCTAAACTACTTCTTTTTAATTTTTTTTTCAAATAATTTATGTATGTTGCACAACCTGTTCAAATATTAGCCAATAGGAGGGCAGAAAAAGGTGGCCCGGCACCACCATTTTTATCTACGTTTTTGAAGTACCAGCGCTCCCTCTATATACCGGGTATATCAAGACTGCTACCGAAAACGAAGCCGGGTGATAGTTTAAGCGACTTCAGACACAATGCAACAGAAAAAGTTGCAAAAAAAAGCGACAATTTTTTTTTGTTATTTTTTTTTCTATGGCCATATTTGGGTGGTAAATACATTTTTTCCTAAATAATACCCTGTATACAGGGTATCTCAAGACTGCTACCGAAAACGAAGCCGGGTGGTAGTTTTAGTGGCTACAAACACAATGCAATTAAAAATTTCGCATAGAAACGTGACAATTATTTTTTATGATTTTTCAAATATCGTCATTTTGGGGTGGTAAATCCATAGTTTTTGCTAAAATAATAATTTAAACTCTTTTATACCTTAGATTATTTATAAATAAAAGGATATACACTATTATTTTAGGAAAAAATGTATTTACCACCCAAATATGGCCATAGAAAAAAAAATAACAAAAAAAAATTGACGCTTTTTTTTAAACTTTTTCTGTTGCATTGTGTCTGAAGTCGCTTAAACTACCACCCGGCTTCGTTTTCGGTAGCAGTCTTGATATACCCTGTATATACTCTAAGATTTTACTCTAATTAAGTAAAAAAAAACATTAATAAGTGTCTGGCATCTAGGGCTGCGATTATTACTGCTATGATGTTACGTACCGGTTAAATAGCTATAGTTTATTAATATTGGGTTCTCGTTCGGCAAAACAAATCTCCACAGAAACAAATATTTGAGAGTCTCCGCATTGAAACAAGCGAGTTGCTGAATCAAGCGTACGCCTTCCAGCCGCTTGCAGCGTAAATTCTCGAAAGATACCAGTTGCAAGCGGTCCTGAAAACTAGATGCAACATATTTTGTTAGCAAGTTCTACCTACAGTTTGTTATCTAGCCTCAATTAATAACTCGCAGCTACGTATTCACACGCGGCAAAATGGAACATTCTGTAAATTTTGTTTCTAGAGGTTGATGTGGTGTCAATCCTCAAATTTCACTGGTGGTAGGTCCCTCAAATGTGAGAGGCCGCCTGGGTGGGTACCACCGCAATGTCTATTTCTCCCGCCAAACAGCAGTTTAAATGCACTGTTGTGTTTCAGATTCATTCAGACAATCTCGCTATTCATTGCAATAATGCTGATTTATGTAATTTAGTACTAGTTACATACCGTGACATACAAACATATGTGTGTCATAATCTAATTACCTAAAAGGTACATAGATACTGCAAGAATATTCGCTTTACCTTAATATATTATTTAAAATACGATGGAATGTTTTTCTTTTGAAGTCGTCCAGACGGTCAAGTTTTATTAATTGATCCGATATAATTAAACGATTCATTTGTGTCTGCTTGGCTTCCATTTTCTACGATGATAAATGTAATTTTATTATATCAGGTCGTAATCGTCTATCTTTGTTCATGGGACTCTTATATTATCGAGAGGTATTAACCGTTTATTCCCACTAGTTCCATTTACAGTTCTTTTAAGGAACTACTGGGACTTTTGAGTCCCAGTAGTTCCATTACATTAATTAAAGCAACTAGTGGGACTGAAAATTACCAGTAGTTCCTTCAATGGGACTAGTAAGACTAAGCTGTTTTTCAGCCTTCCTACTTCCCTAAAGGGGTTTGCAGTGATACTAGTGCCATCCATAGTTCGTCAAGTTTTTCTGTTGGTTTTAAAAGTGTATGTATATGAGAGGGGGTAAATCTTTTGCCATATACCCTTATTACTATTTATTTATTATTTTTATCACAACGCTGACGTCAGCTTCCCTTAAGAGGTAGGTAGAGGTGGTACTAGTTCCACCCGCACGTCGCCGAACTTATATTAAACGTGTGGTAGGGGGTGAATATTTTGCTATGCCAGACTAGAGATGTGAGGTTAATGGAAAAAAATCGATTAAATAAAAATCGATTTTTCTTTATTTAATATTAATCGATTTGTTAAAAATCGATTATTATTAAAAACAATAGATTTTTGCTAAAAATCATTTTCATATTCCAAAAATAATCCTCAGAAATTCATATTAACAATTTATTAAAATAAAAATCAAATAAACTCATTTGCAAAAAAGAAAACGGGCACCTAAGCAATGAACCATTTCAAATGTTACTATTGGTTTGTTTGATAATTATAGGTAGTTTTACTTTCACAAATTTATAAATTAATAAGCAAATAATCGTTTTCGTCAGTATTATCATAAAATTTTGATAAAATTTATGGGTTTTAATGCTAAAGTTCACTATTAGTGTATGCTCGCTAGTAATGCATATGATCGTGAAGTAAAAGAGTATAACAAAGATTTTTGGTTGTTTTTTCTTTAATAAAGTAAAAGCAGATAAATTTTTAGTATCGAGTGTGACCCCCTCTAGTTGAAATCACAGCTTGAATTCGTCTGGGTATGCTAGCGAGGATATCCCGGATACTTGCTTGCGGAATACGTTCCCACTCCGCGGTAATCACATTCTTCAGCTCTCTGATGGTCTGCGGAGCCGGTTGTACTGATCTCACGCGTCGTTTCAGAACGTCCCAGACATGCTCCATAGGATTGAGCCTGGTTCTGGAAGAAAACCATGTACCCAACCACGGGATGATCGTTTTCTTGTGAGTCGCGCATTGAGAAATCGCAAGTCTTCGTATGTGGACCTTAAGAACAACCTCGAAGAAGTAAGAAATGTGCATATTAGTCTATGGACGGTCAGGAGGAGGCTTCTCGCGGCCCTAAGTTACTCCGTGAGCACAAAGTTGCCAGGCTTAGGTTTTCCATTTATTTTTAAGGAGCAACAAACAATTACACTTTGCTAATAACTATACTTAATATTAAGTTTCTAAAATTTTTATTAAAGTGCAACCAACCCCGTTGCCCACGAATTAAACATCACAGACAGATAGGGCCAGTGAAGACACAGAGGAATGCAGCTCCTATGTCCTCCCTCGCTTCAACTGCCTCATGATGCATTACAATAACAAATTTCGGGCAATAGGAAGTATTATCCTACCGACAAGTTAATATACAATAATTAAAATGTACTTAAATAAGGTCACAAGAAACAGATAACGTGTCTAATTATGCAGGCACAGTCAGGTAATTCAAACAGGCTTGACATACAGAAAAAGAAAGGTAATTAATTATAAAGTTTGATAAAAAGGCTGAATTACAACATAACAAAGTTAAGAGCGTTTATACCCTGCACGCGCTTTTTGGCTTAAAAACAGGACTTTTCAAATGAGTTAATAGCCACCAATAAACAATTTAAAGGAAAAATAATTATTACTAATTTTAGAAAAGGTTGTCATCTAGGGATTTTGGTGGAAAACATTATAAATTGATGGATAATTTGTGAGTACTATACGGATTACTGAACACAAGTTTCGTTATTTAGGCTTTAAATGGCAATTTAGAAGCTTAAGATATCCGAAACCACTAAATACAAGATGAAAATAAAAATATTATCAGACTAATAAGACCCTTATGGAGGGATTTTGCTGAGAAAAATAATCTTTTTGTGTTTAATTACTGAAAAATAAAAATTTAAACAATGCGAAATTATTCAGAAACTCTCGTCAAGAACATATTTTTTTTCACCAACTTATCGTACATAATTTTTTACAGCAATTGCATATTACAATAGAAGAACATCTTATCAATAAATTACCATTTTTATATTTCAACAAAATTAGTTTTCATGTTTTCTACAAATATTTTAAAAACCACTATAAAACACGCTGTCCGACGTGGATCAAATGAGACCGCCGCAAGGCCTTCTAGAGGGAGGACGTATCGCTCGTCGCTCCGGCCTAGCTGCAGTCGATTATGCCGCGCGTAGTAAAAATAGCCACGCGCGAAATGCGATTACCACATCTTAGTACTTTGGTAGTAAAATATTTAATTATTTTTATTACCTACAATGATTTTGTAGTGAGTATAAATTATGTTTCAGGTAATATAATGGGACGTAATTCCGAGGCTAAATTATGTTATTTATTGTAATATAAAATTAAATATATTTCGTAATTGTAAGGGGTTGTAAGGCCCCTAACACTATTTATGTGTTCTAACACGAAATTATTAATAAAACGTCCGTAGTGTCTACTGATTGAACACTGATTTGAATGCAACTTAACAATGTAATAATAACATTTCAATTGAATATTTGAAGCGCACGGATCAAAGTTGTTTGAGCCGATTGTATAGCGAGCCGACGCGGCAGCTCTACGCACACAGCTTTGGTCGCTTATGTGTGCGTGAAATTAACGAAGAAATACCTATAGTTGACTTTGCGCGCAAGGTGTATACGCTCTTAAGTAGAATTGTTTAGGGTACAAACATCGATGTCAATGTTACACTAGATAAGACGTTCTTTGTAACAAACGTGTCCCACCCAAGTGCGGTGCATGCACCGCACACGAATCAGTCTGCCGCGTGACGGCCGCGCAATAGTACGCCTCTTTGTTTATATTTATGAGTAATTTATTTTGACTTTTCCCCGTCAAACCGACAGCGAAATTTTCTGAAGTTACAATATAATTAAAGAATACAACGTAAGTGATATAATATTGCAGAATAATGCCGATAATACAGATCTTTTATTTATTAAATGGATTAAATATATTTTAGAGCTCGTTAAAATACAAGGTTAGCTCCTTAATCGTATATCTCATTTCCGCGCATAATAATTGCTCGTCGAGTGAGAGAGACGAACTATATAAGATATTGATTATTCAAGGGACATTCATATCAGTGGACCAAATAGGCATAAACTATTCGAATAAATTACAAATACAAATATGTAGGAAGAATGTAGTTGCAAATTGCTTTCAGTATTTTATTTTAATCACATGTTGTTAATTAATAACTCAAAGTATGTGTGTTGTATGTATGTTTTGCAACAGTGGATAGTATTTAGACCCTATTTCTTAATATGAATTATTTAATGGACTATTCTAACCCATTGTTATTGAAGTCTAATATCATTTAAAATTGTTTTATATTCTTCCACGTCGGTTACGAAAAAAGGAGATCTCTATAATATTTGTCCAGAATTATTGTAATGGATATAAGTGGTTACCATGAGAACATACCTATAATTGTTCAATTCATTTTCGACACGAAGATTTCAGGTATTCCAAATGCGGTAGTCATTTTTGAAAACTTCTGATGTACCAATCCTTTTGTCTATTAGTCTCGAAAAAAGCTTATCAGCTTGTTAAAAATTCATAAATGTTATTATAAGAAATGTCAGACTGACTGTACACTGATTGACTGCTTGACAGACTTGTACACTTGTAAGAGTATTTAATTTCATTTACATCATTTCCATGAATTATTCACGTAAATAAAAAAAAACATTACAAATATATTATTGCTATGACGGTATTTATACTTAGGCAGTATCTTAGGCAAAGCTATTATTGACATGAACTGTCTTGTCTGTCTAATAATCTTTGATCATAATTCGTAATATTCAAGTAAACGTACTAGATGTCGCTACTGAGCTTTTGACAAATACGGGACAAATAGTTTCTATGACGCGCCTCGTCTATCGGTAGAATATAAGTCAATGGGTACAAATAATATTATTTACAGCCCTTTTGAATGATGCGGGCGAATTTGCAAAGATATCGATATCATAGAAATAATTATTATATGATTTAGGTATTCTGTGTAGCGGTGCACGTTCGCTCGCGTTCGTTTTACAATGTGTAATAGCAAAAAGATTTTGTTTACATACTTGACGTATTGGGTGCGGTCGACGTCGTACGTGAATACGTATTTGATTTACTAGTTCATTACAGTCAAATTTATTATGACAAATTCCATATAATAAAAGTTGATCGAGGAGCAATCTTCTCATTTTAAGTGTTGGTAAAGAGAATTTATATAGTAGTTCTTCGTTCGATTTCGAACGAACGTAAAAACTTGCGTTGAACCCGTTCAATAATATCAACATTATTTAGCATAAAATGGATTCCAAATGGGGGTTGCGTATTCCAGCTGAGATCTTACTAATCTTATATATATAAAGAGGAACCTGACTGACTGACTGACTGACTGACTGACTGACTGACGTATCAACGCACAGCCGAAACTACTGGAGCTAGGAACGTGAAATTTTGCACAAAGGTTCCTATTTTGACGTAGGGTAGCACTAAGAAGGGATTTTTGAAAATTCAACCCCTAAGGGGGTGAAAATGGTTAAAAACTGTTGTATGGAAAATCGAAACCGTTTGAGTTACGATTGTCAAACTTTGCAGTTTCGTTAGCCAATCAAAGACAAATATAACTGCATACTTAGTTTTTCTAAAATTAACCCTAAAGGGGTTAAAATAAGGGTTGAAGTGTTGCGAGACTAGGGTGATTTAATGTTTTTTTTTTTTTTTTTTTTTTTATTGCATTGAATGGCGAGACGAGCAAGCCGTTCGCCTGATGGTAAGCGATACGACCGCTCATGAACAGTAGCAATATTCCACTGCGCTCGCCATCCTGAGACATAAGATGTTAAGTCTCAATATGTCCAGTAGTTGCTCTGGCTACAATGTCCTTCAATCCGAAACACAACAGTGCATTTAAGCAGTGTTGTTTCACGGGAGAAATAGACATTGCGGTGGTACCTACCCAGATGGCTTCTCACATATGAGAGACCTACCACCAGTAGAGTGTCTGTCTAATCAACGCACAGCCGAAACTATTGGAGCTAGAAACGTGAAATTTTACACAAGGATTTCTATTATGACGTAGGGTAGCAAAAAAAAGGGATTTTTGGAAATTCAACCCCTAAGAGGGTGAAAAGGGTAAAAAACGGTTGTATGGAAAATCGAAACCGTTAAAGCTACAATTCTCAAACTTTGTAGTTTAGTTAGCCAATCAAAACCCAATATAACTGCATACTTAATTTTTCTAAAATTAACCCTAAACGGGTAAAAATAAGGGTTGAAATTTTGCAGAACCGAACTATCGGATCAACGCACAGCCGAAACTACTGGAGCTAGGAACGTGAAATTTTGCACAGAGGTTCCTATTGTGACTTAAGGTAGCACTAAGAAGGGATTTTTGGAAATTCAGCCCCTGAGAGGGTGAAAAGGAAAAAAACGGTTGTATGGAAAATCGAAACCATTAAAGCTAAAATTGTCAAACTTTGCATTTTAGTTACTCATCTAGAAACAAGAATAACTGCATACTTTATTTTTTTTAAATTAACCCTAAACAGGTTAAAATAAGGGTTGAAATGTTGTAAAACCTAACTGTCGCATCAACACACAGCCAACACTACTGAAACTACGAACTTGAAATTTTACACAGGGATTCCTACTGTGGCGTAGGGTAGCACTAAGAAAGTATTTTTGGAAATTCAACCCCCAAAGGGATGAAAAGGGTGAAATAGTGTTTTATGGTAAAACTTGGAACTTTATTTAATTATTACAAACAAATATAATTGCCTACTCTCTTTTCTCAAAATTAACCCTAAAAGGTTTAAATAGGAGTTGAAATGTTGTATGCAAAATCGAAACCGCTGAAGTTATTCATATGAACATTTGTATTTCACCACTTATTTTAAACGCAAAATAATGCCGTGAACTACTATTCGAAAACAAGCACTAAGGCGGTGAAATAAGGGATGATATTATATTATGTGATAACTAGAACCACTGAAGCTGATTTATGTATGTTATCAAAATCATTTTTTTGCAAATCTTTCGCAGAGATTACAGTGTAATGTTGTTGAAGCGATATAATGTATTAATTTTACATCCGTATTATTATAATATACACGCAGACAAAGTTGCGGGCAAAAGCTAGTGAAGTATATAGCAGCATGTAAGTTTGAGGTTTTTTTAAATGAATACATTTTCTTGATACAAATCCATATAACTTGTAGGCTTTATTGACTATATGACTTATATGGCAGTCAAAGTGTAGTTTTGAATCTATCATTACTCCCAAGTCTCTTATCATTGATACGCTGTCCAAAGGATTACCACAAAGTGAGTAGGTAAAATGTATGGAGTTATTTTTGAAGTGAAAACTTCTTTAGCGGCGTTGAGCACTTTTCTGTAATGGGTATAAAATCTTAAACTCGCGTCAGGACACGTGACCTGATCGAAAAAGCGTAGGACGGATGGAGAGTAGACAGCTATCCCCTCTCTACAGCGCGGCGAAAATGTATGCCTGGGCCTACTGTTTCGTTTTTTTTTCAGTTTCACCCACTTTTTCCAAAATTGTCCCATAGCCCCCCCCCCCCCCCTACCTTCCCCGACCCTTATTCCGAAATAGTGCCTATTAGCCTCCCCACGAAACCTACCCCCCCTCCCCTACCCCCACCCCGAAAATTTACCTCACCCCCCCCAATTCTATCTCGGCCAACATAGGTCGTAGACCCACCGAGTTTGGTATCCTCGGAACCGTCTTGGTGAGGGCTACAAATTGACCCCGCCAGAAATCCCAAATTACGCAAAAAATTACCCCCCCAAAAAAATATATTTTACCTCCAAAAAATTAATTTAAGTTAGCCTCCCCACGAAACCTTCCTCCCCCCCTCCCTTACTCCCACCCCGAAAATTTACCTCACCCCCCCCCCAATCCTATCTCGGCCAATATAGATCGTAGACCCACCGAGTTTGGTATCGTTGGAACCGGCTCGGTGAGCTCTACAGATTGGCCCCAACCAAATCCCCAAATTCCTCCCTCTCTCCCCTAAAATATTTGTCCAGGCATAACTCCGTCATTTCTTAAAGTAAACCCCCCGTGTTTGGAGTCAGAGGAATCGTCGTGACGAGCTCGACAATCGAGAGCAGGCAAAATACGATTTTTCTTATTTTTACTATATACCGGTGGTAGGTCTCTCATATCGTATGATCGTAGCCAGCCGTGGGATCAGGCTGGGGCAGCAGTCTAAAATTATATGTAATTTGCAATCTGTACCCACGGTCTTCCCCCGGTATTTTTGAAGTGAAAACTTCTTTAGCGGCGTTGAGCACTTTTTCTGTAATGGGTATAAAATCTTAAACTCGCGTCAGGACACGTGACCTGATCGAAAAAGCGTAAGACGGATGGAGAGTAGACAGCTGTCAGTTAGCTGTCAGTTTATAAAGCTTTGATGAATTGCCAATGATTTTGAGTGGAGATTTCAACATAAACTTCGCAGACGATAAAAATCAACTATTAATTGAATTTTTAAATAATGAATTTGGTTTAACTATGTCGAATGATCGCAATCTTAGCACAACGAAATACAAAACTACTATTGATGCGGTCTTTATTAGACATTTAAATAGGTTCGAATCAAAACTGTTCGTTTCTTACTTCAGCTACCATAAACCTATCGTATCAGTTTTAGAGATTGGCGATGATAGTTCTGGTAATGATGATGGTGAAAAAGTCGTTGAAATTATGGATGAAAAGTTGATTTTTCGGAGAGATAAACTTTTTAATGTAAAATAATTGTAATAGTTTTAAAGTGTTAAATTTTTTAATGTAATATAAATTGTCATGTTTGTGTACGATAGCGCAATAAATGAATATTGTATTCTACCACATAAATGATAGTACTTTTATACTGATAAAGCAATTGGTGCAAAATTATTCCCTAACCATTCCAAAATATCAAACATGCTCAACGTTAATAATCAAGTTTTCACTTCTGCCGGCACTCCCGGAGTGCAACCCGTCTTTTTTTTTGTGAATGTTATAGACTTACATTTAGGTATACCTGTATCAGCCCATATACGTCCCACTGCAGGGCACGGGCCTACTCTACAATGGAGAATACGATTGAGAGTGACTGAGGTATAATTTATTTGTATGACAATATGAGGATAGACGGTCTAGATCATCTTGTAGCTTATAACAGTCACCAGCAATATAAATTTCACGGTATATTTTTAGGTCATCAGCGTATAGTAGAAATCGGGTATGTTTAAAACAATTTTTAATGTCGTTAATAAAAATTATAAAAGCAAAGGTCCTAGTATGGATCCTTGTGCTACCCCAGAAGTAGCTTTGATGATATCCGAGGTAAAACCATTAAAAGCAACCCGTTGTGTTCTGTTTATAATATAGGACGAAAACCACCTCAGCAAGTTTCCGCGAATACCATTGAAAGCTACTTTAGCATTAAAACCCATAAATTTTATCAACATTTTATGATAATACTGACGGGAACGATTATTTGCTTATTAATTTACAAAATGGTGAAAGTAAAACTACCTATAATTATCAAACAAACTAATAGTAACATTTGAAATGGTTCATTGCTTAGGTGCCCGTTTTTTTTGCAAATGAATTTATATTGATATGAATAAAAAAATATCTTATTAAAAACTAAAAATCAAAGTGAATGTTCCTTTAAACTTTCAAGGTAAGGAATAAGGAAACCAAATTTATTTATTGATACAAATTTTCAGTACCATTAAACGTTTATTTTAATAAAAATGAAATGTTGAGCATCGCAATAATATTGAACAGTATAAACTGACTCCGAGTTTTTTCATACGTCGCACAGATAGCACTGTTAATAAAAATCGATTTTTACGGATAATTTATTTAATCGATTTATAAAAAATCGATTAATAGTATTTTAAAAATCGATTTTAAAATCGATTATAAGAAAATAATAATCGATTAAATTAAAAATCGATTATTTTTTAACATCTCTATGCCAGACAAAATTTACAGTCACTAACAACACCAACCAGAATGATCAAACCGAAAAACTCGCATAAAATGTTTCTTCGATATGATACGAGCGTTTATACCTTCCGCGCGCTTTTTGGCTTAAAAACAGGACTTTTCAAACGAGTTAATAGCCACCAATAACAATTTAAAGGAAAAATTATTAGTAATAATTTTAGAAAAGGTTGTCATGTAGGGATTTTGGTGGAAAACATTATAGATGGATGGATAATTTGTGAGTACTATAAATATTACTGAACACAGGTTTCGTTATTTAGGCTTTAAATGGCAATTTAGAAGCTTAAGATCCGAATTCACTAAATATAAGATGAAATAAAAATATTATCAGCCTAATAAGACTCTTATGGAGGGATTTTGCTCAGAATAATAATCTTTTTGTGTTTAGTACTTGAAAAATAAAAATTTAAATAATGCGAAATTATTCAGAAACTCTCGTCATGAACATTTTTTTTTCACCAACTTATCGTACATAATTTTTTATGGCAATTGCATATTATAATAGAAGAACATCTTATCAATAAATTACATTAATTATTTTTATATTTCAATAAAATTAGATTTCATGTTTTCTACAAATATTTTAAAAACCACTATAAAACACGCTGTCCGACGTGCCTCAAATCAGACCGATAAAATTAAATATATTTCGTAATTGTAAGGAGTTGTAAGGCCCCTAACTCTATTCGTGTGTTCGAACATGTAGTGTCTACTGATTGAACACTGATTTGAATGCAACTTAACAATGTAACAATAATGAAAATATGATCAGTATCTAAATTTGTATTGTTCATTGCTTGCAAAGTAATATTTGTCTACTTATAATGCAAATAAAATATTTTTATGATATTATATTACCAATATATAAATCATAAGTTACATTTCAATTGAATATTAGAATTTTGAAGCGCACGGATCAAAGTTGGTTGAGCTAACTGTATAGCGAGCCGACGCGGCAGCTCTACGCACAGCTTTGATCGCTTATGTGTGCGTGAAATTAACGAAGAAATACCTATAGTTGACTTTGCGCGCGAGGTGTAAACGCTCATAAGCCTGTTCCTCGTGTCATACCATTGCCACTGCCGCTGCTTTAAAGAAGTAGGTAACGTATATATCCCTCTCTCTCTCTCTCTCTCTCTGTTCTTGCTCTCTTAAACCACAGGAAGCCCACTGCTGGACACATGTTTTTTCTAGGGATATCCATAGCGACCTTTGGGTCTACATAAAGCGACTTCCCGCAACCTAATCTTGATGATATTTTTTCTACAAAATTTAGCATGTTACCATTACCCAGGAAGAAACTCTACTCTCGTAGTTGTTGAGGAATATGTCTATATGGGACAAGTTGTCCGGTTAGGCAGATCCAACTTCGAGAGAGAGGTCTACTGTTGAATCAAATTTGGCATGGATGGGTAGCATTCGGAAAACTACATAACGTCTTTTCGTTCAAAATTCCTAAGTGCCTAAAAACGAGTCTTTAATTGTTGTGTGTTGTTATCAGTGATGAATTATAGCACCGAAACGTGGCCTCTCATTATTGGCCTCATAAGACGGCTCAGGGTCACTCAATGCGCTTTGGAGAGAGCTATGCTCAGTATTTTCCTACGAGATCGAATCAGATATGAGGAAATCCGTAGAAGAACAAAAGTTACCGACATAGCCCTTAGGATTAGCAAGTTGAAGTGGCAGTATTCCTCGACCCACACACAGAAAGTAGAACAACGGCCGCTGGAGCTGAAAGGTTCTGGAGTGGCGGCCACGTACAAGCAAGCAAAGTGTCGGAGGCCCATCCACAAGCTGGACGGACGACCTGGTTAAGGTCGCAAGTACTCACTAGATGCAGGCCGCTTCCAATAGGTCTATGTGGCGACCTATGGGGAAGCCTATGTTCAGCAGTGGACTTCTTGTGGCTGAAGAGAGATATGGAGTCCTTCTCCGTTAAAGTGTATGGTGATTGACTATCAATACACACATTAGTCTAATTGGAAGTTGAATAACATGTGACTCCATAAACAAAGGTCAGAAAGTATCCTGAACCGACGAGAATATATGAAGAGGTTGATGAATGTGGATGAAGCGAAAGTAATATATCTCTGGATCGAACAAAGGGACTATTCGTAGACTTTGCGTGCCCCTATGGGCTACAAAATGAATTAAACAATATTCATATTATTCAAGACTAGCGGCCCGGCCCAGCTTCGCCCGGGTGCATATAAATTTCTCTACAATAATATGCACCTATTATACACATAAACCATCCACTTGAATCACTCTATCTATTAAAAAAAAACGGCATCAAAATCCGTTGCCCAGTTTTAAAGATTTAAGCATACAAAGGGACATAGGGACAGAGAAAGCGACTTTGTTTTATACTATGTAGATTGTAGTGATAAAAAAAATATACATAATATGTAATAAAAGGTTGAAGTGTTTTAATTAACCCCCTCTCACATACATACACTTTTGTAACCAACAGAAAAACTTGAACTGTGGATGGCACTAGACGACTATCACGACTGCATACCCCTTTAGCGAAGTAGGAAAGCTGAAAAACAGCATGGTCTTAGTAGTTTCTTAAAGGAACTGTGAATGGAACTACCGGGAATAAACGGTATAAAGAGGCCACAGTTCAACAACTTGGATTGCTGCCATTGATTTTTGGACGTGGTAGAGTCACGCTGTTGTCATTCATGCCTCTGCATGAATGGACAGGTTGGTCTGGGGCGGTTCCACTATCTCATAGTAAATCGATGTGAAGCGACAGTTTAGCTGCCGTTCGATGAGTGAGATTGCTTCATGTCCAAATACCCCTTTTCTCTACCCATCCCTTTTTCTTCCCACCTTTGTCCTTATTTGATGGGCCGGCAACACATCCATGATCCAAATGTTGTGGATGTTCATGAGCAGTGATCACTTAACATCTGATGACGTGTTTGCACTATCACGGACTTATGCTATAAAAAATAAAAGATAAATATAAACAAAATGCAATGTATGCGATTGGTTATGTATAAGTAATGGATTTGAATAATGGTAAATGAATACCCTGACAATCACATCAAAGGTCAGGACTACCTGACCCACAGAAATATATTGATATATTTATTATTTCTGTGACCCGACTGCACACTAAAATTGAGTTTCGTATCGTGCGTAACAGTTTATTTCATTGCAACTAACATTTCTACCAACCATGATTTGGTTTTATAATAAAAATGCTGTTTACCTTCAGTGTAACTTCTAGCGACCTGTGAAATTCTTTCAGATATAAACGAGATGGCAACTTGAGGGCTGTGTTCGCTCTCCAAAAATAACTGCCGAGTCGTGTGGGCATTCTCAAGTTCGGGTATTGGTACGTAAAAAGAACCTTTTCACAGTGCAGATCCCCGAAGAAATAGCGTTGCACGTCATGGACGGACCAGAAACGAGTATCGGTGCTCCTGATGATATATAAATATGCTCATTTTTTACTCTTCGAAGTTTTTAAAACAGTATTTACATGCAATATATTCTTACAAAAGCACATCGTCGTCAGTGAGCAGACCTTGAGCACTTTCAACGTAGTGAAGCCATATGTATGGATTACTTGTCCAGTCTCCGAGCGCCAGAATCCCGGGGCTGGGATGGTAGGAGCGGTGCCAATGGAGCCATTTCACATCATCCAAAAGTCCGATGATTTTGATACATTTACAGTCCACTGTGGGATTGGTAAATCTGTTTAACGTTATGATAATCTATGATTCGAGAATTAGTATTCTACCACTTGTTTGAAATAAAACTATTATTTACGGTTTTATCGCGGATTCGAAATGTAAAAAATAAACCAAATCCGCGATAAAATTCGTAAATAAAAGTTTTATTTCACTGCTACCTAATGTTAAACAAGCAATTGATAATCAAAGTACTAAATTAATCATAAAAAGGAAGAGTATATTTACTGATAGAAAGACAAGAGACAACAATCAAAATATTACTATAAATGTTTATGAATTTGGGACTCACATTGAAAAAAAACGAACCCAGAAAGTTAGTACAGTATTTACCGGTTTTATAGTTCGTTTTAAAAGCTCTAATTCTTATTAGCTACATAATTAAGCCAAAGTCATTACTAGCATGCATTGAGTAGGTAAAAGTTAAAATATTCTTGGACTTAATTATTGTCATTCTTAAATGATACTTACCTTCATCGTCCATTGTCCATTTGTTGAAATTGAATACAAAATATATGGAAAGTTATGTGACACACATTTCTAATAGAAAATAGTAAAAAATAATGCTGTGCATTTGACATAACAATGTTATTCCATATGGCATATTATCGGAAGTAAAAAAGAGCGGATATGTAATTTTTCAATGAAGTACAACACAAAAAGATCTGTTTGCAAAAAATATTGTCTACACATCTTTGATCTACAGTAGAAACTCGATTAACCGGACTAATTGTTGTTGGTAGGCATTCGGATATGTAATCGAAAATCCGGATAATCGAAAGTATGGAAAATCGGGTAATCGGGTATTGAGAATATGTAAGTATGCACAAATTGCACTTACATAATGATATAAATTTAATAAAAACAACTAATATATAACAACTAATTTATAAACTTGAGCGTCTCCAAAATTTTTGCATAAGGTTCATATTTGGTTTACGCAAATATGACCATGTTTCTGAGTTTCGTCTTAAGCTCAAGTGGTTACCCATACGGCTTCGTCGGAATACTCACACTCTTTCACTTTTATACAATATATTATTTAACCTTCTCACCCCCTCTTATCTCAAAGACCGTTTTATATTTCTTCATGATTCCCATGAAAGATCCCTGAGGTCGTCGGAGAACATGAAACTGAGAATGCCCGTACACACCACGACATTTATGGACAAATCATTCTCCGTACTAGCTGTTCGATTGTGGAACTCACTTCCAGATGTCGTGAGACGGGCTAGAACATTGTCATCTTTTAAGTCACTAGTCAAGGAACACTATCTCTCTCACTGAATTTACACATTAATGTGCTTTTACTATTTCCATTAGCATTTATTATGTATATATTTCTTTTATGTTTATTTTGTATATGTATATATGTATATATGTTGTACATATTTATATGAATGTTTTACTTTTATTTTGTGTTTTTAATTTGTTTATTTGTTGGTATATACTTTTTTTTTCTCATTATACACCTTAGACTGCCCTTTCTCTCTCCTGTGTCTTATCTCCATCCAAAGGTTGCCTGGAAGAGATTGCCTAGTGCAATAAGGCCGCCGATTGTACTTATTTTTAATATTGTTTTAATTTCTGTAATTGTATTTTTTTTCTGGTGTACAAAAAAGTTTATAAATAAATAAATAAATAAATAATACATAAAACGAAATGCAATGTTTATTAAGAAATGTTAAGAAGTACGTATGTACGACGAATAATTTGAATAATGATGCCAGATCCGACACGTTCATGCTTGCATAAATAATGACTTGTAGGTACATTTAATACAATTGGTCTGTGGTCCGGATAATCGCGAATCCGTATAACTGAGGGCCGGATAATCGAGTTTCTACTGTATATAGATACTTAACAATAGAAATGTGGGTGTCCTAGTAGCACCTCTGCCTACCTCTTTTGGAAAAAGGCGTGAGTTTATGTATTTATGTTCTAATGTGAGGTGGACTCAAAAAGTATTTGCACCCTAGCGAAGCCTGGTCGCCCCTAGTCAGACAACAAAATAGGACAAACAACATACACTTCCTACATAAAAACCTTAGAGCATTTATAATAAAGAGAAAGCGTTGTCATACATTTGCGTCTTCAAAAACGTAGCTGAAAATTTCTTGTTTGTAATATTGGTAACACTCCTATATAAGTGAAAATGTAACTAACATTTGCTATAAGTTCCTTTGATTACCGAAAGTATATTAGCTATTGTCCTTTAACAACGAGTTTGAGTGGAATTAAGTAGCCCTAAACAATAGAAATTTTGTTTTCACATCACCATTTTTATTTACGTTTATCAAGTACCAGCACTCTCTCTTTATAACATGAAATCAAAATTTATATATATTGCTTTATTTTGCGACACATAAAAAATACTTGCAGTCAATTGTATGCAGTGTGAAGTAATTTCGATACACGTTTCTCACCGATATTTAAGAGGGCATGAATTTTATATTATTGCTTTTCGCTTTACAAATAATAGAAAGTAAGAAACACTTGCGTATTATCGGCGGCCGAGATGCTGCAGAAAATGAGTATCCATACGTGGCAAGAATTGAAATATTAGAATTGCGTAATGGCAAGATCGTCGCAAGATCACACGTATGCACCAGTACAATCCTCACTCCCGATTGGACTTTAACAGCGGCGCACTGCGTCGATATGGACATATTTGACATCACAAGGAATCGAAAGCGATCGTCTGTGCAGAAAGGAGTTATTTGGTACGGCCATGTGCGCGCAGCAGCCACTAAAGATGCGTACAGCGATATTTTAGATGTAGTCAAACATCCGGCCACAATTATCGAATATTTCCAATACCAACCTCTTAATGACGTAGCATTCATTCGGACACAGCCTATAAAGATCAAAGAGTACGGGAAATTGAGCACCCTGGATGCTCAAAGCTTCATAGGCCTCGAAGTTCACGTAGTCGGATACGGTTACACAAATTCCAGCAACGGAAATATAGACGATACGTTGGTTTTACAAAAACCTTTGCAAGTTTTAAAAGCGATTATTAAAAGTTGTGGGGAGGTGGAAATTGTTATGTACCCCACGCTGTGTCTCGCCAGCTCTTGCGGAGTTTGGTCGTCGGTGCTCCCGGGAGATTCGGGAGGGCCCATCATTCATCTCTCCGGCGTGGTAGCCATCAACACATTAATCGTCACGTGAAACGGATAGGCCTTTTTCTGTTGGGTACGTAACTCCCACTAGTCCTTTTATTGATTGGATGTCGTCGTTGATGACAAAAACAATTCAACCTTAACATAACAAGCTTCAATGGCACGAATTCTGTAATATAACGATTTTTAGAAATCCGCAAAAGCTGCCCGAAACAGCTAATGTAACTAAACCTTAAAATTACATTACGAATACATTTATCAAAATCTTTATAAGATTTTTTTGAAGTGAATACTTCTATAACTAATATTGTTTTGGTTTTACAAAAAAAAAATGGCAATTGTGGTTTATTAACTATTTGTTTTATTTCGATTCAATAAAAATAGAATGAAAAGTAAATTTGATTCCTTTTAAATCATTCTTATTTTCTATTCTATTTCATTTCTGTTGTGGTTTTTAGAATTAATGTTAATTAAATCATTGGTCTACTGCAATAACGGTAATGAAAAAGTTCAAATACAAATTCAGGTCCAACAAATTCCTTTTTCTCTCACCCACTGACTCAACGGAAGTGGGAGAGTTAATATACAATCTAAAAAACAATAGTGCCCCGGGTTTAAACTGTTACCCCAACACTATTATAAAAGCTTTCAAAAATGATATTAATATACCACTTGCTCATATCTTTAACCTTAGTTTTACTTCTGCTCGTTTTCCTGATGGCTGGAAAATAGCTTTTGTAACACCAATACACAAAGCAAGGCCGAGGGATCTGTCGAGCAACTATAGACCCATCTCCCTGCAGCGTGTTTTTCTAAATTACACTCTAGGGTCGGTAGCCAAAAGACTACGTGAAGTCTGGGTGTTCCGAGCCGGTTTTGGGGCACAGTCGATCTAACTGATCCATAAAGTGGGTAGGTACACTAATTTTCTTCTGAAGATAATGTTTCGGACGTTAAAAAACAACTAAACATAAGCAAATCAATTCAACCTTTCTAATTTATGGGTCTATCGCAGATGGGACAATGCGGCAGCCCACCATGTTAAAAATCAGCTATTAATCACATTGCCCGATCATCATGTAGCGATATTCATAATGCCCGGGCAATGTGATAAATAGGTGAGTTTAGATTGTAATTAATCACTTGGCCCAATATGGCTCGGCAATATTCATACTGCCCGGGCATTATGAATACTGCCCGCATTAATCACTTGGCCCATAACATATACACAAAACTAGCATCTAAACACATAAAACAACAATTAATTCCGATGATTATGATACATTATTAAACAAAAAGATTTTTAAATTAGATCGTCCTTAATAATATTTTATTATAAAGGACAGAATGTAACAAAATTGTTCCCCAAGTTGTGTGACATAAAAAGAGCAACAATCAATGAAGCCATAAATAAAATAACAATCTGGTTAAGCAGTCTTGACTATGATGCGACAGAGACCTTTTTCATTTCATATTCATAGTTTTCTTGATTTTATTTCAAAACGAAAATCCATAAAATTGCAAATCCTACATTGTTAATAGGGCAGGCGAATTTTTCCCTTATCCCCAGTCTCCAGAAACATTTACATCCAAAATAACTATAATTCTTATTATTTATTTACGATAAGCAGAAATGACAAACTAAATTTCAATAATTCCGTAATTCCCTAAATATTATTATTCAGAACCCAGAATCAAGATTAATATGTATTTCCATCGGTCCTTGCGAGAAATTATTAGGCTGGCACACTGGTCAATTCAGCAAGTTATTAGAATGGTTTTTTTTTTCAACACAATCTTGCATGTCAAGTGAAACAAGAGCTGAATCATGTTATGGGGTTTATTAATAAGCAATACTTAAAGGGGAATACCGAATACCTCAACCCTACAAAATATATGGAGTCACTTTAATAGAGACGGTTTATATGACCTTATAAAATTCTTAATGAATAATATACCAATTGATTTATTATACATAGTCTTAATATGGCATTAATGTTAATATTAAATTATGAAACAGAAATATTATATTACCTAATAATTAGAAAAATATTTTGTTTTTCGCTACACTTAAATAATTTCTAGAACAAGACATGTTGACATGAAAATATTACCTTGATATTAATTTATTTATGATTTATTAGTTTGTACCTAAGATAACTACTGAGAGGGATACAATAATGAAACAAAAACAAAACATTTAAATCAAATATTATGTTGTAATATTTGTCATGTGATTTAAAATCTTGTAAATTGTTTATTATTATTGATTTCGTTATTATCTGCTTACACCCTATAGGGCTTGAGCTCGAAGCCCCATCGAGCCAGGGCCCTGTCGGGCCTGAGACCCCGTCGCACCTGGGCCCCGGCCCCGCTGGGTCGGGGGCCTCTAAGGCCGGGGGCCCGTGGCATTTTGCGCACTCTATTGTTACGCCACTGATCACCCGCGTTATTAGCTTATCAAACTTGCGAAGACAGTAAAGGTTTCGTATATAGGTATTGACCATTGGTAGATATAAAATGACCTTGCTATTCGAATCTCAAATGATATGGATATAAATATGCACCTCTCTTGTATAAGTAATACTTAGGTATTGTTGGTAAGTAATTATTGTAAATGAAAAAATGTTTCTGGCCATCAGCTCATTAAGTTTGTAAACGTTGTCTAAAGGACTTATTTATAAACAGTTTTAAAATCTATTATTCGATTGTGTTGTGTTATCTTCTTCGCTAAAACTGAATTCAAAAGTGATACGAAAGGGGAAAGATTGGATAGCTAAAATATATTTTATAACTATCTATGAATAAGGCTGTTATTAGTTTGAGTAATGTACCGAAATAGTCAACGAAAAATGTTCTTGGTGGGTAATGTAAGGTTAAGGCACCTATGAATAGGGTATGGAGAAAGACATATGGATCATTAGGTAAACATTTTTAATAAAAAACATTTCATGGAATTCAGTTATATTTGAAAAAATATACAAAGAATTAATATTACAATTAGATGATCTGTACAATTTAAACATATTTTATTATGAATACTAATAAATGCGTTACATAATGTGATTACTAAATCATTTCTCAAATACGTAGGGAGGCGACAAATCGAGCATAATACGACCCGTATCTAACGTAGTTTAACAATCTAGTCACTAGGTCTAGTATTACCTTAGTATGCATTCGGGCCACGTGACTAATACTGTGGCTCCCTAACATTGCACTTCTTAATACATTCTGGACCGTCTTCAAATGGTAGTTCATAACAACTATCGCGGTTTATTTATAATATATTAATAGTCGTTGATAATACTCTTAAATAATTGATTGTTGCCAGAGTAACATCTCAGTAGTGCATTGTTATACTATAGTATTTAGAAGTGTTAAAATTATCATAAACCAGTGTGACTTCGATTTTAACCCAATTATTAACTTCTAGTCCAGAAAACATACATAGCATTTTAGGATATACAGGGTATATCAAGACTGCTACCGAAAACGAAGCCAGGTGGTAGTTTAAGCGACTTCAGACACAATGCAACAGAAAAAGTTGCAAAAAAAAGCGACAATTTTTTTTTGTTATTTTTTTCCTATGGCCATATTTGGGTGGTAAATACATTTTTTCCTAAAATAATAGTATATACCCTTTTATTTATAAATACTCTAAGGTATAAAAGAGTTTAAATTATTATTTTAGCAAAAACTATGGATTTACCACCCAAAAATGACGATATTTAAAAAATCATAAAAAAAAATTGTCGCGTTTCTAGGCAAAATTTTTAATTGCATTGTGTTTGTAGCCACTAAAACTACCACCCGGCTTCGTTTTCGGTAGCAGTCTTGACATACCCGGTATAAGTGTGATGTATGCATAATATAAATATATATACTTAACGCAATAATCACAAGATTCACGACGAAACAACAGGGAACGATTGATTAGTATTTTTTACTAAAGCGTTTTATAACAAAATTGTGATATTCAGTACTAAATTGTTTAGTTGTTTAATATTATTATTATTTAGAATTACGACTATGGCGTACCAATCTATGTTGGGTAAAAGTATAGAATGAATATAAATTCCACTTCGTTTAAATTCAGTGAGCAGACTTGTCAAAGAAGTTGTACACCGCACAATTAAAGAGTTCATTAACCACCATTTAAATGAAACAATAAGTTTTAAAGTCCCTTGTAGACTTACGGCACAACAGAGCAACCAATAAAATACTTGGTAATTTTGCTAAATGTAATTTTAGTAAAGCTTACTGCAGTGTACAGGACTACTATGTCATTGACTACATTTCCTAGATAATAATATTTAATCCATTAGGATGCTCAGCATCCCTTCCATTGGTATCACATATTTTCTATAATATTTATTCCCGGTCTTCACCCGATGAAATCTATTTACTTAGATTATATACTCGTCTAGATTGAGCAATGTCAACAAACGATGCGCTAAAAGTGTCCTCACTTTCGTTGATATGTGTGAGTACCGGTCGTGTAATTATTGTAATCCAACTGTCAAGGTGTGTGTGTTTAGGGATGCCTACTCCAGATTATTAACTTAACTTTTCCCCATTATTTGATATACAAAATAGGTTAAATAAAATATTTTTTCTTTATTTAAAGTAATCATACTATTAATTATATTTATAACGCATTTTAGTAAAAACAATAAAGATCTAAACCCATCTCCTAGTGTTTGTTTCCGAATAGAATTAACTCTTTGGATTTATTGCTTGGGATGTTATTTGATTTCTGTATTTATGTAAAATATAAATCATCATAAGTAAAATGTTCGGAACACACAACTGAAGTCATGTGAGGCTACGAATGGTCTTCTTTTCGTTTCCGCTGTGTAATGTCTCTCCAGCAATTTGCTAGTACGGAATCCGTAAGAAGTCTAAAAATATTATTAGGACCTTGAATAAGTTCTCGCTGTTTCTTCAAAGATGACAATAGCAGTACCCCGTTTGTGAAATTTTGAATGGTAACACACATGCAAGGCAAAGAATTAATAAAATTACTATGAAGTGTATGTCGTCGTGGGTTTCATTAATATCGTGTAGGTAAGTATTATTTACTCATTAATAAATAATGCCATTCTTCTTGTTGTTATTCTGATCGAAATATTATGTAATGATATTTGTGTTTTATAGTTTCTCCCATAGTTTCAACAAATCTTCCTAGTAATAAATTGACAACACTGGCCAATGAAACTCATCTTCAAAATAATGAATTAAAAGTTCATGTTTTCTTCAAATAATAGTGGTTTAACAATAATGTTACCGATAGAAAGTGATATTGGTGTTATTATACAGTTTTCCCACACAATTGCGATACAATTCGACAGCACAAACCGGCATAATTAATTATTTTTCGGGAGCACGTTATCCATATGTAGTTCAAATGACACTGACGTACGTGAGAAGCGAGTCTACCAAATTTGGTAGACTTTTTTTGAGCCGTGCGGTGAGGTGTGATGTGTCATCTAGACGAGTATATAATCTAAGTCTATTTATTTTGTATACATTGTAGTACAGAGCGTACAATTAACAATAATAATTAATATACACGTATAATTATGTATATTAACATATTATTTACTTTTGGCATAATGAATTAAAAAGCGCGTTCGATGAAGATTGAAGAAATCAAATGATGAGATGTATCAAATGCAGTACATACTTTACTTTGTTTATTTCAACGTTTGTGTATATTGTGCTATTGAAAATGTGACCTACAACAATGCTGCACACAGGCTGTTAAAGCAAATGTGGCTTAGTAGAATGTAGCAAATACAATCGATCATATATTTTTTATCAGCAGTAATGACATTTTAGTTACCTACTCAAACACTTATCGTCTTGGAAATATCAAAAATGCAATTAACATTGGACAGGTTTGTTTAACTTATCCATGTAGTTACAAAAAATACCTACACGGTATTGTAAATCGATACAATAATTACAGTGGAAATCAAATGAAAGTAGAAAACACGGTCAGAATCGGACGTAAGTTTATTGTCAAATTCCTTAGATTATATACTCGTCTAGATTGAGCAATGTCAACAAACGATGCGCTAAAAGTGTCCTCACTTTCGTTGATATGTGTGAGTACCGGTCGTGTAATTATTGTAATCCAACTGTCAAGGTGTGTGTGTTTAGGGATGCCTACCCCAGATTATTAACTTAACTTTTCCCCATTATTTGATATACAAAATAGGTTAAATAAAATATTTTTCTTTATTTAAAGTAATCATACTATTAATTATATTTATAACGCATTTTAGTAAAAACAATAAAGATCTAAACCCATCTCCTAGTGTTTGTTTCCGAATAGAATTAACTCTTTGGATTTATTGCCTGGGCTGTTATCTGATTTCTGTATTTATGTAAAATATAAATCATCATAAGTAAAATATTCGGAACACACAACTGAAGTCATGTGAGGCTACGAATGGTCTTCTTTTCGTTTCCGCTGTGTAATGTCTCTCTAGCAATTTGCTAGTACGGAATCCGTAGGAAGTCTAAAAATATTATTAGGACCTTAAATAAGTTCTCACTGTTTCTTCAAAGATGACAAAGCAGTACCCCGTTTGTGAAATTTTGAATGGTAATACACATGCAAGGCAAAGAATTAATAAAATTACTATGAAGTGCATGTCGTCGTGGATTTCATTAATATCGTGTAGGTAAGTATTATAAACTCATTAAATAAATAATGCCATTGTCCTTGTTGTTATTCTGATCGAAATATTATGTAATGATATTTGTGTTTTATAGTTTCTCCCATAGTTTCAACAAATCTTCCTAGTAATAAATTGACAACACTGGCCAATGAAACTCATCTTCAAAATAATGAATTAAAAGTTCATGTTTTCTTCAAATAATAGTGGTTTAACAATAATGTTACTGATAGAAAGTGATATTGGTATTATTATACAGTTTTCCCACACAATTGCGATACAATTCGACAGCACAAACCGGCATAATTAATTATTTTTCGGGAGCACGTTATCCATAAGTAGTTCAAATGACACTGACGTACGTGAGAAGCGAGTCTACCAAATTTGGTAGACTTTTTTTGAGCCGTACGGTGAGGTGTGATGTGTCATCTAGACGAGTATATAATCTAAGGTCAAATTCGTTTTGTTTATTCATTCATCAGTCTTAAGAACGTGATTTAATTATTGGATGGATTTTATTAAAATATTTCAGCATTTTACAGCGACGGTCTCTTTTTTTAGATGTAAGTTGTGTTTTTTACTTGAGTAGCGTCGCGTCGTACCAACTGGGACTAATGTACATTTACAAGTCTAAGGTATCTAATCATCACCACCCCACTCAAATTTTAGTTAATATCTTGTTTTAAATGGTAAGGAATGCAACACTTTGAAATTTCAAATATTTTACAAGTAATGCCTTCGTCATTTGAGGTGGTATGAGAGTTATAGATAGAGTAAAACATGTACCAGCAGGTTAAATTATATTATCATAAATTATAAGCCTTGTTTATTGTTTTGGAAATATAATCGAAATGTAAAGAGCAATCAATCGCGCTAAATATTTAACTAATACCGTAAGAAAGGTAGAAACAGCAATAGTTTCTGTAATTCGTCGGAGCTATTTTGTTTCTCCAACTAGTAATTAGTACTATATGAATTTTAAAAGTAATAAGGCCTCGTTATACTGGTTGCACAATGCGCGTGCTCGCAGCTGGCAGTTTTACACTATCTTCGCTCCAAAACCATACTTTCCTATTTATACATAAAAAAATATTTAAAAATCACGTATAAAGATTACTGTTACAATGTTAAATCTAGTCAGGTATTCCAAGCTTAATCATTGCTAAAGAGCTACACTAGGATCAAGTACTATTATAGTAATGATAGAATATAAAAAAATTAAATAAAATTTAAAACACGCACACGATTCATATCAAATAATTTAGAACGGTCCTAACATATTTTGTAAATGAGTTGTTCGATTGGATTAATTTTCAAATATTACTATGTTTGAAAAGTAATATTTGTGACGTCGACGGATGCATATACATTCATAAATTACTTTAAGGTAAGTTGAGAAGGATTGTATATTCGTGAAGGTCGATCTAAATTATTTGTTCATGTTCGTATCAGTCGTATCCTCAGCTTGGTCGTCGCAAAATAAACCAGACACGATAGTATCACAGCCCAAACATAAAAATAACGCTTACTGCGGGTACACTGAGATCAAACACGTTGGAGTTCTGTATATTTTTCATTTTGTCCCTTTCTGACGATGGCTCCTTTTTTTTACATTTTGTAAATAAATGTCCGGTATGTAAAACATACAGATAATCATTATGGCACATTAAATTCCTTTATATTGAGTTACGGTTTTAATTTATAATTTTTTACAATTATAATTAACGAAAATTGATTTGCTTTGGATCATTTATTCTATTTTTTTTTATTTTTCGGTGAATTTTTTTTCATGGCGCTATTGGTAAAAAGTTTATGCAGAAATTAATAGGTACATGCCTAATATTATCTTTTTGGTCAGGGTTGGTCATTGTTATTAACAGTTATACCGGGTATCTCAAGACTGCTACCGAAAACGAAGCCGGGTGGTAGTTTTAGTGACTACAAACACAATGCAACCAAAAATTTCGAAAAGAAACGCGACAATTATTTTTTATGATTTTTTAAATATCGTCATTTTTGGGTGGTAAATCCATAGTTTTTTCTAAAATAATAATTTAAACACTTTTATACCTTAGATTATTTATAAATAAAAGGGTATACACTATTATTTTAGGAAAAAATGTATTTACCACCCAAATATGGTCATAAGAAAAAAATTACAAAAAAAATTGTCGCTATTTTTTGCATCTTTTTCTGTTGCATTGTGTCTGAAGTCGCTTAAACTACCACCCGGCTTCGTTTTCGGTAGCAGTCTTGATATACCCTGCATTTTAATGTTATGGGAGACATTTTTTTAAATCTTAGAACAATAGTATTGTCTATGGAAGCTTGTTTCTGGAAGTCAGTCTTACTTTTTTAAACTACAAAATATGCAATGACAGTCATGATTCGGATCGCCTAATAGTAAACAATTAAAAATTATTCAATGTTAATGTATTTTATAAACTCGCTAATGAAATAATTGAAATGTTTGAATTACGGAAAGCCATATGGCCTCTGTCAGTCATGATTATACTGTGAAATCACATAATATTCAAGTTTATTTCGTGACATTTAAATAAAAGAACTCAATCAAGTAGCAAAAATAATTATGTTTAATTTATAAATAAAAAAAATATTGGTCTATGTATTTGAAGTTTGGACGACTCAAACTATCCACTAAATTACAATATACAAGGTATTTTGATGTCTATATGAAATACCATATGGCTAAATGGTTTTCATGACATGATATAAATAACGTGTACTGAGCGACTAGGAACATAACATAAAATTGACAAAACTCCAACACATGCATGCAATAAATAATTTTCGCTTTGTTCACTTGTAACATCTCTGACTATTGTATGTAGGGATATTTGGAATATATAATAGTCATTATTTTAATTAAAATAATGTACGTTTCCACGCACATGTATTGCAGAGGTAGTTAATAAGTTCACGTAATGAATACTCTGTTACAAGCGGACGCGCGAAAACCCAGTCTACGCATCTTAGTATACCTCTTTTAAAATAGCACCTCCGTAACAAACAGATTACCATATATTTATAATTTTAAAACGTTTCAGTAACGACAGTATCTTAACACACATAGAATAAGAAGTCAGAGCCGCCAAATTGGCGCCATTTTTGTAAAACTGAAATTTAGAGATTGCACTTCAGTGCATATTAAATTAGTAATCCTCAAAATTTCATATTTGCTAAAGTGACGCATGGCGGTGCTGAGATCTTGGACTACCATATGTGTCACATTATTAAACGTTTTCCGACATAATCCACAACACTTAATTAACTCCAGAGAGCATACTAATACGATATCATAACAGTAAAAGCTAAAGAATTACCAAAAACGGTTTAACTAATCCTCTACTGTTCACATTTAGTAAATTGCTCATAATGCAACACTATAATATGTGTTATTTGCTCCATAAGATGCGGCATACGGCTTTGCCGTAAGGCTTACTCAATACGCGGAGAAGAGGAGGAATGGCGGCGGGCGGCGCGGCTCAAGCCGTGGGCTGCATGGTGAGGTGCGTGGACTCGCTGCGGCGCGGCGGCGCGGGCGGCGGCCGCTTCTTGATCGGCTTGGGCTCCTCGCGGCGAGGCGTCGGCTGCTCGCCTCCGTATACGTTCTCGTAAAAAGGATCTTCCACGCCGGCACCGTAGTGCTCTTGCACCCACATGGATACGCTCGTCTCTTTGTAATCATCCGACAAGGGATACTCTCTGAACCCGAGTACTTCGTGTGGCGTCGTGGCCGGCTCCAATTTACACTTTTGCGCCACTTGCCATTTTTTACGCATGACTCTTTGCAAATCTTTTAAAAATTCTTTGGGTGGATTACTGTTCGACTCGGCCAACTTTTTTGGTGACGACAATCGGGTGCTCTCGTTGCGTTTTGGCGGTAAGGGCTTGCGAGGTGAAGTCGGAGATGGCTCTTTTAAATTGAACGTTATTTTTTTATTCTTTTTGTCTGAGCAAGTCGGCAGGTCGTCTGCAAAATTTACTTTTTTTATGGAACCCGAGCGTTCTTTCGCCGGTTCGGGTGTGATCTTTTTTTGAATAGAGGGGCTACCGTTGCTCAATTTCTTTGTTTGAAGTTCGACTAGACAAGCACCGTAAGCCGCATTCTGCTGGCCGTACAAGCTTTTATCTGAGTGAAGGGATGAAGTCCGCGACGCTTCCGAGTTAACACTGTCGAGGGAAGGCTGCCTGGGGAAGGAGCGGTTGGACTCTAAACTGCGCGTAGACAATCTCGACTGGCCGGCGCGGGATGCTTGTTCTATTTGTTGCGCCGTCAGTTGGCTGACGATGTCCTGGACGCGGCCTGCGTGGACGTCAATGGTATGTTCTGGAGGAGGAGGAGGCAGGCTAAGTTGTGACCCGGAGATGTCTTCGATAGTGTCGAGCGGCGGCGGTGGCGGCGGCAACGAGTCTAGACTTAAAGTAGAGCTGAACATGGCGTCTGGCGTCTCTTCTGCGGGCGGTGGAGGCAATGGCAGTTCTTCCACAGGGTTGGCTGCTTGTGGTCGTTGTACTTTATCGTATATTGTTGAATATCCGTAAATTGAGGAGCTGTTATCGACACTGTTTCTATACGAGCTGTCTCTGCAGATAGTTTCGTAGTGGCCGTAGGTAGGTGACGTGGACTCGTGGCAGACGGGGCTGACGGTGCCCAGCATACTGCTGGTAGTGCTGCTGTACACCACGCTATCCGTTGTATCTATATGGGTGAAACATTCCTAATTACATCTTTTGTCAATGCATATTTTTGAACTGCTTAGATATATTGAGATAGAAGTCAAGAAAAAGATTTATTCACAAGACATTAAAAAGCTCATAGCTATTTAGTCAGTTCTTGTTGATATGCGGATAATACAGCAAGTGCGTGAAGTTCTCCAAGTTGTTTTTACGTTTTACAAAAAAATATCATCGAATTAATGGGTAAAATGTAGACGAGTAATGATGCTGACCTAGTGCGTGGTGTCGCTTGAGCGTGGAGTCGTCGGAGCGGCCGGGCCGGGGCCGTCGCGTGAGCGTGCCGGAGTCCCCGCCCCCGCCCTCGTCCTCCGCCCCGCACTCGTCGCCCTTCTCCACCATCTCCTTCAGCTGGCGCGTCATCCAAGTCAGAGGTATGTTCGGCTTCATCGAAGGCTTGCGTTTTATTGTACCTGGAATTTCATTAATTAAACAGCCTAATTAATAATCTAATCATTACCTAATATTTCCAAAACATTATTTTGGGATTCAAATTGACCTAGTCGACAGCATATGACAGCAAGCTGCCAATCACAGAGAATGTTTGAATATTATGTAATCTTTTACACATCACAACAACCTCAGATAATATAAATGAAAATTGACGAGACTCATTTCCATTCTACAGCCTTTTATGAAACCAGAATAAAGTAGTCTCATGAAAGGCGTATCATTAATATGTATCAACATACCCATGGGAAATTCGCAGTCGAACGCGCTTTCAGAAGCCGTGCCGCCATCGGACAGGCAGCCGCTCGAACTGGACGACGACGCGCGGGAGTGTCTGTTGACATACAAAAAAATCATACAGTCGAATTGAGAACCTCCTCCTTTTTTGAAGTCGGTTAACATACAACTCAATACGCTACACTAGGATATGTTACTGATCTGCTGGCCTACCCTCGACGTTCGATTCCAATCATTTAAAAATTGACTTTTTGGTACGATACAACGCCAGGCTACCGCGCATGGTTCTACGATATTTGGTGGCACTGGCAGACTGGGTTAGAATTATTGGTGAATGTAAGGTATATGAATGAAAGTCGAAAATATGCCACCTGGATCCATATCTAGGTATATTAATAACATTAAGATTCTTATTAAGGCTACGGATATGAAATAATTTCGGATTTGATTGTTTCAAATAGTTTCATTTACGTTATTAGTTTGGCTAGGATCAAAAGATTTTTGGAAAAAGAAAATACGAATATACAAACTACTTACAAAACTTTTGATTAATACTTCACTCTAATCCGAAATTACTCAAAATTTTTACATCAAATTCGGTCCATAGCATCCCCTGCGATATAATTATATTATCACCTTAAAATAAAACCGATATTTCAAAACAATACATTTAATTACTTTCGCATTTAAAGAGCAGAACAAACGAGTTTCGCCTGGATTAACAGCAAGGCAACCATTGCTGGAAGTATTTGTTAGGAGAGAAAGAGCGCTTCGCCTTTAGAAAGTGGTTTGAAGTGAGCTCTTACCTTCCGCTACTGATGTCCGAATTGGCCACGCTGACGTTGCTGGATGTGGACTGTGCTGGACTGTTGATGCCCACTGCCATCGCTCCATTGGTCTTGGTCGGAATTGATGTTATCTGTATACATATTGATGTAATTAATATTACCCTTTTATTTGAAACCAATATGTAAGTTGTAGAGCTTTGCTGTAAATAGTTAAAGCCGTAGTACAAAAGGGTAACTGATTTATAGCCACGTTATGATTTCTGATGGAGAAAATTTGAGAGACCCAAGACCTGATCTTAGGATTTTTATATCTAGCTTGTAAGCGAACCATTCATGCGATGGGATTAAATCGTCATAGTACCCCGCGCAAGAGTGTCGCGTTTTGATTCAACGGGTATTTTTCTGATTTTGACCAGGTATGGGTATACCACCTTAATCAAGCTGGTTCCTACTCTTGACTAAGTAAATTTGTAGTAAATATAGAGCATCAGACCACAGATTAATCGCAGTTTAATTTTGAATTAAAGTAGTAGAGCCGGTCTGTATTTACCACAGGTTTACTTAGTCAAGAGTAGGAACCAGCTTGATTAAGGTCGCTTACAAGATAGATTTAATTAATTTCATAGTAAGTTAAATCAATAATCAATGTAAGTACTACTTTCTATCTCTCTCTCTCTCCCTTTAGCCGCTGGAATTCTATTGCTGAACATAGGCTTCCGCCAAGGATCTCTTCAAGGATGTAAGATGTGCTGAATGATTTTTTTGGTCTGGATGCATAAAGCAGCAGACCGGGCTCTGTGGCGTGCTTTGGAAGGATGATAATGTTTTTTTTTTTTAAATTAACCTTTAGGCTTTTACATAATGTATAAATTTTGACAGCCTCCGTGGCGCAGTTGGTTAGACGCCGCCTGTGAAACGAGAGGCCGCGGGTTCGATCCCCGCACCGAGAGAAATGTTTGTGCGGCCCACAAATATTTCTTCCGGGTCTGGGTGTTTGTGAGACCGAAAAGTCTCTCGTAGTTCCTGATACCCACGACACAAGACTCGATCTTAGTGTGGGGTCAGGACTATGTATGTGACTGTTGGGTGTTATTATTATTTATTATTATTATTTACTTACTGAGCATGATCGCGCGTGAGCGAGATGATCTAAGTCGTCTTGAGTTAGCTCTTCCACAAGACTTCGATAGTTTTCTAAGAGCTGCCGCCCGTGCTGTCGCAAAAACCACTTTTAAGTTTATTTATTATGCTTAACTTTTCAACTACAAGGCGAAATAAATGGAAAAAATAGAGAATTTTGAATTTTTTTCTGCCAACAACTGCCATCTATCGGGCATTCTTAAAACATGCATAAAAGTTTCACAAACTTGTGAAATTGCTAACATGTTATGCCTCTATCAATAGCACGAGTCAAGGTCCAAATGTTTTTTTGAATTCAAGTAAACTATTAATTAATAACACAAATACCTAGGGAAATGGACCTTTTCTTTATTTTTGCATCGATTGCGTTATCAAAACTTAGTTTGGAATCATGTATGTATTATTAAATTGAACACACGTACGTAACTCCACCAACCAATCGAAGATTAGTTGGAAATAAGGGTGAAACATTATTAACTATTAATAACGTGTCTCGCAAGTCGCTTGTAAACGAATCGCGCGATCTAGTGCGATCGGCTTAATTACTAAGGATTCTATGATGGTGTCTATAATTCAAACCCAAAACAAGGTTATTTTCATGTGGGAATTACCTTGGCTATTCGCATCGCGGTGACCCATCTGTCAAGCGTGCGCTGGTCATCAGCGCAGAGGAATTTAATAAACTTTACACTCTTTGGTTGCTGTAGCCTCGGGTGCTTGATCGCAAAGCAGTAATCGGTTGGCGATTTGTACTTTTTCTTCCAATTTAAACCTATGTACACTTCGTTGGTGTCAAACGTGGCCAGGCAGACGAGCTCCCTCAGCGTTTTCACCTTGTCTTTGGGCGAGTAGTATAGTCCTAGTTAAGTGATAAATTGATAATTAAAATATTAGAGAGCACTCGTATATGGGTTAAATAAAAATTCGCTATGGCAAGTTCGCTTTGCTTTCATAATAAGTAGAGTGTGGCCACACATCGCATAGCGGATTGTAGTTGTGTTACTAACCGGACGGACGCAGGACGCAATAAATTTTCTTCCATCCCTTTTTGGCGTCATTTTTGAGATAGAGTGGTCCTTCCATAGGCGGCACGGTGTGTCCAGACACAGAGGGCGTTGCATTCGAGGAACCGCTGCTCTGACCGAAGAATTCCTCTATGATCACTTGTCTCGAATGCTCATCGTGTTCACTGGACCAACCTAGTGAACAAATATATTTGAAAACAGGTAAATTGAAATAATGAAATCAATAAACTTGAGTTAAATGAATACATTATTTCATACAATATTATGTGAGACAATAAACCGTTATTCACCTCTATCTTCTTCAGTCAATAAAAACTTTTCGGGCGTTTGAAATAGATGGATTTTCTCCGGCCTCTCGGCAAACAAAATTTTGTTTTTTGACTCTCTCGTCCATAACATTAAATTATCGACGAGCATTTCGTGGTCTTCGTATACACGCTCTGTGGAAAAAATCAAAATCATAAAAATAAAAAATCCCTTTTTCGATAGTCAGTCGAAGAAAGTAATATGAATTGAATATGAATTATTAATATTATTCTATGCAATGATTTGGGATACGAACCCATGTGCAGATCCGGCAGATGTTCTACGATAGCCCATTTCGGTTCCATAGTGACGTGGTTTTTGTCCGCTAAAAGTCGTGTTACATATCCGCACGTCATTTTTTCATCCACTAATAAGCTCTTTGAAGATCCATCCATAGAAAAAGCTTTTATGAACAATTTTTTGACATTCGCTTCGCGCATGCGCTCCAGCGCTAATTTAATTTTGTCGGCCTTTTGTTGGAAAGTTGCATCCTGAAAATTAATATTATATTATGAAATGCAGTTAATTAACTTTTATTATGAAGTCACTGCAGGCCTCTTTCAACGGGTCAATGTGGAGATCATTGGGGGAGGCCTATGTTCAGCAATGGACTTCCTGTGGCTGAAGAGAGAGAGAGCTGAGAGAGAGAGAGAGAGAAAGAGAGGAAGAGAGAGAGAGAGAGAGAGAGATAGAAATGCATTTAGGCATATAAAGTATTGTGAGATCTTAAAGATTTCGTTTATCGATGGTAGGTAAAGAAAAACTTCATGGCAAATCGGACGGATAATTTCAATTATCTGTTTTTGACACATGGAGAATTCAAAATTTTACGTTTAGATAATTATTAAGACCTAAGCGTATGTGTATTCATACCTAATAATAATTACTAAAGCTACATTAGTAGCACGTCAAATATTACAATGGCAAATATGTTTACCTTTTGACTTTGATGTAGATTAAGTTTTAATGCTTTGCATTTTGAACTTGTGCTACTTGACGCCGATGACTCGCTCGAAAGCATTGACACCTGCGAATATACAAACCATTATAATAATAAAAACGGTGATTTTTAAACAAGAAAATTCAACTTTCAGTCACATGTATAGCTCTGGCCTCGCATAAAGATTTATTATGCATGCCGTGCACAAATTACGAGAGAGATTTGGTCACACAAAAAATAAGCCCGTAACAAATATTTGTGTGATATGTTTGTTTGTTGAAACTTACTGTGTCGCTAAATGCGGAATCATTGTCAGGAGAGTCGGTGCGTGTGATGGATGACACTACGTCGCTGCACTCTTTCTCTTGTCTCGCCGAACATGCTTCACTAGACGCATCTCTTTCCTTAATGTTCAATGGATAACCTGCAACCAACGTGTCATTTTACATAACTGTAATTCGAATGTTAGGCAGTACAGTTATTCTATAAAAACAATACGACCTTCGAATGTTCAGACGCCGTACGTAAAAGTTCACTAATGTGCCTAGATACTCCACAAAATGTTGGAATCTTCTATCGTACGACGCAACCATAGACTAAGTTCAGAGAAAATTATAAGTTTAATGGAGAATAGTATTGTTTTTTAGAAGTGAAAATCTTAATATCTCACTTCAGACGTCGAACATCCGAACATTCGAAGTTCTTATCGTTTTTTCAGAGTAGCCCCCCCCGTTTCGGTAATCAGCGATGTAGCTTACTTGTAGATACTCTAGATATCTCCTCATCGTACTCGGAGTCCAGAGCACAGAGTTCCCCTAGTATAGCGTCCAAGTCTGCGTCCTGGGTCTCTTCTAGATTAGCCATTGAGAACCGGTAAGTGTCGATCCGAGGCGCCACTATCTCTAAGGGTTTGAGTGCCGATGATGCATCGTTCGAGGAATTCAAACCCTGGAAATAAAAAAATGTTTTTAGATTCATAACAGTTCTTTTTGTAGCACTGCAGGTACCTGCCACAACAATGCTTTAACTTTTCACGAGTTACTTTGTAAATGACGACAGGAAATACCACGAAACTTTAATAAGCCCAGAAAGCTAATCCCACGCTATAAATGTAACTGTAGGGTGCTTTGAATACAAAACAGTTCGTAATTCGTATTTGTTTGAGAATTCATTAGTCGGACCCATACATGCCATCATCCCAAAACATACTTGGGAATGTATTGTCTTTGTAACAATCAACCAATGTATAAGTTAACACCTACTGCGCCTGAAGATTATTAAAATTATTTAATCTATTACTGCTTTATAAAAGGCAATGGCTATCAAAACTAACAATATGTATTATTCGAAATAAATAAATAATTTTATAATGACATCAACATTTTAAATAACTATATTTTAGTGTAAGCAATCAGAAAAATAGGGACAAATCGTAAAATCTCTAGGTGTTAATGATGTTGGTACATATTAATTACTTCTGTATCCTGTGTTCGTAATCGTAAGAACATTGAACAGTTAAACATCTGTCTGATTGAAATACCTTTATATTTAAAAGTGCAACCACTATCAACCGCATGAGATAAAAACCTTTACATCCATTTGCAATTAATATTTACACAGCACGGTAGCATTTATTTGTGCGTCCGCGAAACTTTGATTGTAGCGGCGCGGCGAGGCGGCGGCGTCGCTAGCAGTGTAGTGTTTATATGTTGCCATGCGACAGTGTGTTGTGTGTACACTGTACAGTGTGCATCGTACGTACCGATATATCCATCGCTTGTTGTATGTTTTTAGTGTCTGTGGGGGAGTTGTGAACACTTCTCGCCTTGCCGGCCGATAGACGAAAGCTCCTATTGAGCGTGGAGAGGAAGCCTCCGCGCTGCCACTTGCTAGGCTCGTTCACATTCATCATTTCGTTCGCATCGCAGCGTGCAACGTGCAATGACTCATAAACGAGCACTTCACACTATTAGTAAAGTGTGCCAAAAGGCCGGCGCTCCGCGCCTTTTTCAACTTCTCCTCATATTTCAATTGACAGCACAAAACAATCAAAGTGAAGGCGCTCCGTAAACAACGGTTCGCAGTTTGATAAAAGGAAATTGTCCGAAGCGGAGTTGCACTTATAATAGGTAAACGAGTTTGTTATTTCCACCGCGTTCGGAGTCTGCGCGGGACTACGCCACGACCGTACCGCAACACACTTAGATATATTGTGTACACACCGTTGACCTCGCCCATTCACTTGATCTAAAACTTTGTTTTCGTGCACAACCTTTACATTGCAATTATTTATACTATAAACGAACAAAGAACGCTATCTGCGCCGACTGACTAGACGACTTCAGCGCGTGCACTCGCGACGACAACTAGTTTGAGTGGAGCAGAGTGAAGTGAGTAGTATTACAAAATGAGCCATGAACGCGGAGTCACCCGGCCTGCGGCCTGCGGCATGCGGCATGCGGCAGAGGCAGGCTACAGTGCAGGGGGGAGCGAGCAGCGAGTAGCGAGCCCGACCAAACGGCCGGCCGTGTTTTGTGGGTAGCGCGGTGCGCACGTGTGCGCCGTGCGGTGTGCACGTCCCGCTACGATACGTTGTTTGATTCCAGAATGGCGACCCAAGGCGCCGGGGCGCGCGTCCCCTCGGCCCTCGCTGGAACCCCCCTGCACAGTTGGCAGTGTTCCTGCACGCACGCCGCCGCCCCCGCCGCCGCCTCCGCACCCTACACACTACACACTCACTGTGTACACACTACACTGTGCCGACTACATAGTACATAGTACACCCGACTACCCGACACGCACACTTACACAACTCGCGTACTCGCTCGCACAAACTTGACGACGCTTGCCAGGACACTAACTGCCTTTGTGATTTTACAATAAACTCGTGAAATCACATTAAAATATGCAATTCGCACGATATGATATTTTGTCCACTTAATATTTTTATAATTTCATTACATAAGCATAAAAATTAAATAAAATACCATTAAGTGTAGGAAACATAGTCCGACATTGTGTATGCTGTATTTGACAATAGCGTAGGTTGTGTAAGAATCGAAGAAAAAACTCTATTATTAAACAATCAATTATGAATATGGTAGCCCGCTATAATGTTTTAAGGCTTAAAAATTACGACACTTTTGATAGCGGCAGTATCCCTGGTAGAGCCCGTATGTTTGTCACCTACAGGAAATGTGGCGTTGCTTAATGATAGTAGCCCCGTGACCTACATAATTTGTCCTATCTTGGTTTCTTAGATTATATACTCGTCCAGATGACACATCACACCTCACCGCACGGCTCAAAAAAAGTCTACCAAATTTGGTAGACTCGCTTCTCACGTACGTCAGTGTCATTTGAACTACATATGGATAACGTGCTCCCGAAAAATAATTAATTATGCCAGTTTGTGCTGTCGAATTGTATCGCGATTGTGTGGGAAAACTGTATAATAATACCAATATCACTTTCTATCGGTAACATTATTGTTAAACCACTATTATTTGAAGAAAACATGAACTTTTAATTCATTATTTTGAAGATGAGTTTCATTGGCCAGTGTTGTCAATTTATTACTAGGAAGACTTGTTGAAACTATGGGAGAAACTATAAAACACAAATATCATTACATAATATTTCGATCAGAATAACAACAAGAAGAATGGTATTATTTATTTAATGAGTAAATAATACTTACCTACACGATATTAATGAAACCCACGACGACATGCACTTCATAGTAATTTTATTAATTCTTTGCCTTGCATGTGTATTACCATTCAAAATTTCACAAACGGGGTACTGCTATTATCATCTTTGAAGAAAACTAGGAGATGGGTTTAGATCTTTATTGTTTTTACTAAAATGCGTTATAAATATAATTAATAGTATGATTACTTTAAATAAGGAAAAAATATTTTATTTAACCTATTTGTATATCAAATAATGGGGAAAAGTTAAGTTAATAATCTGGAGTAGGCATCCCTAAACACACACACCTTGACAGTTGGATTACAATAATTACACGACCGGTACTCACACATATCAACGAAAGTGAGGACACTTTTAGCGCATCGTTTGTTGACATTGCTCAATCTAGACGAGTATATAATCTAAGCTTGGTTTGTACACTTTCTTCGCTCTTACGCATGCGTTTTGCGATTTGTTATGAAATATGACTTGTTACAATTTTAAATATCTCCTGCCAAATCTATTTCGTGCGTTTAATGTCACGGAATTATGTAAGTTTTTATGTTTTGAAATGCCTTTTTCATACAGCCATTAGTGATCACGATTTAATGCTGTTTTGTACGAAAATATCACTGTTGAGTAAGACTAGTACAGTGGCATTGTGATTTTTCGAAAGCTTGCTCACAATTATCGTTTCCGAAAACCTTTCCTTAGTTACGCGCACGAGGCTCCACCATCAAGATTATAATTATGAAGAAAATGTTATAAAAAATGGGCAACAGGTGGTGGCCGTAGAGCACCTGTCGCCACGCAGGCCAATCCATGCGACAGCTGTGTCGGAGGAACACTTTACTGATCACCAAACTGCGCCAACTTGGCATTATTATACATCTAACTATCGATATTTATTGACACTGCACGAGAAACGTTTGTCTAGGTACTTTGAATTACAATTCCTGCATTTACTCAAAATATGGAAATGCTAGTTGCAGTGATATAAGATGAGGTTAAAATCGCATTTGTAGCAAATGGGCCACCTATTCAATTGTGTGTTGACTATGTAACATAATTACGTGCAACTCTGAGCACATCGGCGCAGCTGTATACAACCGCACGTCCCAACTCACAGAGCACACCACGTGGTGTTTTCTATTGTATCTCGTTTTTGAAAAGGGTCTATGCCTATTATTTCCATTGAGGAAGTTGTTCTACACGTTTTAGTCTGAACCTAGTGGAGGCGTGGAATATTAATCGTCCCATTACTAATACACAAAGAAAACGGAGTGTGCGTCACGATTAGGTACTTTTAACTCAACATTACTGTATAACCCTATTGATATTCTTCGCGTGTAGTTGTACATCTGGCCGTTTCCGAACTTGCGCATTACTGCAGCTGACAGCGCTCTCAAATCATTTCCTATAGGCTATAAACAAGTGTGCCTCGTTGCATTAAATGTAGCAGTGTGAATTATGAAAAAGCTGATTAAAATATTCAAAGGTCTGTTGAAAATCAAGTTATCGCGTGGTTTTACGAGATAAATAATGGCCGGTGTTAAGATCTCTAGTAGAGGCGAAATCAAGATGAACGCATATGTCGGGTGGTGAGTCGCACCTGTCCGCCGCCTGCGCCGCGCGCAGCTGCCGGCTACAGCTTACACGTGGCCCATTTCATGATCCAGCATCAATCATACCTTTCCAAATTCAACTTGTTTTTCTTTCGTTTTTATATATTAATCGGCATATGTTGCAAGTTGCATCCACGTAGAAATTAAGAAGTAAAATTGGAACATGTGTACACATTTGTTATTATGTCTTGTTTCGTAATTATATCGACAGTCGGCTGATTGGGTACAAAGTATTTACCTCCAAACGTACTACATGACTCATGCGGTTAGCGTATTTACAGCGACGGATGCATTTTGCCAAATTGGTGTTGGTGGTCACGATATCTGTATTAATATTGATTTTTTCCTGTTTTTTACTAATACAGAAAAGATCAAATAAGATTACAATAAACGAAGTATGGTAGAGTTGTGTTGTTGAACTAAACGCCGACCATAACCGGTCATGTAAAGGAATGAAATACCATACAAACAGGGTAAATGGGAATTACATATATTAGGTATTTATTTTAGTTTTTTTTTTGTGTTTGGTATTTTCATTTTCTATGATTTCTTACATACAATCTAACTTAGTAGCTATGCAAGCTTTGCCTACCGCAGAGACCGTCGAACAAGCTGCCTTTGCGTGCAAAAGTCGTACTCAATATTCGTACGCTATGTTTTTTTTTCTAATAAATATAAAAAAGCAAGTATAGTTTTATGATGTAAATAAATGATATGTACATACCGCAGTGAGTACAGTGAGTTCGCCCAGCCACTCGTTGAGCAAGGCTTCGGGGTCGTCGGTGGCGGCGCCCGCGCCTGTCTCGTCTACCAACGCCATCTGAAATCATGACACCACTCGATGTAAACTACTGGTAACGCATACACTACTAGTTTACTAGGGACTGTATCGGATGATGATAGTATGTAGCAAGTAACGGAGAGCTAAGAGGGGAAAAACAAGCTTTATAGATTTAAGTATGTTTGGTATTAGGTCGACAAGGACGAAAGAGATTTGATAGAGTATATAAAGAAATAAATAACACCTAACAGTCACATACATAGTCCTGAACCCACACTAATATCGTGTCTTGTATCGTGGGTATCAGGAGCTACGAGTCTTTTCGGTCTCACAAACACCCAGACTGAAAAGAGATATTTGGTTTTCATATGCATGAAATACTAGTTCAATGGGCTGACAGAGTCCTTCGGCTGCCTCTTACAGGTAGAGCAAACGTAAATAGTAATTAAGATTGATTATTTTTACTAATAGTTCATAGGCTCTATGTCCAATAAGTAAGCGTTATTAAATCATATTGAGTTAAATTCTGTACACCTAAATTAAGAAAACATTTCAAGCAAGCAGACTGCAGAAGTTCTATAAGGACTTCATAACTCATTGTTATACATCGCTGGCTTAAAACAAACGCACACAAAATATAATATTTACCCTGTGGCACCCAGACTGTCGATTTCCGGTGTAAATTGTAACAAAATATTGAGCTGTGAGCGTGAACACGTGCGTGTCAAAATAACCTTTTTTTTTTGGTGTCCCTATTATCCCCTATTCAACGGTTGTGTGTCCGAAGTCCGAGGCACGCGTCACTATAGTTTGTAACTATTGGTTTTCAATCGTGAATAACCACGTGTTGTATACTACACAGTTTGTTGTTTGAACTGAATGCATGGCACTTGTGTATTTTTTCTGCGTATGGGTATAAATAGTATTATTTAATTGAATTTTTGATATTCTCTTTATTTTCTACTGCCCTGTCTTTCTCCATCTATTGTAGCCATACAATGATTGTCTGGTATAGATTGTTTAAGTGCGATAAGACCGCGATTTGTTCTTTTTTAATTTATCATCTCTATAAACTGTTATGATTTTTGCTCAATAAATGTAATTTGAATATGTGTACGCTGTAGTAAAAAGTGTAAGTAATGTAATAGGAAATATTTTAGCTATGAAAATAGATTGGAATCATCTTTAAGTTTATAATTACAAAATTAAATTATAAATAGATTAATGTTTATATCAGCACGCATAAATCCCGGTATGAAGGTGGTCCGTCCCGTTTATCAGGTTCTTAGGTTGAACCTAAAGGCTCCATAGTTGTCCAAAGAGGAAGTGAGAACTTATAAGACTAGTGATTAATGTATTAAAGATTTTTAGTCTTTTATCGAATTTCCGCCGCAGCAATTAATTAACGGCGGCTTAAGACTCTCAGGAACGAAGGAACTTAATAGTACAGAAAACCTGGTTACCTTTTATCCGTAAGCCGAACCAATAATGATATTGAATAGGATTAAGCCAGCCCTCAGATAATATGAAAATCCTAAGAATCCAACTAATCTACTAATAAAAATTACATTTTGTCGTGGCTTTGCTTAACAGCTTAAGCTCGCTGAGGAAGAAAGTTTATTCTTATCAGATTTTAGTTCTAATTTCCACAGATCTCTGAACCTGTCATTAAGGCATTGCATTTTATTCATATTGGTAAACCGGGTTTTTATGATAGACTACCATTTTATTATTTATTTATTATACATCAGAAAAAGGAAACAATAGTTTTCTAGATTACAATTCATATTTTTTTCTGTATTCGAGTAAAGTGAAAGCAAAACATCACGATTATCGGTTGAGTAGAAAAATCGTGGAAGCGTAAAAAACAAACTCGTCATCGCGTTTATATTATTGGTGAGGATTAATATCAACTCTTTTTCAAAGCGCTAAATAAATCATCAATGTAAATATTCTATTTTTAAATATCGAATGCAGGTACTATTTTTCAAAAAAGAAGTCCGGTATGATCTGATGTAATATGACATGTTTAAAAATAAAGCCTTTTAGTATGTGCTTGCAACACTCTGTTTTTCGGAAAAAAACCCAATACGAAATTGACGTCCCAGACGGGCAGTGCGAACCGTTGTTTTTTATTTCACCGTCCATTACGGCCTTCAGTCCGTAGTCTCGCCTATCGAGGGATTAATTTGATGAAAAAATCTATATTGTGTTAGGATACCTGTAACTGTTGCGTAGAATATTTATTACTATTCCACTGAACAGCTGTAGGTATTGTATTATTGTATAAGTGGCTATATATTGTCATTAGGGTCCTGTATGTTTAAATAATTAAAACTTATTTATTGATTTGTTATAAAAAATTATGCGAGAAATATTTCACATATTTCTTTTTTATTCGTTAAATAATATTTTTAGTGTAAAATTGTATCATGTCTATTACGAGATGCGTTTATTGGTAATTTCTTGCTAATATCAGAGATATTGCTAGATATTAAAAACCTCTTAGAACTTCCCTTTCGGGCATGTCTTGATGTCTACACTATAATAATTCGAATACGCAATAAAAATATAATGGAAGAAAATAATATAGACATTATTTTCTTAGAATAAAAACTTAGAATAAAAACGTACTGTAATGATACAAACTCTATAAAAATACAATTTGAATGAATGAATACCACTTGTTTATGCATATTTGTTCGCTTAGAATATTTATTATGTATACTTTTCTTGCCTATCTAATATAATGCAACTACTGCAACACAATATAATAAAACATAATGAAACGTTAATTATAAAGTCGGAGTTAATGCCGTATGAATTGTCTAGACTGTACTAGTCAACCTTTGTGTAGATGCAGAGATATGACAATGTGGAGTTTATTAAATAATTACTACACAAAGACTCTATTATTAAAAATATAATACAGGGTATATCAAGACTGCTACCGAAAACGAAGCCGGGTGGTAGTTTAAGCGACTTCAGACACAATGCAACAGAAAAAGTTGCAAAAACGGCAATAATTTTTTTTTCGTTATTTTTTTCCTATGACCATATTTGGGTGGTAAATACATTTTATCCTAAAATAATAGTGTATGCCCTATTATTTATTAATACTCTAAGGTATAAAAGAGTTTAAATTATTATTTTAGCAAAAACTATGGATTTACTACCCAAAAATGACGATATTTAAAAAAACATAAAAAATAATTGTCGCGTTTCTATGCGATTTTTTTTATTGCATTGTGTTTGTAGCCACTAAAACTACCACCCGACTTCGTTTTCGGTAGCAGTCTTGAGATACCCGGTATAATACTATAAATGCTGCCGTTTTGTTTATTTATTATTAGTACCGTGGGATACATGTACATAGTAATTTTCTTAATTACAAATTCTATATTTCTTTTAAGTGTATATTATAGTTTTAAAGTGTAGACCCCCTACAAATGTAGCATACCTTGACCGTACTTTTAACGAATCAGCAAAAATATTTTTTGTATAAATTACTGTGGCACGCAGTACATACCTATTACCTACTAGACCATTCTGTCACCGAATTGTGCAACACAATAGTTTTTGCCTAACACGTTTATAGCACAGTCCACGTAACCTATGTTGTAGTGGGCAGATTAATTGGGGAAAAAACGTTCAAAGGGAAAATAGTTGGCAACCCTAACTGTACGTAGGGTAACGTATAGACATTATTCAACATGCAAATGCGTGTGGCTTTAATTTTCCCGATCGGAGGCCGCATACGCCTACGGCCAGTGTACGCGTGGGATTGACAACGCAAATTCAGGTTGCCAACTGGAATATTCCCCTAAACATTGTCAGGTGTCAGCCGAAGCGCTAAGCCATTTTGAGCGCAGCTTTGCTTTGTGTCAATATCTCCTGACGCCATGACGTGTGTTTATAGAGGGGGTGGAAATGATTTGTCATTGGCAGATGAATAGATTTGCAAACAATTGTGTAGGATTTTGCATAGATTTGTTAAGTTTATGTGATAAGTGCCTATATGCACATAGCTCATAGAACCGATGGCCGTTGGGGCCGAAAGGAAATGTCGGACGCCCGCCTACAAGGTGGACGGACGACCTGGCTAATTTTGCTGGAAGTCGCTGGTTGCAGGCCGCTTCCAACAGGTCGATATGTAGATCCTTGGGAGAGGCCAATGTTCAGCAGTTGACTTCCTGTGGCTGAGATGATAATGATGATGATGTTAAATTTATGGCTAGTTTGTAAATTATGTTCTCTTTATAAAAAAATACAGGAGAGAAAGTTTGGTTTTAAAGCATATTATGCAAGCAATAATAATAAATACCCATGTGTATATACACCTAAAGCCTAATGGTATAAATTATTAAGATGAGAGTTCTCAAATCCAAATACGCCGACCAGTGACATACGAAATTAATCAAGGACCTTCGGATTCACATCTCAAAAACGCTGCCACGACACACAGACGCCGCTAATAAAGAAAATATAATTTGAATAGCTCAATAAATATGATATTGGTTGGTCTCGTAAATACAAAGAACTATTATAACTTTATCAAACGATCTCAAGAATCCTTGTGCATACATTTCTATTAACACATTTTGAACAAAGGAAATATAATAGGCATATTATGCAAAGATTTATGTAATGAAATAGATATGGTCTATATTTTTGTAACCGTGTCATAATGGTGGTGCAGTAGTACATTTAGATAAGATACATCAAGCAACATTACCGATTGTAAAACGTAACTACTAGCTCATTACATCATAATGATTATTTTGTCGAAACGTAAGATGAAACAGAGGCAAGAAGCACGATGTTTTGATACCCAACAGTAACGTTGTTTAAGATTGCTCACAACATCCTGGTTATTATTCAATTTAGTGAAGGATGGGAAAGTAAAACGATACTGATTCCCATTAATCGCACTCAAACGTTCAAATCAGTCAGGATTTTCCTTAATACATGTAAAGAATCGAAGGTTTTACGATTTTTATTTGGTGATGTCAGCTCAGAATACATTCGCGGTAGGTTGGGTACACCATGCGCGACAGCAATATAACCTTATGTTATTTGCCTCGAACTCGTTGTAAATAAGAAAAAAAGGAATAAAAAGTATTTTGTTTGATAATATGTACTTTAAAGCAGGGACCGAAACCGGTATCGTAAATACCGGTATTTTTGGTATCAACCGATAAAAAAATACCGGTATTTTTAAAGGTAACCCCTATACGCCAAATTTATTAAATTCCTAGAATTTAACCGGTATTATACCGGTAACCGAAATAAGGGTTACCTCTATGTTTCATGCGCCGTTCCTCATAAGTCAAAGCGCAGGCTGTACCTGCGTGTGGTTATATCGCCGTATGTCTTCACTAAATATTATGGCACTATACCACACACTTATCTTTACTCATTTCATTATTTTTTCAACAAAATTACACACCAAAAAAACAATGAACCGAATCCAGCGATATTGTGTAAAAAACACAAGTATGATATTTATTTGTTATGCAACAACAACGCATTTTCTTTTGCATTCAAGGTCTTTTTAGGTTACCGGTATTAAAACGGTTACCGTATATAAGGGTAACCTTTATAATGCGTCATAGCGGTTACCGAAATCTTAAAGGTAACTGAAATCCGTTGATACCGGTACCGTTATATCGAATGGGTTTCGATCCCTGCTTTAAAGGCATTAATTTTTTGTTTCACTTAAGGACATTATTATGTATTTTTAATGACGTTGAATGTTTAGACCCGGGTCATAGGACCGATTCTAGCGTAACTCAAACATAAAGATTATTGGACACTGTTTACTTTCATTAAAGGATTCAAAGGTCATGGAAAATCTAATACTCCATAGGATGGATACGTGTTGACCGTCAACTCATGTACCGTCAGCATAGAGGATTAGGAGCTTAATCCTTTTGGGAAAAATGTGTATTCATTTGTAACGGCGCGACGCGACGCGACGGTAACAGAATCAAATAAAATCAAATATATCCTTAAGCTGCTGCATATAGGTATACGAATATTCTTTCCTCAAATAAAAGTGTAATATATGTGGTCTGTGTAAGAATCGTGCTTAGATGAATTTTACTTGTAAAACATAACCTACGAAGAACGAAATTCTTTTAAATGTTACTATGTATTTTAAAGCCTTATTTTTGGTATAAATATAAACCATACATATACGCCCATACACTTATAGTAATATATAATTACTTAATAGTATTTATTTACTCTAAGACTAATCAGTAAAAAACGCTTAATGAAATGTCAACTAAAAATAAAATTAAGTACATGTAGGTAAAGCGTTGATGATACATAATTAAATATTACAATCACCTTGTCACATATGCATGTTGAATTTCGTTACAATAAATATTCCGAATAAATACAAACATAAAATATTTTAACGTTAAAAATATAATTGACACATAACATTGACCATGTTAATTATTGGGCAATTCTTATTTATATTGCGTGTTTTTACATACACTTACATTGAAAGTATATTAGTGTTGTTCAGCAGAGGCACAATAAAGCTTTCACCGAAAATATATATTCCCATTTTGTTAGGGGAAAGTGTAGCGTAGCCGTGAAGATAAATTAACGGCGTCAATTTAATGTGAACAGCTATCAATAAGCTGACATGCGGGTCGTACCGACTCCACTCAAACAATTGTACATAACATCACTAATCGAGTCATATCCAACAATGTACCTAACACACAGCGGTTATATAAACTTATGAAACATATATATATAACATAACATAACATATGTTATGGAACATTAAAATAATGTTTTTTTTAATCGACTTAGCCTTAGTTACCAAAGTTAAAGACTATCTTATCTTCACCTCATCTCTGCTCTTCTTTCCTCATCACATTATGGACTAATATTAAATGATTTTTTTATACCTAATTTTTAATACCGTATAATAAGGTTTTAAAACTGTAATCTATGGTTCCGATAACATTCCTTTACTATGTTCTACAAGATCTACTGTCTACTATTCAAAGTACTTTGCCTACATAATAATATATATTTATATTCATCCACAAATTCCGTTTATTTAATTTAGAGGAGAAGAGGGAGAAGGAAAAGAGCAGGAATGTTGGATAGTAAGGATTCTACAATACTGCCAACTGCGCGTGAAATACATATAAAATGGCGGTTTGAGACATCGTCGAATAGACAATGACCTTGTATCGAAATGTATAAATATGGCGTAACCAAAAGGTTTATCGTTAAATGGACGTCTATGAAGTTTGGTTTGAAGTATTATTTTTACTATTAAATTACTTTTATAAACTAATAGAGTTAATAAAACGTCCAGCAGCCAGCACACATGCCTATGCCATATGATATTATGTATTTAATTTTATTTGGGTGGCTCACAACTATCAATAGTAAACAAACAAATATACAAAAGATAAGCCAATTATGAGCCACCGCAAATAAGTTATAAAAGTTACATACATGTAAGTGATGAAATATTAGCACAGACAATTAAATACGGCTTGTATTATTTTTTAATATCCGTAGTATCTCCGCATTCTGCGTTTAATAATGGCTAATACAACAGTCGATATGAATGGAAAAGTATTCATTAATTATTTATGTATATTAGAATCGTGTGAATGGTGCAGCGGATCGGCAGTTACTTTGGGCGCAGGTGCTCCAATACAGATGCTCTTAGTGCTAATCACACAACTGTTCACAAACACGTTGCAACTTTTTGTTTCCACTCGATCTTGTTTCATTTAAATCTAAATCCGATGGAAGCGCCGTACTGGTAAATTGAAAAAACAGACCACCGTCGCTCGCGTCGTCGGAAATTCGCGCCCGTTAAAACACTTTATCGATAAAACTTCAGGGCTTGCTTGCGGTGATTGGGCCAATGAAATTATGGTTTTTCTCATTTTATTTTAAAAGCGGTGAATTAGCAAGAAATATTTTTCCACTATAGAAAAATGTATTTCTGTGTGTATCCAATATTTATTTTGTGTTATGTTATGTAAGGCATGAAATGCAAAGGAATCGTTTGTTGTTTCAGAATTTAGGGTCTTTTAAGCGTATAATGAGATAAATGTAAGTTGAAATAATGGGATCCAATAACGAGACCAAATCGTGTGCCTAGAACACAGCTCTATTAATGCAGTATTGCACATGGCGTAGTATAGTTACAATAACAAAATAGTAAAAAGAAGCTGGGATACGAGCACCTGGATAAAGATAACAAAACGGGCATCTTTGCTATTTTACTATTATTAAAAGGTTCTGAGTGTATGATATTAGCGGCTCTATACAGGGTATATCAAGACTGCTACCGAAAACGAAGCCGGGTGGTAGTTTAAACGACTTCAGACAATGCAACAGAAAAAGTTGCAAAAAAAGCGACAATTTTTTTTGTTTTTTTTTTTTCCTATGGCCATATTTGGGTGGTAAATACATTTTTTCCTAAAATAATAGTGTATACCCTTTTATTTATAAGTACTCTAAGGTATAAAAGAGTTAAAATTATTATTTTAGCAAAAACTATGGATTTACCACCCAAAAATTACGATATTTAAAAAATCATAAAAAATAATTGTCGCGTTTCTATGCGAAATTTTTAATTGCATTGTGTTTGTAGCCACTAAAACTACCGACCGGCTTCGTTTTCGGTAGCAGTCTTGAGATACCCGGTATAATCGGACGGCGGAATCATGAGCGCTTAAACTTTTTTTTGATGCAAAATATTTTCGATCAAATATAGATACAAGGTCCGGAAGAAAATCACACGCCAAAAGTGGCCGAGGTTACTTATATTTATACATTTGAATTTCGAACTACGAGATGTAGCAAAATCATCTTAAATTCTTAGAATTAAATTATAATCAACTTCAGGCAGCAATAAACCTTATTCCTTTAAATTAAGTTTTATTATGTTTTTGAACCATACTAAAATAATATAAGACCACGCGCTAATTTGTACTTTATTTCCTTTGCCGTTTTTGAGGCCGTTACTTATAATCTAATGTATTTTTGATCGAAACAAAATATATATTTTACGTATACCATGTACTAGCGGTCATTATTTATTAGCACTTAGCTGTAAAGTCAATGTTTAGAGGCCACGGCGTATGATATTATTTAAAATATATATATATATATATATATATATATATATATATATATATATATATATAGAGGGAGCGCTGGTACTTCAAAAACGTAGATAAAAATGGTGGTACCGGGCCACCTTTTTCTGCCCTCCTATTGGCTAATATATGAACAGGTTGTGCAACATAAAAAAAATATTTGAAAAAAATATATAAAAATAAGTAGTTTAGGTCTATTTAATTCCACTCAAACTCGTTTTAAAAGGATAATAGCTAAATATAATTTCGGCCATAAGAGGAATTTCTAGCAATTTATTGCTAAATAATTAATTCAATTTTTACTAATATAGGAGCGCTACCAACATTACGAACAAGAAAATATCTAAGTTTTTTATGGCGCGAATGTATGACAGCGCTCCCTCTATATATAAATACTCTAAGATAATGATATAATATGTTTTCCGTACTGAGTTTATTGCGTCTTGACCTCTTGACCTTGGATGATGACATTGATCCAAGTTTACAAAGCTACGTTTTAGCATACTTTTTTACACAAGTCATCTGCAATCCCATTGATAAATATTAAACACACACGTGTAACCGATGTATGTAAGATATGCTAAGTGCTTAGAGTATATACATATAGAGGGAGCGCTGTCATACATTTGTGATTTCAAAAACGTAGATATTTTCTTGGTCGTAATGTTGGTAGCATTGCTGCATTAGGGTTGCCGGTTAACATATTTTCCCCAACTGTATCAAAATTTAATTACGTTTTTTGGTCCCAATAGCAATATCGATACATAATATTTTAAAGAATTAAAAATTGTGGCGACTGTTTTAACACGTTTATCTATAATTCCGAATACGTTTTCACTGCGAATACGACGTAATTTTACCTGTGCGTTATTATACAATAGCATTGCAATATTGAAAATGCTTGGTGGTGAAATGGTAAATGTTTTAGTCCCTATGCTTCAATAGCCGAGCTTCGTTCGTATTCGGTATTGAAAATCGTGGCCGCCATTTTGAAGTTTTTACTTATTGTACCGATTTATCTCAGAATCAGTATCTGAGGGTATCTCGGCACCAATATGCCAAATTCATAGTAAGGCTTAAAAAACCTGTGGCCACCATTTTGAACTTTTTATTTATTGAAACAATTGCTTTCAAAATCAATAGCTGAATGTATCTCGGCAACAATAAGCCTAATTTATAGTTATATTAAAAATCTGTGGCCGCCATTTTGAACTTTTTATTTATTGAACCAATTGCTCTCAAAATCAACATCTCACGTTATGTCAACACTAATAAGCCAAGTACATAGTCAGATTTAAAAAAACTGGCCGCCATTTTTAGTCATTGAATCGATTGCTCTCAAAATCAACATCTGAGGGTATCTCGGCAGTCGGCACTAATAAACCAAATTAATAGGTAGATTAAAAAACTGTGGTCGCCATTTTGAACTTTTAATTTATTGAACCGACTGCTCTCAAAATTAATATCTGAGGGTTTCTCGGTACCAATAAGCCACATTTATAGGTAAAGTATTGTGGCTGCCAGAGCTCTCAGAATCAAAATATAAGGTTCTCTCTCTGTCTCCTTCTCCCTCTCTGTCTCTCTCTTCAGCCATAAAAAGCCATAGGAAGTCCACTGCTGAAACATAGGCCTCCCCAAGGATCTCCACATTGACCTGTTGGAAGTGGCCTGCATCCAGCGACTTCCTGAAACCTTAACCAGGTCGACCGTCTACATTGTTGGTTCACTACGATTTAAAAATTAAAAATGTATTCTCATAATATTAATTATAATAAAAATATTTTGTAGGTATCCAACAGTCTTCTAAACGACTCTTTTTTATAATATTAACGCTTTGGCGTCTTATTTTTCGATCCAGGGGTATCCTAAAAAAAACATTATATAGATTTGGTTGTTTACATATCTTTAACATCTATCATTTATCTATCGATATTGATTTTGAGAGCAATCGGGTTAAAAACAAAAAAGTTCAAAATGGGGGCCAAAATATGCAATTCTGACTATAAATTTATGTTATCCGTACCCAGAAACTGCCAGATATTAATTTTGAGAGCAATCGGGTTGATAACAAAAAAGTTCAAAATGGCGGCCAAAATATTCAATTCCGTCTATGAATTTATGTTACCGGTACACGGGGACGGCCGTTAAATATTAAATATATACCTCCTACCAGAAGTCGCGCTAAGGCTCTAAAATTTAAATGACGGCCAATATTCAAAATCCGGATTAAAGTCAGACCGATTTAAAAATTATGTCCAATTATATAAGATCAGAGAATTACAAAATATTTATATTACAAGTCATATTTAGTCACAAACTTAGTAAATTTTAACTCGTTGTCATATTAAATAAATGGTGGCAATAATTTTATTTTGTCGGTTTAATATAACGTCAAATTGCTTTTTTCATATAAATTTTTTTATATTAAAAAACAGTTAAAACAATTTACCAGGATATCGAGTTATTAATTTTTTATAAATTTGCAACACTGAAAAATATGTCTATAGAAAGCGCGCTAATTCTAATTTTTTTTTAGTAAAATATCGTCGATTATATCTCCCGATATATTAATAAATATGCAATGTTACCTATGGTAGCTAATTATACCGGGTATCTCAAGACTGCTACCGAAAACGAAGCCGGGTGGTAGTTTTAGTGGCTACAAACACAATGCAATTAAAAATTTCGCCTAGAAACGCGACAATTTTTTTTTATGATTTTTTAAATATCCTCATTTTTGGGTGGTAAATCCATAGTTTTTGCTAAAATAATAATTTAAACTCTTTTATACCTTAGAGTATTTATAAATAAAAGGGTATATACTATTATTTTAGGAAAAAATGTATTTACCACCCAAATATGGCCATAGGAAAAAAAAAACAAAAAAAAATTGTCGCTTTTTTTGCAACTTTTTCTATTGCATTGTGTCTGAAGTCGCTTAAACTACCACCCGGCTTCGTTTTCGGTAGCAGTCTTGATATACCCTGTATACTTATTAATTATGCGTTTGGTAGAATTTGGGCACAATTTAATGACGCAAAATGGCATTTTAAGATTTTTCTTTGTAGAAGATTTCATGTGTACCCCACGCTGTCTGAATCCATACTGATTGGCGGGAAAAAAAAGGTGGCCCCGGCACCACCATTTTTATCTACGTTTTTCAAGTACCAGCGCTCCCTCTATATGTATATACTCTAAGGCTAAGTGCTAATAGAATATTGTTAGGGTCAATTAAGTATAGTAGATTCTTAATTGTAGTGGCAAAGGGGTCTGCATTATAGGGCCTTAAGATCCAAGCCCGAGTCGAAAATCGGTTTTACGGGCGAAGATTTTACGTGACAACGTCTTTTTCTCGGTAGAATATTTATTGATATGAATATAATTAAATTGCACAATAGGAACAAGGAATTGAATGAAAATAAGAATTGCACAAATTTTAACTATAGAAATATATTTTGTTTACTAAAACATTGTACATGTAATGACGAATCTAAGCACTCCATATTTTCACTACAGACACAGCTGACGATACTTTAACCACACGTGTGAACTTGTATTGTGACGCTTTCTTGTTTTTCCAACGCCAAGAACGTTCGAGAAAGACAAAGACAGAGACACAAGCATGCGCCGATTCAATGCGCCTAATTCTCTAGTGCTGCGCGCGCACCGTTACGTTACCGGGCGTTACACTTTTTCATAAGTGACTCCCAGCCGCAACCTAATTTAAGACGTTGTCACGTCAATAAGAAAAATCGTATTTTGCCTGCTCTCGATTGTCGAGCTCGTCAAGACGATTCCTCTGACTCCAAACACGGGGGGTTTACTTTAAGAAATGACGGAGTTATGCCTGGACAAATATTTTAGGGGAGAGAGGGAGGAATTTGGGGATTTGGTTGGGGCCAATCTGTAGAGCTCACCGAGCCGGTTCCAAAGATACCAAACTCGGTGGGTCTACGATCTATATTGGCCGAGATAGGATTGGGGGGGGGTGAGGTAAATTTTCGGGGTGGGGGTAAGGGAGGGGGGGGGGAGGAAGGTTTCGTGGGGAGGCTAACTTAAATTAATTTTTTGGAGGTAAAATATTTTTTTTTGGGGGGGTAATTTTTTGCGTAATTTGGGATTTCTGGCGGGGTCAATTTGTAGCCCTCACCAAGACGGTTCCGAGGATACCAAACTCGGTGGGTCTACGACCTATGTTGGCCGAGATAGGATTGGGGGGTGAGGTAAATTTTCGGGGTGGGGGTAGGGGAGGGGGGGGTAGGTTTTGTGGGGAGGCTAATAGGCACTATTTCGGAATAAGGGTGGGGGAAGGCAGGGGGGGGGGGCTATGGGACAATTTTGGAAAAAGTGGGTGAAACTGAAAAATAATTCTCTAGTGCTGCGCGCGCACCGTTACGTTACCGGGCGTTACACTTTTTCATAAGTGACTCCCAGCCGCAACCTAATTTAAGACGTTGTCACGTCAAAATAAAATAAAAAGAATAAACATTAAATGTTTACGTAAGTGGAATAATTCATACATGATTAATTAATAAGCATGGAAGTATCTAATACCTAAAATAATTACGTATGATTTGTCGGAAGAGCACAATACGTCGGTATTGAATAAAGCTAGGTTAAGTCAAATGATTCACCATGTAATTTATGTGGTTACAGCAACACTGTTAACTGTTATCAATGCACATATTCACTCTAAACAATTCAACGTTCACACGTGCATGTTAACTAACCGAATTATGTGATGTCAATAGAACAAACGCTCCGGTAATGGACGTGTATGTAATATATTAAACTGTAGCACAACACGGAATAATAACACAACACAAATATAAGCAGAGTAAAGTATCACAACTACGAGTTTTTGTCTAATAACTGGATATTATTTTGTAAATCAATGATTCTTTGCGATCACTGTTTGTTTTTGTGCGTAATCTTAGTCCAAGTGTCGCGACGCCTCGTGTGCACAACTATACGGTTCGCGACCAAACTGATGACTATTCTTCCTCCGAAACGTTGTATCATTATGAATCACAATATTATCATCATGTTTGCAGAATAATATTACGAGGAAACTATGTCTAATGATTATTTTATCAAATTACTGACCGTTGATAACACTTCCATTATAAGATCACGACTGTGTTATTGGCGAGGTAGGTAGAAATGCCACCATTTCCGAGCCTGTATCCATCACAACGTTTAAATTGGTGGAGACTGGAAGACCTATCACTATGAGCGCCACAAAAATTCTATTATAGAAACAATTTAGTGAGAGTAGATTTCAAGATTCAGGACTCGAACCCATGACCAGCCTATACATGCAGCCATTAGACTAATGACTATATAATAACAAGAAAAACGATGAATGTAAAAATTTCCACTGGCGTAAAATTCCTAGTCAAATAATTAATGAGTAAACACTAAATTTATGAATGCCTTACACGTAGACTAAAGATGAAGTAATGCGTCTCACGCAGCGAGAAAGAATGCTATTGTAAACACAAATGTTACTTTATTTTATTAATAATGCTGATCTAAGCACTCATGTATGTTGTTCAATAGTTTAAACCGCGTAAACGAGTCGCATAGAGCTGGTACATTAAACAACTGGACTGTAACATCATGTTTAAAAATATTGAAAGAATATTCGTTCATACTTCATAGTATAAGTGCTATGCTCCTATACTAACATTTTTGACGTGACAACGTCTTAAATTAGGTTGCGGCTGGGAGTCACTTATGAAAAAGTGTAACGCCCGGTAACGTAACGGTGCGCGCGCAGCACTAGAGAATTATTTTTCAGTTTCACCCACTTTTTCCAAAATTGTCTCATAGCCCCCCCCCCTGCCTTCCCCCACCCTTATTCCGAAATAGTGCCTATTAGCCTCCCCACGAAACCTACCCCCCCCCTCCCCTACCCCCACCCCCAAAATTTACCTCACCCCCCAATCCTATCTCGGCCAACATAGGTCGTAGACCCACCGAGTTTGGTATCCTCGGAACCGTCTTGGTGAGGGCTACAAATTGACCCCGCCAGAAATCCCAAATTACGCAAAAAATTACCCCCCCAAAAAAAAATATTTTACCTCCAAAAAATTAATTTAAGTTAGCCTCCCCCCCCCCTCCCTTACCCCCACCCCGAAAATTTACCTCACCCCCCCCCAATCCTATCTCGGCCAATATAGATCGTAGACCCACCGAGTTTGGTATCTTTGGAACCGGCTCGGTGAGCTCTACAGATTGGCCCCAACCAAATCCCCAAATTCCTCCCTCTCTCCCCTAAAATATTTGTCCAGGCATAACTCCGTCATTTCTTAAAGTAAACCCCCCGTGTTTGGAGTCAGAGGAATCGTCTTGACGAGCTCGACAATCGAGAGCAGGCAAAATACGATTTTTCTTATTGACGTGACAACGTCTTAAATTAGGTTGCGGCTGGGAGTCACTTATGAAAAAGTGTAACGCCCGGTAACGTAACGGTGCGCGCGCAGCACTAGAGAATTAGGCGCATTGAATCGGCGCATGCTTGTGTCTCTGTCTTTGTCTTTCTCGAACGTTCTTGGCGTTGGAAAAACAAGAAAGCGTCACAATACAAGTTCACACGTGTGGTTAAAGTATCGTCAGCTGTGTCTGTAGTGAAAATATGGAGTGCTTAGATTCGTCATTACATGTACAATGTTTTAGTAAACAAAATATATTTCTATAGTTAAAATTTGTGCAATTCTTATTTTCATTCAATTCCTTGTTCCTATTGTGCAATTTAATTATATTCATATCAATAAATATTCTACCGAGAAAAAGACGTTGTCACGTAAAATCTTCGCCCGTAAAACCGACTTTACAGGCAACCATTTTTTTATGAAAAGGTGATAAATTAGCCCATATGCAAGGTACGGATCGATTGTGAGATTGAGAGTGCATGAGCACAGTCTACCAGCCTAGATTATTGAGAATTAACGGACCTTTTTAATACTTCATTAGTTTATAAGCAGTGTGTACTGTACCCATGTACAGGTACAGGTCACTGCACAATAAATTTAAATGTAACATAAATTTCTACATGTAATTGTATAGTTATTTAAAATAAACTCGACATACTTAAGCTGTAGGGATGATGTTAAATAAATGTTTTACCTCTTCAAAAAATCATATAATATGGAAGTTCTTGTTAGAATATACGTCCTTCACCGTCTAAATACTATTTAATTTCTCACAAAATATTTTTCTAGAACGTCCATACTCAAGTCGTTAGAAATGCACAAAACGTTTGGTAATTGCTAAAAAACGTGTGGCGTAAAATCGTGTTTAATTCATTTTTAATGTAAGGTGTTTAATATTGCGCTATGAGCGTATTAAATTGATTCGACAGTGTATTAGTGGCCGATAAAATAATGTTAAATTGACAAAAAGCTTATCACAACACGTCTATTGTGTGCACAGTTCCTATATTAGTACAATGGCCGTAGGCTTCCGTAACGCGCAATTTAGGGATTTTTTTCACGCCATTCATGGGCTACTACGCTTTTAATAATAAAATAATAGTTGTCTATAAAATTATATATCATAAACATGCTTCGGAACTAACGAATATTATATTTGAAAAATAAGTTAATTATTGAGGAATTCTAATGAGAATAATATTATAAAAATATTAATTTCTCAATGTCGTTTCAATTTACAGATATATTAGCATATGCAGTGTGGTTTGAGACATGATAATACAGGATATACAGGTAATACGTACAGAGCCTCAAGTCAGCAGATCGCACCATAATAATACGAGTATGAAGTTATATTAAATTCTTATACTGACAAACAAAGAGTATGGATGTAATGAGCGAATAAGATATAATTTAATATTGATATGGCAACCCAAAACACTACGACGTAAAATGTTTAATGAGGTATTCATTCTCCATTTAACTAACGTAATCTGTGTTATTCGTTATTTTTATTTATTGTTGCTAATGGACCTTTTGTTCATTTTAAATAATGTGTTAAAATTTATCTGCACATACAGCAATTACGTATTTAATTGTATTGTCACAATTCGTACTCGATTTTGCCAAATTATACAGATTATATTTTATGATAATCTTGTCATAAGATTATTTATTCACTCATATAGTTTTTATGGCTGCCTCGGTGGCGTAGATGTACTACGGTACGCTTGCCAAGCTGGAGTTTCAGGTTCGAATCCCAAGTCGGGGAAAGCGATATTGGATTTTTCAATTCATTATCTATTTCTATTGAATGTTGTTGTAACGACTTATTGATTTTTAAAGCATTTTAATGTGTGTAGCTTTTGTTATTACATATTTAATTAAATTATGTACCTACAAAATTTTCCATTTATCGAGTAGCTGTTTAATTAAATCTGAATACAAAATGACACAGAGCTTATTGTTACAAGCCTATGATTGACACACAGATAGCGTATTTACATAAGGATTCCTTTTATTCCGTTCGGGAACTGAATCCTTAAAAAGGCAACATTAAATTAATTGCCGACCATCCAGTTTCTTTACACAAGTTCTTAGTCTAAATATACATATACCAAGTAATTAATGTGTTAGCATGGAATGTAAAAAAATGTTTCGGTAAAAATAACCTCATGTCAATTGTAAACACTAATAGACGAGAACTTAAACAAAAGAATACAATTTATAATAATGCAATTACAGAGTTATATTATTTTATTTTTATTCTTAATTTGAATATAATTGATAATAAGCTTCCAAATAGGATATTTATTCAAATTTTCAACATAATATTAAGTTCTAAATTAAACTTACTTTTCATAACTGCTTAATTTGAGTAACAAATATCGCAGTGCAGATGTTAGACGGGATCAATGCTCCGCAGTCCGCACAGTCATTTTTCACTTATTTTAGCTCGGGCTCAGGAGAGATGAATAAACGCTGGACTATCCATATGGCTATTAACAAGGCGGCGGTGTGGTCGTTACTGAGCCCAAATTTAGATCAAATTCCAGCCTAGCCAGACACCAACGCAGCCATCTCCTCTTTTTAACACCTAACCGAATTAATTCAATGCATCAGCGGTTTGCCTGTATTGGAGGACACGAGAAAGCACTAGGTATTATGGAGTTAGACAAAACATTACGTACGCTTATTCTTGGTACTTGGAAAGTTGTTTTGAACGATAGGATTTTTTACTTTCTGCCATTTTTCAGATGGTACTACTTATTTTGTATTTACGATTTATTTTTGCACCTACTTGCACACATGACCGCACGTTATGTGTAAGTATTGCATCGACTGTTACATGATTACATCATTAAAGGTCAGAAGACTAGTACCGGTACCGTTAAAACGAACAACGTTGTAAATGGCAGTTTCTCTTTGTGCAACAGAAGTACGTATAGGCTGCGTCTTTGTAGCGCCGCGGAGAGACACCACGCGTGACGTCGCATAAGCGGCCGAGCTCCGATGCCTAGCAGCCATGGCCGGATCTACATAAGGACTTTTTAGCTGCAGCCCAGGTCCTTGTGGATGTAAAAGGCCTCAAAACTTTTTGAATATGTTCATTTAACGACATTATACTGTCATATACGTCCCACTAAAGAGCACGGGCGTCCTCTACAATCGAGAGTAAGATTGAGAGTGGTTAGGTCATACAGTCCACCACGCTGACCTAATGCGGGTTGGCGGACTTACAAACCATAGTTTTTTGTTTTATTGCAATGAATGACGAGACGAGCAAGCCGTTCGCCTGATGGTAAGCGATACGACCGCTCATAAACAGCAGCAACATTCCACTGCGCTCGTCATCCTGAGACATAAAATGTTAAGTCTCAATATGTCCAGTAGTTACTCTGGCTACAATGTCCTTCAATCCGAAACACAACAGTGCATTTACGCAGTGTTGTTTCACGGGAGAAATAGACATTCTTATAAAACGAAATTTTAAACAGCGCTAAATCTTTAGGAATAAATAGGTAAACTTTACAGTAAACCTAGATCGCACTGCAATGATACAATAACAATTAGTTGAATTATTAGTGGGCCTCTGAGTTGTATTAGCCCAGGTCCCCACAGTTTCACAGTCCGCCCCTGTATCCAAGGGCTGTGTCCCATGCTGCACCCAACCCGCGACACTCGCCATTTAAAATATCAAACTATCGAAAATACTGCCTCGGTGGCGTAGATGTACTACGGTGCGGTTATAAAGCTGAGGTCTCGGGTTCGAATCCCGGGTTGGGCAAAGTGATATAGGATTTTTCTATTCAGTATCAGCCCAGAGTCAGGAATTTTTGCCCGATATGGCGATAGGCTCGCCACCTATCACATTGTGGGACGGAACATACAAGGCGAAATGTGGGTGACCTCGCACCTCTGCCTACCTCTTCTGGAAACAAGGCGTGAGTTTATGTATGTATGTATGTACTAGCGAAAATATGTGACTCATACAGCCGTGTATGCATAGCCGTACATATGCGTGCCAAACAGTAGTGTTAATGCACTGTTGTGTTTCTTGGTGAAGGAATTTGAAGCCATATTAAATACTCTACATATTGAGACTTAACATCTTATGTCTCAGGATGGCGAGCGCAGCGGAATGCCAAGCGTTGCTTTGTAATTCAAGGTGGTTTTTGGTTTTGCCATTGTTCATGAGTATCGCTTACCATCAGGTGAACGGAAGGCTCGCCACGTCATTCATTGCAAATTGCATGTTATTTTATGCTTCCATTCCTTCCTGGAAAATAATATCAATTTTGGTACTAAAAAGATTTGTTTCTTAGACAACACAAGTTTCAAAAAGCCGATGGTTATGTTATGGGCGATTATGTATTATTCAAAAAGTCTGTAATACCTCGATTTACAAATTCAATCATGTTTATTCATTACTAGAAACAATTGCTTTAGGTAGTAAAAATTCTTACGTTTAATATGGAAAACTGTTTTTTTTATGAATTGTCTCCATTTAAAAGAATTGTGTTAAATTTTCAATACAACTTATCGACAATATTCAAGTTGAGTCGGTATAAACTGTAAACAATAGGCCTTGTTACAATACATCTTAATTCCCGAAACTTATAAGGGCTGTCTGTAAGGCCCTGGACGATTATAATTGGAACAAGTTTAATTAGCGATCCCCTATTTTTGTTATAATAAAATCTCATTGAAAATTAATGATTAAAATATCATTATACTGTTTTCATGGTATTTGGTTATCATCCGAATTACGGCTTTTGTTTAAATCTCAATGGTCGGCGTATCTTGTTTCGGCTTATTTGAATTCCGAATTCCAGTTAATATAGCCAACTTATTTTAAGTGATAATGTGGATGGTATTCAAAATATGTAGTTATATTAATTCATTCATAATTCACAAGCTACCACGTATTTCCATTATGGTATCAGGAAACAAAAATACCATTAAATTGTAATATTGCAATATTCGCAGTACAAAATTAATTACAAAATACATGTGAAATGTTACAATTTCGTTTTGAAAACAATTTGCGTTTATTTAATCGCTTTACGATTTGTTAACTGGCAACTCGCTGGTAGCCGCGTGAAGCTTTCTAATACATAGCCGCTGTATTCGCAAATTTTACACTCGCATCTAGCAACTCACTTTCAAATCCACAACATGTGGTATAAACCAATTTTCAGGTAATAGCTTCGTTCAGTAGTCATAATATTCAACCAAATTTCAAAATTTCAAGAATTGCGGTTATTAATTACGACATTTTAAAGAATTCGATAATATGATAGACGACAAATCAAAAATATACATTGCTGATTACGCGTACATACAATGCTCGCGAATGCCAAGTTCCTACGCAATGCATACGACTCATTTTTGTTATGACAACAGCGAAAATTGGCACATGTTACGTAGTGTTGTAGTCTTGTACATAGAAACTATATCGATGTAGTTATAGATTTCGTATACTCGTAAATCAGTTTTTAGTCATTTTAAATTGTAGTAACGTTTGATAACGTTGACGAACTATCCTTATGTTCTAATTTCATACCTCTGCCAATATGAGAACAACATGTTTTTGTGTCTGAAAATACATTATAATTTAGTAACTTATTCATTTATACGTTTCCAAGAGTGAGTCGATAAAGGCAATAGGTAGAGACAACTAGATTCCTACAAAATCCAGTACGATTTGTTCTAAGTATTCATTTTCGTGAAATGGAAGACAATAAAAAATCTGGATCACAAGTAATATACAAACCAAAAATAATTACGTCCAACGCTTATGGAAAAACTGTATCATGGCGATGAAATAATTAAATATTGTATGAAAAATCAAAACCACTGAATCTATTGACGTAAAAAAATCGTAATTTGATTATAATAATTGCTTATATGTGCCTTTCCAATAATAAAAATCGTTTCGTCTTTCTCCATGATTCGCTTTCAAGATCCTTGAGGTCGTCGGAGAACTTGAAACTAAGAATGCCCTTGCACTCCACAGTATTCATGGACAAATCATTTACTGTCCAAGCTGTCCGACTATGGAACTCTCTACCAGCTGAGTTGCGACGGGCTGAAACACTGTCGTCATTTAAAAGAAAAGTCAAAGAACATTTCCTCTCACAACAAGAGAGTAGCTGAAATAATTTGTCCATTCTCTTCCTGGTATATTTTACGATAGGTATATAATATGTTTATGTATATGTATGTATTATAGGTATGTTTGTATATGTGTATGTATATGGATATTTATATATATTTTGTGTGTTTATGTTATATTTTTAGTTATTAATTGTAGATGATTATTATTTCTTTTACGCCTTAGACTGCCCTTTCTATCTCCTGTTAGTATATCCATCCCATGGTTGCCTGTAAGAGATTACCTAGTGTGATAAGGCCGCCACTTGTACTATTATTCTTATTGTATAATATCTTCATAGTATTTCTGTACAGTGCAAAAAAGAATTAAATAAATAAATAAATAAATAAAAATGTTAATACCTCACACACAGCTAAAAATCTTAAAAATCCTGTACATATAGATTTGTAAAATAGTATACAAATTAAAATGATTTTTCAATACTAGTCTCATTTATTTTCCGCCCATTGACATAATACTAATGAAATAACTGTATCAGAAAAAAACTATTAAGCATATCGATAAAATAAATTCCGGTCTTATAACAAAGACATATTTCCATAATTTTATCGATACTTTAAATCGACTATTCCAACCTTTATGTATTGGATTTGTTGAGGTTTTGTGTTCCGAAAACGACGACGCTGGTTTTCATACAATTTGACGGCTATTGCCTTTCTAACCATATTCAACTGTTCTGTGGATACAATCGTATTAGGATGTGAGTTAGAGACACAAACGGATAAAGGTCGAAACGCTTCAGGGCGGTGTGAAATCTTTACGGAAAACTGCGTTAGATTTATTTCATGTGGCCAATGATGCCGAGTAAGGGTTGAAGGACATGCGTAAACTGAACGCGCGTATTGAGTGTGGAATTTCATAACATTGGGGAGAACGAGGTCTTAAACTCTTAATTAAAATGAATTCCTCGGAGCGAGTTACGTTCGTAACGATCCAGTTATAGGCTATTAGCACTGGGGGCAAAACAATTCGTATGTGCACGCAACCGCCGCGCGGCTCGCCGACTACAACCTTTACCATACATCAGGAAACTATTTATTAGCGAATACCGGGCGCAGATTACGCTGCTTTCATTTGTAAATAGTTCCGATTGCATTAGAAAAATCATGTCTGTTATCCATAAAATTAGTATCAATTTTGTTGCTCTATAGTGACTTCCAATATTTATATATTTATTTATTTATTTATATATCACCTTAATCTGATGACCAGTGGCGTAACTACACCATCGGGGGCCCGTGGCAAAATTCATCAAATGGGGCCCTTCGTAATGTAAAAAAAATAACATTGTCATTTCGTTATTATGGATCTTTTCTAAGGTGCGCGGTGGCCTAATGGTAATCGAACCAGACGCGGCGGCCTACATTATTCATAGTGGTCGCGGGTTCGAATCCCAGGGGACACCTCTGACTTTTCGGAGTCATGTATGTTTGGACAGTCAATCACCACGCACTATGGCAGTGAAGGAAATACATCGTGAGGAAACCTGAATACCATAGTGATTTGTAAGAATTTCTATGGCAGCTTAGTCCACCAGCCCGCATTTGCCAGCTTGGTGGATTATATGGTCTAACCACTCTCAATCGTACTTTCGACTGTAAGGGAGGCCCGTGCCCTGCAGTGAGAAGTGTATGGGCTGATACAGTACAGTACATAATAATATATTTTTATGACATGGCTTCATATTTCTCATAGTTTTTTAACATATATATCTTTATCAGCCCATATACGTCCCACTGCAGCGTATGGGCTTCCTCTACAATCGAGAGTACGTTTGAAAGTGATTAGGCCATATAGTCCACCACGCTGGCCTAATGCGGGCTGGTGGACTTACATACCGTTTAAGTTCATGCTTTTTAGACTTTAAGAAACCGCACTTTTAACGCATAAATGCCATCATAACGTCCTGCTCATCTAGTTGGATTTAGTGTTCTTAATGCTACAGAAACTGAAAAGGTCGTTTCCTTAATTATAAATATAAAACTCTTTAATATATTCCATCTTTTAATACTGTGTCTATTAAAAATATTTTCAGACTTAAGTATTTTATTTGGCCCTTTGACTTTTTCAACAATTTCTCTAAATCAGTATCACATTTTCTTAGCAACTCACCAATATCCAAAAAAGTTCCTTTATTACAGCTATCATCGCCAAAAAAATGTTCATTATTTTTTTATATGGATTGTTGCCCCTCATCTAAGTAGAAAGTCCAGTGTACCCGCCATTGCTCATACAAAAGACAAGCATCGCATTTACAATTTTCCAGTTGTCATTAGCCTCAACTCAAATATTTTGTTTATGCATCATCAGCCTTTTGTCGTCCACTGCTGGACATAGACCTCCTCCAAATTGCTAAAATTTACTCTGTCTTCGGCTTGTCGCATCGTCAACCTTTTGCAAATCATCACTCTACCAAACTGGAAGGCGTCCTAATTTAGTTTAGCCAAGACGCAGTCTCCACTTAAGAACTCCTTTACTCCAACGGTTATCGGTTATTGGACAAATGTGACCAGCCCACTGCCACTTCAGCTTGCTAATCCTGCTTCCTATGTCTATAACTTTGTTTCTCTGTCGGATAAGTTCATTACTTATAAATGGTTTGAAGATTACTAAATTGTGTTGTATATAGGCATAAGATACTGTTTGTTTTCCAAAGAAAATAAAATAAAATTACGGAACTTATCCTTCAAAGAGACACCGAACGTAGCACACTCCATAACTCGCTGAGCGACTTTGAGCTGGTGGACCAGTAGTACAGTGAGTGTCCAAGTCTCAGCAGCGTAGGTCATGACAGATAGGACGCCCTGGTTGAAAACTTTCGTTTTCAAGCTTTGTGGTAAAGGTGACGAATACTTGACGTAGTTTACCAAATGCTACCCAGCCCAGCTGGATCCTCTACATCCTTCTCAAAGTTGTTTCTACCTAGTTAAAGGGTCTGACCCAGGTAGGTGTATGGAAACAATTTCGGCCTGATGGTAACATACAACGACAAGTCTTGGATCAAGGTAGTGGTTGATTACTTTAGTTTTGGCGAAGTCAATTTTAAGAAATATTCACTGTGAGGCTAAAGCCAGACTATCCAGCATCTGTGGCAGCTCCTCCGGCGATTCCGCCATCAAGACTATATTGTCAGCCAAACGTAGGGGCGTTTGTTTACTGTTTTATTATTTATTGCCACAGTCTCTTAAGGAGGGACCATTGGGCATACATTGACCTTTCTCAATCACAAATCGACTTCACATCGACAATTTTTTTAAATACACTATCTTTCCTATAATTATGGGGATTTAATATTTTCCACTCCTAAATATGATTCAATTTCATATTTACTCGTTATTGATGATCTTTTGGGTCTGTATATTCATAATTTTCGGGATTTGCTAGAATATAATTTTTAATTTCGTTATTAATGTTACATTATTCTAATCTTACACCCTGTCGGACTTGAGCCCGAGGCCTTTTCTGGCTAAGGCCCTGTCGGGCCTGAGACCCTGTCGGACCAGGGCCCTGCCGGGCCCGTGGCATTTTACGCACTATGCCACCCACCTATTGTTACGCCACTGATGGTGACTTCAATGTAGATACAAAGTATTTTTTTAAATGTGGCACATTATTTCATTTTTAGACGTAATTGTTAGGTTTAAACTTTAAATGTAGCCACGGTTTATGGATACCTAAAGTATATCTAGTATCTAGGTATATCTAAGCAGCTCTGCCTACCCTTCTGGGATGGACTGCAGCGCCATATATCGACGTTTGGCCATGAGGTCAAGAGTATGGATCGAGAGTTTTTGTGGTCTATCTGGACGAATATCTTTTTGATATTCTGAGTATGTCAATGGGGAGTATTTGCCGTTATTCACTACGCTTGGCAGGTGAGTTGACGAGCGCGAGTCACGGAAGGGAAGGTTGAGTGACTGCATTAGCTCGGGAGCCAAGGACGCGTACTAGGAGCACCTATTAAAGGACCCTATCACATCTGCTTCACGATCGTTTAATTCATATTTCTATATTTTCTTAAATATTACGCCTTTGGGTTTGCTGTCGTTTAGAAGTAGAAAATCTTTAATCGTTAAATATTCAATGTTGAGATCTATGGTCGAGATCTGTGGTTGAGATTATGTGCTGATATATGATGTTTGAAAAATATGCTCTATCAGGTTCGATCAAATTTATACTAGATTTCCGATAAGCACTTCAAAAATAGCTCATAAAATATTGTGTAAATGTATTATATATATAAAGGAGAATGCCCATTTTAGTATAAAAATTACTATCGGTGCGAAGATTGTTGTGCCATGATGAAACCTACTTTTTGTGTACGGAAAAATATATCTAATATATAAAATTCTTCTGTCACGGGGTGCGTAATCGAACTCCTCCGAAACGGCTTGACCGATTCTCATGAAATTTTGTGAGCATATCGAGTAGGTCTGAGAATCGGCCAACATCTATTTTTCATCCCCCTAAATGTTTAAAAAATTAGGGGTCCAACCCTAATTTTTTTTTTATTTTTTAGACAAAATTTTTAATTTCTATTTTTTTATGATACAACATACAAAAATACATACAATCCTCAATTTTCACCCTTCTACGATCAACCCTTATTTTTTAATAGCCATTTTAGTAATTTAATCATTTTTCCTCTCCGGTCGAAAACTGATCAATCGTCATTTAATTAGTTATCCCCGCCAGATGTCTACAGGTGATTATCAATTTTGAGTGTATTTTGCACGATTAGTTAATCAAGTGATTTTCATAACCTCAAAAGTACTCAACACGTGGCACGAGCTTTCACCAACAACAGCTTTTGTGTTGTAAGTATACTTTTTTTAATTAATATCGAAAATGTTGCTGGAAGCGGTCAAAAGATTCGGTAGAATTTAATTTTTATTAAAATTGGGCAAACTTTTTTTTTTGTTATCATTTTTTTTACCATTTCTAAACATAAAAAATCGAAACCACTGAAGTTATGTCTATGAAATTTTATATTATAACTCTTTATTACCAACAAAAAGTATTGGCGTGCAATATTTTTTGGTAAAACAGCATTTTGGTGCTGAAATAAGAGAAGGAATATTGGATGGACAATAAAAAACTGCTAAAGTTTTTAATGTCAAAAATTCATACGGAAATCTTTATATGTTTATGTATATGGATGCATATGGAGAGAAGGGACATAAAGTAAAATAGGTACCAGAGAGGGGAGGGATAGCTGACAGATTTGTTAGGATGAAATGTAAATGCACGTTATAAAACGGGATGGATAATAAAGAGAAGGGACGGGACGGATTGGGAAGAGACTGAACAGGCGGATGAGACGGGATTGAGCCGGACAGTAGGATAGCTACGTCAAGTTTAGGCATACAAGAGTTTATACGAAAAACAACATGTATTTGGTCATTGCTGTGGAGTGGAATCAAAAAATATATGCACCCAGGCGAAGCTGGGTCGGGCCGCTATGTTTATGTATATGGATGCATATGGAGAGAAGGGACATAAAGTAAAATAGGTACCGGAGAGGGGTGGGATAGCTGACAGATTTGTTAGGACGAAATGTAAATACACGTTATAAAACGGGATGGATAATAAAGAGAAGACACGGGATGGATTGGGAAGAGACTGAACAGGCGGTGAACGGGATTGAGCCAGTCAGTAGGATAGCTACAAGTCAAGTTTAGGTATACAAGAGTTTATACGAAAAACAACATATATTTGGTGTGGAGTGGAATCAAAAAATATATGCACCCAGGCGAAGCTGGGTCGGGCTGCTAGTATTTTATAAATATAAACATAATTGAGACCCAGGACCGGAGTTCTTGGAGAATAAACTTGAAGCACAATAAAAAAAATATGTACGGTGCTCTGTGAGCAAAATGTAAAATTTTACGAAAATCAGGCTAAGAGATAACAATTCTAAAAAATATATATTTTGGTTCTTTTGAGTTAATACAGTCTCCCTTTATTAGATTTTCTCATTTATTTTCCATGTACAGACTTTTGAGGTGGACAATTCCGACAAGATTGATACATAGCTTCCATGTGAAATGTTGACAGTAGATGAATGTTTTTAATCACTTTCTTTACTTTTCACAAATTCTTGTGTGCCCAGGGCCCCGTCATAGGTTAAGACGGCCCTGCCTATTCTATAGACATAACCACAGAACAGAATTCAACTGTTCTGTGGACAACCGTATGATTTTTAATGTCGCCCAGGTTTATATACTTAAAGTAAAACTAGGTATATATCTCTACTAGGTCTAAAAACGAAGTTATATCTCATTTTCAAAATACTTTTTCTCTAGTGAGAGGAGGTCATGATCCTCAGTATTGAGGTGAACGACGCAAGGAGGACGAGGGAAGTACATATATCTACAAAATACAAAAAATACAAAATTACTTTCGTCTACCGCAAATGCAAAGTACCTACTCCAATTAGATTTTATTCTAGCAGGCCAACTGAAAATAAAATCGGAGTAACGATGACAATTAAATAGGTAGCCGAATAGTTATGTAGTCGCCGCGCCGCGCCGCAAAGGTGGCTAAAAGGAGGACACGAGGTGCGGCCAAAACGAAAGGGGTAGTGAATGACGGTACCACAACTGATTTGCGTGTTAATATGCTTTTAAAATATATCATGCTCTGACACATTTGGTGTTTATTATTGTAAAGACGGTAAAAGGAAAGATGGACCTTTTTATGGTGAGTGGTCATCGACATCTATAAAAACCAAAACACCTGTAGATTTGTCGGTAACTTTGCTTAATCCTTAGTTTTTAAATTTTAATCAGGGTGGACGCTGTGTTCATGAAGGAGCCTAGTACAAAACATAGGTACAAAATTAAGTTGATTAAAATTATAACACTCGATTCTCTTACGATTGCTTCACTCAGTTTACGTTATATCAAATATAACGTAAACGTTAAAAACGTAAGATTTTTATAACAAATTATAAATGAACTGCTTTGATTTAAACCAACTTGTAACTTTTGTAATAATCACTATATTGTAAACTGGTTTTCAAAAGAGCAACATTAGAGTTTCTTGCCCGTTCTCTAGTGAAAACCGCTTTCCGATCCGGGTGGTAGATAAAAAATGACTGAATTCACATGATGTAGAACATTTTAATAAACTATGTTCATTTAATTTTTATTTCATTTTATCCATTATAAATAATTTCTATTAATAATTTTAACTCTCCGGAACACTAGATACATATAGGGCAAATCTAACGCTGGGATAGAATTATGAAATGTAAAAAGATATCATCAAGTTTCATATGAATAGACGGTAAAAATATTTCCCGCGCCTTGGCAGGGCGGAGACATTCATCCCCTATTTGATTTAGGGATCTTTTCATATCTCTGAGTGGAATATATGACTTTTCAACGTGTACACACATAATAAGCTTTTACAATTTAATATTGGTAATTTTCGCCGCAATATTATATTTATACGACGACATGCATTTTTCGGTACTAAATAAAGACTCAGTTAAGGCTTGGTGCATGGGAAATCGTTATATGTATATGCGTCATTAATATGAAATCAATACATGTTGACATGATAATAATGACTGAGATAATTATAATATGTATGCGTATATACGGGTATCACGTTTCAATCTCCAGTAGACAGAATTACAACGAGTGCATACACATCGCAGCCTTCATATTGTCCAGAAACTGCACAAAATGGATAAGGTCGGGGATAAATAGAGCTGTGTATCCGAAGGCAGGCCGAATATCGTGCTACATTCCCGGAGTGCCCCCAAACTGTTCCTCGTGCATTGTACCTCCGATATTCATTGGATGAGTCACCGTCGCATTACAGTACGTACGCCTTCCGATAAATGCTTTCGCAAATGCAGTTATAATTGAAAGCTCCTCCTGCATAATGCCTAGACAGACAAAAGGACCATCAGACTATTCACATTCAGCCGTCCACTGAAGCAACTGATAAATAATATCAAGCTGTTATTATAGTTTCCATCCTGCCTTTATGAGTTTAATTCAAATAGCTTCCAATAAAATAATTCTAATTTGTTTGCAAGACTTAGAACAAAGGTACGGTAAGGTAAGGTAGGAACAAAGATGATTAGATTAGGGAATAATTTTGTTTATAATTTTGAGAGATATACCAAAGCTATGGCAGATATTGTGCTAGTTATTTAGGTAGAATGAATATCCATTGTAATGCCACAACCAACAACTTTTTACATGACATTACAAAGATCATCACAGAGCTATAACTTCAAATATAAATTAACATATTTGTATACTTGAACTTACTGTATTGCTCATTTTAAATGGAAAATTGACACTAATTTTATGTTGTTGGTAGCAAGCTGAATAAAAAATAAAAGGCGTTAGTGGGGTTGCGTTCAGTGAGCGGACAGAAAAGGTGCGGCGGCGCCGCCCGCGACCGCGTGTATCTGAACAAAATATATCCTCTGAGAGGAACTGGCATAGCACTCCATTACCACGCTTTATTCATATAAATAATAATAGAGAATTAATAGGTTAATAAGTTCTTTCCGGATAATATACATGTCTTATTCCTTGTATGTGAAATTACGCGGGACTTTTTGACTCTACACTTTAAACTGTAAAAAAACATAGATAACGTAAATAATCGTCTCTGTTGGAATCAAACCCGCGGGTCCTCTTTTTCAGTAGGTTCTATCATCCGATACTGCTTCGTGATCTAATGTATCTATAAAAATAATATTAATATTTATATTAAATTGTAATACGTTAAAAATGCATTTTTAAGTAACTTCGACCAAATGTGAATTATTTTGTTCCGTAAAAGTACAGCCATTTCAATGGATCCTTTACTGGTGGTAGGTCTCTCATATGTGAGAGATCATCTGGGTAGGTACCACCGCAATGTCTATTTCTCCCGTGAAACAGCAGTGTAAATGCACTGTTGTGTTTCGGATTGAAGGACATTGTAGCCAGAGTACCTAACTACTGGACATATTGATACTTAACATCTTATGTCTCAGGATGGCGAGCGCAGTGGAATGTCGCTACTGTTTATGAGCGGTCGTATCGCTTACCATCAGGCGAACGGCTTGCTCGTCTCGCCATTCATTGAAATTTAAAAAAAAAACACCTTAAATAAGGCGCGACCAGGCAGACCGGAGCTAATTGTGCCTGAAATGTATCAAACGCATATCCACGGCACACTAGCCTACCCTCGAGGCCTTAGGCTGGCCGTAATTAAATCAAATCATGCACAGACAGTACCGTCTGCCACCTGCAGTTTGTACATGTAATCTCAATATGATTTGCACGGTCATGTAAGCTTTTGTTGGGTGTGGCGGAGGGCTACCACTCGCGCCGGACGGCCATGATATGTGTTCACGATTTCAAACACGCGGCCCCCAGGCCCCATTACTTAATTCAAGCGCTCATATATAAAAACACTACTCCAGATAGCATGTTTCAAAATAACCCTCCACTATTTTTTTGTTATATGACTCACAACTGTTAATCGTACGTTAGTGTTTAATTACGCGTATTTCATTTAAATACACATAACATTGAGTGACTGAATTGGAATTTGGATGCCAACAAATCCCGCAAACGTTTTCATGAGTTCGGGTCAGTAAAGGCTTTTAATATTGTTCGTAACACCTCCGGATATAAATTGAAAAGGGAAACATTTGCACGTCACGGATATTATATTAGTGGTTTAACAAAACTCGCTGCAGGACGCTCTTTGTACATTTCGATGTAAAATTGTTATCCACTTTATAATTCGACCCTATTCACGGCGTTATCGAAGGTAGCGCCATTTCACTATTAATTTAATGTTGGAATTTAATTCCAATTATTCATAGCTGAATTGAGTTTCCTATGTGCAAATAAATATTTACGTTAGTGATGAGAACACGCTACTGACGGGTAGTGTAGTGTAGTAGAGTCTAGAGTAGAGGTAAGTTTATCGATAAACTGGCCGTAACGCGATAGTGCGATGTGAGATGAGTTTTGAATCGCTTGGTGTGGTAAGGCGGTCGCTGGTTGGCAGTCGCAGTTGCGGGGCAGGGTGGCGGCGCGCGCGGGGCGGGAGCGTATTGATCGGCGCGGTGCACCACCTGCCGTTGCAAGTCAGGAAATTCGCTTTTCTTCCAATACAACCGGTCTGATATTAAACCGAATTGGCGTTCCGTTTCCGCTCTAATAAATGATATCATTTGGTTTGGCGAGAGATTACTACTAATCTGAATATTTGCGAAATTCTACACGACAACGGTGAGAATATATCACCAATTTTCCGCCCTCGCTCTATGTTCGCTTTGTTTTCGTAAAGGGCATAGATTTTGACACGTGCTTTGTATGTTGTGATATGATAGTGTTTTTATTGAGTTTTGTAAACACAAAAGCCGGTTTGTTTATCACCCGTCAACGTAAACACCGCTGCTGAGTGCAATAATTGCAGAAAATCGGACTGAATGCGATCAGCGTTCCTCTTTCTCTTCGTAATGCAGATAGCTGAATGGATACCAAACATATTAACATGAGTCCGTACCAGGACGTTCGTGGCACTCTGTTAATACCCGTATTTGATATACGTTTGTTTACTGCAAATCTGCATGCCATCAGGTAATTAAAATGTATGAGTACACATACTGTATATGCATATAGTTTATGTTGGCTCTATACATCCACTTTAAATAAACTATTTAGTATAAACGTCACTATAATTTGAATATATCGATAAAAAATATTACCAACTGAATGTTAGTCATCGCAACAAAAGCGGGTATTACTAAAGATCGTATCAAACGGAATAAGAGTTTATTTATAAAATGTATTTTTGGATTTCACTGCTTTTGCTCATCTATATTTTGTCTAGCTTTTGTCGATTGATGTCATTACATAGGTGTGGTTTAATTTCAGTATGGAATAGGCTACTATTTGCGTTGACTATTCTAACAAAATAGGTGTTATTAAGCGACGGATGTATGTGGAACGTGATGAATGAGACATACACGTACACGCACACCGCCTCATACTAATGTTTTACGAGTGTGCCTGAAAATCCACGCGAGTAATAGTGGATGCATGAAATGGGTGGGGGTGTGCGAAAAGAATAGTATGAGGGATAGAGTTGGTCGCGCCGGCCGACCAAGACCTTCAACTAACGGTGCTGTTGACCTGCTAACGATTTATGTAACGTCATGTGAACATAATCGAGACTCGAGAGGCGCCGGTGTCGACCTACCTCGCCGCGTACCTCTTCATTAACTCGTCGATGACAAGTTGCGACAATCGATTTTTGTTTATCCACGGTGGATTTTTCATGCCATAGTCATTATTTCCTGTTAACATCAGACTCGCAAGGACTTTGCTGTGGATATTTTATCCCGGCAAAGAGCGCGTAATGCGGCAAAAGAGAAATAAAAATCACTGGTTAGAGTCAGTCAGGGTGTCGCTTTGGCGGAGGGGTTTAGTGATTAGTCTGATTAAATAATCGGTATAAGTTCAAAAGGCTCACCCTTTGAGTTCTGAACAATTGTGATTCAAAGTGATCCGCCGTTCGTAATAATGAGTGACACTTCGCTAGTCGTTGACCAGCTACAGTCGCTCCGACATCCGCGCATTGTTTTAAATTGCTTTGTCCTGAGTATCTATTGAGATGAATCTTCACTTCCCACTTGCATTCAAATTGACCGCACTGCATTTACATTGGGTAGAGTGATAGTATATTAGGAAGTGCTGGATATATATAATAAATACGTTTTTGCGAGTAGTACGACTTGGTGGAAGAGTTGCGAGGTGAGTATCGGCTTATCATAATGTGAGGGACAATCGAGTTGATTGCGGCAGACTTGATGTGCTTAATGGGTCCATGCGGGTAGTGCATCTCGCAGTACAATGGTGCAAATTAGTAGGATCGTTCCTTCCGGCAATGTGCACAAGGTCTGGGTTCGCCGGGTCGACGTCCTGCGTGACGCCCGCGCCGCCCCGCGCCACCCCGCGCTACCCGCCAGCTGTCTCCGCCCGGTTATATTTAGACCGGATGGCGAGCTCTCACTGAAACAGTTTCTCCCCTCTGTTTGCATAACGTACCAAATTGTTTGACTGAGTGAATCCTTCAATGCGCAGCGACGATGGCGAAGTGGCCACGTTTGCATTGTCAACCCGATTTCGTAGGCGCGCGTCGAAAGAGAACGAGTGTCAAAATGTCCATCGGAACGAAGTGGTGAGGAATTTTGCCGTCGTGCTATGGGTGTATGGCCACGTATGGCGGCAGACATAATGTTAGGAAATCGAAGGATGGGCTATTGAGTACCAAAAAGGGCGCGCCGTTAGCGGGCAAGTGCACTAAGATGCAAACGACGCCCGCGCCGAGGCACAGTTAATTACACAATACCGTATGACATGTCGCCGCTCGCGCTCGTCGTCCACCACGCACGCTGCAGCACATAATGAACACTTTGTTTACACTTATCGACTGTCGGCTGTCGTGTAACCGCTCATTGGCGTGAGAGAATTTTAAAATTATTGCCAGTTACACGATATAGGACAGAGTCTTCCAAATAATCATTCATAAGACAGCACACAATATAGATGCTTGTAAACTTGAAAAGTTGTCTCTTATAACTAAACTGGTTATAAATCCAACTGCTACTATAAAATATGTAATCATGAATTACCAGGTATCGTGCCGCAGTCAAGGAGATCTCAGTCATTTCTATTTATAATAAAAGGCCAGTTGATATCATAGTTTTGCAAAATATTGTTAATGAGTCCACTATGTTAGAGAATTATAAATATGAATCGTTTACAAGTGGAATGTACAAACGGTACACGAAACAGTAGACGATAAAAGTTTTCGTCGGTTAAGTACATTGTTCGCGCAAGACGAGGGACACAATCTAGGTGCCCTTAAAAATGTTGCTCTTTCAGAGTTAAATAGTGTGAATGGGCATACACCTTTGAGGGGAGCCTTTCAAAAACCTAGTCCTTTTGACGCGGATTCTCCCCGATGCACATCAATAGGTACATTTTTCAGCAGTCATACATGCGCCGCGCCGGTTAGAAGCTTAATTTGCTTTTGTTCGCGAAGTCAAAACATTCATTGTTAAGTATTGCTCGACGAGTGCGTTCATTAAAAATTGTACAACTCACCCGCTACACAACGTTATTACCGCCGCTGCATCTTAATATTGTACCTGAAAAATTAAATACGCATTATTTTAGTATAAACAAATGCGGAACACTCACCGACCGTTCCAGTCGGTAGATGAAAACGAGCGCAACTTTGCGCCTTTGTATACCAATGGTATAAAATTAAATCGGCCTGCACACTTTGCTTATGGTAAAACGAGTGTGGGTTGCCATTCATGGAAGTGGTAGAAACATCCAAAGCGTGTGACCAGTTCTTTGATCTCTTGCAGGAAACGCCAAGGTAGACGTATAAAATAAAGTTACACCGGAGTAAACACTCACCTACACCGCAACGGATTACAAACAAATTATTTGATACGCTTAAATACACACGTTACACGTAGCTACATGCATGCGTCGGGAGCCCCTTAAATAGAACTTGGTTATTCTCGGCGTCTTATTTTTCACTCCCACTATTCATAAGATCCCGTTCATTACACATGTAATCGTAAATATGAGTAATGTACTTCCTCAAATCCAATCACAGGAGACATTCGTTTTATTCCGCTATAAGTAATTAATTATAAACATTTGTTGGAATATTTACCGCCTTTTTCACACGTATTGTACGGTCAATACAAAATAAAATAATTTTGCAATGATTCCAATAAAAATATTTTCCATTCTATTGGATACAATAACGCGTTTTATCTGTTATATTCAGATGTATCATATTTACACAAAAACCTACACAAACATTTCATCATGTTTTGCGGCACTACACGTGACGTTATCCACAAGGACGGCGTGTAAAAATCGAAGGATTTCCGCTTGTGTGATATGAACATCCGTATAACTCTGAAAATAGATGTAGCTTGAGGGTTTAATTATGTTCAACCAACTCCGCACAGAGCTCGGTGCGATTCATTTCGATTTTATTATTTGATTTATTTTCTAACGGCATCATCTTTTGGCATATACGTTGGAACGTTGTGTTAATGTAAAAGTACGTTATAGGTTGGGATGAAATATACAAATCAAAACGGAAATGCCATGCCTACACATGCGCCCGCGCGTTGTATTTATCTACGTTCTAAGTAACAATCTGATTACATATTACTACACAGCTCACGGTACAAAGGCGGTGCATCCACACAGGCCGAATATCGCACGTAGCGTAGGATGATTGAAGTCATGTGACACAATTTGCACAACACGCTAGGAACTCAATGATGGGCCTTTACACAATTACTACAAAACAGATCGAGCGTTATTACTTCCAATTGTGTTTTGTTTTAAGATTTTACATTTTATTTTAACAATTTTGTGTGGAAAGAAAAGTGTCTCAAGGTCTTTTGAAATAAAATAATTGATTAATGAAAAATTTTGTCTAAGAACTAATTAATTATCCTCATAGAATAGATATGACTAGTTTTTGAATTGAAAGAGGTGAAATAGTAAATACCTACTATACGATGTATCTACGCGACAAAGTTGGCGCGATTGACAGCAAAGATATTGCAGTCATATAACTATGTTAATTAAGCGTACAATTTATCATACAAGTAATTACGGCAATTTTAATAGGCAACGTTGATTCACGCCGAACTAGAGATTTCTTAGAATTGTCACGTAGGAAGCCGTTTCCGTGACTATAGATATCAGGCGAGATACATGCAGTAGGCTAACATATATTTTATGGCCACAAAACTCGTAACGGAGAAACGCGTAGGATACCTGTCACCGCCCACCCTCGCGTCGGCTGTCGGCTCATTTCTACTTATATATATTTTTTACACGCATTTTATAATGGGGTCAATCGGTTTTATTCTCTTTTCACAATATTTTTACGACTTTAAGTAAGATTGTGTTTTCGGATTTCAACATCATTTATTCTGTCGACTAAGCTATATTGTCTTTACAAGGTAGAAAGCTTCGATGACGAGTTTTATGTAATAATATTTCAGTTCTGAACTCGTATGTGAAATAATTCCATATTTTTATCTTATACGTCGTCATATTTACAAATCACCGCTCAAAAACGACAAGTGATAAAAAAGCGTGTCTACCGCTTCGATGATTTGGTAGAGCATTTAGGTAAAGTACAAAAATAAATGAGTAGCAATGGTTTAAACAAAACAAGGTGAAAGCTATTTAGATATTGAAATATAATAAAATCAGGAATTATCATGTTTTACAATACTTCATTTCGAAAAAATACTCCATACGTACCCTTTTGCTTAATTTAGTAACATATGGATTGTTAAAATTATTCCTTTATAATGGCCGCTACGTACGAATAATTTATGCTTCATATAGTCCCATTCTGAACAAATATATACACACTAATTGTGAATGCATAATGTAACCAGACTACCCGCCCTCCCCCTCCCCTACCAACAATGACTGTGTAACTCTAAATATTCCATTCATCTGTTTGAAATTTTTAGTTTTGCCGTCCCCACTATATCTGTTCCAATTTTAATAAGTACTTTACATGGGAATGCACTCAAGTCGCTCTTGACAAAAATGTAAATGTTACCAACCACAGGGAAATCGAACAAAGAAGTATGTTTATGAGAATATTAAAGACAAATAAATACACCCAACAGTCACATATGTAGTCTTGACCTCACACTAAGATCTAGTCTTGTGTCGTGGGAATCAGGAACTACGAGAGACATTACCATCTCACAAACGCCCAGACCCGAGATAAATACTTGTGGACCACACAAACATTTGTTCCGGTGCCGGGATCGAACCCGTGGCCTCTCGTTTCACAGTCGGTGTCTAACCAACTGTGCCACGGAAGCTGTGAAGTCATACATTGTTTACACAAAAATGATTATGACTGTGATTTATTGCATATAATAGTATGTATAGTGCAACGAAAATTGTAAATCCACCAGTCAGACAAGATCTCTCGCTGCTGGAAACAAACCAGGCTGAACTCAAAACGAAACACTCCTACTGTCTTAAGGAAAGGATTTCCATCACCGCGTACGGCGTGGATATGAATAAAACATATTCTATCGTAATTTTTGGGTCTATATCGTTTTGTAAGTGTTGTTAGTCATGACTTAGCATGAATGGGAATGGGCAGCCTCGTCCCGGGCGGTACCACTGTCTCCCAGGTAATCCATGTGAAGCGACAATTTTGCTATCGCGTTTCGTTCGATAAGTGAGATTGCCGGCTGCTGAATACCTCATGCCTCTTCCCATCCTTTATTCTTCCCGCTCCCCTCCCGATTTGATGGGCCTGTAACATATCCACGATCGAAGCAGTGATCAATTATCATCAGATGATTTGTTTGCTCGTTTGCCAGACCAATGCAATAAAAAACAAAAAATACATGAAAAGTGTCACCCATCATGCTACAATATTTAAGCCACGATGCCAAATACGAATGGCACCTTTATTTACATTGGCCGACATAGTCCAGATACGTCTTCTGATAAATTTAGTATATTTGCTCTTCACTTAAGCCGGCAAATATACACGAGTTCACACAGGCCGATCGGACAACGTACTTCTGCGTGACTTTAGCGAATAATATGTAAGAAGGTAAAGTACAATGTCCGCGTAATGGTGTCATTTATTCTTCAATATACATGATCATTTTTGAGGTCTAGCTAACAGTAGTTGTTGGCGTGATACCAAGCCTGCGTAAGTTACTTAGCCTGCGCATTTGTCATTGTGTGTTGAAGGTCACGCCGTAAACGACTCGCGGATTCCATAACAATATTGCAAATTGCGATAATAATACTGTCTGTCTTTTGTTTTTAACCACACAAAGGGTCAGTAAAGAGTAAGCGAAAGACTGGAGTTCAAGGGCAACGATTTCTGGTCACTTGTATTTCAGACCAGACGCTAATGAAGCCAGTACGAATGGACTCCACCTAGACGAAGTTACTTAAGTAAAATTTCCGATAGATCAATAACTAATTTGTTGAGCCATCGGTTATTAAACTATATTACGATTTTAATCTGGCGTTAGTCAGGTAGCGAATTTGCGAGCAGGTGGTATTTCAGCATTAAAAATGTGTAAGGTTTTTCATTAAAATTTTGATAACACTCAAAGTTCCACGAAACTGTAGCTCACCGATATTGTAAGTTCATTAATTTTCAATTAATCACACACCTGATAAAATATTTTATTAAAATTCTCGAACATTTCAATTTAACCTCGTTAATAACCCGGGAATTTCGGCAAATTTTTATTCACTATCAGTTTAAAGCCTTTCGGACGCGTGGCAAATTAAAAATGTGGTTGACGACTAGCCCCTAATCCAAGCTAAACTAACATTGGTGGTAAGTGATACTTGCTAATAGTATGTGTCGCAAAGACTTTTGCCTTACAAGATAACGAACGTCAACCCTGGCATCTAATTTTAATAAATTATCAAATCTTGAACCTCACACAAATCACAACCCATACCATTGGCTAATTACCATTAGTGTCTAGTTAGATTACGTTGCATTTATAATCAGGTGCAATAAGGTAACTTTGTCGTGTCTATATTAACCATACACATTAATTAAGCTTAATACTGTTGACGTAAAATATTTAATATTAACAACAACGTTTCTATCCTCTCGTATGTAATAAATTTGATTAGGTAAGTAAAGGAAGAGTGCAGCACACAGGAAATGCAGGAATTGATTACATTTTCCTCAAAGGCTCGGCGACGGATATTGGATTAATTTCATGCCAGCTTATATTTTGCAACATTTTTGTTTAGTCTTTGTGGGAACAGATAAAATGACGATCCCAGACTACAGCTTATATCCTTTTCTCATTGTTTTTCTTATTACTGAGTCTGTGTTACTAATGCTCATGATACCCGAACATAGAGTAATCTTTGTTTTTATTATGCTGCATCACCTAATTCTCTTTGGCACGGTGGAGCATTCCTATCTTCGGCAGTGTGAAGCATTCCTATCTTCGGCATTGTGATGCATTTTTATCTCTGGCATGGTGGAACATTCATGTATTCATGGCTTCGTGGAGTATTCATATCTTTAGCTTCCGCATGAAACATGCCAACGGTCGAGCAGATTAGTTCCGACCATGTGACTGAACATCAGCCTCTCGGACCTTTGCCCTCGATTTTGCCAATTAACAACTTATATACTAAATTGTAATATAAAACAAGTTAAGGATTACATTAATAAACAATTGACAAGACAGATTAATATCCTTCTGGGAATAATATATAACATAAATTCACTTGTCAAATATCACTTGTCATTTATTACATAGCCACCACACTATCGTCCAAAGATTAGACCTACTACTATTAATGTATTTTGATTTTCTGAATTCACAGTATAAACACGAGTTAATTCATGCTCATAGACATACTTTAGGTTAGAACTCAAAGTTGATTCTATTACCTACCTCATATCTTTTTATTTATTACTAAAAGACGCATTTGCGTTTTTCTACGAAATACCAAGATTCTTTAGACACGTAAAGCGAAGTGCTAACATGAAATTGTCGGTACAATTGTATCAAAGGCGATTGTCGTCAGACACCATTCTAAATTCTCCTGAACAGACTCTCACTTTACCCAGCCCTTTAAAAAACCATTAAACGGAAATAAATCCCAACCTACGTTATGACTTCCATTAAGTTACGAAATTTGTATATAGTGATTTGGAACCCCTCGATTCAATTTGCGCGTCCATTAGCTTCGAAAAACGTACTGTCAATTTTACCAACGTATGCCTGTCGACATTTGTAATTAGTTTAACTTAAAGCAGCGTTGTGCATGGCACCACACAGGGAAAGCTACCTATAATGCATAATTAATGCAATAATATGCAGAGGCACGTGCAAAGCCTACACATCCGTCATGCTATGTAGATGCGTAGCGCTATCTAGGCGCAATCAATTCCCTACTGAGTTGAAAATGGAAGCGTATACAGCAATTACATCTTGATTCGACGTATGACGACAAACAAAATATGTAATGTATTATTATATATTATATGGATTAAACACTTTTAATGAGCGTTCTGAAAAACGTTTTGGGTGTTCGTTGAAATTGTTTTCAGTCAAAATTGTTCAGAGGATTCATGTGTTGTGCATTAAAGTTGAACTACGCGTTAAATATTAATATATTTTAAAATTACTTATACAACAACAAGGGTTCACTATTAATTTCCAAGCAATTTGTGTTTGTAACAAGTACAAAACTCTACTCGAAACTTCCACAAACATATTAAAAGTTACAATTAATACATGACATTGACATTTATTCCAACGAAAACTTTATTTCTTAAGGGCAATATTATTACAAACTGAAGAATGAACTTTCTCATACATGATTTGAGTACAAAAATTGCATTAAATTTAAACTGTTATATTGAATGCGCTCGTCTGACTAGAAGCCGATGGGTTAAAGCGGCATTCTTATATCTTATATCACTCTTAGCAAGGTGTGGCGTGCATGTGTTTATAGTGGTACGGGTGTTATCATCAAATTGTATCTGCCGAGCACCCTTGAGATTTTTGAGGGGGAAGAATATGCAATAAGGATGAGTACGTCCTCAGAAAACGCACTGTGATCCGATCCAGACGGCACAAAATGCTCAGGAAGCAGCGTCTGCATTATTCACAATGCGAGAGCACGACGCAATCAGTCCACACTTTAGACCACAGCGGAAACGTCACGAAGACGTGCACGCTCATGACCACTCATCATGAGGCTTAAATAATTGATAGCGATCCTCGGCTGAGTGCACTGAATCGTGTAATGCACTCGATCGGGTATATGTCTCCCCCATTTGTGAATGATTGAGGTTATTAACAGGATTATTGGCCCCCTTCTCCACATCTCCCCTAGCTTCAGGGGTTGTGGCACTGAACTGAATACACCATGCTATCTGATTGTTGATATAATTGAAAATACACAGTGCGACAGCAATGGATTCGGAAAATACAACCTCACAATTCAATTGAACTGCGAAGAGCTTTGTGTTGCGATTTTCTTTAGCAAGTATACATATTCAAGACCAGTGCAGAAAGTTACTTAGCCGTGTACATAAGTTAGCTTCTCTGTCTGCAAGCTTAGGAATTGCGATATCGGGGTTTCTCCTTAGTGAAAATATACCAATCTAACACACCTTCGAAAATTTGATCAGGTGTAGAACTTTCTACTGCAAATTTAAATGTAATATAATATTTTATTGCGGATTACGGTGAGCGTTCACGAGGCGGGAAGCGTTGTAGTGTTTCGCTTGTTGTATGTACTCATACACAGTAAAGTTAAAGCTCCACTTAAAGCATGGGTCACAGGAGCACGATCTACATCAGGAACAAAAATGCCGTCGTGCTCTACGGTCCTGGCGGCTTTAGCGAACACCCCTCTTTGAAGAAAGAGAAATTACTAGCCTTAATCGAAGTTATGCAAAGTATTCACAGACCTAAAGAAAAGACCTAATTCAAAAAATTTGACCACATATTTAAAGTACTGAACCAACTTACCACAGAACCTACTAGAACTATTTTGTTTTATTGATAATTTCAACATTGCAAAGATGTCTTAAAATTTAGCTTGACCTGTTAGTTATTACTCATTCCATGTTATTAACATTAACATGGAATGAGGATGGTAGGACAGTATGAACCCCAAAGGCAAACTTTCAAATGCATTAACAGTAAGAAATTACATTGTAACACTGTTTAACTTTAAACGGAGGCACTATCCCAAGGGAACAAATGTTAAATCGTTCACGTCACAGCCACAGGCAGGGACCGTCTCACGCCTCACCTACTGGGAACACAACCCTAGAAATGACGGGCTCAAGAGCAGACACATTCATCTACTATGCAAACCGCATAGTCCAACATTGTTACAAGATCGTATGCATCGCATTCACTGACAGAACAGGCATCGTAGACACTCGCCGTTATCATTCCTGGAAATGATAACCGTGATTATTCAGTTTAATAAACAACGTTCACTATTATCTGCTTTAATTGTTCCCAGAAATGAATGGATCCTGTTGTTGCTCCTAAGGACTCAATATGTCCTAACATAGGTATTACGCTAAGATTAAATGGGATAGCAAGTGTCGGACTCTTCGAACCCGCAATATCCAGAGCCGATACAAATATTTGAGTATTACGGGATTTCAGCCGTTCTACCTATGAATGGTAGTTGTGCACTCTCGTTTTTTAGCTGTCTGCTCGTCGTGAAGCAAACATCAGTGAACGTTTTCATTTCTACCTTTGTAGCATTTCTCCTTTATCCATGACGTTTATTTGAAACGTTTTAGATTTTAATATTGCCGAGATGTCAATTTAAGAGCAGATGTAACTATCGTCGACTAAATGTTTTTCATCAAACAAGTCTAAAGTTTATTTATTCGACTGTTGTATTATAACAAATATGAATTTAATTTGATTATTTTGTATATTTTTTTCTTGTTGCCTGGAATATGAGCTCTACGAAATATTGTGATGATTCACGCACATTTATTAGGTATGGAATCATTAACAACATTAAGTATCGTCGCTCATTTTGATACTAGCTGTACGTAGGAGCGTGGAATTTGTAAACATCTTGTTTATTATTACAATCGGCAGTCTATGTTTATATTGTGAATAATCAATATTGGCAGTAGGTAAATTAGTCGATGCATCATTATCTTGATACCTACTTTTTTAAAGTAAGATTCCAAAAATGTCGAGGGGCCTTTAGATTTGTTTGTTAGAATTGTCTTCGTCATAACGTTCATGGGTAACGATTTATTTGGTACCTTAATAAAAATTTAAGCTATTTTTTTCTTGATCTTTAAAGTATGTACTTTAGATATATACTAGGTATACAGGGTATATCAAGACTGCTACCGAAAACGAAGCCGGGTGGTAGTTTAAGCGACTTCAGACACAATGCAACAGAAAAAGTTGCAAAAAAAAGCGTCAATTTTTTTTTGTTATTTTTTTCCTATGACCATTTTTGGGTGGTAAATACATTTTTTCCTAAAATAATAGTATATACCCTTTTATTTATAAATACTCTAAGGTATAAAAGAGTTTAAATTATTATTTTAGCAAAAACTATGGATTTACCACCCAAAAATGACGATATTTAAAAAATCATAAAAAAAAATTGTCGCGTTTCTAGGCGAAATTTTTAATTGCATTGTGTTTGTAGTCACTAAAACTACCACCCGGCTTCGTTTTCGGTAGCAGTCTTGAGATACCCGGTATATATAAGTCAGTATATATATATATATATATATATATATGTATATATATATATATAGGACTGATATATACTGATTATATATATATATATATACATATATATTATATATATACTGATATATATATATATATATATATAATCAGTATATATCAGTCCTATATATATATATATATATATATATATATAATCAGTATATATATCAGTCCTACTTATCGGAAAATATCGCATAAGAAGACTTGACTTTACTTTCTACGTACATGTTGTACGAAAACACACTTCCGCCTAAATTTCACAGCTGATTATCTTAATCCAGCTGGTAAGGATGGATTCCCGAACTTCCAGCTCGTATTGAAATACAATATGGATGAGGGCATATACAGTCTTGAATAAGCTATTAGTTTGTAGTCTGATGTCTCTTCATAATAATATCAACGATTTTTCCTCTACATCGATTTGTAATAAATACAATGGTGAGTCAGAACTAGTATTATTAGACTAAGAGTTAATCCATTGATAAGTAATGAATGTTGTATTGTGTTAAAAAGTCGGTATCTCTCGGTTTTTCTTCTAGACTTCGCTTACAATCTTTTGGCATTTTATTATATTAAACAATACTATAAGATGGCGAGTATAAATGTTTGTTATTTATATTAAGAAAAAATATCTCAAACAATTCGTTAAATGAAAATCCGCTTGTTTTTGTTGACAAGGACTAGGAATAAATAAGTTCTGAAGGAGTGAGAAGCGGTACAAAAGCGAAAGTTTCACGCACATCAAGTAGGTGTAATTTAAACTTAATATAAACATGGATTATATTGAAAGTACAGTAGGTTTAAGTTTAAAACATAATATAGGCACTTTACGATTACATACCAATGGTAATAATGGAATATTTAAGTGATTATGTGTATGCTTAATTCGGCACTTTATTCATTTTAATGTTATCGTTTGAACAAACGAAGTGCAGATAATACTAACGCAGTCCATTAATTATAATTTGTCTCTTTAAAATGGTGGTTGAACCAATAACAAAAAGGCATTTATGTTCAAAAATACATTATTATTTATGGAAATATAATTATTGTTCAATACTGATGACCGCAAATATTTAATATTAGTACATACAAAGAAGTAAGTTAATAAATTACCTACCAATCGCTGTAAAACCAATCAATTCGTTTAGTACTTGTATTATATCTTATTGATTAATTATTTAATTATCCTCTTATTGATTATATTGGTAATATATATATATATATATATATATATATATATATATATATATATATGTGTGTGTATATATGTATGTTTATTCGTCTATAAATGTATATAAGTATGTATATACAATATGTATTTATATGTTTTCATTTCATTTGTCTTTATTTTACACTGCCCTTTCTTTTTTTCCTACTCATATATCCATCCCATGGTTGTCTGGTAGAAATTGCCTTAGAGCGATAAGACCGCCATTTGTACTTTGTTGTTTTATACTGTCTCTAAACTGTTATTTCTTTTTACTGTGTACAATAAAGAATTAAATAAATAAATAAATAAATATATTTACAGTATTACACTAGAGTTGAATTCAGTATTTCGTCACTTTAGCTATACGTATTAGAAATCAAACACGATATTGCAACTTTCTGATAAAAAATATTTACTTGTACGATTATATACGAGGTCTTTGTCACTACAAGTAGGTCTGTAAACAATTTTATTTCATGTTACTCTCGCAGCTTCGCAAATTTAAGTATTATTGATACAAGAAAACTGGTCCAATGTCTCCGCTAATTGCTTTGTTTTAATCTCATTACAATATGACCTGGAATATGTATATTTAAATGGGTAAAAATTTATTTTTGCATCCATTTTTATGGAACAACAATAAAATAGACTTTTCTATTAACTAAACTTTAATATTAAGAATTAAGTTTAATCAACGCCCAATTAACCCTTTCACTCTCGAATTAATTACCATAGTCAGATAAGACCATCTAAGACATAGATGAAAACAAAAAAAAACACATTGAAATATATAACAGACTCATACAGGCACAATTAGGCACTCAAAACAGACAAGTCTTAAAGAAAATAAAAACATTTGATATAAAGTTTGAAAGATTCGAGCAATAATACACTTACATTGCGAACTTATTTGCAATTTATTTATAATAATATTTTACCGATTCCCTACAATAAACCAAATACATTGACCCACAGCTCCCGGAAACGTAAAGGTTCGATTACGAACATTTAATTAGACGGAAAGGTCGAGTACTACAAAATGTAAAGCACAGAAATTCCTCAAGCAATTCCCAGTTAGTAAAACGTTGTATGTGTGTCAAGAGGAGTTATGCCGAGTTGATAGCTTCAATTACATAAGTACTCTTATTCATTAGGCAAGGAATTGTACATTTACATGCCCGTTGCGAGCCTCGCGCAAAATGCTCCTCAAATACCAACCATTTTTAAGGATCGCTACGTACGAATTCGTTTTCGAAAGTCATTCATTTACTGCTAGAACTGTTATAGCGCCATCAATATTATTGTCAAAATTATTGCGACCATGATAGGACCATACAATTGACAAATGATTTTCGATCCATTTACAACGATACAGAAATGTAGTCTGCATTGAATAGAGTGTCGCAGAGTCGCAATTATTGTGATGACAGTCGCGTGTACTGTGTAGATGAACCACACAATGCGTGATTAAAACAGACGAAGGTACAATTATTTCGTATGTAATGGCCTTGTAACATATAACTCGGTGAATCAATTGAGTACGGTCGCCAGCAATTATTAACATAAAACAAAAGCAGATGTCGGCTCCGCGCCGCCGCATGTCGTCCATGGAAACTGTCATGGTTCTACCATGCAACATCGATTACTTTGCTCATATTCTTGCTACTATTGTCGTTTACACTGTTATAATACTTACTATTTATTTATTACGAAGAATTTGTGAAAAGTAGCCCAATAAAATATTTACAAATAATTTAACGTAATGTTTGATATACGTACTTATAATGATTAATTTAAGACGTTTTTAAATACAACTGCGGCCCCATTTAACAGCCCCGAATTTGATATGGAAGCTGGTGTATTGTGTTAGCGCTTTGTACTTTGATCTGGCGATATTATTATCTGCTTCCTTGTACAAATGTAAGTAATTAAGGAGTGAGCGGTGTCCGCGGCGGCAGCCGGCGTGCGGCGCGGCGCGGTCCGCAGTCTAGGCACGTGTTGCGCGGTTGTTAGAAGCCAAAACCGCCGGAAGGATGTCCCACGAGTGCGGGCGTGGGCTGCATGCATCACGTCAACATTATAAATATTATTATACTCAGCTCATTATATTTGAACCTGCTAAACCTTGAGTTTATATTCTTTAAATGCAAACTAACAGGATTGCATGACATCAGGATTGTTTAAACGGACACACGTGTGTTCATTGCGTCATCGTCCTCTTATATAACACCGCGCTAGACGCTCTCCGACAACTATTCATTGCAAGGTCCTTGTTCTGCACGAACTTATTGCAACTCACCGCAGATATGTCTATTGTCAGGAACGTTAAAGTTAAAGAGTAAGGTCGAGAGTAAGTTCATCTAGATAACCGGCGCGGCGTCCGCTTGCCCCTGAATAATATTCGTCTAAAATAAGAAATAAAGAAAGTCAGTGGACGCGACCCAACAATCCGGATGACGGGCGACGGGTGACGCTAGACGAACTCCTATGGGAATGTAAACACATGGCGTATTATAATGAGGCTGGTATTGGTGGCCGCGGCTGCGCGCAGTGTTCGCTGTTGTGCGACACGACCAAATATTATAGCCACGTTTTCATCTGGATCGTAATAAAGATCAGCCGTGTAAGGAAAACGGGGTCGGCCAAATTAGAAAAAATATATGACGCACGTTTGTGATTTACTGCAAGTAAACTGTGTGCTATCTTTCGAGAAAGTGTTGTGCACTCGGACCGGGATATATAGATAATTTTATTACAAAACATTCGACCACACGCATGCCCGATAGTTCGCCGAACCCACACGATTTTAGCGGTCAACGAACAACACTCTTGAATGAATACTTCTTTTAGACCGCGTTCTACCCGAACCATCAACTAATTGAATTAAAATTTACAACACTCGCTTAAATTTGCATGGCGTATTGAAAATAATGATCGTTCTGTCGTTTCTCAGTTCGACGTAAGAAGAATAAGAGTGAGTGGCGTTCATAGATCGTGATAAAGCATGATTGCACACTTATAACCGCCAGCCTTTATATTTGACGCACACCTAGATAAAGACCAGTTATGTTAGTACAAGCCGAGTGCTTTTATATAACGAGCGCGTTCACATACAGAAAAAACACTGCTGTCATAATATTCAGGTTACCATTACACTTGTAATGACAGGAATATCTCATTTGCTTTAATGCGGCCGAATTAATTCCTGACATCCTATTAAAGTAGTAAGCTGTTATGAGAATACTGAAGTAACTGCTTGTTGGACTATCGGTTACAGACCTGAGTCGGCTGCCAACATGTTCATCGTGGTCGAGGGTTCAAATATCGATATACCTCTGTTTTTTCGGAGTCATGTGTGTATGATGTGTGAATAAGAAATTCCTGAGAAAACCTACACACCACAGCGCTTTGTCAGTATCCTGCACTAGGTCAGCGTGGTGGTCTATACGGCCCCGCTCCAATCGCACTTTCCATTGTAGAGCAGGCCCGTGCCTTGCAGTGAAACGTACATGGCCTGATACAAACATATATGAGAAAAGTGACCTTTCTATTAGCGGTAATAGTTGTACGAAAAATGGGTATGTGAGGTCAACGATAAATCTTCGTTAGGTTGTATTTCGTTGGCAGAGCTCATCATTATATGGAAAGGTATTTGGTGGATCGTATTGAAAGTGGTGGTTGGTGCAGTGAGGTGCAGTGTGGGTGGCGGGTGCAGCGCCTCCTGGTGCGAGGATCGGGTCCTCCCACGCGGCGCGGCTCGGTGCACTCGTGCAGCGCACTCCCTTTCACTTGCTCTTTAACATGTACTTGTAATTCGTACGTCACGCGGGCACCGTGCTCTATGCGACGCTGACCATGTCTGACTACTATACTCGTAAACACTTACTTACACAAAGTAAGACTTGGAAGTTAATTACTTGGTATTTTCTAATTACTAAACTAGACATTGTGACGAGTAGGCATAACAATATCTTAATACAAAAAAAAAAAACCGTAATACTCGTATAATTAAATGTAGGTACATAGTTAATGTATAACATTCAATTCCAAATTCAAATTCGAAACAATTCCTTACAATATAGTTTTTATTGTTACCTTAAATTGTGTAAATTATATCCGTATCGATAATTGCTCGCGTATCAGACAATTAATTTAGAGGCACATAATATACAGTGTAATTATTTTCAACTGGTTGTGTTAAGATTCTAATTTCCTTGTTCGCGGCGCTGTAGTTGTTAATGTTTAATTTAATGTTTATTTTTATTTGTATATTGAACGTACAAACAAAGGCTGTTTTTAGCCTGCATTACATCAGATGTAATTCTTTGTATGCAGTACATTTTACTCGGACGCTATGTCTGTTAGATAAGATTATAAAAGTTCTCTTAACAAACAGCACCGCAGACTTATCTGCAACGTAATCTAACTAACACATATTTAAGAAAACCAACGAGAACTATCATATTCTTTTATACATGTTTTGTAAAAATATTTGTACCTGCTTACTGTGACCTCGGTTTGTAAAACCAATTGTTTTTCGCGAAACGAGGGCATCGGGTTTAATTTCAAACTTGTGATGTTGTAAAGTTGAAATGTCACGTGTCGATTGAGATACCTACAAAACAACAGTTATTTATTTCGTTGTACAATATCATAAAAAACTTATAACTTAAGGAAATGTCCTGCAAAACCTGTAAAAATAATTTAACTGCAGGGTCAGTTTTTACGTTTATTTCGGATACGTTTCGGCAATATAGCCAAAAATAACTTTTTTAGCGTCGGTTCAAATATTGTTAAATGAAGCATATACCTGTTAGCTGCTGCTTGTAGGTATTTACATTTATTACGTAAAATAGAAAACGTCTGAATAATTAGAATATACTAGAGGGGAATCCGTAATGTATTGAGCAATAGTATACACATACAAAATTTTAGATATGTAGCGAATCAACTGGTACTATCAAATTGTCCACTCAGAGAGCTTTTATTTTCTACTAGATGTGCCCGCGACTTCGTCTGCGTGGAATTCAACAAAAAAGTTAATTAGTTTATTTAGTTTATTTTTTGGTTTTTGAATTTTTATTTTAATTATCAACTTTGTAACGAAACTATACCGCGATCTAATTCTACGGTGGCGCCATCTCTTAGCGAGCGGCGGTAAACTCCCGTTACACATTTATTTTCAGGTTTTTGTATTAGCTTTATTGAAAAATTTCTTTATATACAATATTTTGTAAATGAGATATTGATTCGTTGGTGGGAGAAGTGGTGGGATGCGCCCGACGTGACGGCCCAGTGGTGGCATGCGCGTGAGCTGCGCGCGGGCATTGCAACATTACTTTATTTTTCTGAAATAAACGATTTTTTTCTAAAATAAATGTAGCCTAAGTTACTCCTTGTTATATCAGCTACCTGACAAAGAAGTCCCGTCAAAATCGGTCCAGCCATTTCAGAGATTAGCCGGAACAAACAGACAGACAGACAAAAAAAATTTAAATATCATTTTCGGCTCAGGTATCGTGTATATAACGATATGTAGTAGGACATTTTTTTTTATTTTCACTCTTAAAACAGACACTTCAATTTTATTTATATTGGGTATCTCAAGACTGCTACCGTAAACGAAGCCGGGTGGTAGTTTTAGTGACTAAAAACACAATGCAACTAAAAATTTCGCAAAGAAACGCGGCAATTATTTTTTATGATTTTTTAAATATCGTCATTTTTAGATGGTAAATCCATAGTTTTGGCTGAAATAATAATTTAACCTCTTTTATACCTTAGAGTATTTATAAATAAAAGGGTATATACTATTATTTTAGGAAAAAATGTAGTTACCACCCAAATATGGCCATAGGAAAAATTAACAAAAAAAATTGTCGCTTTTTTTGCAACTTTTTCTGTTGCATTGTGTCTGAAGTCGTTTAAACTACCACCCAGCTTCGTTTTCGGTAGCAGTCTTGATATACCCTGTATGTATAGATTATTTTCTAACACATATGTGAGCCAGTTTTATATTCATTTTGGACTTCTACGGTCTACCACCTCGGACCTCCGCGTTAGGTGAGATTCGGTTACCCCTATGTCCCTTATTTTGTCATACTTACGCTAATAATTTTCAAAGGACTAAAATGTATTTACCCCTAAAAGAATGTGCCTAAAGGTGCACTTATTAATATTACAGGATTTCTTTTAAATTGACGTGATACTTTCATTTATATCCCCATAAGATTAAACTAATGTTGGTGAGATTTCACTTTTCCCCTCTCTGCTTACTTTATAATGATGTTGTTAAAGAATGCTCACTCATAAGTTATTTTAATTAATTCTTCTATTGATTTCGCTGTGAAGGACATTCATATTAAATTTATATTATCACAAGACGCTGACAAATCTATACTAATATTATAAAGCTGAAGAGTTTGTTTGTTTGAACGCGCTAATCTCAAGAACCGCCGGTCCGATTTGAAAAATTCTGTCAGTGTTGGATAGTTACATTTATCGAGGAATGCTATATGCTCTATATGATCATGCTATAACCTATAGGAGGGAAGCAGTAGTGACATTTCTAGCAAATACGAATTTTATTCGTATTTCGTGGTCCGATTGGTCGATATTCTAAATTTATAGTCGGAATTGAACATTTTGACCCGGGCGGAGCCGGGCCCGACCGCTAGTTATATAATATACTCGTACTTATAGTATATTAATTTACTTATTTTGTTCCGAAAAATCCATATTCTGGTTTAATGTTTTGGCTTTTGTTGGAATATAATGGTTCTTTGTTAACATTGTCTATTATGGCGTACCTCAAAACATTTTACCAATCGTCAAATAACAGTTATCGATAAAAATTTTCAACGCAACTGAATATCAAAGTGACACAATTCGATAACTTCATTAAACAACTTTCACTTTAAATTTGTTCATGCTAGGTTCTCTCCTGCAAATATTTATTATTTGACTATTCAAACATGAGCCCAATTGACAAATCGGCCCAACTATAGGTATTTTACAGTACTCGTGCATAAAACAATGGAATTTTATAAGGAAAAATGCTCAATGGCATGCAGTGTTCTGTCAGGCAACATCTCAATTTGAAGACAAACAAGTTCTTTAAAAATTATGCACCGTATTCGGCGTACCCACATTGACAAGGTGGCGTGGCGTCAACCACGGCCGCCATGATGTAATTGCGCATCTTGGATCTCTACATTCAAATAAGAATTCTTTTTTTAATTTCGCTGCCATAAACAAGCAAAATCTTAAATAATCTCTTTTTAGTTTTCAAATAGTTTTTGGAAGTGGTATAGCCACGCTGTTGTCAGTCATGACTCAGCATGAATGGGTAGGCTTGTCCGGAGTGGCAATATTATCTCATGGGAAATCAATCTGAAGCGACAGATTCGCTGTCGCATTTCGTTCGGTGAGTGAGATTGTCGGATGCCCAACACCCCTTTTCTCTCCCCAACCATCTTCCTTCCCGCTCTCCTTCCTATTTGATGGGCCGGCTACACATCCAAGCGTTGTGATTGTTCATGGGCTGCAGTGGTCACTTACCTTCAGGGGGGTTACTCTATAAAAGTGATACGAACTTCAATTGCTCGGATGTTCGACGTCCGGAGTAAGATATATGATTTCCACTGCTACAAATTAACACTATTTTCTATTATATTTATCATTTTCTCCGAACTTACACCTATATTCTAAGACGTTCCTCGAAAATTTCTCGACTCCACTCGGCCTTACTGGAGGAAATCTGTATTCATAGTTGAAAAAAGTCTCGTCCACTCAACGTCACTCAATACTTTTCTTTTCTCGAGGAAAGGAATCAACTATCAAACTCACACCTACATTTTAAGACGTTCCTCGAAAATGACTCGACTCCACTCGGCCTTAACTGGAGGAAATCTGTATTCATAGTTGAAAAAAGTCTCCTCCACTCAACGTCACTCAATACTTTTTCTTTCTCGAGGAAAGGAATCTTATGGAATACTTGAGGAAATATTTTCACTATGGAAACATTTATTATTTACATGACAAATTTTGACTGTCACTTTTCAAGTGAGCATAATATTGAAATGTCATATAGTTTTTGTTTTTGTACCTTATTAACCTTGTTATTAACACATCAATGACGTATTTGATGACGTATTTCCTCGACTCAACCTCACTCGAGGATCCTCTAGGAAAGATATATTTTTAACTAAGCATACCATTTTCGAGGATTCCTCGAATTCATTTTAAACGTCACCTCGACAGAGATACATGAACATGGATAAAACGAAGATCATGTCGAATATCCATGTTGTGCCCACCCCTATTGGAGTTGGGGGCTCGACTCTCGAAGTTGTAGATGAATATGTCTATTTAGGACAAGTGGTCCGATTAGGCAGGTCCCACTTTGAGAGAGAGGTCAATCGTCGAATCCAATTCGGTTGGGCAGCGTTCGGGAAACTTCGCGACGTCTTCTCGTCCAAAATACCTCAGTGCCTAATATCGAAAGTCTTCGATAGTTGTGTGTTACCAGTGATGACATACGGCACCGAGACGTGGCCTCTCACTGTGGGCCTCATTAAAAGGCTCAAAGTCACTCAACGAGCCATGGAGCGGGCTATGCTCGGTGTTTCCCTACGAGATCGAATCAGAAATGAGGAGATCCGTAGGAGAACTAAGGTTACCGACATAGCCCATAGGATTGGTAAGTTGAAGTGGCAGTGGGCCGGGCACATAGGTCGTAGAACCGATGGCCGTTGGGGCCGAAAGGTTCTTGAGTGGAGGCCACGTACAGGCAAGCGAAGTGTCGGACGCCCGCCTACAAGGTGGACGGACGATCTGACTAAGGTTGCATGAAGTCACTGGATGCAGGCCGCTTCCAACAGGTCATTGTGGAGATCCTTGGGGGAGGCCTGTTCAGCAGTGGACTTCCTGTGGCTGATATGATGATGATGATGATGACGACAGAGATAAGGTTGAGGAAGATTCGAGAAAACGTCTTAGAATACGGGTGTAACTCTATGATTGCGACGTACGATAGAGGAATACAACAATTTGTGGAGGCCGTGCAATAATCACGTGATATTTTATTTGGCATTTTTTGACCCCCCGTCCCCTTATGGTGAGATTTTGATTGCCAACTCCCCCCCTCCCCCTATACAACATTACGTGTATTTTTAGTACATATAAATAAGACTTAACATTTTTAGAATATTATCTTTAAATAGGGGTATAAAGTACCTAGTCAGGTCATAAATTCTGTCACATGTTTAATATAAAATAATTGAAACAAGTTTATTCATTATGTAACCATTTATATACCAAAATGAACTTAACAAAACATAGATTCTTATGACACTAAAATTTATTCAAAATGACCTCCGTGATTTTGAATACAGGCCTTCAATCTGCGCGGCCAGTTGTCTATCGCAGCACGAACGAGGTCCATGTCAATATCGGCGGCTGCCTTAATCAACGATGTCTTGAGTGACTCCAAATTGGGATGAGGCTTTGAGCACGCCTTTTTCTCCAAGTATTGCCATATCTTGTAATCTAACGGATTCAAATCTGGACTGGAGGAGGGCCAGTCTTCGTGCCGGATGAAGTCGATTTCACGCGCCGCCAGCCAGTCTTGTGTGCTCTTCGCTCTATGAGCTGGCGCCGAATCTTGTTGTAATACCCAGTGCCTGTTATTGAACATGGTATGAGAAACAGGTTCCACAAGGTTCGTCAGGACTGTATTTTGATACACAACTGTATTCGTTTTTACACCTTTCTCACAAAAATGTATCTCTGTTAAGCCCCAATAAGAAACTCCCAACCATAACATGAGCGAGGATGGAAAATGACCTCGTTGGACACGCGGAATACGGTTGCTCGCTTCTTCACTACTGTGTGCGTACACCTAATCATTTTGTTTGTTGTAGCTCTCTTCTACGGTAAAAAATTTTCATCTGAAGAAAGAATTTCCCGATATTTTTTTCCCGCGTACCACTTCAACAAAGCGCGGCATCTCTTCAGTCTTAGGTCCATTAGACGAGCATTCAAACGATGTCCTGTTTTTCTTCGATATGCCCGAAGCCCTAAGTCTTCATTTAACACCCTTTTCACCGTGGTTCTGCTTAACCCCATCTGAAGGGCCAACAGTTTCTGCTCACGTTTGGGATTTCTTTGAATTCGGGCTTTTGTCACTGCTGGAGTCCTAACAGACCGAGGGCGACCACTTCTTGACCTGTCATCTACACTAGAGTCTTCTTTGTATCGTTTGATGTAACCATAAACGAATCTTATGGTTATATTCAAATTTTTCAGTATGTCAAAAATTTGAATTGGCGCGTAACCGCAACGATGCAACGCAATAACTGCAACACGGTCTTCTTTAAGCGTCCACTCCATATTTAAAAATGAGTAAAATTCTAAAAAGTATACATTTTTATTTTCATGAACAATTCGAAATTCGAATTCAATAAACTTTTTTGTGGCCAGCATTCTCAAAGAAAAGTTTTTATTGTGTGACAATACTTATGACCTGACTGTGTATAATCCCTTTTTATTCTGAAATAAGGTCCATGATATAATAAAAGAATCGTGTTATCATACGAAAAATATATTATGTATTGTGAAATCTTACTAGACCCCCCCTCCCCCTTGTGATAATTCGTAATTTTTGTCCACCCCCCCCCCCCCTTCCCCTTCCGCATTCAAGCCTCACGTGATTAATGCAGTAAAAAATACCCTATAATAAAACTAACAGTTCCAGTATGCAATTAAAATAAGTAACAAATGGACTAGCCGGATATAATTTGTTAAATAACAATACAAATTATGTGTACAGATAATTACGTCGGTACATAACCGATGCGGAGACTATAATTCATCGCGAGATTATTGATACGAGATAACGTCACTTCCGGTATCGACTCGACCGGAGGAAGTGCACTCGCTTGCGAAACTGACACCTGTATTGTATATGTTACATTAGATAGAAACTAAACGATAACGTCAACTATCTATAAATGTAATATACGGATAAAATTAATCGATAAAACTATTTTTTTACGCTCTTTCTTTTCAAATAAATACTGGAGTTCATTTTCTTCAATGTATAACCATTTTATTGGCAGTAAAACATTAAGAATAAACATATCTCATAAAGTGTATACTGATGAAATAAACATAAAGTTTATGTAGGAAGCACACGCAATGTGTCATTTGAATTTACGCAAGAGTTTGCATTTAATCGCGATCCCAGACAGTATTGTGCGAACGGAACGCTCAACCACTCTGTAAGTATTTGTAATCGATACAATTTCACCGTCCTTACGCAGCCAATGTCTTACGCTTTTGTATGCGACAACTGGTCATGTAGCAGCGCCACTATAGGGAAAAAAGTGTCGTACATATTCTGAATTAATTTAAATTATATTATTAAAATTTTGTTATTATTCTTATCACGCGGTAAGTTAAGAAAATAGATTCATTTAAATAGTAGTTGCAGTAATCAATTTAAATTTCGAACAACCTAATGGAAATTATTTTATGTAAACGAAAAATAAACTAAGAATCGTCGGGCGCGGCAGTTTGATGAGTACACTTACAAAACCGTATTACGCGAATATAATGATTTGACCAATTTTAAGGGGTGTGTCGTGAGTCGTGACCTATTTATTTCTGGGTGCAGCATGCGGGTCATAGCGTCGGGCGACCAATACTGCTCATTTACTGTTGGTCATGTGTTTGAGAAATAAACGAAGGTTATTTTTTTGATTTTGTGTTTAAAATTGCTATATTGTTCTAATAAATCAAGTTATATGGTGTGTTTTTGTATAGCTTAGTGTATTGGTGTACATTGCTCTATTATTATTATTAGGCAGCAACTTTATTGTATAGTCTATATAAGTTTCGTAAAGCCTCGATGATCAGTGCGTGTTTCTCGCGTGCCTTCCAAATTGGATAGAGTATATCTTTAAAAGTCTAGGTAAATATAGGGCAATAGGCGGTGTTATCTCAAATGTATCTGGTGAGGCGGCCTCGTTCGTCGGTCGACGCCCTTGTGCGAGACGCTAACTAGCTTATCGCTATGCCTTAACTCATTATATAATTGTTATACATGTGCTTATACTTTCTCAGTTTATCGCTAGCCGGACTAAATAGGTCGTATGTAAGCCCCTATGGCCACGGCTTTACACAAGCCATAAAACTACGCTAATAAAAAGTTTAATAATGGGAATCGCTGATGAAATGCATTATATAGGGCTCCAATAAACTTACCAGGAAATTTATGCTGTCTTCCGTCGTTATTTTAATGTTAGAAAATAAAATGAATTATCAAATTATAACTTTAAGCTAATTTTCTAATATTATAATATGTTGTTATTTGTTTATAAGGAATTAAGTTTAATAATAATATGTAGATTGTGTTCCGGAATACGACATAAAAAATATAAATAAAAACATTTCAAAGCCTTCGTTCAATTATTTTATTATATCATCTGTAATAACAAGGATAAGTTAGATGATTTCAAATAACTTCATTGCCATATTCCTTTGTAAAACTTTTCGTTTACTTATTTCATTATCGATGCCAACCCGTACTAGGCCAGCGTGGTGGACTTTATGGCTTAACCACTCTCTATCATACTCTCGATTGTACAGTAGGCCCGTGCCCTGCAGTGGGACGTATATGGGCTGATATAGATAGATAGATTATCGATACCGTGTACCTTATACACTATACATGTACCAAATGGATGGATGGATAGATGCACAGAGCATTAACAAGCCACTTCGCTGCAGCCAAACCACCCGTGCCGCACACACCACGCGTAATACAGGCGACTATGCCATTGCTGCATATACCTCCAATGTAATTAGAATCTCCACGGAAACTCCATATAGAGACAGGCGTCCACAATCCACATATTCGCATGATATGGGACGCATCGCATAGAATTCTTTGTACAGGAATTCATAGACTCGTGCGGTCCGTACGATGCGATTTATTGGACGCACTTTTACGCATCCCTTTATCAAGAATACTACGATTTTTTTGATGGGATGCGTCCGATTCGGACGATCCGGAAATGTGGAGGCCTGACTTAAAGCTAAACTCTCAATGAACGCTTACATCTCAGGTGCAGTGTAAAACACAACCAAAAATAGAGCTGCATTATATCCACAGTTGCCGCGTTATCTCGCTTCGGCGAATAGCTTGTACTCTTTATTGATCGCTCAAAATTTCCTCACTTATTTTTGATTCGCGTACACTTAGATGAGGATCAAATATCTGTAGTAGATTGTTTAAATTAGTCGACTGCGCCCACAGACACAGTGCGGGATATAAGTCTGTTTCGATAAAGTTTTATTAGTTCCCGCATCCCGTATGCATCATAATTTATAACTATATTTACAACTAAATAAATGACCACTCTATTTTCATTAATTATTACCGTGCACTCTATAAATCGTCTATAGTGGTGGCCTGTTGGTAACGGACCAAATGCGACTTCCAATATGTTCACGATGGTCACTGGTTCAAATCTCAGGGCACACCTCTGACATTTCGGAGTCATGTGTGTATTGAAAATCAATCACCACGCACTAAAACGGTGAACGAAAACATCGAGAGGAATTATAAAAATTTCTATAATTCCTCTCGATGTTTATTCGTCCTTAGCGATTAATAAAAATTTCTATGGTATGTAAACTCTGCCAACCTGCACTAAGCTAGCATGGTGGACTAGATAGCCTAACCACTCTCAATCGTACTCGCGATTGTAGAGGAGGCCCGGGTCCAGCAGTGGGACTTTTAAGAATTGATATAGACTATTTATTTATTTTCTATTTTATAAATTGATCGCGATCGATTAAGAGCAATGTAAATAAGCTCCAATCGCCTACTGCCTGATCGTGTTTGGATCGAACCAGTAACATTTTTCGCGCAAATAAAAAACTTCTCATACATGGCACCTACGAGGTAAAAGTTTAAATTAAGCTAGGAAAGTAATATAATAATTTAAAAGTATAACATCCTTCGGCTGATTCTATTTAAACTTGATGTTCGCTGCGAACTACTAAACTCTTACTGAACTCAAAACTTTTCCAATGTTGCGTTGTCAGTGTACATATAAGTATATAATACTTGTCAGTTTGTTATCCATTATCGGCCGATGCCAATAATCAATCGAAAAAAATAGATTGAAGTCAATCTGGATTGTTTTCTACTTTTCTATTGGTCTCTTGTCATGTTGCCTTAGTTTTTTCACTACTGAGATTGATTATTGGCAATATAGTATCAGAAAAAAGATTGAGCTGTCAATCTAAAACGGCAAATTTTGGATTGGGATTGTTTATTGGCAGCGGCTGTATAACAGCAATAGTTTCAGGCTCTTTATTACTGTATACGTGTATCGCAATCGATTTGATATGACACAATTCTATCATGAACTCATCCTTATTATGTTACTAATCAATAAATCTTTATTCAAGTGTTCTTACAAGATCTTTTAAATCGTAAGTGAATACTCCCTAATACCGCTAAGCCTTAGATAAATGGTAACGCGAATTGTCACTGTACTCGATGTAACTGATTATCTACCCACCCATAAGAGGGTACTTACGCAGTTAGTGAATGTGTAAATTTAACCACCATAACGGTGTAAGGAATATAGAAAGCACACATCAAAGCCGCGCGTGGGTTGCTTAAAAATGTGTTATTCCCATAGAGACCGTCTCTTCGATTTCGAAATAATAATTCGTAGCCGAACCCTAGACCGTCAATAAATATTCAACTCCGATTTTTTGTTTATTTTGTACACTGTACTGTGATATTTTCTATTTCTTTACTATTGGTTAGTTTCGATGTAGAATATCGTGAATAATCGTGTAAGCTTATTATTTTTACTAAAGAAAAGAATAGGTATTAGTAATATAAAAAGGCGAACATATTCCAATAAAGTTGGTATTATTATCCAACCGCAATACTTCCAGGGTTTCGCTATAGTAAATATAATAAGGTTGGATTTTGACACGTTATACTTGTGTGCAGCATGTGGGTCGGCTAAGTTTGCACGTCGGCGGAAGTGGCTTCCGGCAACGAATGTATGGCACGGCTCAGGGGGCCGATAAGACTACGTGTCGTCGTTCCTACACGTCCCTACTAATACTAAACTTATACTGTGAGCCGCAAGGATCACTCCGACTGCTTCGGCACACGATGAATTAAAATATACACACGCCAGACATCGCACAGCGCACTAGCAATCTTTTTATACAGCTATTTACCAATACTTAGTTTTGAATATCATTTATTAATATTATAGTGTGTTAGTTTAATATATTAAATATTGCATGCCAGTTATCAATATCAGAACGTACTCTCCCTATGGGAAAATTCTTAACTTCTAATCGTATGGATTGTTTTAGGGACTCTAAATTATCATAGCGTTTAGAGCAAGCTTCGATCAAATGTGTATATTTGATCGAAGAGAGCAAGCATTACTCTCGAAATCTACCCATACAGTTTTAGAGAGTAAGGCTTGCTGTACAATAACAGTGAATTGCATTTACTATTGAACGTTTCTGTTTTGATATCGGGAACGATACAAATAATTGTCTCTATTTGTATGCATTGAATTATATGAATTGAAATGCACCCATCACAAAAGCTTCTGGTATTTAAACGCAACATAAATAGTCTGCATTAATAATGGCTGCTAACTTAAATCAATCGTATAGTGCAGGAGTCGACAACCTGCGGCTCGCGAGCCACATACGGCTCTTTGGATGTGAAACTACGGCTCTTTAATTCCAGACGCCAATACATGTTATTTATAAATAATAATGCAAAAATCATCTTGAATAGTTTAATGACGATTTAGCAACATTTTTATCTCTCAGCCAATCGTCCTTGCTTTTTACCGTACCCCTTCCTCGCCACAGGCGTCTTCGTAGCAATGGTCAGAAAAAAGTGGCTCTTTTAAAACTTAGAAATGTTAATTGTAATTTTGGCTGTTTCGACTCAAAAGGTTGCCGACCCCTGGTATAGTGCGATTGCCGTTGTGGTCGGCACTGGCGTGGTGCAGGGCTCTCGCTGCCTGCTTATCTATACTCTGAGCCACTTTATATTTGTACTGGTTATTTATTTATTTGCATTGGCAACAACGGAAATTAACTGCTTCTGGCAGTATCATGGCGAAGTCAGTGATCCATCATGCGTAGTGACGTTTTAACTCTCGTTTAATGGAACATTTCCGGCGTGGTGTGCGCAGACGCATTGCGCCCTATTGTCGACACCCAGGTCAAGGGTTGACCTTTTATTGTTCGGCTATCGATAAGCGAGGCGCCGGTTGTCATGCCACATCACTGACGTATTGTTATAAATGCGAATGTTGGCCACAGGCCATTTCAGATCCAAAGGAAACGTGATCTTAATTTTTTTTAAAATAGCGTTGCGATATTTGGGTGCGGTGGCACTAAAACAACTAGTGACTCATCACAACTAAAATATTTCATCAAACATTAAATTTTTGGTGTGCACGCTTGTTACGATTATAAAATAACGCAAAATACTTAATTTAATTAGTTTTGTAGACGTACTCGACGTATGTATAGAACGACTGATACTAATCTTATGCACCGTTTGCCTACTAACGTCCTAAAGCCGATCGTTTTTTGCTCTGCAGATAGTGACCATGTAATGCTCAAAGCCTTGATACCTTTATATTTATAATATTTTCATCGATCCAAAGATCATCTACTCACGGCTATTCTTGCCAATTCATCAGTCCAGCTCATTGGTTGCCTACCCACGTTTCTACAACCAGTTTGATAACTCCGCTCATGTAGTGACTTGCGTACAAATAATTCTCTATAATAATAATGGCGTTGAAATTCGGCAAGGTGGCCGAGCGCTCACCATCTAGTATATCCGATATTGGCGGCAAATCTTATTAAGCACGGTGTTTGCCTCCACAAGCTGTGAAACGACTCACATGATTGCGTAAAGCGAACACGGGTTTAAATCTGCTAACACGAAGCTTTACATTGCTGGCATTTACGTTTATACTTTAGGCCCCATATATTGTTAAAGATATTTAAAAAATGGAAGGCAGCGACAGGTATCTACAGTTTACTAAATAGTACCTTTGCAGTCCTCAGGAAGACTATGTTAAAATTGGAGTGCCGTGCTCAATCTTAATCCACATTCTTATTTTTTGTTCCGTATCTTTTTCAAAATTTATACCGGTTTTTTTACATAAAACGTGCTTTCCAATACTTGACATTGGCGGTATTGTCGTACCTGCGACAGAGCCATAAAATAAAAACTGAACTGAACGGAGTGTCGTGGATCGTCCGCGTATTCAAATTGTTTAAAAGTGCACTTGGTTGTCGTAGGACGTAGAACGTTATGAATGTTATTGCTTTTATGCCGGTTTGAAACGAAGAAGGGGTTTCCGATGCGTATACATTTAGTAATCTAATCCGGGGACAGTCATAGCACAGGCCTTCCGCGCCCATACCGAAACCCATCGCGTGGTTCGGCGCTATAGGCCGCGCACGACCTCTCCCCGATACAGCCCATAGACGCACAGATAACTTATTCCTAAATTATTTTAATATTTTGCAAATTATCTATTGCAAATAAATTAAAATTCTTTATTATCGCAGTTATTTTCCCCGAAGCTGAGAAGGTGTTTTGCTAACAATCATATTTTGATATTTTTCAATACTCTAAGTCATACAACACACGCTTAAAGCATTTTAGTTATACAAAGTGATTGCATAAATTATATAATTAAGTAATTAAAATAAAAACGTACGTATCTCTATCATGTTGGTAGCAATAAACTAAAGCCAATTATAGCTAATAAATTTGTTCTGGGTCGTCATTAAGTTATTTTCACGTATGATATTACTTTAAACGGACATAATCGAGCAATGTTTATCGCTTCCAGTTTCTAATTAAATATTATCACGTCGAGCATCGTGGGTCATTAATTAATATTACTATCAGTTAAGTAAGCACCCAAGTTTATGCTATAACTAATGCAAACAAATATGTATAGGTATAAACAAATAATTTTACATGTTGTACTTTACATACATATTTAAATAGGAAAAATAATGAAAATATTGTCTTTATAAATGTTTCCTTCAATGTGAGGCGTCTGTACGTGGCTTTTTTGTGTCCTTTTCCCGAGTGACGCCCCACCCGACACATCTTCCCCGAGGTGAATGAACGTCTTAAACATCGGATTTCTATTATGTGTATTGGGCCCGTTCCTATTAAGCCAACGTAAAATCAAGCAAATATTTAATGTCATTCCTATAAATCTCAGTATTATTTGATATTTAACGCTATTTTGATTCAATTTATAGTCAATTATATTAATTTTTTTGGGAATATGTGACGTGAAAGAAATGTACCAATATAAATGTTTTATTTAGTAAATATTTAAACATGCGATATTTTACAATATAACATTAAGATTATTTAAAAACATTAACGATTGCACTTGGATCAAATGTTGTCACTAGTCTGCGATTTTCAGGCGTCTACGGTCGTTGTTTTTTTGTTAAAGGCAACAGATATCTTACAAGTGTACTTCATTAAATTTGCGGTAAAATTATCATTCCCGGCTTATGTATTATAATAATAGAATAATCAACTTTATTCCAAAAAGCCCAGATTTGATATCCGCACCGAAGCTTTGTAAAGGGATGCCTTTACAAAGCTTCGGTGCAGGGTAATAATATTAAAAGTTTGTATTTAATCCTCTCATGCGAGCACCAAACGTTCTCATAAAATCCACTAGAATGAATGAAAAATAGTCCTGTTAGTAAAATTACTACAATCCATTTTGCACGCGGCTTTCCATCGATAAATTTTCACTAACAAAAGATCCAATTAGTCGGTGTTTATCAGCCGACACCGGGATATTTAATTTATTGTATTCACTATTGCAATCCCGAATCCGTGAACTCGCGTCACTCGGCCTGCTGCACTCGCGGTCGCTGCGTTCGTTGCGAATATGTTGGAACTCATTTTGTAAATTCGGATTTAATTAAACAATGCACGTGTTTGGTAATTATTGTTCAGATTTGTGGGTGCGATTCAATGTGTTCTTCAAACGAAAGGGCACTAGACCAAATATTATAGTTTTTTGATGAGGCGCTATGAATATTTATTGAATGAAAGGTCTACAAATGTAAACATCCTTTGAATTGTTTGCAAACTTATCTTTACTTTTGGTTTCAGGTTCACGTTTTAAATTATATGCAATGCAGAATAAAAATGTTGAATGGTCATACTAGAAAACCATTTGATTTTATAATATATGTACGTTTATATTAAATGCACCGATACAACAATGTTATATATCAAACATTAGCGCAACATTGACGTGTGTTCAGTTACATAAACGCTATGTATCACCTATCGGCTATCATGTATTCAAATGATTTCGCATCGGTCAAGTAAACATGCATATTGATACGCGCTCGTAATGATTATCGCGAAGAGAAAAACTATAAGACTCAGTGGCGGTCGTGGTCTGGCAGCTGGATCACGTTGCAGATCTGATATCAAGCGTGTCTTCACGGACAACATAACCCGATGTCATTACATATGAATTACATTGCGCGACTATGTTATTTATGGACCTTGCTACCATTAGTCACCGCATTTAATGGTAGTTAGATATGTATTTTATATTGAATCACCTATTCGCCTACGGAACTTCAGTTTTGCCTATGTCAATAACCTTTATACATACATAAACTCAAGCCTTTTTCCCAGAAGGAGTAGGCAGAGCAGTAGGCAGCATTAAGAACACCCACATTTCGTCTTGTATGCTCCGTCCCACAATGTGAGAGGAGGCGAGCCTATCGCCATATCGGGCACAAATTCCGCTCCGGGCTGATAATGAATAGAAAAATTCAATTAAGTTTTCCCGACCCTGAACTCGAATTCGAGGCTCCATAAAATTTAAATCTATTATATTTGGATTATAATTTGAAAATCATTGGAAATTTCTCAGTCATTACAAGAGTCTTTAGTTTTTGTTGTTCAATTATACTCATAAGTGTCTTAGTGAGCCTGTGTACTAGAAATAAATACCTACCTCTATTCTTCTATCAATCAACGTACGTTTTATATGCGCTAAAATGCTTGGTATTCGCAAAAGGCGGTCGTCTGCTAGTGAATTGAAATCAAATTGTGCAGCGCTTTTGGAGAGCCTGGTGCCGTGTAACAGACTGCCGAGAGCCCATATTGTACGTTCGAACATAGCTGTCGCATCTTTCAGTATTGTAAAGTCAAAAATGTGACTGCAAAAGTTACGAATATATTTCCTTTACTAGCTTTTTTACGTTGAGAAGGGTTGATGATATTATTTTCGTATCGATATTTATCACCTCCAATAGTACTTTAAGTTAAATATATTTACAGAATATAGATGGGTCATCAAGGTTCACTTATAGAATATAGTATAAAAGTACCAATATGTATGTGATTTATGTTGCAAATCAGTTTAGAGCGAGAGCCTGACCGCTGAGTGTAGTGTCCGCTCGATATATCCAGAAATCTTAATTAGTCAGTCAGTTCTGATACATGGCGAGTGTTAAATTGAGATTGATTACGAATGCATAGGCATGTCGGCGTCTACACTTAATGGATGTGATAGTTGGCTCCAATTAATGACAAACCGCAAAGCGTATGGCCATTGACGCGTGTCTGGATTCAATATGTGCATTCATATATTTATTGGCCAATACATATGTCCACAAGATGTTGCTTCTGGCGTGTGCTAATGAGTAAGTAACTATATGCAAACCTCTTGCAGCCGGGGAAAATCGGCACCGCTTTCCTATGTGCGATATATACTTTACTCACTACTCTACTATCAATATAAATTCCAATAGAACATTATATACCAATTGGTGGTACCTATTAACGCGCGTGTTGTGCATCGAACTCGAAGGTAAACATAATAATAAGCAGTCATATAAGACAAATGAAGCGCGCGGACATATTCAGAATTCCTCATCGCGATATTGTATGAGAAATAATGTTTATAAAACTAACCGGTAGTTGACGTGATCGGCGTTTTCATTGTGTGTTTTCTTATTAGAGTTTATACAGGGTATCTCAAGACTGCTACCGAAAATGAAGCCGGGTGGTAGTTTTAGTGGCTACAAACACAATGCAATTAAAAATTTCGCATAGAAACGCGACAATTATTTTTTATGATTTTTTAAATATCGTCAATTTTGGGTGGAAAATCCATAGTTTTTGCTAAAATAATAATTTAAACTCTTTTATACCTTAGAGTATTTATAAATAAAAGGATATACACTATTATTTTAGGAAAAAATGTATTTACCACCCAAATATGGCCATAGGAAAAAAATAACAAAAAAAAATTGTCGCTTTTTTTTGCAACTTTTTCTGTTGCATTGTGTCTGAAGTCGCTTAAACTATCAACCGGCTTCGTTTTCGGTAGCAGTCTTGATATACCCGGTATTGTGTGCAAGGACAGGCAATGGATACAAAATAAAAAACGACTGTACCGGATGGCAACAAATATTCAATGTATACTTGAGTAAAACTTCCTACATATTCCATAAACTTGTGAAACCACTTTTGGGAGGAACTTCATCACGAAACTATCGATCGGGTAGTTCTCGCGCCCATCGTTTTGGCAACCGAGACTATGTGGAACTTACGTTATCGGACAAAATATACCTACACTTAATAATAAGTAAGTAGTGCGATAACACACATATTTCTACTATCACTTTTCCTTTGTCCTAGCACTCGTGCGCGACATAACGCATAGGTTCTTAGTTCTTACATTATTAATAATATTTAATATAAATAGCCGGAACGGATACTAAGTATACAAAAATGTTTGCTATGCAGTCTTCAATGAATTGAACTTTAATGCATTATGGTTGTATGGTATAATAAACGCCAATAATTCTATGGGTGTATATTATTGGAAAATCCAAATGGATATATTCTATTCAATTATTCTTGCTGCAAACTATTATTGATACTCAGAAGGTTATTTTCATGAAAGAATTTTTTTCATCGCAATTTTCTGCCGTGAAAAGTTTCGATACTCCGATCTATGGACTATGAGCTAGTGGCATAATATCCTAGTAACTTTACATGATAATTAATCAGTAATAAGTCATAGTCGGGATGAATGGTAATATTTTTAATGGCACTAGATAAGTGTTTAGCTTGTCTCAATTGGTCATGCAGGCTAAGTACATTGGCCACAGAAACTATTGCGCCACCGAGTTATACAGCTGTTTTATTCATAACTAACGATAACTATCAAGACTCTATTTAAATAGCGTTATTTAGTGAAGAAATAAAATAGCAAAAACCCGGTTAAGTAGTATAAAAATGCTTTTACACAAGGTGTAGATATAGTAAAATAATACGTATACGACTATATAATAAACATAAGTAAAAAAATGTAACAAAGTAGTTCGTAGATACACTTACATTGAGCGCAAAATAATTACTTTTGGAGGTCAACATTTAAACTCTATTTATGTTAGTACTTTAGTGATTAATTGATTGGGTAAATATTATTCTACGGAGCGAATGTAAAATTTTAAACATTAAAAATGGATAAACATGTTGTATTAGGTATTGAATTCAACAGTTTTGTATATTGATTTAATTAAAATAGTGAATTGTAATTAAAAATGTATATCTATGAAAATACATATTTGAACTGTGTTATTATAATTAATCTACATAAAATAATAATATTCGTAAAAAAAAACAGTTTTTATTTTTAATTATCTATTACTATCTAAATACCTATAATATAAATTAAAAGACAAACTAAGGTACGGTAAATTTAAACGACATACTCAAGTACAGTTTAATAAATATAATGACTGATAAATATGATAAACATAACTTATTCATTCATGTTTTATAAACATTGACGCAAAAACATGTTTGAATAAACAAAGGTAAAAAATATTATCAAGTGTCGTTGCCTCGTACTCTACTACTCACGCAAGGCATCGTAGTAATACATAAATAACTTAAAAAATACTTAACAGCATTAGAAGCAATGGAAATGACTTACCTAAAATATGCCGGCCCTGAAGCCCAAATTTATAAAACAGCTCTACATTGAAAACCCAACAAAAATAGTCTTTCACTATTGGAATGTTCACGAATGAGCGGAACTGTCTTTATGCTTCCGAGAGGCGATACACATTCTGTCGATAAATCTACACGCCGAAGAGTTCGTCGGATGCGTACGTCCGTACTCTGACTCCGTAGCCGGTATCACACGATACCTAACTGGTATAGCGTGTAGGAAGAAGCCAAAGCGCTAATACATTAACTTTATGATCGTGGCGCATTTTAGTTTTGGTTTGCGCGCCATCTATTGAACGAACATAAAGACTAATAATAAAACACCGTCTCAATATAAATTGTGTATAGCGCCATCTCTTATTTATACATATAACTAATACAAAGTTTGTTTGGTTATCTAACCAAAACTTGCAAGGCATATAACTTTACAAATTTTCTAATACATAAGATATAAGATGGCGCTAGGCGCTAGGAAATGACCTACTTACACAGTAAACTTACCGCACAGAAGTGAACAGTAATAGCTGTGCAATTTTTATACAATATCGGTTTTTTACGAATACATAAATATTGATTCAGCGTTAGCAAAGCCGGACAACGAAATGTAAGGATGAAGGTTCGATTACTTGCTATAATACTTTAAAAGCAAAATTCCGGGAGAACCGTAGGTACTGTGATAAATTTGAAACGTGGGAGGTGATATGAAATGGATGGTATTTGTAGGTATGTCGCGTGGTATGGTGATGAATCTCGCAGCAGAGATAAATCCGAACAATTCAATAACACTCGTAACTCCCCGTAGTGAATGCAATAAAGAATGCAGGATACTATGCTATCTGTATGAAAGTCAAAGGATGATGCCGATTGAAACGAACTTGGTCGTGGATTATTAAAGGTTTCAAACATTTAAATAGTGTCGAAAGCGAGAAGCTGGGGTGCCGCTGCCCAAATATGGGAGAATAATTCCACCTATTATAGAATTAACTGACTGACTGGTGATAGGTCTCTCATATGTGAGAGGCCATCTGGGTAGGTACCACCGCAATGTCTATTTCTTCCGTGAAACAACACTGCTTAAATGCACTGTTGTGTTTCGGATTGAAGGACATTGTAGCCAGAGCAACTACTGGACATATTGAGACTTAACATCTTATGTCTCAGGATGGCGAGCGCAGTGGAATATTGCTACTGTTCATGAGTGGTCGTATCGCTTACCATCAGGCGAACGGCTTGCTCGTCTCGCCATTCAATGCAATAAAAAAAAAAAAATTAATTCAATATCGGACCCATAGCAACTAACACAGATCAGGTATATTTTAATACTACTGCAGTATTAGAAGCTCAGTGGCTTTAAAGGACCTAGTCGCTTGACGCGCGTTAGAGGTGCTACAATTGAAAGGGTGCTTCAATGAAGAGAAATCTGACAGAAGCATGGCAGCCCCGATTAATTATAGTTTCATATGTCAGAGAGGCATTTAGCTCAACAATAAATGCTATAAGCTAAAAACAATTGAAATATCAGGAACTTGTGGACTCTCCAGCACTGTTGGGCATAGATTTTTGTATTTTACTCAATTTTTACTTGTCTAATAGTGGAGCGCCTGGGGGTTTTCACCTCGGATTAGAGTTATAGTGAATGGATTAATATGATCGATGTGGGATATTGTTTTTTAAACTATAAATTGCAATGTTTACCCAAAAAAAATATTGTGCACTCCATTGTTTCATTGTTTAAACAAATTATTATGAAAAATTAATGTTTGACCACATATTTTCACTTTAAACAGTATTTTTCATTTATTTATATGTTAAATCTTACCTGAGTAGACATATAGGAACATTTTTCAAAGATACCTGTGTATAAAAATAGCAGTAGGGATCTCGAACAGAAAAACGTGGAGGGGAGTTCGGAGTTTCGGAAGATGAGCCCAGGTGTATACATATTATGCAGCTATTTTTTATCAGCCATGCTGCTAGCCGTTGGTTTATCCATTGTTCGAAATCTAATAAAAACAATTAATAATTATTTAATTGTTTTTTATGCGTGGAGCTACGTGTAGATGCCGAAAAAGTGGTTTATACTGCAGAGTAGCATGTTTACAGTGCAACGGAAATACTTCACCTGCTATACGGATAGATGAAGTAGAAGAAAATATTTGGTGTAGACAACAATGTAATATATTTAAATAAACAGATTTTGTTCTTTTTTTTTTCATTAATTACCTTATTTTTTAAATGTGCACAATAGAGTATGTTTCATTTATAATAAAACTGTCCGAGAAATTCCCTTGTACATAGCAGCTGTCGCTCCGCACTCCCCTCCACGTTTTTCTACCTGTTCGAGATCCCTACTGCTATTTTTATACACAGGTATCTTTGAAAAATGTTCCTATATGTCTACTCAGGTAAGATTTAACATATAAATAAATGAAAAATACTGTTTAAAGTGAAAATATATGGTCAAACATTAATTTTTCATAATAATTTGTTTAAACAATGAAACAATGGAGTGCACAAATTTTTTTTGGGTAAACATTGAAATTTATAGTTCAAAAACAATATGCCACATCGATCATAATAATCTATTCACTATAACTCTAATCCGAGGTTTTACGGTTTTTAATGCTACAGGCACTCCACTATAAATCGTCCCAAATATATGATTATCATCAATATCATCCCCAGGTAACGTCAGAAGAACCTCAGTCGTACTCTGAGGACCATTACATTAGCATCACCGCGGTAGACCGCGGTCCTCACTCAATAACGCGTTTACTCTATCGTTGTCTCTTCTACGTTAGTATCCATACTCATTATTACATACTTATTTTTTGTGCAAGCTTTTGTTTTATTTTATTGAGGGCCTAATAACTACACAGTTTGTTACTTTAGCAGGTATTGTGGTCATTATCTGTTATTTACTAATTCTTGTACCCACCGAAATTATATTTTATGTTTTTTAATTGTAAATATAATTGCCATCTGGGTTTTGTATTTTTTATTCTCAGCGACTCTTAATATAAACACCCGAAATATACAGAGGCAGTCAAAATATATGCTTTGTATTAACAACAGACCACTCTCAATCGTATTGTCGATTGTAGGTCCTTGCCCTGCAGTAGGATGTTTAATATGCTCATACAATACAATACGATTAACATAAATCTCAAAAGAAATTAATTATGGTACACTCTTACTTCACATGCATTGTCATAGCAATAAATGTGCACTGTTTTTGCAGTTTAGACAGAAATATGAAGAAATATTAACAACGACATGATTAACCAGATTCTGTAATTATTTTAAAATAGTTTCATCCAACTTAAAAAAATCTATCATTTAATGTTAAATACTATGTATTATTAATAAGTGCGTGGTGGCCTGTTGGTAAACGGACTAGACGCGGCTGCCCACATGTTCACGGTGGTCGCGGGTTCGAATCCCAGGGCACACCTCTGACTTTTCGGAGTCATGTGTGTATTGATAATCAATCACCACGCACTAAAACGGTGAAGGAAAACATCGTGAGGTGTCTGCATACCATAGCGATTTATAAGAATCCCTATGGTATGTAAGTCCGCCAACCCGCACTAGGCCAGCGTGGTGGACTATATGGCCTAAGCACTCTCAATCGTATTCTCGATTGTAGAGTAGGCCCGTGCCCTGCAGTGGGACGTATATGGGCTGATACAGTTACAGTTACTATGTATTCCAAGGCTTCAATATATATTTTTATGAATCTTTCGCGTTGAATAGAAACGTAAAACAGGGATTTAAAAATAAAAATCATATGGTTGGTAAAAAAACCTTCATTAGGCTTAATATTAGCCATTACAAGGTTTTCTACGATTGCTGTACATAGTAGGAACTAGGAAACTTCAAATAAAATCGCTTCTTCAACAATTGACATGAAGTTTAAAAAAAAAGGCTAAATGCGAGTCGGACTTGCGCACCGAGGGTTCCGTACAAACCTATATGATGTACTTTTTTCGAAATGTTTCCTATATCTGTGTTATAAGACTGCTGTACTGAGCCACTGAAGTACAAAATTTCAAGATTACGGTTTGTACCCTGCAGGTTTTGATTTCCTTTCCAGTAGTTTTAAGTTTCAAAATATGCGGCTTAAATTGCTGTATCTTTTGAATAATAAAATCATTTATTGAATCTTTCCTTAAACTAGGTAACAAAAAAAAGATTTTTACTTAATTAACAAGTGCTCAGGCTAAGATATGGCAATAATGAGAAACGTTGACATAGACAAGTCTGTTTTTTTTTACATCTTCAAGGGACAGTAGACTCTTTGAGTATTTGATATGAATTTCAGCAAGATACTTTCACGCGTTCCTGACGAAAAGCGTCTTGTCACTGATTTCATTAACATCATCACAGCTATTTTCTGATTACGACAAGTAAATGAAACTTTGCGGCGGGTTGGGCCGCCCGCAGGTAGGGGTAGGTAGTTAAATGAGAACTCAGGGTAATTACGTGGTTCGGGCTTTAATATATTCGCATCACTGATTACACCCGGCACTGTTGCTGGTGGTATGCAACAGGAGTCACTGGCCTTCACTGGACACTGATCCGGGTCTTAGGCACGTGGCGGAACCCGGCGACGCTCGCCGGCGAAGTTAGCAGCCACGTGGCCGGACACGGTGCGCAGGTCAGCGGCGCGGCGCAGGCTCGGCCACAGCACGGGCAGGAAGCGGTGCGGAGCAGAAGCGGTCGCAAAGCAGCGCACGGAGTAGCTCTCCGTGGCGGAAGCAACGAAGTAGGTGAAGAAGTACGCCAAGAAGAAGAAGAAGAACGCCAAGAACGCCAAGTACGCCAAGTACGCCAAGAAGAAGAACCTGGAATCAGTATCCAAGAAATCGGAATGCAAACTAGGTTTGCATTCCGTGCCAGCGACTCGTGGTAGTTCACAAGCCTGGCAGACAGAATACACTGACAAACAAGCAGTTAAAAGCGATTAGCAAATAGAACACTCACCCCAGCGGGTTCAGAAAGACGCGTGGTAGCACGCGGCTTTTAGGTTAAGGAAAAAGGACGCGAGCGCCGTTACACGCGTATTTATGCGAACGCCGATGACAGTTCGTACGTCACATCTGACAGATGTCAGATGGAATCAACCAATCAGCGCAACGGAGGCGTTGATTGGCATAGACAATAGGATTTATGCCGACTATTGAACCATAGACCGCAAATATTAGAGGTGACACTCTCACAACGTCACAGTACCCCGCCGAAAAGACCAGGATTTTACTTATAACTGAATATAAGTAAAATCCGTCTGCCTATTTATCATTCTTGTTAAATTACACTTTCATTCCATCCTCTTACATACTTCATCCTTACAAAATGTCTAGCATCAAAATATATTATGACTCAGACCCTATAGACAAGAAAGTATGGTACAGGTGTTTTTTTTTTTTGTACACTCGTTGTTTTTCGGGAGAAAGTATGTAGTAGTGTTGTCGCATTGGTTGTGAGTTAGCAGTATCAATGCGATGAGTGATGAGATGTGTTCTGCCTAGGCCTCGCTTTTCCGTAGAAATAGAACGAAATAGGTCAATAATATTATCAGCGTTTAGACGCTGCGATTTGGTTAAATCGTCATAAGAAAATAATTTCCTTTTGTTATTATTAAAATAAGAAACACTACTGGTATTAGAATCACCTATAGTTATTGATTTTACATACTTTGGGCAAATCTCAAACCTAGACCAGAAATCAATACCTAAAATTAAATATGATGATACTGTAGGTATCACGTAGGCTTTAAGAACATGAAAATTATTCTCAAAACTTATAGGAATATTTATATAACCTATAGGGTTCAACTGTTGGCCGCCAGCGGCAACAAAATATATGTCGTTAAGATCTGTACACAACTTAAAACCAGCTGACAATAATATTTTATGTGAATCGTTCCCTAGTATAGTCACTGAAGATCCAGAATCCAACAAAGCACAAAAAGAAATTTCACCAATTTTGACGTTAAGATACGGGCGAGAATCATTCTCCGGTTTACGTTCCCAGATTGATGTGATGTTATAAGTAGAAAAAAATATTTTAATAGTGGAGAGCCATTGTTCCCAATCTTCCTTATCAAAATTAACACTTATAGTAGTAATATCACAACAATCTGGCCCTAGAAGTTTTTTGGTTTCGATTTAGAATGACAATTCGGACAATTAGTATAAATAACACCTTTAGTACCACATTTAAAACAAATCGGAAACCTATTTTGTTTACACTCAGCGAGCGTGTGGTCATTAGTGCGGCAGCGGGGACAATGTGAATGACTACCTGAGCGTCTTTTGTTCTCGAGCGATAAGCGAGTAACCGGTTTACTTGTACCAATAGATGTATTTATAGTGTTAGTTTGTGTATTTGTTTGTTTATTGAAATTGTAGGAATGTGTAGATTTTGACGTGACAACGTCTTAAATTAGGTTGCGGCTGGGAGTCACTTATGAAAAAGTGTAACGCCCGGTAACGTAACGGTGCGCGCGCAGCACTAGAGAATTATTTTTCAGTTTCACCCACTTTTTCCAAAATTGTCCCATAGCCCCCCCCTGCCTTCCCCCACCCTTATTCCGAAATAGTGCCTATTAGCCTCCCCACGAAACCTACCCCCCCCCCTCCCCTACCCCCACCCCGAAAATTTACCTCACCCCCCAATCCTATCTCGGCCAACATAGGTCGTAGACCCACCGAGTTTGGTATCCTCGGAACCGTCTTGGTGAGGGCTACAAATTGACCCCGCCAGAAATCCCAAATTACGCAAAAAATTACCCACCCAAAAAAAATATTTTACCTCCAAAAAATTAATTTAAGTTAGCCTCCCCACGAAACCTTCCTCCCCCCCCTCCCTTACCCCCACCCCGAAAATTTACCTCACCCCCCCCAATCCTATCTCGGCCAATATAGATCGTAGACCCACCGAGTTTGGTATCTTTGGAACCGGCTCGGTGAGCTCTACAGATTGGCCCCAACCAAATCCCCAAATTCCTCCCTCTCTCCCCTAAAATATTTGTCCAGGCATAACTCCGTCATTTCTTAAAGTAAACCCCCCGTGTTTGGAGTCAGAGGAATCGTCTTGACGAGCTCGACAATCGAGAGCAGGCAAAATAAGATTTTTCTTATTGACGTGACAACGTCTTAAATTAGGTTGCGGCTGGGAGTCACTTATGAAAAAGTGTAACGCCCGGTAACGTAACGGTGCGCGCGCAGCACTAGAGAATTAGGCGCATTGAATCGGCGCATGCTTGTGTCTCTGTCTTTGTCTTTCTCGAACGTTCTTGGCGTTGGAAAAACAAGAAAGCGTCACAATACAAGTTCACACGTGTGGTTAAAGTATCGTCAGCTGTGTCTGTAGTGAAAATATGGAGTGCTTAGATTCGTCATTACATGTACAATGTTTTAGTAAACAAAATATATTTCTATAGTTAAAATTTGTGCAATTCTTATTTTCATTCAATTCCTTGTTCCTATTGTGCAATTTAATTATATTCATATCAATAAATATTCTACCGAGAAAAAGACGTTGTCACGTAAAATCTTCGCCCGTAAAACCGACTTTACAGGCAACTATTTTTTTTTATTAAATTGAATATTAGGGTTAGTAGTGTTATTAGAGTAGGCTAAATCTGGAGCTAACGTATTATTAGTTATGGGAGGCGGTTCACGATATTGAGCAGTCATACATTGGATATTTTCGAAATTTTTACATATCAAACGAAGTTCCTCGATAGTAGAAATTTTAGGTGAGCATGCTATAACGTTAGAGTAGCACGGACGAATGTTGTGTAACAAAATTTCCAATTTTTCCGACTCAGGCAATTCTTTAGAAAGACGAGAAAAAAATTCAGACATTATAGAAAAATATATAGTGATGTTTTCAGTTTCATGCTGAGTACGGTTACGAATTTCTGAAACCAAACGATAGTCATGATCGAATTCGCCAAAATCTTATATCAAAAATTTAGACAATTGATCCCAATCCTTGACTTTACTTTTAATGCTACGGAACCAATGTAGTGCATTGCCACAAAATATTTCTGTAGCAAAATTTAATAAATCAGAAGATGAAATACTCCTAGCGGATTTAAAATCATCAACCTTTTGTAAAAATATACGAACACAAGTAGAACCGTCGTATTTTAGTAGTTTGAAATCGGACAAACGAGGACGCTCGCATAGATACGTTGTAACATCTGTTTTATCAACTGATGTGGGTAAATTAAAAGTAGTCGGTTCACTAGACTTAAGTTTTTTAAGCTTATTGATAAATAAATCGTAATCAGTGTTAAATGTATGCAATAGTTTTTTATCGGCAGATGTTATCGGTTTCGGGTCATACACAAAACGAGGCGAAAAATTGTATAAAAAAAACATGGTCGGGATTTTTACAAAATCAGTCTCATTTAACATTTCATGATATTATCAGAATATTAAAATTAAAACATAAAACAAGATCGTTTCCTCGATTAGGCTAAAAAATGAAAATATAATAATTTTTTTTCGAGCACAGAAGGGTCTTGAGTTTACACAAAAGAATAAACATATCAAAAATAGTTACAAAGCAAGTGTCTCCATCGCTGAATTTATTTTTTGTTTTTTCGATGGTGCAATTGAGTTATCTGAATCACTAAAGTTAAAGAATGATGAACGGACATCACATAATTCGCTATCATATGGAACATGGTTTATTCCGATACTGAGTAATAATTTAATATTATTATAAGCTAAATACATTACTATCGAGCCCACAGCACTCCACGTCTACATTTACAGGCAAGCAAAATACTGCTTTACTTGTTAAATCATTATTACTTAATTTTGACGTGACAACGTCTTAAATTAGGTTGCGGCTGGGAGTCACTTATGAAAAAGTGTAACGCCCGGTAACGTAACGGTGCGCGCGCAGCACTAGAGAATTATTTTTCAGTTTCACCCACTTTTTCCAAAATTGTCCCATAGCCCCCCCCCTGCCTTCCCCCACCCTTATTCCGAAATAGTGCCTATTAGCCTCCCCACGAAACCTACCCCCCCCCACCTCCCCTACCCCCACCCCGAAAATTTACCTCACCCCCCAATCCTATCTCGGCCAACATAGGTCGTAGACCCACCGAGTTTGGTATCCTCGGAACCGTCTTGGTGAGGGCTACAAATTGACCCCGCCAGAAATCCCAAATTACGCAAAAAATTACCCCCCCAAAAAAAAATATTTAACCTCCAAAAAATTAATTTAAGTTAGCCTCCCCACGAAACCTTCCTCCCCCCCCCCCCCCTCCCTTACCCCCACCCCGAAAATTTACCTCACCCCCCCCCAATCCTATCTCGGCCAATATAGATCGTAGACCCACCGAGTTTGGTATCTTTGGAACCGGCTCGGTGAGCTCTACAGATTGGCCCCAACCAAATCCCCAAATTCCTCCCTCTCTCCCCTAAAATATTTGTCCAGGCATAACTCCGTCATTTCTTAAAGTAAACCCCCCGTGTTTGGAGTCAGAGGAATCGTCTTGACGAGCTCGACAATCGAGAGCAGGCAAAATACGATTTTTCTTATTGACGTGACAACGTCTTAAATTAGGTTGCGGCTGGGAGTCACTTATGAAAAAGTGTAACGCCCGGTAACGTAACGGTGCGCGCGCAGCACTAGAGAATTAGGCGCATTGAATCGGCGCATGCTTGTGTCTCTGTCTTTGTCTTTCTCGAACGTTCTTGGCGTTGGAAAAACAAGAAAGCGTCACAATACAAGTTCACACGTGTGGTTAAAGTATCGTCAGCTGTGTCTGTAGTGAAAATATGGAGTGCTTAGATTCGTCATTACATGTACAATGTTTTAGTAAACAAAATATATTTCTATAGTTAAAATTTGTGCAATTCTTATTTTCATTCAATTCCTTGTTCCTATTGTGCAATTTAATTATATTCATATCAATAAATATTCTACCGAGAAAAAGACGTTGTCACGTAAAATCTTCGCCCGTAAAACCGACTTTACAGGCAACCATTTTTTTTTTCTGTAGACATTGTCTTTCGTGTGGACTTATAAATCCACAGAAAAGATGTCCACAGAAGGGACATTCTTTAAAAAAAATTAGCAATGCTAATTTAGTTTTGAGGATAGCCAAGTAGGTAAATTTATTCCACAACTACTCCCCTTAAGCTATTTCGGCAGCATGTGAATTAATAAAACTAATAATTATTTACTCAAGTACACAAGGAACAGAAAAGAAGCACCGATCTTTGACAATAACACTATTAAAGATCTCAATATCTTAATGAACAACCTACGCTGGGCTCAGTCATTAAATCCAACGTGACCGATGCCACCCGTCAGTGTGGCCAGTTTAATTTTTTGTAAAATATTATTTTATTCAGGCCAATTTATTCGGTTGAATTTAAGGTCCACAGAAAAGTCGCAGTACCGTGTAACCAACAGTTTATTGAAATTTTTGTGGAGTCACTTTAACATATTATATTAATTTATTCAGTAAAATTTTAATAGTCAGTATATATACTAATGATATTTAATATAACTTAAATAGATAACGCATATCAAGTATGAGAAATATCTATCAAAATATGCCAAGTGCGTTTACGAACAGTCCACAGAAGGGGACATTTGAGGAAATTTTTGTTGTTATATTAATCATTACTGAAGATAATTCATTATTTGGTATATATGTCTTAATAGTAATACTTGTAAGTCATTTACCAAAATTAAGTCAGAGAATCAATCCAGAAATTTGAAGATAATATTCATTCTGAACATGCGTATGTGTATGACCCTTTCAATCTACGTGCTCTGTGATAAATATCATTTGACAAAGTGGATGTACGCTTGAACATGTTTATATCAAATGAACATTCTAGGTTTGAAATTTTTGATTTTAAGTCATTAAAAGAAACATTTAAGGAATTTATATCTATGTCAAATGCTAATCCCGACTCATCAATGTCCTCAGATGGGTATAACAATGACAGTTTATGAATCTGTTTACGAAGTTGTAACACTGTGTCGGTTGGGTCTTCGCCGCGAATTAATACTTCGTAACACAGTTCATTTTTATTCAACAAAAAATACTTAATGGGGTGAGTGTCCATTATAAGTGAAAATGAATGAATTTAAATGATAAAGAAGAAGATAAGGCAGAAAAAAATGCAAACAATGTAATTGGAAATTAGTTATAAGGTTAGACTTTACACTTCACTTAGTTAGAAAAAATTGACAAACCTGTTTGCACTTTTAAACTGCTCGCTTGCCCAGTTGCAGACTGCGCAACCGGACTGTGTGTGGAGTACCGGGTATAACGGTGATGCGAAAAACCACGTATTAGAAATAATTGGGCGCCACTGCGGCGGGTTAGGCCGCCCGCAGGTAGGGGTAGGTAGTTAAATGAGAATTCAGGGTAATTACGTGGTTCGGGCTTTAATATATTCGCATCACTGATTACACCCGGCACTGTTGCTGGTGGTATGCAACAGGAGTCACTGGCCTTCACTGGACACTGATCCGGGTCTTAGGCACGTGGCGGTACCCGGCGACAGCTCGCCGGCGAAGTTAGCAGCCACGTGGCCGGACACGGTGCGCAGGTCAGCGGCGCGGTGTAGGCTCGGCCACAGCACGGGCAGGAAGCGGTGCGGAGCAGAAGCGGTCGCAAAGCAGCGCACGGAGTAGCTCTCCGTGGCGGAAGCAACGAAGTAGGTGAAGAAGTACGCCAAGAAGAAGAAGAAGAACGCCAAGAACGCCAAGTACGCCAAGTACGCCAAGAAGAAGAACCTGGAATCAGTATCCAAGAAATCGGAATGCAAACTAGGTTTGCATTCCGTGCCAGCGACTCGTGGTAGTTCACAAGCCCGGCAGACAGAATACACTGACAAACAAGCAGTTAAAAGCGGTTAGCAAATAGAACACTCACCCCAGCGGGTTCAGAAAGACGCGTGGTAGCACGCGGCTTTTAGGTTAAGGAAAAAGGACGCGAGCGCCGTTACACGCGTATTTATGCGAACGCCGATGACAGTTCGTACGTCACATCTGACAGATGTCAGATGGAATCAACCAATCAGCGCAACGGAGGCGTTGATTGGCATAGGCAATAGGATTTATGCCGACTATTGAACCATAGACCGCAAATATTAGAGGTGACACTCTCACAACGTCACAACTTGTTTATTTATACAACTCTAATACTTACTATTTCAAGCTTAATTATATACGGATTGTAACTTTCATCAATTACTATCTAAAAGTAGTAAGTAGTAGTAGTAGACAAAAAAAACACGAGGTTCATTCAGTAATTAAATCGACAATTTGCTATAGACTAAAATGGAGCCAAGTTTATCATCGCTTTATTTAAAAAAGTTTATATTGAACTGAATTAAAAATCTTGTAAGTAAAAGCTCCTAAACTACAGCATCATAGACGAAAAAACTTCGCAACAATTACTACGAACAAATCGATCATAGTTTGGCACTGTGTAAATGACGGATCCCGCTATTCCAAGCTGTGTCATCCAGTTATACATCAGCGTACCCAGCCCACGTACGGCCGTAGAATAATCGTCAATGCCTTGAATATGATTCGATTTGAAGTCACTGGTCCTAAACCCGCCCATGGGATAACAATGGCCGGTGTAGGTGTTATCAACAGGAGTCATCGCCGAGGCCGTTGAACTGAGCTTAAGCGAAAAAATGTATCCCCGGTGCGTTCAATGTGAGGAATATATCGAAAATATCTTTATTTCTGCCCATACCTGTGGCTCTGCGCAATAAACATACAAAAGGTATGAGTGTATCGGAATAAAATCAAATAATCAGTAAGTCAGATTAACGATAATTATTTGCTTGATGGAAGCTGAGTGTGAAATGACAAATGACTTGCGAAATTTCCAATGTGTCAGCTGTAATATAATAATGGTTTAAAAAGATTTGTACAATGACACATGCAGGTTCAAAGAAATAATTTGAGCTACTTCCCCATACACTGTACTGAGTAACTATATCAGCTAAGTTTTGTTGTTTTACGTTAGCACGCACATCACGTTAAGGCCACTGATTGAATTTTGATGGTGTTTCCACGCCTCTGCTGTAGCACAAACACGGAGGATTTTCATTTCCTCTGTGGCCACTAACATGCAAAAGTAAATACATTTTTGATGTTTGCAGATTTGGCTTTAACTTCCAAGGTTCTTTAATACAATACCTATAAGCCTAACTCATATGAAAATGGAAATTTTGCAAAATCAGAAGTGTAATATGAATCAGGGAACTGTATTTTTTTAAATCGAATTGCTGACGATGTTTATGTCGCGCTACTTTCCATATGTAATTGGCTTACAGACATGCAGAACCGTAGCGCCGTGACAAGTCCTGTGAACGTCCATTTTGCAAAAAATGTTAGCGAAATTGCGTTAAACTGTCGATGCGCAGCCGGAACAACGCTCGCCTTTTAGAAATGTAGATTTCACATGCGGAGAATGCGACTGTATGTGGCGCGAAAAGGCTCTAACTGCGTTCAGTGATACTAGATAACGTACTTGGCGATATTCTTGTACCGGTTTTGTAAACAGACCGTTTCTCAGATTTGTAGTAGGTAATACTTTCGTGCTTGTATCTTTCAGTGTTTTATAAAGTTTACACTTTCCCTTTAAATTGATCCATCAAAGGCATGAAGCATTTAAATATGAAACAAAAATGGTGTTAAAGAATTAAAAATAGCAACGCTAGAGTATCTTGCCCGTTCTTTTTTTGAGAAAACGGCCTTGTGAACCGAGCGATACAGAAAATAAGGGCTCCGTTTTCCTTTCGAGATATGGAATCCTAAAAAGTGTCTAAATCTAAATGATGATGTTAAATCAAGTATTTCATTTTTAATTGGTATCGCACTTGATTGTGTGTGATGACAGCTGATATCAATAAACTTTGATGTTACTATTAATTTATCTCAAACAACCCTGTCCTTCGTTCTTCTCCTGCATTCATTGGCTGAAGATCTACGTCGTATGAAAAACTAGGAGCCATCTTCGCCAATCCAGTTGATACAGAGACGAGACACTACCAAAAAGCAATGTTTACTATTTTTGAAGCTTATTTAAGTATGGTGTCATAGGCCATTACTGGTACAGACATAAAAAATAACACACAAATTATGGAATTTATGAGTAATGATAAGATAATTGTTAGTTTACTGCCTAAGACATCCTAATAAATTTGACCTCGAAGTTCATCTGCCCGAGAGACGTCCCACACCACGCCGCGCCTCAATCTCCGGAACTGGTTTGCACCAACGGTCATCGTACTTGGTTATTTCTTCGGATTCATTTCGTACTTTGTTTATCCAGGTGAAAATTGATTTTATAAAGTTATATGGAAAGAAATCATTGCATCCTACGAGGCGTGTAGAAGCTAAAGAGGGGGCGTAATTATGTTGACTGTTATGATGTCTCTAGATACCATCAGAAGAAAAGCATTAAAGTGCAAAACAACATTATGTTATAAATTAGCTGCATAATTTATGATATTCGGGAATATTTAAATATTCAACGATAAGTATTTTCCTTGAAGATAAAAGAAAACATCACCAGGAAACCCATTTCCTTCAACGTTCTTCACAAGAATTGCAAAGGTATGTAAAGGAAGTATACGAATCCACAATAGGCAAGAGACAAGAGTCGTGGAGTACTGAATGTCGTCAATCGTAGTGGAGAGTATTGGGATACTTGGGCTTTTAAAAATACGATTAGAAATTTTCAAAGACGATATCAGTATCAATAATCCTCATAAAGTACGCCAAAGACCTGGCTTGTTAAAAAATAGAGAAGAGAGAACGTGACAAAGGTGAAACAACACAGAACCAAAGTATTATTCATTTTTCGCAATCTGCGTAAAGTGAACAATTGTACAACAGCAAATTACGAAATTCAGGTACAAAGGAAAAGGAATATCCTGTCAATATGTACATACGATAAATGCATAGTCAGTTGGATGTGTTTTGCGGAAGTGGTAAGTGTGCGTTCATTAACATGCAACAATCGCTATGAACAACGACCTTTAGGCGAGTTTACTATGCCACTGGCAACAAGGATGACTATGTCTTTACAATTGTACATGCTCGCCGTAAATCAGCAAACCACATGTGTAGGGAAATATGTAAGCGATAGTTACTTATTTTTAGCTGTTATCTGCGCACGTCGTATTGTGTTGTGTCCTATACGTATTCAGTACTGTAAGTATATTTGCCATTAATTGTGTTCCATAAGATTTACTATTAATATATGACATTAGACTTTTTTATGAGACATTTATGGGATGGCAATTGCCGGTAAACGGTGCTTATAGTATTTCTGAAATATTACGGATTGCTTAGTTTTTTTAAATTATATTGGCTAATGGTTATAAGTCCAAAAAATTATTTCGTCCTGTAATCCCTCCACTCCACATTATATTAATTACTACTCAAGTCGATTGGGAATATTGATCTTTGTCAGAATTGATGTCTATTTACAGATTCCTCTTAAGCTAGTTTACATTCCAGACATTGCAATGATGATATGCATGAAATGCTTCGAGTGGGGGCCAAAATATAATAATTATATATATTGGCTCAAGAAGTTAAAAATAAACAACTGTAGACAAAAACAAACCTTATAAAATTTTCCAAAAACCTAATAATAGTTTTAAAAAATTAATACTCACTCTTTAGTAAAAGACCCATCTAAAAAAGTAAAAATAATTAATTATGGGCTTCTTCTTGAAGAGTCTTATTAATTTATCAAGAATAGCCCCTCTCGTTGTAAAAAGTTGACCAGCATCTGCCCGCTGTTTCCAATACCATGTGATAACTGATTCGGTTTCCGTGCGTAATCCCACATTGGAGTTAAAAACTACATATTGCATATTTATGAGCATAGATTTAGTATAAAACATAGATCGGCAATGTGAAAGAGACAGAATAATTTAACTCATATGTTAAAGCGAGACGCATGATGCGACCATACGTTTACACAGAAGTAGCCTGCAGTGACCCAGAGTCAAAATATGTCAAACTAAGCGAGCAACAAAATTCGCTTATTTTCATAATTTATTTAATTTTACAGTGCTTGGTTATATTTATTAAACGTAGTTTATTATAGTGCATTGTGCAGTGCCAAGGTGTGGTTCATGCAGGGGTAAAAATCCGAAATAATTAAAGTTTTCACAGGTACCGGCCACTTTCGCACAATACTATTTTGTGACGATATTATAGAATTAAATGGAAATCCGTGGATACATCGGTAGAAAAGAATATAGTATTTCATTATATAAATACGCTGAAAGCATCCATTGCGTATAAAAAATAATATCAAATACGTGAATTTACAATAATTTCAACCAAAAGTTGCTAGGGATTGATTGACAGGTTCGATCAATAAAAGGTTGTCGATAAAATAGTCGATGACAACACATGTTTCCCTACATTTTTATGGAGCTATAGTATGTTGTGATAGTGTGCATTCTTCTTCTTCTTCTACCTGGCGTTATCCCGGTCATATTTCCCCGGCCATTATTATAGTATTCATTCTACAATATTACTTATTACTTTACTTTTTCTCATTTTTTATGTTTGTGGAATAATTATTATAACACTTCATGTGTGTGGTTTATGAATTTAGAACCTGTTTCAATCTCTGCCAAGAGGCTGTCAATTTATAATAATAAAACAAGAACATATTCGATATTATTATAAAAAAATGCAATACTTCTATGCACAGTATCATCGTCCAAACCTTGAAGCAACATTATTCATTTATCATAACATTAGGTATAGGCTTAAAATTTATAATTCTCATAGAAAAAACATTAGTTTAGGTGACGTGATCGAGAAAAGCTTCATAGTTTATTAAACTGTCTCTTTCTTCAGCCACAGGAATGCGAGTAATGAACATAGGCCTTCCACAAGAATGTCTACCTCAGTTTGTGGTAAGCTGCTTGCATCCAACGACTTCCTACAAGCTGCTCCGTACACCTCTAACGCGGCCTAGCAGGCGTCCAACAATTCCCAATATGTTTCAAGTCAATTAATTTAAATCAAATAAGCATATTTTTTAAACACATATAGTAAAAATGTGATTCTTAGACTTACGCGAATGTTACTCATTGAAAAACACTAATAATCACGGATTTTGTTGCAGTCTGAGTCCACCCTGTGACTACGACAACGAAACTTCGCGACAGGAAATTAAAAATGAAAAAAATAAACCGAAAACGCTAAAATTTGTAAATTATAGTTTTATTTTATAAAAGTGTTTTTTTGCTCTCAGTTTAATTAGGTGTATGTACTATGTATACATCACAATGAAAAAAATATTTTTGTTCAGGTGAACATAAAGACCCATACAAAACATCTCAAACAATTTTTTTTTTCAAATAATATGACAATTTATCTTTATTTATTTGTGTGTTTATCAATCTGTATTGAAATAAACACATCAATAAGTTACTGTTAATATATAATAAAATGTCGCATATACCCATAACATTTTATTTCACAACTACAGGCCGACAGCTATATCGATATCGATATGATAGTATCAAAAGTGCATGGTACACCACTATATGTCAAGCACACATGTAAACTTCACGCACACAATCGTAAATCAGTTTTGGTCGCGCTCAAAATGACACATTGCCGATCTATGTTCTATACTACATCTATGTTTATAAGTAAATATATATTTTTAACTACACTGATATATATATAACACGTGTTGAAGATATATGAATATTTAAGAAACTATTTTAATAAAATATATCTAGTTGTAAGAACTTCATCAAGTCGCGTTTTGCGTCTCGAGAATCGAGGTGAGCGCGCGTCCCAAAAATGTTACTCACATTTTTTTCCAAACCCATCAAAATAAGTATAACTTGAATAATAAATAAGTACTGCACATTTATCTTAACATAACATTGATTACTTTTGTGGTTATAACAATAATTCTAATGGTGTTGTGTGCATCATTCGCAAATTCAGTTCCGGCGATTACAATGTTCAATGACATTCAATATAGGAAGTTTGTAGAAAACTATATTACTTTCAATAGAAGCAGCTTCCGCTGACATTTTGCAACATCCGCGACTATTTTTTTGTTTGACAATTGACCGCGTAAAACAAAGGAACTAGTTAAATTGAAGATTTTATTGCAAACTATCTAAAAGATACTTGGCATTAGAAATACTGGGTATCTCAAGACTGCTACCGAAAACGAAGCCGGGTGGTAGTTTTAGTGACTACAAACACAATGCAACTAAAATTTTCGCAAAGAAACGCGACAATTATTTTTATACTTTTTTAAATATCGTCATTTTTTGGTGGTAAACCCATAGTTTTTGCTAAAATAATAATTGAAACTCTTTGATACCTTAGAGCATTTGTAAATAAAAGGGTATACACTATTATTTTAGGAAAAAAATGTATTTACCACCCAAATATGGACATAGGAAAAATATAACAAAAAAAAATTGTCGCTTTTTTTTGCAACTTTTTGAATTAATTATATTTGCAAACCAATATAACCTACGTAATAAATTTATTTTGTGATATTTGTGCAATTAACGATTAAAATATTCATAATTTTACTGTTCCAAAGTATTGTCAACAAAAAAAAATAAGTTTGAAGAACAAAATAATATATTTTAGTCATGGACACAACTAAATAGTAAAGTTCAGTGTTTAATTGGGTGTTTTACTTAGTATGTTTTTTTAGTTTTTTGAAGTAATATTTACGCTATTGTTAAATCATTTAACAAACATGAAAGGCAGCAATGAGCAACCCCGCAGATTCCGCAGATTCTCCTTTAAGAAATATAGTATTCTCCGCCACTATACCCGATCGTATATCCTTCTCAATATTATTTTATAAGTATTATTAACAAAATACAGGGTATATCAAGACTGCTACCGACAACGAAGCCGGGTGGTAGTTTAAGCGACTTCAGACACAATGCAACAGAAAAAGTTGCAAAAAAACGTGACAATTTTTTTGTTGTTATTTTTTTCCTATGGCCATATTTGGGTGTTAAATAATTTTTTTTCCTAAAATTATAGTGTATACCCTTTTATTTATAAATAATCTAAGGTATAAAAGAGTTTAAATTATTATTTTAGCAAAAACTATGGATTTACCACCCAAAAATGACGATAGGTATTTAAAAAATCATAATAAATAATTGTCGCGTTTCTTTGCAAAATTTTTAGTTGCATTGTGTTTATAGTCACTAAAACTACCACCCGGCTTCGTTTTCGGTAGCACTCTTGAGATACCCAGTATACACTATTCAGTCTATTCAGTGGTAGTATACTCCTCTTCTTATTTATGATTAATTTCGACGCGGGTTAAAGACAAGTTAGACATTCCCGGTGACCCGTTGAGCTTCAATGTTGGGTGTAAAATGCATGCCACTGTTAATTCTGGCTTACAGGTTGCAGTGAAGTGTGTGATGATGGGGCTCCAATATATTTCAGTGGCAGCTTATATTTCGGTCTTTAAAACCACTTTTTAAATAATGGACCTTTTTTCAAATACGGAGGCTGTAGGTACAGTTCACATATAGTCCAAAATTATATACTAAATTACTCATATAAACGTATGATAGGTAACTTACTCATATCTACTCTACCAATGCTCTCCATAGATTGATGGCGGCCTTCTTCCAACCATTTCACGTGTTTTATTTATTTATTTATTTATTTATATGCACTTGCCATTGCAGGGTACAAGTCTTCTCTACAATCGAGATACGAAATAGATATTTCTTCTATAGTGTAGAACGGTAGTCTACTGGGTCTAGCCGATTGTCTTGTCCTTTTCGAACGACCGTTAAATTCAGTTTGAAAGAAGAAGACCAAACATTAGATAGCTGAAATATGTATATAGGGTGATATTGACACTTGTTACTTAAATTAACCCACGTGTTTCTCATAACCTCAGGTGACATTGTATATAATTTGAGAGCAATATGAGAAGATTTTTTGTCACATCATTAGTCCACTGATGTGATTAACGGTTAAAAACGATTAATGGTTAAAACTTTGAGTTTAAATAAATTAACACGCTTAATTAAACATTAAAAATATAATTTTTAAGGACTAATGACTCACATGAAAGATGTTAATTTTAAAAGAAAAAGTTGGAGAATGGTATTCTTTTGATATATTACAGATATTTATAGGTATTATTGGAATTTTAGATATACATCATTTACTACGTCCCGACATCATTATCACATTTTTCTCAAAACAAATAACACTTAAATTCCTCGATACTCGCGCCAAACAGTCAGATGACCGTTTCGCCAGCCTCTGTGGCGCCGACGGTTATACGCTTCCTGTGAAATGAGAGGCCGGGGTTCAATCTCCGCACCGAGACAAATATTTGTGCGGCCCACAAATATTTCTTTCGGGTCTGGGTGTTTGTGAGGCCGAAAAGTCTCTCATAGTCCTGATACCCACGACACAAGACTCAATTTAAGTGTGGGCTCAAGACTATGTATGTGACTGTTGGGTGTTATTTATTTATTTACCGTTAATATGGTTTAAATAATTAACGTTAACGAACATTAAAAGTTATAAATATATTGATTATGTTTTAAGTCAGCATACATACATTTAAGGTTCATAATCGTGTAAACTCAAATCTCAAACAATCCAAACGTGCATTAAAAGTAATTTTATTTTAGTCCAAGCAATTATAATTACGTTTTAATACAACAAACCGATATTATGGGTCATATTAGCTCAAAAATAAATTACAAGATAGGGCATCAAAGATGGCGTATTAATTATGTATTCGTATAAAATCAAACAGCTCATAGAAGTTACAATAGAAGAAAATGTAGATGGCGTTATTAATTTTTTACTCGTATACACTCCCTCAATCAAAATTAAAATTACACTGGAAGAAATGATAAATGGCGTGAAATCTTTAAAAGTTATAACTTTTAATGTTTAATACGGTAACAATTTATGACATTAAAAGTTATTTTTTTTAATGGGTAAAATTAAAAGTTATAATCTTTAATGGTCATCTCTAGTGTGGACAAATTCGGATTCCAAATAACCTTGCGGTTAGGTCGTCTAGGCTCTTCTGTCACCGACAGCGCTGTTGTCATAATAATCAAAATTATTTTTTTACATTTAATTACGTTTGACATGTAAGGCAGTAAATTATTATTAATATTTACATTTATTTTATATTTTTTACATACCTATTATTAAATTACGACTATAAATGCCTGTTGTCTATATAATGGAAAAATGTCTCTAACATTCCGTTAAAAATAAATATTTGTTTAATTTTATTTGTAGTTCCTAATTTCGCCACATGCCAATAGATTTTAGGTGATCTGTACATACTTCTTCATGACAAATATCAATGTTTTGATGTGGTTTTGGACTCTTCACTTTTATAGTTCTATACTTAATTGAAACCCCTTTCCTGAGTAGGTATACTAAAATATACTTAACATTTTTGCTGGTATTTGAAATGATACTTTTTAGGTGAATAGGGAATAAATCAAAATAAGCAGCAGTATTATTTAGAGCAATCAAAAATTATTAGTAACTTTTGGTACATTGATGCCATATCTAGATATTATAGTATAAATAGTCAAACGATTTGTAAATTTTTAAGTTCATCAATAAATGATAGACTATAGCAGTACGAATATAAATAAATAACACCCAACAGTCACACACATGCATATTCCTAACCCCAAACTAAAATCGAGTCTAGTGCCGTGGGTCAGTAACTACGAGAGACTTTTCGGTCTCACAAACACCCAGACCTGAAAGAAATATTTGTGGGCCGCACAAACATTTTACACAGTGCGGGGATCGAACCCGCGGCCTCTTGTTTAGCGGGCGGCGTCTAATCAACTGCAGCCACTGAGGCTGTCTATTCTATTTATTTATTAGTAAATTCCTTAAATTAATAACAGTAGTGTACAGATGAACTACGGTCGAATTTGATTCGCCGGGCGACCCCTAGTTAATATGGTTATCCAATTGCGTCACGGCTATATTCAGATAAGTTATAATTTATTTTGCAGATAACTTTAAATAACATGGACATATATTTTACGTTAATTACTACATATTTTATAGTAGATTTGTGTAAATTAAATTGCTGATTTTAAGTATTTTCTGTTAATTTGAAAATAAAAATGATTTTAACAATGAACACTTCTAATTAACTAATCAATAAGATCATTATTTATTTCTCATTGAAATGAATTAAAAGACAAGGATGCGAGACGCCTGATGATAATTGGTACGATCACTCATACACAGTAGCAAAACCAAACAACACCATGGATTACAAAAAAGATACGATCGCTATCCTGCGACATAATATTATGTTAAGTCTCAATATGTCCTGTGGTTCTTCCTCAGTAGCATGAAGAAGTTTCTTAGAGGGCCTGTATGATTGTATTGTATGCGACGGCGGTCTCATGTCATTCGCTATGCCATTGCCATGGATCATAGATGGATTTAGGTGCCCATCAAATGGGGAGGAGAGCGAGAAGGCAAAATGAATGTGAAGAAGAAAGGGACATTCTCACTCAAGGAACAAAATGCGACAGCTAAACTGTCGCTTAACATCGGTCTACCGTGAGACAGTAGTACCGCCCTGAACGAGTCTACTGATTCGTGATGAGTTATGAGAGACAACAACGAGGCGCTACCAAATAAAAAAAAGATAATCATATATGCATTTTCTATGCGTAAAATACGAGTAGATTAAAGGCGGAAAGAAGACAGGAGAGAAGCTATACAGCTACATAAAGAAAGATACAAACAAATATGTTATTGGATCAAGGGCGGCAGGAAATTCAACATTTAGTTGCAAAAAAATACAGTTTTCGTTTCTCGTTTCTGTGATACAATCCTTGATGATTGAGCCAGTCGCTTCAGTGAATGGTTTAAACTCTACGGGCACAATTATTTTAATAACATCAAAAAATATGACAGATCGTGTCTGGCTGACTAATAAATTGTTGCATTTTGTAACTTAGAAGTATAGGTAATGCTTAGTCATAGAAACACCTTCTGATTCAAGCAACTATTCTGTTTTTCCGTAATCAAATATACCAAACTCCGTAGGTATTGCTAATTTCTTTACCTGAAATAAGGACGTATCGGATTTTTTTATGTAACTCGTTGAATATTAGAGAGAGACAGAGAGAGAATATAATAAAAAGAAACATTCAGAGTACAGTAAAAATCATTTAGTCTTCATGGTACACATTTTTCTCAATGTTTTGCTATTAAATGATATATACATTATAAAACCAACTGCAACGGGAGCAAAAATCAATATTTATTTTTTTCTCTTATTCTTTTCTCGGCTTATTCTAAACAAAATATAAAATATTTTGCTTTGCGAGACTCTGTAACAAGTTAAATGATAATATTATGTGATTGTGTACATGTATGAACCCATATACGTCTCACTGCAGAAAAAGAGCCTCCCTTATAATCGCGATTGATACGCGATACGATTGATATACCGGGTATATCAAAAGTGCTACCGAAAACGAAGCCGGGTGGTAGTTTTAGTGACTACAAATACAATGCAACTAAAAATTTTGCTAAGAAACGCGACAATATTTTTTAGATTTTTTAAATATCGTCGATTTTGGGTGGCAAATCCATAGTTTTTGCTAAAATAATAATTTAAAGCCTTGCATACCATAGCGTCTTTAAAAATAAAAGAGTGTACACTATTATTTAAGAAAAACTATGTATTTACCGTCCTAAAAATTGTCACAAGTTTTTGCATAAAATTTAGTTGCATTGTGTCTGAAGTCATTAAATCTACCACCCGGCTTCGTTTTCGGTAGCAGTCTTGATATATCCTGTATGTATGTACATATTATACTTATTTTTAAATTTAATTAATCTTGTCACAAGTATTTAGAGAAAGCAGCATATAAATATAAAAATATCAGTGAATCTTACTTTAATTAATAGCGATATAATATATATGAACAGAAAATAATAAATATAATATAATTCCGATATAATATAATATATATTAAATAATAAAAATAAAAATATAATATATATATAAATCCTTGAAAATCTCATTCATCGCCAACTTACCTTATTCCTTACCAAGTATTGTCTTTTGAATCCTCTGCAATCTGGTTTTCGTCCTGGACACAGTACAACTACTGCACTGGTACACATCACGGATGACATTAGAGCTCCAATGGAAAACAGTAAGCTAACAGTACTTGCATTGTTAGATTTTAGCAATGCATTTAACACTATTGATTACGATGTTTTGTTGAGTATACTACGCTTTATTAACATATCTCCAACTGTTATTGGCTGGTTTCGTAGTTACTTGACGGGTCGCCGGCAACGTATACGGATTGAAGATGCAGTGTCATCTTGGTGTGATACTTCAGCCGGAGTCCCTCAGGGCGGCGTTTTATCTCCCTTACTCTTCGCATTATTTATTAATTCAATTTCCAATCAACTTATTTCTTCTTACCACTTGTATGCAGATGACTTACAAATTTACTACCAAGCGCCCTTAGATAGGATGACGGAAGCAATCGTATCGATCAATAAAGATCTTGCTCGTATTAATGAATGGGGTATGCGGCATGGTCTTAAAGTAAATCCTTCAAAAACTCAAGTCATTGTTGTTGGCAGCTCTAGGATGGTTTCCAGGCTAGATTTTAGTCAAATGCGTCAGGTTCTTTTTGATGGCTGTGTCATTCCATACAGTGATAAAGTAAAGAACCTGGGTATAGTTATTGACAGGAACCTATCCTGGGGTCCTCAATTACAAGAACTCAGCCGAAAATTGTTCGCTGCAGCGGGGTCCTTGGGAAGATTACGGAATTTTTTACCCATCCCTACTAAAATTGCGCTCGTTCAATCCCTTCTCTTTCCTCTCCTTGATTATGGTGACACTAGCTATCTTGATCTCACCAAAGCCCAATTAGAAAAACTTGAGCGACTTCAGAATTATTGTATCCGGTTCATATTTGGACTTCGCAAATATGACCACGTCTCGGAATTTCGGACAAAACTCAAGTGGCTCTCAATACGCCTTCGCCGAAATACTCGTATTCTCTCACTTCTCTATTCTATTTTGTTTCATCCCAACACACCTCCTTACCTAAAAAATCGCTTTAATTTTCTAAGCAACACACACACAAGATATCTTAGGTCGTCAGAAAATCTGACATTGGAAATTCCCAAGCACAACACCGCATTTCTTGCAAATTCTTTCACAGTAAATGCTGACCGTTTGTGGAACCAATTGCCATTGTCGATTCGTCAAGCCAAATCCCTACGTATTTTTAAAAGACTCGTCAAGAAACATTACTCCACTTGCTAATACTGCCTATAACTTTCGTTTTCTCTTTTCCTGTTTTCTTGTCTTACATTGCACATTATAATATTTTGTATGTAGTATATTATATAGGTATACCGTATATATGTATGTGGGTTTTATATATTTATGTGTATGTATTTAAAGTATGTATAGACGTATTTAAGTAGTTTATTATGTCAATTATTGTTTGTATTTACATGACAGATACATCTGTACTATTATTATTATTATCTTTTTTTTACTCTTAAGACTTGTCTACCCCCGTTTTCCTACTTCCATTCACTCCAGTCCATCCAAAGGTTGTCTGGAAGATATCGCCGACTGCGATAAGACCGCCCATTGTACTGTAAATATAGGTTAAGATTTTTGTTGTGTATTTTTTATTTTGTGTAGTACAATAAAGTGTAAGAAATAAAATAAAATAAATAAATAATAAAATAATAACATACATAATTACCCGCACTAGACCAGCGCGGTGGACTATATGGCCTAACCACTCTCAATCGTACTGTCGATTGTAGAGTAGGCCCGTGCTCTGCAGTGGGACGTATATGGGCTGATAAAGAAGAACATACATAATTACATAAACTCACGCCTATATCCCAGAAGGGGTAGGCAGAGGTGCCAGGTCACCCACATTTCGCCTTGTATGTTCCGTCCCACAATGTGATAGGTGGCGAACCTATCGACATATCGGGCACAAATTCCTGACTCTGGGCTGATAATGAATAGAAAAATCCAATATCACTTTGCTCAACCCGGGATTCGAACCCGAGACCTCAGCTTTGTAACCGTACCTTAGTACAACTACGCCACCGAGGCAATAAAATAATAATGTATATAATAATGTACACAGTCAGGTCGTAAGTATTGTCACACAGTAAATACTTTTCTTTTAGAATGCTGGCCACAAAAAAGTTTATTGAATTCGAATTATTCATGGAAATAAAAATGTATACTTTTTAGAATTTTACTCATTTTTAAATATGGAGTGGACACTTAAAGAAGACCGTGTTGCAGTTATTGCGTTGCATCGTTGCGGTTACGCGCCAATTCAAATTTTTGACATACTGAAAATTTTTATTATAACCAAAAGATTCGTTTATCGTACCATCAAACGATACAACGAAGACTCTAGTGTAGATGACAGGTCAAGAAGTGGTCGCCCTCGGTCTGTTAGGACTCCAGCAGTGATAAAAGCTGTGAAGGCGCGAATTCAAAGAAATCCCAAACGTAAGCAGAAACTATTGGCCCTTCAGATGGGGTTAAGCAGAACCACGGTGAAAAGGGTGTTAAATGAAGACTTAGGGCTTCGGGCATATCGAAGAAAAACAGGACATCGTTTGAATGCTCGTCTAATGGCCTGAGACTGAAGAGATGCCGCGCTTTATTGAAGCGGTACGCGGGGAAAAAAATATCGGGAAATTCTTTATTCAGATGTTTTTTTTTTTACTTTAGAAGAGAGCTACAACAAACAAAATGATAAGGTGTACGCACACAGTAGTGAAGAAGCGAGCAACCGTATTCCGCGTGTCCAACGAGGTCATTTTCCATCCTCGCTCATGGTATGGTTGGGAGTTTCTTATTGGGGCTTAACAGAGGTACATTTTTGTGAGAAAGGTGTAAAAACGACACGGTGACGTGACAAGGTGACGAACCTTGTGGAACCTGTTTCTCATACCATGTTCAATAACATACACTGGGTATTCCAACAAGATTCGGCGCCAGCTCATAGAGCGAAGAGCACACAAGACTGGCTTGCGGCGCGTGAAATCGACTTCATCCGGCACGAAGACTGGCCCTCCTCCAGTCCAGGTTTAAATCCGTTAGATTACAAGATATGGCAACACTTGGAGGAAAAGGCGTGCTCAAAGCCTCATCCCAATTTGGAGTCACTCAAGACATCCTTGATTAAGGCAGCCGCCGGTATTGACATGGACCTCGTTCGTGCTGCGATAGACAACTGGCCGCGCAGATTGAAGGCCTGTATTCAAAATCACGGAGGTCATTTTGAATAAACTTTAGTGTCATAAGAATCTATGTTTTGTTAAGTTCGTCGGGGGTTCGGTCGGGGTTAACGTCACTCGCGTCCGTAGGCTTTGACTCTAGATTCCCTACACGTGACCCCTGGGTAGTGCCAAATGAGTGACACAGTTAGTGGTGGTAGGACTTATGTGTCCGCCCGGGTCCGGGCGACCACCGTCCATGAGGCGTAAAGACCGCCATAGTGATCTCCGTAAGAAAGAAAGAAAGAAAGAAAGAATATTTATTGCTGGCACAGTAAATAACAGAGGAGTTGACGAAAAACAGTTAAGGTAAAATAAAAACAAATAAATATTGCGCCAGCAAAGGTAGCTCTCATTCAGCTAGTATGCTGCAGCACCACATAAGCAGCACTGCAACGCTGATTTTCGATGAGAGACCTTCATGACGTGCGGACGTTCAGTCGTTAATAATACAATTAATACTAAAACTACAATGAATACTAATACTAAACAAATGACACAATAACCTTAAAGAGGACTAAACAAAGATAAAAAATAATAATAAAAATATGACTATAGTATTCAGATTGAATAGAATCAAAAATAATATATATATTCAAACTTAGTCAACGATAAATATTAAGTAAACAAAGAACAACAACTTTGTGTATTATGTGTGAGTGTGTGGCTGTGGTTGTGAATATGTGTGTGCCGCGTGGCGCTGAACGGGGAAAAAAAATTAACAATAATAATATAGGTATAATTATAAATACTTGTAATTGTGTAAGGAGATCGCGTTCCGGGATCAGCCAATGGTTTTCCGGTTTTTTCGAGGATCTTGACTCCGGGCATGAGGTTGTACCGTGTGGGTATTTTCGGTCCTTTGTCGAAGGGAGGAACGTTGATCCGCCGGCCAGGGAGACCCGTAGAAACGGTTGACCGCTGGCCGCCCGCGGTATAGTACAGGGGCCCAATCGGGGCTAACCACCTCGAGAGGCTGCCTCACCATGCCGCGCATAATCTTGGGTGGGTCCGTCGTGCCGGTTGGTGACCGGAAGTGGGGTCCCGGCGGCCCATCCCGGGAGGGTACGGGGGCCCTTCCGTCCGGCGGATCAAGTCGCTTCCTGCCGACCCTTTCGCGCCGGTGCCCATTCGGCCTTCTTAGTGCCCGAACTTGAGCTCCTCGTTGCCTCTTCACCAATCCCATCCTTCGTTTCTTTATGACAGTGCAACCAAACAGAGCAGGTCCTTCAGCGGTGCTTAACCCCACCACCGCGTTCACTATGGAGTTCACTAACATCCGCGGACTCCATACGAACATCAATGCCGTCCACCACCATCTCGAGACGGCCCGGCCTGCTTTGCTCATCCTAACGGAGACGCAGATTCGTTGTCCGGCCGATAATTCTTACCTGTTGTATCCCGGTTATTCGCTTGAAGTAAACTTCAAGCCTAAAGCCGGGGTATGCTTGTATGTTCGGTCGGACATCTGCTGTCGCCGTTTGCACTGCATGGAGGATCCCTCCTTCTCCGCTCTGTGGGTGCACGTGGATCTATGTTCCTTGAGCCGCATCTACGTGTGCCTTTGCAGGTCTCACAACGGGGACGATGAGACGACTCGGCTGTTCAGGTACCTTAGTCAGGTGGCTGATGACGCGCAGGCGCAGTTCCCGTCGGCCGAAATGGTGGTCTTGGGAGACTTCAATGCTCATCACGAACTGTGGCTGGGCTCCTCCAAGACTGATAATGCTGGCAGAGCTGCCCATGCATTCGCTCTGACTCATGATTTGACACAACTGGTGAACCAGCCCACCAGGATCCCGGATGTAGCGAGTCATGCGCCTTCTCTGCTGGACCTTCTGCTGGCGAGTCACCCAGCCGGGTATCGTGTGACCGTTAGTGCGCCTCTGGGCACTTCCGATCACTGCCTGGTTGGGCCGTCAGTACCGATCGCATCACCTCCACGTCCCGTGCAGGTTAGGCGAAGGGCCAGGCCATTACTCGTCGGCAGATTGGGATGGTATGCGGGAATATTTCGCATCCATCTCTTGGAGGCAGCGCTGCTTTGAGGGTAAAGATCCCTCAGCGAGTGCCAACGCTATTGCTGACGAGATCAGACTTGGAATGGAATATTACATTCCTTCCTTTGAGATCGCCAGTAAGGGCCGTGGACGCTCCTGGTTCAATCGTGCATGCGCCGATGCTGTCGGTGACAAACAGGCGGCGTATCGCGCTTGGATCAGGGGTCGCGCCATGAAGGATCCCAATATCAGTTCCCTCAAAGAAGCCTACAACCGTGCCACCAAAGCCTGCAAGAAGGCCTACGTTAGGGCGGATGCCCAGCGCGTTAGCAGGATTGGGCGTGCGTTGGCCGATCACCCAACTAGCAGTCGTGCTTATTGGAGGTTGGCCAGGGCCGTTCAATCTAACTTCTGCCGTCCATTTTGCCGCCGCTAAGGTACCCAGAAGGGTCGCTGGCCCACAAGCCGCAAGAGAAGGCTGCCTTGCTGGCAAATCTCTTTGCGGCTAATTCCCGCCTCGAAGACCGTGGTTCCCAGACGCTGCCCACACTGCCCGATTGCGGTTTCTCAATGGCAGATATTCGCATCAGGCAGTGTCATGTGCGGCGTGAGTTACGGTCTCTCGATGTGCGGAAAGCCAGTGGTCCGGATGGGATACCAGCGGTGGTTTTAAGGGCTTGTGCAGCCGAGTTGTCTCCTGCACTGACTCGCCTCTACCGAGCGTCCTACCGCACAGGTGTTGTGCCGGAATCTTGGAGGGAGGCCAATGTGCAACCGATCCCCAAAAAGGGTGATCGGTCGGACCCTAACAATTACCGCCCTATCGCTATCACCTCAGTGATGTGTAAGGTCATGGAGCGGATCATAAACGCTCAATTGGTCCGCTACCTGGAGGATCACCCGTTGATCAGTGACCGACAATACGGATTCCGTCATAATCGATCGACGGGTGATCTTCTAGCGTTTGTCCTGCATTGCTGGGGTGAGGCGATTGACCGGCGTGGCGAGGCTCTTGCTGTGAGCCTCGACATTGCCAAGGCGTTTGATAGGGTCTGGCACCGTGGTCTTCTGTCCAAGCTTCCGGCATACGGTCTACCCGGCAACCTGTGTTCGTGGATTTCCGGCTTTCTGCATGAGCGTAGAATACGTGTAGTCGTTGATGGACACGCTTCGGCGCTCATGTCGGTAAATGCCTGAGTTCCACAGGGCTCGGTGCTGTCGCCCACCTTGTTTATTCTGCATATCAATGACATGTTATCGCTTGGCAACATTCACTGCTATGCAGATGACAGCACGGTTCATGGGCGATACCACTGCGGGCCTCCAGGTTGCCGAGTCGAAACTGTGAAGGGACGCGAAGATCTTGTCATTGAGCTCAACCGGACCTTGGATCTCATTTCTACATGGGGTTCCAGGAATATGGTTGAGTTCAATGCCAAGAAAACCCAGGTGTGTGCGTTCACGTGCAAAAAATCCCCGTTCTCTCCCCTCCCCATTCTTCAGGGTGCTCTCCTCTCAATGCGGAATGACCTAAGTATCCTTGGTGTGGATATCCGCTGTGATCTCAATCCAAGGAATCACATCGAGGGCGAAATAACTGCCACATCACGCAGGGTTGGAGTCCTAAACAGGGTGCGTCGGTTTTTCACGCCCGGTCAGCTTTGTCGTTTATATAAAGCGCAGGTCCGGCCGGGTATGGAGTACTGCTCGCACCTCTGGGATGGATCCGCCCAGTACCTGCTCGATGCCTTGGATGGATTGCAGCGGCGGACCATCCGCATTGTGAATGATGCAGACGTTACGAGCAACTTGGAGTGCTACAACTCCGCAGGGATGTCGCCTCTCTAAGCGTGTTCTACCGCCTGTATCACGGTGAATGCTCTGAGGAATTGTTCAATTTGATCCCCTCCTCTCCGTTCCTAACCCGAACCACGCGTGCTGGTTTGCGAAGCCATAGCTTGTCGGTCCACACCATCCTGGCTCGAACCAAACGGTTCTCTAATTCTTTTTAGTGCCGCACCGTCAGGCTGTGGAATTGTTTGCCGTCTCACGTGTTCCCTCCTTCCTACAATCCTGGGTCCTTCCGGCGTGGTGTGAAGAGGCACCTTAGCAGGCCGACATAATTGTTTCCATTGGCATGGGACTGCCGTCCGATGCCAATGGATACTCTGCCTGGGCGGCATTGGCACTTACCATCAGGTGCAATGCCGCAATTATGCCAGGCCATTATAAAAAAAAAAAGTTAATTTTGGTATATAAATGTTTACATAATGAATAAACTTGTTTCAATAATTTTATATTAAACATGTGACAGAATTTATGATCTGACTGTGTATATAGTACTTATATATATACATAATTCCGATCTAAATAACTAAAAATTACAACGAATTAGCACCTAATTGTAATATAGATACTTCAACACAATTTACAGTCACTATACTTTCTTCTATACTAATATTATTAAAAAGAATTATTTTAGTTTGTTAGTTTTTTTTAGATTGTGGTTTGCACTTCGAAACTACTGAACTGCTTAGGATCTTACATGATCCCTGATTAATACAGGTTGTAAAATATTTTCAAAAAGTGTTTCTGCACTCGGGCAGTGACGGGCCGGGCTGCTTGTATTCAATATTTAGTTTATAAGTGTAATAAGCCGCTAACCTATAAGTCGATTAAAACTTAATATATTTGTGTACCGTTGTTAATGAATTGGAAAGCGATTATTTAGCTGCCATAAAATTTTTATTTCTAGATCTAAAACGAACTCGTGTTAGGGCCGAAACTGCGTTAAGCGGGCACTCGCGCGGTTTCATACAAAAGTGCTCCGTCGCGGGGATCCGCGCGGGCGTCCGGCACGGGGAGGCGCGTCCCGTACGCACGCGGCGGGGCCCGCCTCCGTGCGTCGGAACCCGTAGCGGGGGCACGCGCGGCAAAGCGTGCGGTGTCCGCAAGCGGGAACATGACGGTGATGACATACGGCACCGAGACGTGGCCTCTCACTTTGGGCTTCATTAGAAGGCTCAAAGTCACTCAACGAGCAATGGAGAGGGCTATGCTCTGTATTTCCCTACGAGATCGACTCAGAAATGAGGAGATCCGTAGGAGAACAAAGGTTACCGACATAGCGCAAAGGATTAGTAAGTTGAAGTGGCAGTGGGCTGAAAGGTGCTAGAGTGGAGGCCACGTACAGGTAAGCGAAATGTTGGACGCCTGCTTACAAGGTGGACGGACGACCTGGCTACATTTGCAGGAAGTCGCTGGATGCAGGCCGCTTCCAACAGGTCGATGTGGAGACCGTCGGGGGAGGCCGATGTTCAGCAGTGGACTTCCTGTGGCTGAGATGATGATGATGATGAATATACTTGAGCAAAAATAAAGATTTTTTACTTAGCGCAATGTTGTGTGTAGTGCATTTAAATGTAATAATGATATGATCCGTGGTGCTTTACAGCTGGCTTCTCCGGCTGTAAAAGTCTTTTTACGAGGTTATTTACCTGTTCAGTTCATTGTTTTGTCGCCCGCTTTGCACGGAGGGAAGTGGACAATAATTTATTTCCAACTCCTCCTATTTATTTCACTTTCTGATTAATTTCGTTGCGAGTTAAAGACAAGTTAGACATTCCCGGAGACTCGCCGAGCTTCAATGCTCGGTGTCATTACATTGCGTGCCACTGTTGATCCTGGCTCACAGGAGTTACAGTGATGGGTGTGAGGGTGGGACAGTCTCCTTAGCGCAATGTTATTGCCAGTCTTTCCGTTGGTGATATGACTGATACAGATTTTACCCTTAAATCGTTGACCTTCAAATATGGTTCCAGTTTCGAAAATAATTCGCCATAGACCGGTATCGAAACTTTAAAATATTTGTAAAATGAGTTTTCATTATCTCTTAATTTACTGAACTTTACAACAAATTCTCCGCCTAGCAACCTAAATTCAATAAACGGGCTTCCTGGCTGTCGTCTTTTTTTTGCTAGTCGTCGTTTTGCTATGTAATAATATATTAAGCTCTCCATCGACACAACTGTACATGCACACCTTTAAAATTGAACCAGCGACACTGCGTAAATCCGGTCTCCGCGACGGGTACCCGCGACGGGGACCGTCGCGTTCTCACAGAGCCCGCCCGCGTGTCCACGCGAGGAGACACGCGACGGTTGCCCGTCGCGGGCGCCCGCTTAACGCAGTTTCAGCCCTTAGTCGCATAGTCTAGAAACAGATAAACCGTTAACGTCAATATTTATTCTATTATTGTGTTGAAATGCCATGTGTAATAGAATAACGGACCGACAGATATTCAATGAAGTAGATATATGAATATAAACCGGAAGAACGGCTTTTGTCGCGGGTGGAAAAGTTTTTTGACCTCTTTTACTTATAAATACACGCGATCTCAACACAAAACGATGTCTTGTTGTGTTTGTGAATCGAATTAGATTATTATGAATGAAACTATAGATAAATGTTGTTACACTAGGTCCAGATGATCCTTGTAGTCCAAAAGATTTATTTGTGCATAAAATGATTACAGTCGCTAAGGATATTTTCATAATTGTAAGCGAGGCTTGTAACTAGAAGTCTGATAGCTATTTGCAAGCCTGTTTAGATAAGCAACAGAACTGATCTATGGCAACGGACACGGCTTTAATATAACGGGGCATAGACCTCGAAATCAGCCAAAAAGCGCTGTTCAAGATATAAGAGTAAAATAAATAAATACACCAAACAGTCACATACATATGTAGTTCCGACTCTTCTGTTCAGGGTTTGGAGCTCGGTGTAAATCTTTGTGTTCCACTTTTGATCCTGGCTGACAGGGATTACAGTGGTGGGTGAGAGGTCGGGAAAGTCTCTAAATAAAGTTTTGACTCCACATTAGTTTCGTGTCATGGGTATCAGGAACTACGAGCAAGGGCGTCGCCAAGTGGGGGCAGGTAGGGGCAGCTGGAGATAGAGATTTAAAAAAAAATGCCAAATGTAAAGCACCAAAATCTTTGACTTGGCTTGGTATAATATAATCTATACGGTATTTTGTATATATACCATACTATTGTACAATAATATTGGCAGTCTGGGGGCCGCAGTAAAAATTGTGTAAGTTGCAATCACATTTTTCTCATCTCCATAATATTTGCCCCTCCTTAGGCCATCGGCTGGCGACGCCCCTGACTACGAGAGAAGTCCTAACACAAATATTTGTGGGCCACACAAATATTTGTCGGTGCGGGGATCGAACCCGCGTCCTGTCGTTTCTCAGAGGCTGTCTGATAGAGTGTTCAGTCGAGGATACCACACGCAGGGCGATGTGAGCGAGAAAGCAGACACTGGCATCGGTTTAACGCTTCCCACAAAAAATGAAGTGACAAACTTTATGCGAGGACTTCGTTGCGAAGCCTTTTTCTTCCTTTACGGTGATTTCTATGTTCTCTAATAAATGAAAGGTATCCAGTATATACAGACTGCGGCCGAAAACGAAGTCAGGTGGTAGTTTTAGTGACTTTAAACACCATGAGACTAAAATTAAAAAGAAATAGTTTTATTATTTTTTATTTATCCTTGTGTTGGGTTGGTAAAAATGTTGCTTTTCCTAAATAGTAATGTACAGCTGTTAATTTTCAGAGCTGCAATGGCAAAGATTTTAAATAGCAAAAACTACAAGCTTACCACCCACAAACAACGATAGTTAAAAAGATCGTCGGTATTTTTTATCGAAATATACAGTTTCGAAGTGTCAAGTCACTAAAACTATCACCTAAGTTTGTTTTCGGTCCCAGTCTGGAAGTGCTCTGTTTAATGTATATACAGGGTATATCAAGACTGCTACCGAAAACGAAGCTGGGTGGCAGTTTTAGTGACTTCAGACACAATGCCACTAAATTTTATGCAAAAAATTGTGACGATTTTTTTTTTGTTATTTTTTTTTCTATCATTGTATTAGGATGGTAAATACATGGTTTTTTCCTAAATAATAGTGAACTCCCTGTCATTTGTAAAGACGCTATAGTATGCAAGGCTTTAAATTATTATTTTAGCATTAACTATGGATTTACCACCTAAACTTGAAGATACTTAAAAAATTATAATAAAAAAATTGTCGCGTTTCTTAGCGAAATTTTTAGTTGCATTGTGTTTGTAGTCACTAAAAGTTCCATCCCGCTTCGTTTTCGGTAGCACTCTTGATATACCCGGTATACGACACAGATCGTCATAATCTGCGAAACGTTGTATCAATATTATTTAACAAGTAATACAACATACTGTTCATCTGAGAATGTTTAATATAATCGTGTATCCACGATTCTTTTCCGTAACCATGTTTGAATAACATCACGCAGCGTCCTTGGCTGGGTGGACAGAAAGTGGAACGACAATTTATTATTATTATACATCTATTGTTCGACAAAACATATTAATGTCGAAAGTGTGACAACGTGCAGAATTGATTTCGGCATTCGATTTTATGGACTTATTCGAATCATTCAAAAATATTTTGATATTCTTGAAACCGTTTTTAATTATGTCTACAACGACAATTAACTAAATATCTACTAAAGTTCCGATTGTAGTTTAATTACAATTTAATAACATTGATAACCCGGTACGTCACTACCTAAAGACCGAAGTAGCTAATTGATAAATGCTTATATTATCTATAAACTTTGGATAAAAACAACAGTTTTAATCAATTATTTTCGTGGTAGTTGAAATGTTCCTTGATATACAAGGTTGTGCTGGCTGAAGTGCGACCAAAAGAAGTGAGTCATTATGACGTATTTTGTATCATTTTTGTACAGAGCACGTTATTTAGTGTCTGCTGTATACTCGAGTACAAGTTCAAAACCCAACACCCTGAATAGGCGACCGTTTGTATACCGTAGTAGTATTTTACATATTGGGACGGAGTAATCAGTTACCATTATTACTCTACTGTTTTGTGAATACGCATTATCGCCAACTTATGCGTAGGAACCTAAAAATGTATCTAAGACGGTTGAAATTCTATACATTTTAGCTGTGGACGATTCTACGGCAGATGAAGGACGTCAATCCGCACTATGCCAGGGTGATCGACTATGGCGGATGGCCTAACTTCTCTCAATCAAACTCTCCATTGCAGGGGTTTACGTTCAAAACAGTATACGCTTTAGGGCCCGTAGAGAAATGTCACTGTTCTGTAGATCAAATCTCAGGATTAAAGGTATTGACATTGCCACGACGAAAAAAGTATGAAAATGACATTTGGTAGTCACGTGACTTTCCTTTGACTGTCATTTCCATACATTTGATCTTTCCGGAGGCATTCACGCCCGCAGAAAAGTGAAATTTGTATAGGTCCCCAGTTCTAAATCGATATTGTAAACCTTGACAAATCAGTAATATTTACTCTGTGTATGCGACGGATATTATATCGTAAAATGATACATCGCTAAGAATTAAGCCCTTAATTCAGCTACATTAATCGCTTCCGTAGACGCCGCGTGAAGCGACGTTATGTTGTGGGAAACTGTATTGTGGTGTGGGTGCAGGTAATCATCTTTGCTGTTGTTACCACATCGAAACTTATCCTTGGTTCAAGCGGTCGATAAACTAAAATGTTTTTATACATTTAAATTTAAAACAATTGAATGCAACATTTTGTTTGTGATCTTTTTGGGACCTTTCCAGTCGAATGAACTACGGGTATTTTTCAATTTACTTACTCACTCACTCGCTCATAAATCGATTATTTGGCGGGTACAAGTAATTTTTACGAATGCAGTTTGAAATACAGAACAAATGTACCAAATATCCGCTTGTTTATATGCTCCATGTTATTGTGTAGTTGACACAATTTTTCCGAACGTAAGGTACTAAGTTGCATTAAGTAGTTGTGGCTAGGACGAACAAAACGTTAAGAGCTTGCATCTGGGCAGTTGTTTTAGAATAACAGTCGGTAATCATTATGCTAACAGTAGCACGCAGGAAGAGAGCCTTAGGAACTTGATTGTCGGAATTAATTACAATTTCCCTAAGTGCCTGTACTTCGACGGAGTTGTTTACTATGTAAATTATGTCATTAAAGAAGCTCGAAGCGTGTTGGTTACTTTTTATTAACTCAGTATGCCTACTTAGAATAGAAACAAAATTTAAATGTTATTCTGCTTGCAATATTTCCTCCAGATCCTTATAGATGTAGCCTTGGACTTAGTTATTGCTAAGATTATGGACTGGTTTATGTAAGAATATCATTTTAACCTTGAAGATGTTAGAAGTCACTTGGATGGTAAACCGTGATTCGCTTTTTACGGTGTATGAGATTGCAAGAGGCCCACAATAATCACTAGTTTCCTCCTACTGTGTGTTCTCGAAAGCGAACTATTTATTTCTACGACTACTGTAACGTCCTGGTTATTAAAGGTAGTAGTTAGTGTGTTAATTTACATGCCTTATCTATTATTATTATTATCCTTATTTCTTATTCTACATAACCCAAAAGGTTCCTTATTTTTACCATCAACAATGATAAGTGCTTATCAATAATTACCAATTAAAATCTTGTTCTCTAGTTTATGTGGGGTGCAGTAAAATATAGCACATAAAATTAATATAAAAACAGTTCTGGCTTGCCTAGAAAATACAACTACTATGGTACCAGATAAGAATTCGGAGGTTGGAGAGCCAAGTTTTCCTTTATGTGTGATATCAAACATTGCTTCATGTCAACTTTCAAGATTCTAGGTTGAATGGAAGTATCCTTTAGATTTTTATTCCCTTGCGAGTTGCTGCGAATTTCAAAATATGTGGCTTAAATTAGTGTTTTTTTTATTGCGTTGTCAAAGAAATTGGATTTTGTTACAGCTAGGTAGGCAGGTATTAAGGCCTGAGTATTTTATATGCATTTCAATTCAATACCTCTACGCCTTCATGACGAAAGGGACATGTCATGTCACGTCATGACATTACTTTCATTACTTGATGTAACTAAAATTTTTCTTATATCTAAGCTATAAGCCGTTACTTCGCACTTTTAAGATTCTGAGTTCACGGGGAGGGAAGTTCCTTGTAGGTTTTGATTCCCTTACGAGAGTCAACATTTAAAAAAAAAATGCATCTATTTCTTTTGATTGCATTGGCTTATAAGTTTAATTTTTTCACAGCTCCAAGAGTACTCTACTGAGTATTTGATATGAATTTCAGCTTGATACTTTCAGGCGTTCCGAAGAAAAAGGTTCTTGATAGACAGACAGACGGTTAATGAAGTGATCATATAACGGTACCATTTTTTTTTCTTTTGATTTATGGAATCCTTAAACATAGTTTTTCGGTTTACGCGTATGTTTGTTGTCATATATAGGCCACAGGCATACCTGTCTCTAGAAGAATCACGAAGATATTTACAGCCCTCGAACTTGTTCTGGGCCAAAGTGGTTAACTAAGTTTGAAACTCTACGAGTAGTAGAGGTGTCCCATGCACATGAATATTTCCATAACTATTATATGTTTCCATTTCCATAGCTAGTATGATGTTGTTAAGAGCCGGCTACTAAGCGAGAAGTCACCGGTTCGAACCCCGCTCTAAACCAATGCTAGTGCGGGCACAAATATTACTCTCGGCTTTGAACGTTATGTTATGATAGGTTTCGTAGTTTACGATTCCCACAACACAATATCTGTATCTAACCATGGGGTCGGGACTTTGTGCGTAACTGTTAGGCTTTTAATCATTTAACTGGTGGTACACTGGTGGTAGGTCTCACATATGTGAGAGGCCGCTTGGGTAGGTACCACCGCAATGTCTATATATCCCGCCAAGCCTCAGTGTTAATGTACTGTTGTATTCCGATTTAAAGGTTGTAGCCAGAGAAACTACTGGACATATTGGGACTTAACATCTTATGTCTCGGGATGGCAAGCGCAGTATTATGATAAGTATTGCTTTGTGATACATGGTGTTGTTTGCTTTGTCGTATTGGTTAACATCAGACAAATGGCAAGCTCGTTTTGCCATTACTTGCAAGAAAAAAAAACTATGGTATTGGTGGCAAAAGATCTTGTTCATTAAGGAGTTAGAACGAACGTTCAAAAACATACTATCAATAAAATCAGAGTATCTCACGAGCCGTTATATCGCCGATAAAACTAACAATATCTCACACTATTTTACGCTGAAAAGCGACTTAGTACATCTTATGAATAAACTTTCTGACTATTATCAGATAATTTAGACAAGATGGAGGAAAATGGCGAGTTGTTATTCATCCTTACAAGTTTTTGTGTCCTCAATACCCACTATGTGTTTTACGGAGTTCCACTTACGAAACAAAGGTTATGAATCACTGCCTACATAAATCACCATTGATGCTTCATACTGCCTATACTTATATTTGGTACTTTCTGTACCTTTATGGTACCTGTCTAAAATCAGGTGTTCCGAATTACATTTTACATATGTTATAAATATTATATCAACTGATGTGCCTTTGTTTTTAATAAAGGGTAAATCCAATATAAATAATGATCTACCAAATTACCCGACAAAATTCCCTTCTACCTAAATGACGTCAAGGAGTTTACTTAAGATTTTTATTTTTATCATCATGTCACTCAATTTCGTATTTCTCGGTAAGAATTAAGTTATTATTAATACCACCGACCTAGTTGTATACAGAGGGGTCTTATGGTCCCTTCTTACGTATGTATTTTTATAAAGTTATGAATGTAGCTATTTATATTGAAGATTGCTTTTACGGGAAATAAAACAGTGAAACTAACGTATTTGAGAGGTATTCAAAATAATTACTAAGGCAATCCACTAAATTAGATCTCCATGATGGACTAAGGTTAACCTTATTCTTAAAAACATTGACGTCAGAGCGATCGTCATATCAAAATGTAAATCGAACTTAATATTACACATTTTGCCAAATAAGTATGGAACAAGACCTGGAATAAGCAGATTATTGACTGACTTAAATATTTGAGTAGAACCTGATTATATATCTCACGTGATTAATCTTCCAAATAAAGAAGTAAAAGCACGAGAATGATGCACGCTCGGTGGAATGTAAACATATCAGATGTATGAGATGTTAACAAGCCCTGCAGGCTGGCTGTAAATCATTCCATACAACGCAAGTCCGCGGGGACGTTCTCAGTAATTTCATTAAAGGTCTCTGCCCACTGCAACTTGACGCACCATGACCGTGCTATGAACGTAACAAGATTTTGTATTCGATGCATAAATTATAGACCACTGCCCGTTAAATCTTTAGGTCACCGCCCAATGAGGTTCGATAGAAATGTCAACAAATAATATTTTGTCTAGTACGTTCATAGCAGGCCACGTTATATTTCATTGAAGTAGCCGGATATTTCTGAATATCATACAGTGTCAGTTGCGCTTAAATTTGTGTTAATTTTATCAAATGGCACTACACTTAACTCTGGTTAAACGCAAATTCTAAATCGTTACGGTTATTATAAATTTGATCCCAAGTACTTGCCAAGCACGCAAATAATTACTTGTGCAATAGTTTTATTACTGGAGACTGGATTTCAAGTATGTTGTGCCCATTTCTACTGATTATTACATAATTCGTCTAATAGTCAGTCATTGTGCATTCGAGTTGTTTAGTAGTTTTGTTTACGTTTTTTGAATACCTAAATTGATACTAATATCCTAGACATTGATTTAAAAAACGATGATTCTAGAGTAAGTTTGTTTACAAGCATGTGGAATAATTCCGTTACTTCTGTAGGTATCAAGTTTACATTCTTGTTATAGTATTTTAAATGTAAATTCTTTCTAAAACGTGCTTTTAGCGCGACATTGTTGTTGACGTCTTCTAAACCAGATGACTTAAAAAAAAAAAGACGGGTTGCACTCCGGGAGTGCCGGCAGAAGTGAAAACTTGATTATTAACGTTGAGCATGTTTGATATTTTGGAATAGTTAGGGAATAATTTTGCACCAATTGCTTTATCAGTATAAAAGTACTATCATTTATGTGGTAGAATACAATATTCATTTATTGCGCTATCGTACACAAACATGACAATTTATATTACATTAAAAATTTAACACTTTAAAACTATTACAATTATTTTATATTAAAAAGTTTATCTCTCCGAAAAATCAACTTTCATCCATAATTTCAACGACTTTTTCACCATCATCATTACCAGAACTATCATCGCCAATCTCTAAAACTGATACGATAGGTTTATGGTAGCTGAAGTAAGAAACGAACAGTTTTGATTCGAACCTATTTAAATGTCTAATAAAGACCGCATCAATAGTAGTTTTGTATTTCGTTGTGCTAAGATTGCGATCATTCGACATAGTTAAACCAAATTCATTATTTAAAAATTCAATTAATAGTTGATTTTTATCGTCTGCGAAGTTTATGTTGAAATCTCCACTCAAAATCATTGGCAATTCATCAAAGCTTTATAAACTGACAGCTAACTGACAGCTGTCTACTCTCCATCCGTCTTACGCTTTTTCGATCAGGTCACGTGTCCTGACGCGAGTTTAAGATTTTATACCCATTACAGAAAAAGTGCTCAACGCCGCTAAAGAAGTTTTCACTTCAAAAATAGAACAGTTAGAAACCGACAGCGAGGCTATTTGGATAGGTCGGACAGAGCCTGGAAGGATCGAGCCCTGAACCGGGATGAATGGAAACGGGCTAGGGAAGTCTTTGCCCTGCCGTGGGACTTCGCAGGCTGATGTATGGATGGTATTATTTTATAGCAAGTCGAGAGAACGCCTTTCCTTACAGTACGGAAGTGACTACGGACGAACATGAATATCCACATGGATCGGACTTCCGAGACTCCGCTTGGATCGAAGATGCGTTGCACTGCCTAAAACAGCAGGTGAAAGGGAAGGAAATGGATGGTTAGGCGGAGGAAAGAGATGTTAGGTCTTCGGCAATCTCGCTCAACAAAAACACACAGCAAAGGAATCGCTTATTAAGTTCCGTAAGATCGAAGAGGCATCCCGATCAAACCGGTCCATACCTAATGCGTTTCAATGTGACTATAAGGTTCTACCATTAAGCAGAGTTTAATTTAATAAAGCGATTTTACGTTCGGCTAGTAGATATATACAATGAAGTTTAAGGCCTATAAAAGAATTTACATGAAATCAGATGTGTTTGGTGCGGAGTGTACTCAAAAAAGATCTTCATTCGGACAAAGGCAGACCAGGCCTCATGAACTTCATAAAATTAATAAATTCGATGCGTGTAATGTAGATTTTCTATTTAAGAAAATGTTTCAGCCATTGAAATGCACATTTAGAATAGTACTTATTGTTTTGTTTGCAAACGTTAATGAAATACTTTTAAAAACTTTTAATGCTCAAATTCCTCGATTATTTATGACAACTAGCTACTCCTCTTGGTTCTGTGCGTATTTTTGTATTTATATGTTTTTAAAAGGATAGTAAGTAGGTTATTTATTAATATTAAATTAAGCGATTAGTTTTTCAGTGCGTGTCCAATGATAAATGTAAAAAGGCTTATCCGGCAAATCCGCGCCAACACCGTTTCAGAGGCGGATGGCGCGCTCCGCTTACCCGTCACGGGTCAACGGTATCCAGGACTCGTGGGTCTAAGGCGGAGAAAAGAAAAATGTTGTTTCCTCCCGCGAAGGGGAAATATATAAAAGTGAACGTCGGGTGGGCGCGCGACTCAGTCGCACCGCGCTCCAGCACATAGTAGCGGCTGACTCGAGCGGCAGGAGCGATCGACAGACTACTCGCAGAGCTGAACTTAGCTTCCACCGCGACATATCCAAGAGCGTGGTGAGCAATTCGCGGGTAATTGGCGGTGGTGGTCGGGCGCGTAGTACTCGGTACTCACTGGTCGGCTCGGCGCTCGCTCGCAGCACGCACGCCGCACGCCGCGCGACTCTTCGCCCGCCTGTCGTCCGCGACACCCGCGCCCTCACGCCGTGCTTGTCGCATCTGTCCCGCCAACTTCATACGAGTTTCAATACGATTGCGACAAAAATCATCCACCACTTTCAATGAGGTGAGTCTAATCAAAATACGGGTCTATATTTACAATTTCTTCTATTTCGTCTACCTATTTTTGCTCAGCGATGTGTTATTTACATACATAGTCAATTTAAAGTTGGACGGCAGGTGAAGGTTGTTGTGAATATTCCAATAGTGAAAAACTTACTTTCTTTGGGATTTATTTATGTTATTATATTTTAGGGATCACAATAATATTTTTTTTGTGAGCTTAATGTATTTAAAATGTGTGAATGTGTACAATTCTGTTTGTTAGTTTTTATTATTATGATAGTGTCCGCTCGCCCCGTCAAGTTTCAATAGTTATTGATAGCAATAAAAAATCCATTTGTTGAATAATGAAGCGGCTAGCGAGATAAAAATGTTGTAACCGCAGCTATAATTTTAATTAAAGATTATACAACTTTCCATATTATTGACTAAACAAGTGTTATTCTTGTAAAAAATTCCTGAAGAGATGGGAATTTGGGCAAAATAAGATACGTTACGGCGTTTGATTTAAATTTACCTCAAGCGGGTGTAACAAAATATTGTCGCCACCGAGAACATACTTTACTCCAACAAGACAGCCGTGTGTGTCCTGTGTCAGTGGTTATCACGAACATTTACGCATTCTTTATTATTATAGGTATACGTGTAACTATAATATAAAGTCTCGAATAAAAAAATCGTGCTATCTGTTTTTTTAATATTGTTTACAATATTCGGACGCGCGTAACGCAAATACCTATATTTACGTTCTATTTAGCTATTTAATTAAGCAAAAATAAGTTATGTAAATAAAATCTTCGAGTACCTATACAGTTGACGAAATCGCAATTATTGAGACATGTTACTCTTCGAAGCGTGCTTAGAACTAGATTCAACGCTGTCTTATTGACATAACATTTTAGTACAGTGTGATAACAACATTCCATAGTATACATAATATATCAAGTATATGTATGTATAGTGTAAAAATATGTAAAAAATCCAGTGCAGATAAGCAGTCTAATTTAACTGCGCTGACATTAGGTATGATTACGATAGTATAGATACATATATATCGTATTGTTTTCTACAGTCCGCTAGAGTGACAGTTATCGATAACAATATTCAATTATTAGGTTCAATTCCAGTAGATTAACAAACGGTACAAACGTCTTAGGATATTGATTAACGTTTAATCTCCGGCGGTAAAATTAGAACCGCTCTAAATCGCCGGGAGCACCACGAATTGATCTTACTCCAGGAAATACTATAACATGTAAGTTAATACACTTGCCGACTTAATTTTACGCCTATAATCAATATTACATGTCGCGTTACCAACACTGGCACGAGTAACGCAACATATAATTTTGATTTCGCGCATTTTTCCCTAAGATATTTATATACTGCAATCGATTTATGAAGCAAAAAAAGGGTTTAACTGTTGTTTATTTCTATAAATAAGAATCAGTTATTTATCAATTGTGGGAAAAGTTGTCACCCAGTTTAGTGTTAAGAAAGAATAGTGAAATACTGAATTTGGTTGCCATGGTGGGATATTATCCCTTATAAATCGTCCGGTTATTGAAATAATGAAAATGAAATGAAATGAAATGAAATAAAAATATTTATTGAATCCATAAAATGTCATACACTATTTAGATTCAGTCACTTTTTTTCCACTACCACCCGGTTCACAAGGCTGTTTTCGCCAGAGAAGAACGGGCAAGAAACTCTAGCGTTGCTCTATTCAAAATAAGTTTACAATACAGTGATCATACAGGATTCGAAATTCAGAGCAGTTCATAAATAATTTATATTATTTAATTAATTGATAATTATATTGTACGGCTGAGTTAAGTGTGGTCGCCCAGACCGCGGAATCGGTATACACTGTTCAGCAAAAGCAATGAAAGGCAATAAAAAAAGTAATTTAATATTATCTATATAATATATGATTTATTCATGTTACTATTAAGGCCTTCTAACACGTCATTTATATTTTAATTGATTCTAAATATATGGGTAAACCTGCTGGACGAAAACGACACGAGAAAAATGTTACAATTGTCATAAATTGTAATATAATAATTATAAAAAGTACCCTGATATTTCTGTTAGATATACTGATATAAAAAGTATGTTATGAATTCGTAGTGTCGTTTAAAGGCTATTTTAAAAGTTTATTGATGAACCCTAAGCTGATGATTGACTCTTTGTAGTAAAGAAGCATTTCTATTACTACATAATATTTATTTTGTAAGATTTTTTGATCGAACTTTATCTGCGGTATTTTTGGGCATATAATTTTTTTTCTTTTATTTTTCTGTGATACCGTCTATGAGATCTTGCGTCAATTCCTAAGCTCATATAATCACAAACAAAATCGTTAAAACAATACTTTTATCTAAATTGCTGAAACGATTGGTGAGAGTAAACTAATTGTGATATTAAGATTTCTATTAATACCCTCATTTTAATGTCAAACGATTACAAATAGCAACAAAACAAAGTTGTGAGGTATTTTTAAATCAATAGATTTATTTTTAAACGTAATAACGTTTGACGCAAATACAATTAGCATGAAATTTAATAATGATACAAAAAATATATAATTTGACTTTGATGCTGTAATTAAAGGTGCCGCCTGCAAAGCAGTCTAATCCGCGTCCGTAGTTTTATTCGATGTTTGAAACTCGTGTGGAATCGTATTTGATCGCGAACCGAGTTTATTGTGGGATCTACTAGGCTACTCTTGTAACCAATCTCAATCTCGAAGCAAAATTCTCGAATCAATTCAGGTTGCAATCCGCAAATCCCGTACTCTTTTCAAATGCGTGTTTGCAATATTAGATATATGGACATGCGAAAACTCGAATACTTGTAGTTCAATAACTTTTTATCCCATTCGAGCACAATAAATTAATAGAGCAATGGCACTATTGGGATTAAACACTTTTAATGGTACTAAATGAGCCATTTTTAATTCAATGCCAATAGATCGAGAGTAAAGAGTAGCCCTGCTGACTTCAGTTTGGATTCCGAACTTCGGAATATCATGTTGAACCAAATGCTAAGTTAGTCTTAGCGCTTTTGAGGCAAACTGCACTGTTCGCGGATAGATTGGTACTGCTAATTGTTTATTGAGTTTTTGTTTCGTTTAATTGTGTTAAAAGTATTGGCTTGTTTGGAAAGTAATTTTGTTTACTTTTTGTCAACAAAATCATTCTTTTTATTTTCACTATCCCTATACTTTGAAAGCTGGTTTGGCTAGTTAGGCTTGTTAATTTTAAATATTGATTGTTTAAAAGCAATCGTTTTTGGTTGGTGCGTTTGCAGATATGGTAAGTGGAAAACAGTGTTTTTAGTATATTTTTTAAATTAAAGTTTTAAAAGCAGTTGAGTTCGAGAAATAAAAATAACACTGCAAAGCAAAAATTATATTTAATTCATTGTACTAGTACCTGTCATTTAATTTACTTATTGACTTGAATTTGCCAATTGCCAACATATCAAAATATTTGTTTAACAGGTAACATATTGAAGGCGTGCCGCAAAGAGCTAAAAATGATCTATGCCTTATATTCATTTAAATTTCTACATATTTGGTGCTTGGCTCCTTCTTTTTTTGAGGTCGGTTAAAAAGTATTCGATGCGTATAATAAAGGTGTAAACATTGATAGAATTCCAGTGTCAAAATTAGTTTGATTTGCGGTTTGGCAATTACATCGCCTCAGGGAACACCAGTTAAAGCGAACAATGAATAAATACAGGCAAATATTTGATGAAAACCGATGATGATTGATGAACTAGTGAAGCTGCCCAGATATTATGTAGTTTTTTTTTAATCTAATTTGACCGTTCATTTAATAAAACGTCTAGATTTTATTTCAAAAGCCGACGGTCAGTTAATCATGTTCTTACGGAAAGGAATTTATGCAGTTGCATTAACATCTTTGCTTTGCTTTTCAATTTTTAACATAATGTTCCATTTTTAAGTGCATTATCATTGGAAACCAGGAACTGGACAAATTGAATGATTATCCAGCCAGATCGTTCGTCCACCTTGTAGGCGGGCGTCCGACATTTCGCTTGCCTGTATGTGGCCTCCACTCAAGAACCTTTCGGTCGCGACGGCGATCGGTTCTACGAGCTATGTGCCCGGCCCACTGCCACTTTAACTTGCCAATCCTATGGGCTATGTCGGTAACCTTGGTTCTTCAACGGATCTCCTCATTTCTGATTCGATCTCGTAGGGAAACACCGAGCATGGCCCGCTCCATGGCTCGTTGAGTGGCTTTGAGCCTTTTAATGAGGCCCACAGTGAGAGGCCACGTCTCGGTGCCGTATGTCATCACTGGTAACACACAACTATCGAAGACTTTAGATTTTAGGCACTGAGGTATTTTGGACGAGAAGACGTCGCGAAGTTTCCTGAACGCTGCCGAACCGAGTTGGATTCGACGATTGACCTCTCTCTCGAAGTTGGACCTGTCTTACCGGACCACTTGTCCTAAATAGACATATTCGTCTACAAGTTCGAGAGTCGAGCCCCCAACTCCAATGGGGGTGGGCACAACATGGATATTCGACATAATCTTCGTTTTATCCATGTTCATTTTAAGACCCACCTGTTGGAAGACTCGATTAAGGTCTTCGAGCATAGTGCTAAGGTCTTCCAGGGATTCTGCCAAGACTACAATATCGTCGGCAAATCGAAGTTGAGTAATATACTCGCCGTTGATGTTGATGCCGAATCCTTTCCACTGCAAGAGCTTGAAGGCGTTTTCCAGCGCGGCAGTGAACAGTTTCGGAGATGTCATATCTCCCTGTCTCACGCCTCGCTGTAGTGGAATAGCCTTCGTGCTCTGATCTTGTACTCGGACCGACATGGTGGCGTTGTTGTATATATAGGTACATCTCAACACTTCGATGTACCGATAGTCTATATGGCACCGCTGAAGAGACTGTAGCACAGCCCAGGTCTCGATCGAATCAAAGGCTTTCTCATAGTCCACAAAGGCTAAACAAAGCGGCAAGTTATATTCCTCGGTTTTTTGTATAACCTGCCGTAGCGTATGAATATGGTCTATGGTACTAAAGCCTTTTCGGAAACCGGCTTGTTCGGGAGTCATCAAACCTGCGTTCGAGACGATTTGTGATGATCCTCGAAAACAACTTATAGACATGGCTCAGGAGCGAGATGGGCCTGTAGTTCTTCAGCAAAGTGTTATACCCTTTTTTTGTTTCTTTTTTTTTTACTATCAAAAAATTAACGAAGTTACTTTCTGATCAACTCAATATTAGTATGGTTTGGAGATGACAGAATCGGGCCTCGCATAGGCTACATTATAAAAAAAAACAAGAACGAAACAACAATCAAAAGATAGGCTCACAAATTGGAAATTGGTTTCGGTGTAAGTTATACCGGGTATATCAAGAGTGCTACCGAAAACGAATCCGGGTGGTAGTTTTAGTTACAACAAACACAACGCAACTAAAAATTTCGCAACGTAATTTAAATATCGTCATGTTTGGGTGGTAAATCCATAGTTTTTGCTAAAATAACCCTTTAAAAACCTTGCATGCTATAGCGTCTTTAAAAATAAAAGGGTGTACACTATTATTTAAGAAAAAAAACTATGTATTTACCATCCTAATACGACGATAGAAAAAAAAAATTATTTCGTCACAAATTTTTGCACAAAATTTTGTTGCATATACCCTGTATAAATAGTTAGTTATATTACTAACACCTAATTCTAAATCTTTAGAGATATCTTCATTATTTTATTTACAGTGTTACAATTATGATTTAAGACCACACACTTGGGAAATAGATATTTGTATTTCATTTAGTTCGTGACGAGCTCCTGCATACCTGTAACTCATTTTGACATTTAAATCTTAAACATCTTGTATATTAAGTACACAATTTACATTTACATTTAGATACATTTATTTATATACAAAAACATTCTAATACATCATCACCGTTATTAATAAATTATCGTATAAAATCCACTACATAAAGTAGGCTTCTTGCACTGCCACCGCAACTTGTTGACAGCAATCTGCATCCAACGGCTTCCAGCAACTTTTATCAGGTCATCCGTCCATTTTCTGTATCCCACCCACAATAATCCTATGACAAATGTTTTGATAACAAAACATACTAATTATGGTTTAGATACCATAGAAACCATAGGTTGGTATGGTTTAGAAACCATAATTAGTTTGATAACAAAACATTTACTATCTTAAGGCTGAGTTGCAGAAAGTAACTTTGCCTGTAGCAAACGTCAAATCAACCGTCAAAGTTACAGTTACGCCATTTTCGGGTTGCAGAAATCTAACTCTTGACAAAATGACGTCACAAATAACATTACCTTTAGCTCCACAGTTTCGGGCGGTTAAAGTTACAGACATGTCTGTAAAATGTCAACCATAGATAATACACTATATAGGAAAATGTCAACTATCAAAACACTGATAAAACCTAACCTGCCATTACTTGATTTTGACACAGCGCTTTAGAAGAATTAAAATGGATTAATGTCTTTACTACGAGATATTTTATGGGAATCGAGAACTTCAAGTGACGCTACTTCAATAAAGTGTGTTGGGTTATGTCTTTGGAAGTAACATAAATGACATATTTGTACAAGATCACCTTATTGCATGGTTTTCCTTTTATTCATCAGTTTTTCACGTTATGTGGCCAGCCGCATAGCAATAGCAATTAATTATAATCTCTTTTTTTTTACACTCATTTGGTATTATTTTGTACAAAATTGGCGACAACCGGCATCATAATATTTGCATTGTCAACTCCCAGTATCTAAATATCGTCGATCGCAAATTCCTATAATTGAAACAGTATTGGGAACTGTAAAGCACAAATTTTGATTTAAAAAAATACAAACAAACATACAAGTGAAGCTAATTTATAGCGTGTAATGAAACAGATTCACAATTTTAAAGAAAATTGAAATTTGTATTGAAGTGTTGTCACTGATAAAAAATTACCCCTGTAGCGTTTTGGGGTGTTGAAACGTTTTTTTACTGGTCACCCGTTTAACTTTACCTTTAGCAAATCATATAGTGGTGCAACAGACGGATTGTCAAATTCAGTGGGTAGTGGTCAAAGACTCTGCTAAAGTTAACTTTACCTCTATCTTTAGCAGGACTTTTCCTGCAACTCACCCTAAGTATCTTCGCATTTCTGATTTGATCTGATAATACTAAGCGTAGCTGTCCCTATAGCTTGTTGATTGACTTTAAGCTTTTTATGAGGCATAGAAACAGAAAAAATACGTTCAGTTCTCAACTTCTGGAATCATCGGCAACACACAATAAAAGACTTTCATCTAAGCATCTAAATAGTAAATTCAATTTTCAAAATGCATTACCTATACCTTCTATTTACTTGGACTATTATGGTAACTTGTGGCTTGTTTATCTCTAAGTTTTAACTTTACATGAAATAACAAAAACAAATAACAAGTATCAGTGGGTTGTTATTTATTTTTATAACACATGGAATAATTACTAAGTTTAATGATAAATTATGTTCTCCGTAAAAATCCTTCAAGCGACACAATAAACAAAAAATAATTGCTATAACGAGAGAAATCCAAAACGTTAGTAACTAAAGGTTATACCAATGATTCCAAGTAGTTATTTTTTCCCAGAGAAACACGTGGCGATGTTGAATTAGCTGAAGGTGGAATTAATACTAAAAGTAATATAAAGCTGTTTCTTTTTTACATCATAACTACTTACCCTTGACCGCTGTCGCAAGTTGTGGCCAGGCAGCGAAGTTCCCACCAGCGACATGGAAAACAATTTCTCAACAAGAAATAAAAGACATAATATGTAGATATTTATTTATACCACTCAAGAAGGGGCGTCCTTGTCGGTACAACGTGAACAACCCCTGGTTAGTCTGTTTCATCAATAATACCTCCATCCCATCATCATAAAATTGACGTTCGGTAGTAAAAGCATCCCTGTTCTATAAACCATCATGTCGGCAATGCATTACACTGTTTGTACGTAGATTTTTAATAATCTTGGCCGCACGATATCGCCTTGTGAGTGCTATAATGAAATGCGCGATACGTTGAAACATAGTATAGAACGAGTGAACGTCATTAAAAAAAACGCGAAACAATCACGTGGCAATAAAATTATCTCCACGGCTGTAGGTATAAGTATAACTCATATCGTGGTTTGTCAACAAATCTGTTTACGTACTTCTCGCTAAAAATGTTGTGAAATGAAATCATTTCAATAGCATTACTTATACATGCCACATGTCCATGTGCTGCGATGAATCTAATAAAGTTTTAAATGCGTAATGCAAACCGGTAGTAAGATTTGCGCAGAAATGCAGTTGCAACTTGGTGCCCTACTATATTAATCCGAAACGAAGTTCGAAACTTCGGATGATCAAAGTTTATATACGATATGAATGTACCTACATATACTTATGGTCAATATTGACATATGGTCGTAACCATAGACTTATTGTTACGATGTACGTTATACAAATTCGAGCTTTTACAGAGTAGATACATTCGTATCGTATAAAAAACTTCGATCGTCCGAAGTTTCGAACTCCGTTTCGGATGAATATAGTAGGGCCCTAGACAGCCGCTGCTTCTAAGGTTTATCTTACGTCTAAAATATTCACAAACTCATTAAAATTATACTTCAGTGAAACTTGAAGTTGTGATGTAACAATAAACATCAACAAAAATATTTTGATTTGGTAACGCGTGGAGTGGTACGCGTGTCTACGCAGAGCGCCGCGCGTACGTCACGCCAAACAACGTAATGTAAAATGATGTCTATTTCAATTGAACGATATATAATATTTATTGATTTACACACTCGAGATTCGCCATATCAGAAAGCCTGTGCATTTGTATGTTGCATTTAGATTTAAGTAGGTTTTCGCTGTCAATATACAACACATTTGTTTAATATAGGAAACGGTGCCAACCACAGGTGCCAACAGTGCGTATTATTAAGTTTATATCAGCTAGATGAATTCAAATGGTTTATTTAAGTCTTGGATAAATTATTTTGTATGACAGTTTAGTTCTAGAAGGCGTTCATACCTTCGCCGAGGAATGATTGTAAATTAATGTGCACTTAATGAAAAAGAATGACACGTTATTTAGTAATTGAAAACAATGCATTTGAGTAGGAAGTGTACTTGGACTTCAAACCTAAATTATAGCCTGTACGAGGCGACCTTTGGAAGGATAGACTGAGATAGATTTTTTTATTTTAATATCCAATGTACCTGTTGAAGTTTGCTTCGAATATATACCTACTTTTGTTTGTATTGACTTGTATAGTTGCCATTATAGTACATAATATATACATAAGGCATCACATAATGACATGCAAGTGCTCGCATTGAGCCAGGTTAAATGCAGTTTGAAGTTACAAGAGGTCGTCATATTTATGTAAAGCCGTCATACTATCTCTTATTATATTTTATCTGTACTGTCTTTAGTAAACTTTCATCGGTGGTTCCACTTAAACCGTCATTTATTTCGCCACGTAAAATAATAAAATAAAATGTTAATCTTAAAACAGACAGTTTTAGTAGTTTAGAAAGCAGATAATGTCTACAAATCACTAAGTATGGTTAATGGTTGCACTTTAAATGACATTAGCGTGACTAGGCCACCCTGATAACGAATATAGTTTGATGTGCTCGCTTTTGATTTTTTTTATTTAAATTGCGCTACACTTGTACTTATAAACGTTTGGACTGAACGTTATCTGCCTTATTAATAGTTTTAAAAGATATTTTAGGTATAGAATCTTTTGTCCTTTTTCAATGACTTTTGAATTCAATTTGAGCGAGGAATACAAGAAATTCGATAGTTAAAACTTTTTATGAATAAGGCCGATCTTCATATGGGAGTATGACATTGAATTTATTCAGTGTCGCGTGAACACTCCTTAAGTACATTATGGTGGGCTTAATGGACACTTGCCTTATCCGCTATATGTAGGCATTTGACCCGGTAACCTACTGTTTCTGCGCACGCACGCATAAATGAACTAAATGGTCCTTAATTCGAAAACGAAGATATTAAATATTAACGATTATAAATGATTAAGGTAATCATTGCTACGCTGTGTTTAAAATAATATGTATTCATAAGGTAAAATAATTAAATATTTATATATAAGATATTTAAAGGCTATAAAAATTTTGAATTATGTGTCTTTAAAAAACCATTTAATTTTTGTGTATAAAGAATGTGAAAAAATAGAGATTAAAAAAAGTTGTCCAGTATTCACAATCGTCAAACGGAAAATAGATTATCGTGCTCCCCTGAAATACGGCGTTAGTATAATAATTATTTTAGTTAGGAAAGAAAGTTTCCCTCCTTCCGCGAATCGTGCAATCTACTTGGTTATCAATGAATAAATAAACCCAATTAAAGCGAGTCTCAACTATACGATAACGTATAGAGACAATAAACTTCCCGAGCAGCGGGTGGGTATATTGCGTTACTTGAATAAATTACCTTGTTAGTTACCAAGTTTTGATTTGATGAAACTTGTACGTTTACTCATCTACTGCAAAATGTGTCATACCACTAACAACGTTACTACTCAAATTGAGCACATCCTCGAGACAAATTAATTCGATGATACCTTTGAGAGGGTAAACTAAGAGTACATCTAGCGTTTACGTAAACACATCCATTTAATGGCGTTTAAGATCCACGTTGTCAATGTCGATCGGTATTCGCACCCCGCTATTACACGCTCAATAAATGGTTCGAGCTTAATAGAAACTAATTATTTATATGTCAATAAAATTGATCACATTTATAATGGACTTAAAAAGGGGAGGTTCTCAATACAGTTGTATTCTTAACTTTCTTATCTTTGTCATATTTTATAATATTGATTGAAATATTTTTAAAATAGAATTTGATATCCAATTTAAACCCAAGATCCAAGATACTGGCTAGAAATATGAATAAATATGTACAAAAAATTATTTAGGTAATTTTTACGCATTATTTATTTTGAATGACAAAGAATATGAGTCTGCGAGATTATAACAATTTTTTCCTTATGGTAATCTAATTCCAACTAATACTTGATTAGGAAGTTGTCTATACGACGCGACGTTCTAGTTTCTGTGGTTACAGTGGATTTTCCAGTTTTTAATGAGAACTGTCCTACAAAGTACAGACCACTGATACTCTATAGATGCACCTGTAAAGAAGGGACTGGTTATTAGTTTATTGGCTCGTGGTAGTAGGTAGATACTTATTTCTTGAAATTATAACATAATTGCATAATTAATTGCATATAACTCAGGCCTTTTTCCCAGAAGGGGTAGGTAAGACGCAATTAGGACACCTACGTTTCGAATTGCATTTTCCATCCCACGATGTGATATGCGAGCCTATCGCCATACCGGACATAAATTCCCGACTCCGGGCTGATATTAAATAGAAAAATCCAATAACATTTTGCCCAACCTGGCTTGCGAACCCGAGACCGCAGCTTTGTATTCATAAATTCCTTCACTGAGAGGCAATAATTAATTAAAAAAACAAATTTTCCTGCTTCAATAAAAGTAAATAAAAGTCACTAGATACAGCCGCTAAAAATTACAATACATACCAAGTTGCGACATGACAATGAAAACAAACAAGCTTTGATTACGTATAATTTATTCTATTGCGTTTCTATAGACATAATAAAGCACTAAATAGTAAATATAACTGCGGTACTTCGAGACAAAGACTAATATTGAGTATAGATATGGGGGTTACTCTATGCTCTGACACAACTACGAATGTTCGAACGTCGTACGTAACATTGTACGAATATGCCCAAAATACTTTACAAAATGTTCAAATCTTCTATCGTACGTCGTACCTTAGACTAAGTTCGAAATAAATTCTATAATTTATTGTGTGTGTGTAGTGAAACCTATGTTTTGAAAATTCTCATCTTGCGTAAATTCTTGTATACGCGAATGTCGAACGTTCGAACATTCGAAGTTCGTGTCGGAAAATAGAGTAACCCATCCCCTCTTTAATTGATGTCTCCACAAATATCCTACTATTAAAACACACATATGTACCTAATTTCGTTAATATTCAAAAATGTGAAATAAACCTACAATTAAATAATTAATTTACAAAAATGATTCTGAAATAATACTTGCAGTAGGTATGTTGATTGTTAAAAGTTGAAGGGCGATTGAAATCTGCGCCAAGAAGTATAATTAATATTATTCGTTTTATACAATTAAAAATGGATTTTACAAATTAATAATGTTTCTAAAGTATTTATATGAGGTATAGTTATAGTCATTTACATGTTATGATCGTTCCGCTCACGCGAGTCCAGTTCCGACTTCACTTGCTTCACATTATATGTAGAAGGAAATAACATTATATGTATACGTAATATGCTTAGTACCAACATTATTTAATTTGTGTTGCTATATTTCAAATGCGCGCAAATATATTTCAAAATATATTTATTCAGGCGCTTGCCACAGTTTTTTATGATATACACCTAAAATACGATATAAAATAGTCATTAATAGTTTTTATATAGCGCGTATTGTGGACATAGACATATTTCTTTCCCACAGATTCCCAATGGGATAATATGTGCATTAGCCTAATGACTCGTAATCAACCACTACTAGTTTTAGAAAGTAGACTTGGAGAAATGCAGCGAGATAAATCCCGTACCATGTACTACTAAATGGCTGATATCTAGTACATAAAATGGGATATTAACGTCCGCCTGCTTCGAATATCAAAGCTGCATAAAGAGAGTACGCTCATTGAGCGAGATGGGCTGTGACAACTTTCCAATAGGTATTAATTTAAGTAAAGGGATAGCGCAGTCCGGAATATATTTGCATAATTCCGCGCGAGTGACTGGAGCGGCGGCGCCTACCTGTGCAGGGTACTCGGTTGCAGCTTGCAAGGCTCTGGGCAGTACTACACAAAGCCAAACCTCTCATTTACCATCAAGTTATTACAGTTACTGGCGAATAACGCTAGATCGTTTCCAGGTCCCACCGGCCGCCCAGTCATCTGCGCTGTGCAGTTTCTTGTGAACTTGCTCGGCCGCTCTTTTCATAAATGGTCATGGTTTAATTAGCCCGCCGATCGCGTCGAGCCGGCTCGTTCTTTCCCCCTTTGTATAATTTTGTCATATATTTACGAGAGAAACGAATCCGACTGTTCCTCGACAACATTAATAGATTGTATAATATTCAGGCGACAGTAGGCAGCCGGCCGGTGGTCGTGGCGCTTGTCTAATGCGTTTCAACCGGCCATTGTTTCCCTAATACAATAATTAGTGGATATTGCATTCCACTTACAGTTCACGATGACCGAGATACACGATTCATTCAACTATAAACAGTTCGTATAACACTTTCTACTTCAATGGTATTCTGTCCAGGCTACGGTTTACGTTTACTAGTCGCGCTGTTTATTTACGTTTAATTTTTTTCGACGAAAAGCCGCCAATAAAATCGGATAATTTATGTGCATGTATAAATGGTCCCGGAGCTAGTTTAATTATTAAAACTGGGCATTAAACTACGTATGAAATAACCGTGTGTTTGTTTTCAGTGGGGACGCCGAGTACATCTCCACAAACTACAACATGAGGAGCAACGTCAAGTGAGTACCATTTTATCAATTCGTTTTCTCCTTCGTTTTCCAGTATTTTATTTTAATACTTTTGATAATAGATAATATCAAAGATTACAATTATGTATTCTTTTTAAAGTCTTTTATGGCATAGACGTAAGATTCAAAATTCAATACTGGGGTATTATTCTAATAATTATTGGATATTTTAAAATTTGAAACGATGTCTCCCGTATTTGTAGAATTTTTCTTATACGCTGACGTTAGGCAGGCGTCCGGTCGTAAAATCATAATAAATGCCAAACGTTTCTGACTGCCGTATTCAGGGATATTTAATATCAATTAAATCGTTGCTAATAGTAAAGATTTTCTTCGTAAAATCCACACTAAGTAATAATTAATAATCTCTGAGCACGGCAGTCAATGCGGCCGGAGACATATGTATATCCAAAAATTGTTACTCCTACCCCACATAATATTTCTCAAAAAATAACAATAAAGGGCATTAATCAATATACTAAGTTTATCCGTTGCAATCACTACCTACTAAATTATTTATATTTTGTTTTTCAATAAAAAAATAAGCCATAGTAAATAGATGTGGGACTATAGCCGATTTTAGTTTTTAAAACAGGAACGCTAAATACCGTTAAAATTTTGGCTCCATATATTGAACTTATTATAGATTCAGTAAATAGGTAGGTTTACAAACAGAATATTTTTCCCAAGTCTGAACTACTTTGAACATGGTATTTTATAGCTTTCTTTGGACAGCTATTATTTTATACTTATAACTTACCAATTTATTACGATTAATTTATAGATTCGTTAAGATAACTTAATTTATAAATGAGCAAATTGGCAACTGCCGTCCATAATTTCGGGCTCGTTGCTGATACAGAAGGAACGGAAAACAAATTGTTTTTTAAACTTTTAGCAAATATATTTGTCTTTAAAATGAGTTTCCTCAAAATCCGGAAATTCAGTCTACATACAACCAGAGCAGGCTGTCAGGAGGTTACAAGGCCTTTCGGAAATGGTAAATTCAATCGATCTACTCATCATCTTCAGGCCGCATCTGCATATCCGCTCCGGTAATAGCTTCACACTCAGAATTCTGCCGGAAGCGTTCTATTATAGCGTGTTGCTTATATTATACCAGGTTTCAATAATAAATACAATAAACAACTGATGAAAATATATTAACGTTATTTAATTCAACAGACGTTCGAATCGAGTCGCGCTGGCTGAAATTATCGATTTTATTTCTTAGAATTTTATTCGACTCATTAATACTCGTAATCGGATCAATAACTCAAGCATTACAGAATAACAGCAATACAAAACTGATACTATGTAGAATTGACACATTTCAATCTGATCGTGAGTTTGGTCGGATAAACCTCCATTGAGTTTTAAGATTGAGCCTTTGCACGTTTTGTTAGGTACGTATAAACGCAGTCACGCCTTCACGCATTCTTGTCAGTTCAGAATACCTCTGACCTATCGTAGTTGAATGCCTGTGATTTGGCTGTATTATTTGAAACATTTATCTACGAAGGTTTGGTATATAGAAAAACATCACATGAACTGCCTGCTATATTCATTATTTGTTTCGTATTTTCGTAGTTCGATGAATATCTTGTTTAGACCTCACATATGATTACTGTGTATGTCCTCTAGAAAATATTAGCAGTTGATTAAAGTGATACCTACTTCTAGATTTATATATCACTAGCTTTTGCCCGCAACTTTGTTCCAACCAGGCCCATCATATACCTTGGAATATAAAAAAGTAACAAATATGTCGGAATTCTTTCCGTATCCCACAAGAAGACTACTTTTTTGGGGATATATATATTTGGATATTTTATTTCGGGATAGCTTAAGTGTTAATCCAGGGTGTCAGTTACCTCCACAACAAAGAAGAATGCCTATTCTACTATGAAACTTAGTATCGGTGTGAAGATGAATAACTAGTTTTAAGCAATATAAATATCGGGATGAATGATATTTTTTACCGATACTGTGAATGGGCGTTCTCCTTTCTTCGATTTTAGTCGATTTGAGACCATCTTGCACAACCGCACAGACAAACAAACAGAAATACTAAAAATCATTGTTTCGGGTTCTATTTCGTTCATATAGTGTCCCCATAGTAGTTTTTCTTATGTATATTCCATGTACAGACATTGATCGGTTAAAAATTTATTATATACGTATAGATAGATTCACTTAATATCTGTAGCAATCGATGCCCTTTTCGTTTAATAACAAAGTGCTCGATAAAATAAAAACTTTTGGTACACAAACAAAACGCTCTGAAGTTGAGTTTGCTCAATCGACCGCCGAAAAGTTGCGAAACAATAAGTGAACATGGCCGATTGAAAATATTTATATGGCCGCCAGCGTAACGTGCACGCAACAAAAACAAAACTTTTAAATACAAAAATTAAATCGATTCAAATTTAACAATTCTCTCAGTTTTTATTCAAACACAACAATGAAGGGCCAATGATAAATAAAAGTAAGGAATTCATAATGGCGACACTTATAATAACAGGAACAGCAATTGGGTCTAATAGTGGTCTAATGGCATGACTGTGAAGCCATAACCACGTGCAATTACCAATGGTCTTTCTTTCCGCAGGGGCCTTCACACTTCAGTAACGTATTCTGCTAATATTGTCTGTAATCGATTAGGAGGGTTAAAATAAACTCGAATTAGTAGAAAAATCAAATTTTTGTTAAATATTTTATGAAGACGTTGAAGCTCGATGGAAACGCAATGTAAAATCGGGTTTAAAAACACAGGTACATTTGATTTACTTGAAAGCGTTATCTGCATATTAACAGCAATTATACATACTATTGAACAGGTAACAGAGGATAGAAGTGTTCAAATTGAAGGCAATCACAGCGCTTCTCAGCGCTTTAACCATATTATGTGTGCAAAAAATATACAAGCGGATTTTCCCATAAATTTACTGAAAGCACGGTTTTGCAATTTTAAATCTATTTTATCAGCAATTAATTTCTCATCCTGCCGGTCCGGCTCCGGTCGAAGAGAAACTTAGTTAGTATCACAAGCTTCTATTGCATATTTCTGTGTGAGTTGACTGAACAAGTAAACAGTTAACACGACTGGGATACATGCACGTCTTTAATAGGCGTATAACGATGTTTATTAGAAAACTAAACACTACGTGTTGCATCACGGACGTCGCTATGCGAGATTCCCTTTGTTCGATTTAAACGTATGAACAATGAAAAAAATGATGAAGTAATACACAACTACAATCAAAATGGAAATAACGGACATGACCAACTCATTAACATGTTTAATAATTAACTTTAATATTAATTCGTCTGTTTGGAGAGGTGCAAAGATCGTCGTCTATTGTAGCAAATAACGTAGTCATTACTGATTAATAAAAACTTTAGGTTATGTACTTAATTGAAATGAAAAATAATAAATACATTTTGTATTGTCGGGGCGCGCTTTTTGTGGGAAAACATACGTCGTACGATATTAATGGAAATAACTCATTACGTGAAGTGCGTATTGGTTTTTTTTTTCATCATTTTGTTTTTTGTGATATCGAGTATCTTAACACCGTAATAACAACTGTCGAATTAAAATAATATGTAGTGTAGGAGATTATTTTAATTTAATATAATAATAGTACGGTAACGTGCTAATAAGCATTCAAAGGAAAGATAACCAAAACTTGAGTGTGCAGTGCGTCAGTTATAATATTGATACTATACCGGATATTGTTAAAGCAGTAAAGTCTCACAATAGGTAGTGACTAGTAGGTAGCTATTATGCTATTTTGTCATGGTATTTAAATTGTATATTTGTATGCTGTCAACTGTGACGTCACTGTATCTACACCATAGAAAAGTAAGACAATTAAAATGTTACAAGTTGGTAATTGCGTCGAACAACAACAAACAAAAGCAACTAACACAAATTACTTTTATTAGATAAATGACGGCGAAAACACACTGAGATCAAACTACACGGACACACAAAGCCTCTGGGAATCCGGTTTTGTTCATAGATTAGATAATATTAATGTTCATAGAGGAGGAGGTCACTGAGCCGTAAAATTAAGAAAATTACTCACATCGTACGAGATACACTTTGCCTATTTTTCGACGTATTAATGCTGTATACTGTGTGCGAGAACAGCAAATATTCCACGCAAATAAACCTTATGTAACTTTATGTAGAATATTTCTTTTATGTAAGCGAGTGCACCGGGTGCACAAAATTAATGTCTACCTGTGTACAATAGAACAATGGAGAATTGGGATTTTATTGTCTGTTCATTCTGTAACAACCGCGAGGTAACTAAGAAGTATATCTATCCCTACATGCACGCATTTGTGAAAATTAACATGCACGAAAAATTTGATGTATATGTGTCGTGAACTACGTTCATATTACAATTATGGAAAATGAGTTCCATATACGTTAAATTTACATTTTACACACCGCTAAGAGGACCTTATCAGATTAACCGCAAAATGTTTCATAATACAACAAAAATAAAAACAAAAACTTTTATCTGTTACACTAGTAGTAAGTAGTAATTATTTTAAATTGTACCATTTCTATTAGTTTTTCGCTGCACGAATATCAATATTTTGCAATTTATGCAAATGTTTGAACCGTGGTTATGAGTCATAGTTATGATGCTGCAAAAAGTACCTAAAGAAATAATGAACATGCTTTATTATTTCTAATGATTTATTTAATTGATCATCCTATTCGTGACGTAATAACACATGTACGTAAATCATCAGGTAAACTGCTTTTAAATTGTCAATGCATAAGGAGGGGAAGTTAACGATCTATGTATATGTACGTGTATATGACAGTGTATATTAAGTCCTATCGGAACTAATCATCCTTCGGCCAATTCGACACAACTCACTGGCTCGGTGATTTTCCTCCTACATGTTTGTTTTTAGTATCAATTCTGTTTAGTTGCCTTTGATTTGGTTTATTTTTAAAATATAAACCTGTTAGGAGCGTACATTGCGTTAATTTTTGTATCATTATGTTTTTGCCGACTATACTTAAAGTTTTCTGTGTGTTAACCAGCCATCAGCGTGTTGGATCATGTTAATAAATATTAAAAATCTTCGGGAATAAATACGTTAATCCGAAGTAAAAAGAATTACTTTACTGCCACCAAGCTTAAAATTATTTCTAGTTTCAATTGTATTATTGGATTATTAGTAATAAATGGCAAACAATAACTTTCAATAAAAAAAAAATGATGATGTAGATATAAAATATTAGAAATATATCTTTTAGGGCGAATACCTGTTAAAAATCAGGTAATTATGATATTATGCATTCTAAAGCTCTATGATCATCCAGCTGTACCCTGCATCCCTGCATGGAAATCAGGAGCGAATTTTACAATTTAATGCATTAAGTATGTCCAAATATATCTAAATAGTAAACTTAAAAATATGTATGAAATTATTCCTTTGTTTTATTTTCAAACGAATAACATGTTTTGAAGTATATTATAATAAAGGTAAATGGTGTATTATAATAAATCGGTGGCTTAGCTTTAAGTACAATATTTTTAATTGTAAATAATTAACATAGGAGTTAAACTTACTATTCAACTTTATCATATGTGAACATATGTGATTGATTTAAATGAATATAATGTTATAATATCTATCGACTTTATACTAATTAAATAAATATTGAATCAAGAAAGACGTTCTATCATATGAACTATGCATACATATACATACATAATGTCTCACTGTTGGATACCTTTATCCGTGAAATTATGTGAAGGTAAGTGTGGTACGGAAAATAATACTCAAGTGGATCTAGCCTAGTGTAAGATTTTCAAACCACCAATAGTTTCTGGCGTCTTTTGTTAGGAAATACTTTACAATATTCGAGGACTACTTACGTCTTAACGTACTCATTGAATCACGAAATTTGACACATTTTTTTTGTTTAGTCTATTTCATCCCACTACTGGACAGACGTCTCCCCGATGTCTCTCCACAATTCACGCTCTAAAGAAATTTCAGCCCACTTTCAGCCCACATGGGCTCGAAATCATCTGAAACTACTGGACCGACATGCAAAATTATTTCTCCATTAGAATCCTACAGTATACAATATCCCTGATGAACATAGGTTAAAGAAATTTTCAAAAAATGTGTCTGTTCCCGGGCGAAGGCGAGCCGGAAGGCGGCCGATTTAATTAAAAGTTTATTATTAAACTAGCGGCCCGACCCAGCTTCGCCTGGGTGCATATATTTTTTGATTCCACACCAAATACATGTTGTTTTTCGTATAAACTCTTGTAAACCTAAACTTGACGTAGCTATCCTACTGTCCGGCTCAATCCCGTCTCATCCGCCTGTTCAGTCTCTTCCCAATCTGTCCCGTCCCTTCTCTTTATTATCCATCCCGTTTTATAACGTGCATTTACATTTCGTCCTAACAAATCTGACAGCTATCCCAGCCCTCTCCCGTACCTTCCATTCTATTTTACTTTATGTCCCTTCTCTCCATAAACATCCATATACATCTTATATATAAAATAGGAATTATTAAAATTTAATATGAGAGTTACACTGAGATAGCAAAATAATAATTGTTAACGTTACTACTACACTTGATGCATAAACAATAATCGTATTGTGTGAGAGAAACAGGAGACCGGCTTCGTTCTCATCCCTACTCCGTGCTGTTTACTGGGTCAGAAGTGACACCTGTAGACATCTGGCGGGGATAACTAATTAAATGACGATTGATCAGTTTTCGACCGGAGAGGAAAAATGATTAAATTACTAAAGTGGCTATTAAAAAATAAGGGTTGATCGTAGAAGGGTGAAAATTGAGGATTGTATGTATTTTTGTATGTTGTATCATAAAAAAATAGAAATTAAAAATTTTGTCTAAAAAATAAAAATAAAAATTTAGGGGTGGACTACCCCTAACATTTAGGGGGATGAAAAATAGATGTTGGCCGATTCTCAGACCTACTCAATATGCTCACAAAATTTCATGAGAATCGGTCAAGCCGTTTCGGAGGAGTTCGATTACGCACCCCGTGACAGAAGAATTTTATATATTAGATTAGCTAGTGTTAGAGGCCATTCAAATAAAACCCCAATTGGTTGGGTGGACCAAGCTGTGCCATTGTTGACAGAATACTATAGTAAACAAAGAATGCCAACGTACCTATCGTCCATCTGGCCTTCAGGATCTTCACAGCAGGTGATTTTCACGTCATTTGTGAACCAGTGTGTTTTAGTTTTAGTAATCGTCGCAATAATCAAGTTGTTCGCTCAATAATTTATAGGCTATCAGGTAGATTTTAATCCTTTGAATATTTAGTAAATATATTTTTGTTATTTAGAGATAAATTAAATATGTTGTTGGTTTCAAATTTTGTGGTACTAAAGTATTTATCGATTAGTATAACCGTATTAATAAAATAAATAAATAAAGTGACTTGAGATTGTGTGTGTACATTCATTATGAGCCGAGAATTTCATTTACGAATATGTGTGTCGGCTGGAAAGCTGTCTCGATCTGTGTGATAGTGTGATAACAGGTTATTAGATACGCTGCGTTTTGTCTAGACTGGATCGCCTAAATTCTCTACTAGCTTCCACTAATCATTTATTTTTCTCGTCCTTTCTCTCTTCCGCCAGAGGAATTCGCCACATATATCAGTTGGAAGCGACCTGCTTTCATAGACTAATAATTCAATAAAATAAAAAAGTCTTTGGTACGGAGCAAAATTAAAATATTGAACTGGTTAAGAAACATGGCATTTTTTTTGCTATTATAAAAAGCAATAAAATAATAGCGAAATGATTCAGCGACACAGATATAAAGTCATGTTGCGCTGCAGCTTATTGTTAAAGGATAACGGCAGCAGATGAAAAAGAAGCTCTAGAGCGAACATCACATAAGTGCTTAATACTTCGAAGGATTATTGTATTTAATTTCAAATATCAGCCATTATTTATTTTTTCGAAACCGCCAGTGCACTAGGCCGATTAGGTAGGTATGTACCTGTATGTTATAAATGTTATATAACTAGTCAAATGTTATTTTTTACAGCATTACCTTAACGAATTGTACTCACTGTTACAATACTTGTACTTCTTGCCGCGTATAAGGTAAAGGTAATATGGTAATGTAAGGTATAGGTTTTAAAGTATTTATAATATAGAGGGAGCGCTGGTACTTCAAAAACGTAGTTAAAATGGTGGTGCCAGGCCACCTTTTTCTACCCTCCTATTGGCTGAAATTTGATAGATTGTCCAACATGCACGATTTACATGGAAAATAAAAACAAAAATGAGTTGTTTAGGAGTATTTAATTTCACTCAAACTCGCTTTAAAAGGATAATAACTAAATATTACTTTCGGTTATCAAAGGAATTTAAATCAATTTGTTGTTAAATAATAATTATTTCAATTTTCACCATTATAGCAGGGCTACCAACATTAGGAACAAGAAAATATAAGCTATATAAAGCGCTTCCTCTATATTATTAATTAACTCTAAGGTATAGGCATATCACACACGTTCGTGTTGTCTATAACCTCTATGAGGTTCAAATTACAAAATATCGTGTTGACGACGCGAAATCCGCGCTGCTCGCAGAAACATGCATTACTTCACGATGGCTTCATATGAATACACAAACCTTAGGTGAGTTGCTTTGATATTTATTAATTTAAAATATTTTAACCTTACCTTGAGCCTGTGATAATATTATATGCGTGTGCGGTCTATAGTGGCGATCTGAGATATTATAAATATTGTCCGAGACAATCCCAACTAGGAATACATTAGCATAATCGTGTCGTCAACAATTTATTGTTCGCGATGAAACTAATCTCGCAGTTCATTCAACTTTTGAACTTAATGCAATCACAAGTAACGGGACCCACACAATCGTCCTAGCGACCACTCCACCACTCCTGGGCCGTACCGTTACTCACACCTACCAGATACCTATATGGTTATTTGTTTTCCAACTCTCTGATCCTTTATGCTAACGCTGTGGGTCATTGTGTTGTTCGCTTGGAACGATTCCAAGCATTGTGCGCGTTGAGAAAGCGCCGGCGCTACTTGCGTATGACTGATTGTATTAAAGGAAGGCGGCACGGCGCGTCACCCCTCACAGAACATTAGCAAATGTTTGCATGTGTAAAAACCCAACCAAAAGTAAGAGTGACCAACTAAAACCTAGAAAAAAGCACAATTTGCAATTTGTACACATTCGACGAAACGAAACTTGTTTGCCATTAAGACGGTCAAAAAAGGTTATTGACCTTCGTGGAGACAACGAACTGACATCGAACCGGTCCTCTAGAGACAGAAAAAAATGTAAATAGTATCGGATATAGACGGAGATCAGTTGCATAACTGCAGCTGAGCACGGGAACCGTAAAACAGGTTGTTGCGTCAGAACAAGGCTCTTGTTACTTCCCTTATTACGTACCAGTACATGTCATACAGTTCAGCCGCATTACTTAATACATAGCACTTTATTTAATTGACACCCTGATGATAAAACACCACCAAGGTGATACTATCGTCGCGCCGAACGCGGATGTAAATCACCGAATTCGCTAAAACGTGTCTTTTAATTTCTAGTTTTGGAGACCCAATAATTTTCCTCTTTCTGGTTTCGCATTAATCATCTCTTTTTTCAAAAAAGAAACTGTTTATGTCCCCGTATAGCATAGCATTAGGAATGCTGTTTGTCCATTTATCGGACTTATAAAAAATTTGAGTCCAATTGAACTCAAAGGTAAAAAATAAACAAATTCCGCGACATGATCCGTACATAATTTCAATGTGTTTGTCCGTTTTATTTCAATGTGTAAAATTCGCGTAAATCTAAGATATGAATTTTCTCTTGTTAATGAATAATCACGTAGGTATTTAGTTTTTAAAGCTATTTAAAAGCTTGAATATTCACGTTCTTTAAATGTTTTCTTTTTCTTAAACAATAGCTACTTATTAGTTATTACGCCGCAGTTTATCTGAAACACAATGTATTTGACATAACCTTCTCACGATCAACGATTTTTTACTTCTATCTTGAGATAGGATAAACAAAAACAAAATATTTATTTCCATTTAAAAGCTGCATAACTAAAGTAATAGAAATTCCTAATCGGCCGTTTCACATAATGACCAGGTAGTAAAATGGTGCAATTATATACATATACCGCTCCTAGAAAAAGATAGGGCATAAGTCAAATTGCCATTACATTCACACGTCGTAATATTGTGGTAGGCGGTAGGCAGTAACTACTTGTATATTGTACATGTTCTTGTAATCCTCACAACATTTACAATAGAACTTGTGTTATTGTGATGTGAGGTTTGTTATAAACAAGGGAAATTCTTACTATTATTAAAAGCAATCTTCTATCTTCTCTTTTATCCAAATTTAAAATGTGTACTTACTTCGACATCTCCAATTACCGATATTTAATAAAATCACGTAGTAGTTAATTACTAGTGATCACTATCGAAGGATGAAACACGCTGACAATTGTATGCATTCATCCACAACGAAGTTAATAAATAGGAAAATATGTAGATAAGTTTATGAACCAACACATTTAAAATCATTATACCGGGTATCTCAAGACTGCTTCCGAAAACGAAGCCGGGTGGTAGTTTTAGACTATGACTACAAACACAATGTAACTAAAAATTTTGCTAAGAAACGTGATAATTTTTTTTTATCATTTTTTAAATATCGTCATTTTTGGGTGGTAAATCCATATTTTTTGCTAAAATAATCATTTAAACTCTTTTATACCTTAGAGTCTTTATAAATAAAAGGGTATACACTACAATTTTACGAAAAAATGTATTTACCACCCAAATACGACCATATAAAAAAAATAACAAAAAAAAAATTGTCGCTTTCTTTCCCAACATTTTCTGTTGCATTGTCTGAAGTCGTCGAACTACCACCCGGCTTCGTTTCGGTAGCAGTCTTGATATACCCTGTATTAAAGCATTTAAAAAAAAGCATGAAATATTCAAAGTACAAACATAATAACCCAAACGAAATCTCGAATAAGTCAGGAATCAAAGTGAACATACTCGTAAATGGCCTATAAACGTGACTAGTGCAATTTCCGCCCGAATCCGGTTTTTCGCAACACCTATGACGCGGCTAAAGAGGTTTTACGTAAAAAATAATCAAGTTGAATAAACCTCATTAGTTATTTTTAAATGTTAAAAATATCAGCGAAGTTTCGATTTTCAAAAAAAACTGCTATTAATTTATATTTTATAGCATCAATGTATTGGTTATATATTATTTATACAGTTTGAATACATTTGACCGTTACATGTATGTAAATGTAATGCAAATAGGTTAGTGGCTCTGCTTATAAACACAGTCCTGCAAACAGTAATCTATAACGGTGATCATAACACCGCCATTTAGTTTCACTTTCAGTAATGACTAGATACAAAAGCACACATACAGGGTATATCAAGAATGCTACCGAAAACTAAGCCGGGTGGTAGTTTAAGCGACTTCAGACACAATGCAACAGAAAAAGTTGCAAAAAAAAGCGACAAATTTTTTTTGGTATTTTTTTCCTATGGCCATATTTGGGTGGTAAATATTTTTTTTCCTAAAATAATAGTGTATACCCTTTTATTTATAAATAATCTAAGGTATAAAAGCGTTTAAATTATTATTTTAGCAAAAACTATGGATTTAGCACCCAAAAATGACGATATTTAAAAAATCATAAAAAATAATTGTCGCATTTCTTTGCGAAATTTTTAGTTGCATTGTGTTTGTAGTCACTAAAACTACCACCCGGCTTCGTTTTCGGTAGCAGTCTTGAGATACCCGGTATAAGGACCGCCTCATATTTTCATAAACATTGCGGGATTTTCTCCAAAAGATGTTTCTCATATGGAGTGAGTTCTTTTGTATAAACACAATGTTAGATAATATTGGTTATATTATGATCAAGGATCATTGCGTTATAATTATTATTATACTGGATTGCAAAAAAGAAAACATAATATTGTTTCACTGTGTTGTAGTATCGTGCCGCTTTTTGATAAGTTTGACACCTTCGATTTTACAGATCGATATAAAAAGTATTTACCTATTAGGTTTAATAATAATAATATAATAATAATAATATCCTTTATTGCACACACAAATATTTTATGGGATAGTACAAGTTACACTTACAGTTAAAGATAAAATATTGTAGGTACAAAGGGCGGTCTTATCGCTTTAAGCGATCTCTTCCAGACAACCTTGTGATGTACAGAAATGCAATAATTAATAATAGTGGCGGTGGTGCAAAATATACAATGATTATAGTAATAATTACATACACATACATACATATAATAACATACACTATATACCATAAGATATCGACATATAAAAGACAAATACTATATTTGTTAAATTGGTACATACAATTATTAATGATATTTAATATGAACAAAAAATACACAGTCTAATAATTCAAGTAATGTTTTTTTAAACTATTTTTAAACTGACCTAGCGATTTTGTTAGTCTGAGACTGACTGGCAAACCGTTCCAAAGTCTGACAGCTTGGACAGTAAATGAGTAGTCATAGAAGGAAGAAGAATGGATTGGGGTTTTAAGGAGATAGGTATTAGAAGAACGTAAGGAACGAGGATTGGAAAGATGCAAAAAATGAAAACGTTCTTTGAGGTAAGACGGAGCAGAGGGATCAAAAAGTATTTTATAGAAAAGGGATAGAATGTGAGTATTTCGGCGAAGGCGGATAGGTAACCACCTCAATTTTTTGCGAAATTCGGAGATGTGGTCATATTTTCGTAAACCAAATATGAAACGTATGCAGTAATTCTGAAGGCGCTCGAGTTTGTTTAATTGGTCTTCGGTTAAATCGATATAGCAGGCATCTGCATAATCGAACAATGATAATAACAGAGACTGTGCAAGATTAATTTTAGTGGCAATTGGCAGAAAGTTAGTCAGTCGCCTAAGCGAAGAAATCGATGCAAAAATCTTTCGACTTACCTGCGAAACGTGGGGTCCCCAGCACAGTTGCCTATCCAAGAAAACACCCAGGTTCTTCACAGTGACACTAAATGAAACATTAACGCCATCGAAAATGACTTGCGGGAGATGGAACCAGTCAATTTTAGAAATCATACGGGAGCTCCCAATAATAATTGTTTGCGTCTTTAAGGGATTAACGTGTAGCCCGTATGATTTACTCCAGTCTAATATGCGTTGTAGATCACGATTAGTAGCTTCAATCGCAGCGTGTAGTGTTTGTATCGGAGCTTGTGTATAAATTTGAAGATCATCTGCATATCGATGGTTTATAGGTTTAAGTTTTAAATAATCTTAGTTTAAACAAAACATTTTTTCTTTCTTTTTGCGGCATTCAAACAGTACCTAAGAATGCTGTAGAATATACCTAAAAAATACGCCAGCCTATATCATCCGCTTTTTTTAAAAATGAATCATAATTATTTTTTTTAATACGATTTAAAGTTACTTAAGTTAATTTATTGACAAAGTAAAAAAAAAACAGACTGATAAAAATCAACTCACAGTACGTATTCATATTTAAAGGATATTTTTTTAGCAGATCAGTGTTAATAAAGTGCATGATCATCAAAATTAATAAAATCATAGAAGCCCGTGTATATTTATATAAATATCAGATTATCGTCGGTATTGGATAAACAAATACAATTAGTCAAATTTAATGTGAGGGTCAGAAACAACGCTTTAAATTGTACATAAAAATCTGCAAAAATATAACAGATATAAACCAATGTATAGGTATAGGTTAATGCGATACGAGGCATAATACACCGTGTGAAAGAGACTTGACGATTTTATATAGAAGCTCGTATATATTCATCAAACAGTGGTTCCTGAATCAATTATCTTTTCACGTTATTTGTTCGAAAATATTGATACTATTTTTGATGTGACATGTAATTTAATCACCTTAAATATTTTCAATGAGTGATCCTGCTGTAATTTTATACCATCGGTCTTATTCCGTTATTTTATTATTCTATTTTCGATGTTGGATATTTTGTCTTATTCGCTTTATCTGAAAGGGACTAATCATTCGATACCTAAATAGGTTTAACAATATATGAATTTGGTTAGTGTTTTAAACCATAAATAAATAAGCAAGGTTATCTGAAAGGATCTTAGAATTCTTGCTCGAAACCTTTAATAAATAATTATTGGTTAGTCTTGATTTAAAATCGATTTAAGTTAAAATGTTATTCTTTATACATTTTTAAAACAGCACAGAGGCTAGACATAACCAACTCTGAATTAAGAACCGCACTTACCAAATAAATTGCTTTGTTTCTCTCCAGACACCTGTTGAATGAGAATATTTTATTTTAAAAAATATTATTCTTTGGTAGTTTATCACTGTGCGTGATATAGCTATGCCTACTGGGTTTTATTAATGGAATTGTTTAAAATATACTATTATAAATGTAACGATAAATTTCTCGTTTTATTGGTCAACTTGTCCGTCGTCGCTTGGATTCATTCCAAACTCATCACAAGCAAATATTACACGAATCAATGATATGTAACAAGGCTAAGGGCCGGTTCAAAAAATTTTTTCAAGGTCTGGTCAGTAAAAATGTGCTACGTTAAAACTGTTTACTAATAAATTTAATTTAAGCCTATGTTATATTTTTCGCCAAATATTCGATTCCCGCAATTGACAAAAATAATATGGACAGGGCAAAGAGCTTGTAAAGAAGAAGTGTAGAGCGTTAGTTAATTTCGTCGTTCATCGTAAAGGTTTTGAAAAAGTAAAAAAAGATTAATGAGTTATGTAAAGTTAAGTAAAAAATTTAGTAAATCATTAAGTTATGTAAAAAATTTAATATACCTCATAATTCATTTTAGCATTTTTATTCCGATGTAGTTATGAATGATGACGCGATTTTCACGGCCATTTTATTAATACTCCAGATGAATAGAGGGGCGTATCCTTAGTTTTTAAATCGACAAGGCTCGCGATAGTTCGTATCGTAGCCTATTTATACGTATTCTGAATGAAAGGAATGAGAAATGAAACTGAACAGGAATCCGTAATAGAGACAAATTATACCACATTTGAATCGCAACACATCGATTTTTACCACCGCGCCAATGTCGCTGTATTGCTACACGATTATTTTGCAGAAGTATCAATTAAAGCATATTTGAAACGAAATGTGGAAACCGAACCAAATCTTGGTAAAAGTTTTAAAGGTGATTTTGTCATATAAAATACTACATATAAAATATTCATCAAATAAAATATAACAAGAATTTACATAATTATTATGACTGTATTATTGATGAAATTGTATTCTTGTTTGCTTGCACTAACTTCATTTCACATAAATTGCTTAGTTTAATTTCGTAACTAGTGACGATCAGAACTTCGAACGAACTAGATCATATTGTATATCCCACTGTAAAACCAGAGTTCGTTTAGTGAGACGATTTTTTTGAACTCTATAAAGTATTTTATATTCACCCTACTTGCCTTCTCCTTGGATAGTCTCCGAGGGGCAGTTTGTTCAAAGCCGGCTGTAAAACGAGATTCGGCCGATTCGATACCCGAGACAAATATTTGAGACAAATATTTGTAACGCCCACAAATAATTTTAGCCATAGTAACATCTACCAAGTCCCCACTAGCGAGTAAAACCAGACATAGTGTGTACTTACTTGGGTGCAAAATATATTTACATTATTGTATTGAACAAAATACCGGGTATCTCAAGACTGCTACCGAAAACGAAGCCGGGTGGTAGTTTTAGTGACTACAAACACAATGCAACTAAAAATTTCGCAAAGAAACGCGAAAATTATTTTTTATGATTTTTTAAATATCGTCGTTTTTGGGTGTTAAATCCATAGTTTACTAAAATAATAATTTAAACTCTTTTATATCTTAGATTATTTAGAAATAAAAGGGTATACACTATAATTTAAAAAAAATGTATTTAACACCCAAATATGGCCATAGGAAAAAAAAACAAAAAAAAATTGTCACGTTTTTTTGCAACTTTTTCTGTTGCATTGTATCTGAAGTCGCTTAAACTACCACCCGGCTTCGTTTTCGGTAGCAGTCTTGATATACCCTGTATTATCAAAGCCCTGTTTCGTCCCGGGTTTCTCGTCTCAAAGATACGATTATCGTAAGGGTATAAATAAATAAGTTGTATGGTGTAAACTAGTTTGGAATAAGTAGCAATAGCAATCACAATTAATTTAAAGTGAAGTCCATAATAACATATTAGGTTATTTAAACAAGCTAAATTTTGCGATTTGCAATAATTGTGATTCACAAAGCCGATCGGCTCATGGTGTTATCTATGAAGCAGTGATATTTCTTTACGGGTTCGTAAATATTTAAAGAAAAAACTGAACAGTCAATGTTGTGTGTGTAATTTTAAATGTGACAAATGGTTATAATTTATCGCCAGTTTTTTTGTTTACATATTCTGTGGGGTTAATTAGCAATAGCAGAAATATAAAGCATGCTATGCTAATCTATGGCGGTTATGTCATCCGATTTTCTCTCCCCCTGTAAATGTAGCTTAAATCGAGGTAAATGAAATATGCCACTGTAAACGTGGTAGCTTATTAGGTACCTATATTTTGCTTTTTTACACCACAATATTTTTAATGGTTATCATTCCAAAAGATACACATCCATTGGTAGTTTCAAATGGACGCGACAATAATTAAGACAAATGTTTTGGCCATCGTGTCCTTAATTACATACATTTATTATACTTACGATGAATTTGTCATAGCTATTGTCGTTTTTCAGTGAGTTTTCTCACACTTTGTCTAAATTTGGCTCTGCGGTATGTTGTTTTAAATTAAGATGTAATCTACTGTAATTACTGCGAAACAAGTTGAAATATTATTTTTTACACAAGTACAATACCGATCCAAAGATGAAGTCTCTGGAATAAATTAATAAGAACTGAATTTAAAAATCATGAAAAAAATAAATTATATTTTTATACTTATTTATTTTGTTTTTATACAACATATAAAAATGCAAAGAAAGAAATTAAAATAAAGATAAATAAAACACTTTATAATCACACCACATAACACAAAATATTAAGACGAAACAAATGTACATTTGATGAAACATATGCCTTATCGCGAGAGACTTAAAGCGAAATTTGAATAGATAGAAATGCTAGGAGACATGGCGGTTCTTTTTATTAGAAACAAACTTACATTTAAAATTATACATAGAAAGATTTTCCTGGGTTTAAATAGAATTAATATAGCATACAATAAACTTACAAATATATAATAAGACATACATATTACACTTAATAGCCTATAAACTATAATTGAATTTATTCTTAAATAAAATATTTTTTATTTATTTCGTTAAGTTTGATTATTTATATTTTGTGTTTTAAAAATGCTTTGTATACGTAAAATCACAAATACTTTTCAGACAAAAATAATATATTTACTTACCTAAAATGTTAGATATTTTCAAGAAAACTTAATTTACATTAAAAAATTCTTGACGCAATGATGCAAAACGACAAATAAATATTTTTGTTACTAATAACTGTCCCTTAACGGTATCTTCGTCACTAATGCTGTACGTAGTATCTAGGTGTGTGAACGAAGCTGTAGTTTTATAGTGTTTACGTAGAAGTCCGCATTATTGTCCCCGACGATGCGCTTCAAAGGAAATGCACTTAAGTGAACCCATTAGTGTTAAACACGTTTCCTAGCTAGTTTCGTTTTTATATAAGTATGTACCCTCGGCCATTATCTAAGTTTGTTTTGAGTGCATGTCTTCTGTTTGATAATATAATTCAGCTTCAATTGCAATTATGATTATTGTCTTATAAAGAGTAACTTATTGTGAATAGTCGTTTACAGTGCAATGAAGTTTCAAAATCAAATTGTATTATTATCATTATAAGCCTGAAAGATCCCACTGCTGGGCAAAGGCTTCCCAAGTTCTTTCATGTATCTCTATTGAGAGATATATTATGATAGATAGATATTCTTAAATATGATTAATTTTCTTATTGTATATGAAATTGTATTATGAAATAAAATTAAGTTCACTTTATTGAAAATAATTTGTTTTTGATATGAGAACTATTTATATGGCTATGTGTAATTTTATTTTTCTTATGCTTTTAATGTATGAAATAATCAATTGCTTGAATGAATATCTAGGTTTTCATAATATACGTATATAGAGAAATATGTCCTATTGTTTACGATTTTGAACTATCGTTTAAACCCGTTGATAATAAGATCGATATGAGTAGGAATATACTAGATATATAGGTATAAATATTCGATAAAAATTTATAAAAACCGTAAATCCGACGATTTAACAAAAAAAATTGTATAAGGCTTTTGTATCGTTAATACAACACACGCTATGTTTTTCCATAAATAATAAGGTGAATTAAGTAATCTTTTACATAATGTCGGTGTCTTTGTGGAATATTTTATTAAGCCAATTTAGCTTATTGATGGGCAACCGTTCGCTCGTTTCAGCCCCTAATAACAGAGACCTTCTGGTCAAATTATTGCTAAGGGGCTCGAAAACGTTTGATCATTTCTTTACACGTAAGTTTACAAACAGCTATACAGAATACATGAATTGTCTGTATTGACTTATTTTATGACTTCCGGAAACGATGATTTTTTAACTAATAGAAATATCCCAGTCCTTAACCACGTTTCTGATACAACACGTGAAATGTAGTAAAACACTGTACAGGGTATATCAAGACTGCTCCCGAAGACGAAGCAGGTTGGTAGCTTTAGAGACTAACTTTTTGCAATAAAACAAAACCGACGATTTCTTTTGTATTTTTTATTATCGTCCTATTTGGGTGATAGATACATAGTTTTTTTTATCAAATAATTGAGTATTATTTTAGCTAAAACTTTGGATTTACCACACAAATATTATGATATATAAAAAATCACAAAAGAAAATCTGCGTTTCTTTGCGAAATTTTCGGTTGCATTGTGTTTGTGGTCACTAAAATCACCACCCGTTTTGTTTTCAGAAGCAGTCCTGATATATACCCTGTATTATCTTTTTTGCTTGTTCTAAATTATTGACCTCATTTTCTGCAGACTATTCCGAAAGGCTTTTTTAAATCCCATAAGAACATAAGAACGGATCAAGCAGGGATCTGCGCTACTTCTTTCCGTTTAGCACCAAGGAAAATTCGCGGGAACACGAAAATTGGGTTACCAAAACAAATTGAAAATTTCGAGGCAATTTTCTCCTTCAAAGAGTAACCATTTTCAAATTTTTTACTCTCAAGATTTGTACCGGCATTTAAATGTAAATAATAGGCTCAAGAATAAATAAAAGTAAATTTCCTTAATGTTGAATCACACGCGGATAATGGAGCCGATCTACGCGGAAGATATTCAGTTTCTTAGTTATTCTTATTACGTACACGATCCGAAACGATACTAGGGCAATAACGTGAGCTCCATTATATATTCAGTTTGACATCCTCCGTGGCGCATGGACCAAATCCGGCTGTGGGACTAAAAGCCGCGGGTTCAATCCCCACACTGAGAAGAAAATTTATGTTTATGAGACAAACATTTGTTGCGGGTCTAGGTGTGTCGGACCTAAAAATCGTTCGAATTTTCTGGTACATGTAAAACAATTTTTTTTATCTTAGATTGGGAACATTAACTACTACTTGAAGTACTATTTGATGTTTTTTTATACTTTTTATACATAACAGAGTTTGCTCACAGGTTTGACCACGCTCTTAAGATAACCCTCAGATTTTTGTGCAATACAACACAAATCCGTATTTTTACAAAGGCTGTAAGTTGCAATTTGTTTAGGTCTGTAGGGCTTACTTTTAAGCTAGCTGCCATTTGAAATATTTCTCGGACGTCCATTTAATACATAGTTAGATATATATGCTACACACAGACAATATGTAACCAATATTTCATGTTGCTCGGTAGTCGCTGGACAAGGAGTAGAAATATAACAAACTAAAAACTCCCTTTTCGATTCATCATGGCCGGAAACATACTACTGAAACTCCACGTGTATAATCAAATCAAATCGTAGTATTTTCTATGAGCAGAACCACTTTCAGTTTCAGTTCATGTTATCGCGGATGATGTTTGTTCGTTTGAAGCAGTGAGCGTGTTGTTTGCAGGCCGTCGTTCTGGGGCCAGCGCACGAAGCTGGAGAAGCGCCTGATGCTGGCTGCTGGCGTGGCCACGGTGCTCGCCATCGCCTTCCTCGCCGCTTTCATCGCCAGCTTGCTGCTGAGATCAACAGATATCACCGGTAAGTCGATTCAAACAACGACATTAGAACTATGATATCAGGAACGCGAAAATTCGGCTCTTAAATGCGCACGCAAGTTTCCAAATTAGAGTTTTTACCAAGTTTCGTTTGTAATAGGCAAAGAAAAGTAGAGCAAAACAGGGACTAAATTAATGGTCTTGTAAATATTTCATAGTCAATCATTTTGAACAATTCAGTCCCTTGCCTATGTCTCTGTAATGAGTGATACATCTGATATTCTGTAGGGCAGGCAGAAATTCGGAGAATAATCTCGCAACGGAATAAATAGATGAAACAATCTGGCACAGGCTCGACAACGTGAAACCTGAATTGATGGCAAACACCAAGGCAATCTTAAGTCGATACGTTAAAGGCGTATTTATAGTTATAGTGTGGTTTATTTCTACAGCCCATTATAATGGTGTACCAGAGCCAATTCTAACTTATACGTCAATGGAATTATTAATGAGAGAAAATTTGACGAATGATTCAACCGACGTTGTTTTACGTTCAAGTAGGTCTTATGAGTATTGTATTTGCAAGGTACGGGTATTAAGCAAACGAATAAAACAATAAAAAGTTATTATATGCAATTATGTAATTTATTAATTTTTAATAACACAGACACATGACGTGATCTAGAGTAGATGTTACATCAACTGTACTTACATATGAAAGTAGGTAGTCCAAGCAAGTTTAACAGATACTGTAATATTTCCTTATATTCTTACATAAACCTCTCTCTCGTGCAGATTTCGATGACATACAATTCTTATTCAATGGAAAGAAAAATAACTTTATTAAATAATATTGACTCCCGAATAAAATGATGTATCGAGTAAAGCGGCTATAGAATTCCCTTATCACGTATATTAGCACGCAACGTTGGCAGGTAGGGTGGGATAATACGGATATCGGAGGTTCAATAACAGGCGCAGCGCTGGTCCTGAGCGTAATCCCGGCGGCGGAGCGGAAACTGCGCAACGCCGCAACACCACCTGATTGAAATTTGCACATCACAGCGTAAGATTCATTTCGCGACAGGTTTCGGTAATCATTTTAACGAAATTGGAATAGAAAAAGTGCTATCGCAAGAAAACGTTGGAAAATTCAGTTCACGTTACCAGCGATCCGGCGATCAGTAAATGTTAGATCACGCTGGGTTTTGAAATGTAAGCGTAGCGCTCCACAAAGCTCCACGGTGCGACGCGAGTACGCCGGACTCGCTACGCTGAACACACGTTTCTATTACCCATTCGACAGATCACAATCGTACCACAGAGGTCAGTTTTCACGCAATATTGAGTAAGGTGTTGAGTAACATCGAGTAAATATTTATTATTATTACCCCATTGATATAAATGAAACAATTTGTTAAATGGAGCGTAGTAAATGCTTTCATTGTAATCACAACGAGGTTATTGATAATAAAAGTGCCCTGGTAGAAAAATAAATTTGATTTAAATATATTGTCGAAACTAGTATGTTTAAGAATAGCTATAAACATTCTATCTATAAAAGACACATTATTAAATTTAATTAATTACGTAAATAAGTAAAAAACCTGACCTTGTGTAAACAAAAGCTAGAACCACAAATAATTAGACTTTAAATTATACTTTACCACCGTACATGCACACAATATTGATATTAAAACATCCACGCATATGATTTTAAAACTCACGACGTATTTATGGAAAACAGTAGAATAAAGATGGAACCTGGTTTGAATATCTCAAGGTGATAACCGGACAGGAAAAGACAACTGGCGAGTATGGAAGGAGATGAGGCCAAGTTCAATAATTGAAACGCGGTCAATACCGTCAACACACATTCAGATATTATTACGTACGTCATGGTCAAAAACTGTAAAAGTATTACCACAAGAGATTAAAAAAATCGTTTTGACGTAATATCCTTGTTTGTAAACGTGTTGGCATCATACGAAGTTCTACGTACCAAACACACTACCGACAGGGTGTCAGTTTAATTAATTTGACACCATATTGTGAAAAATAAGTTTAAACATCGTCGTGCCAAACTCGGGCTTGATTGTCGATACAGCACGAAGCTGAATATCCTTGCAGCTTACACACACGTTCAACGTTCTCTCCGTTCACCAAATTATCTACCAACGTACTTTTAATCTTGCCAAGGCTAAGGAAATTTTCGTGCTGTTTAACTGCACAGATTTATACCGATAGAGACGAAAGAGACGTGGGACGAATGTAACTTATGAATTTGTGAAAAAAAATATTTTTTACACTGACGGACATATATATTAAGTTATATCGAACTCTCCTTGTGTCTATATTAGTTATACTATCAGGTTTCAGTTGTAACGAGTAAATTTTGCAAAAATACCTGAAAGTAATTTTTTTGGCTATTGCCTTTTATTATTATGGAAGATTTATTCTTGCGTGTCGTGTTAAATAACACAACTATTCCTCATTCCATAATGGTGTACCCAAACAATTATTAGATACCATCTAACGATTATTTTATTGTCTGGTTATGTTTTGATCACAATGTTGTAAGTTTAATTTAGGGAAAAAAGTAACAATTTGTAACTTAAAGGAAATCCTTTATTGTATATTTTTAAGTAATAATAATAAGATAACCAGCAAACTTGAAGTCAAAATAAAACCAATAAAAGAAGTCCATAAAGTTTCAGAAATGTTATTATTTTATGTTAATTGAAAAAATGATAGAAATTTAACTGAACTTGATTCTGTTCATGATAATTTTGGTAAAGCAGAATCTAAAAGAGGGATTAAAAATGAATATGTAAATCAACGAACGAATTTTGTTTTTTTTTTTTTACATAGCTTCTACCAATCCCAGTCCCTACCTCCGGGTAGCGATGGTTATAACAAATTACACATTTTATTTAGACACTTTCCTCAAAATTAAGAATTACGGTTGCAATAAATTTGGTGTGCAAAGATATCTGACAGACCAATGTGTTATATTTAGGAGTAAGAAGATCACGGGAAGCATATGTTCAGTATTGCATTTTCTGTGACTGGAGAGAGAGAGAATAGTATTTTGTGATCTAATAAGTTTATCAAAATATAAAAAGAAAATTGAAAATTGATACTCTGGTCCCAGGTCTCCCCTACATACACGTGTCCTACAATATCTCATCTCAGCGAACAATCATTTCTTATCTGAGATTAAATTACAGTCAGCAGTAAATAGCTGATAAGCGAATGACATTTGTAAATTACATTGATTAACAATCATCGCAGTTACAACCATACCCTAAATTATAAGGCTGGTCAGTATAAAAAAATGCACAAACATGCAGTAAATCTACCCAATCTCAACGTTATAAACTTTTTTATATCTAACAGTTTGCTTTGGATATATAGCTGTTTTATATACCTAATATTAGAAGTTAGTCATATCTTATAAATATTACAAATTAAAATCCAATCAGTAAAGCCCAGTAACTTTTCGTGGTAGGGCTACAAAACAAGTGACTACTGAATATGTCTTTTGTATAAAGAACGTTTAGAAAATAATCTCAATAAATCTGTCTTGAATGTAATCCAATTAAAACATTAATTTATGTATATGTATATCCCACAGTTGGTTACAGGCAATAACGCGGTATAATAATCATTACTATAAATACACTCTAATGTAAATTTTTCGAGCTAGTGATTCGTATTGAAATTTGACATTTCGTTTTTTTCTAACCACCTAACATGTAACTGCTTCCGTTCAGTTATATAATAGAAACTGACTTAAACATTGATTCATTTAATGATAGCAGTTTTAGGCGTGAGTTTACAAACGTTAATTTAAAGTTTAATGTAATAAAACGTGTTATTTCAATAAGAATGATCGCTTTCACTTTAAACAAAGCATTGAGCAATTTTTGAGTGAAATAATGTAATCAAAAGCAAATCTCCTAAAATTGTTTACTCATCCATTTGAATTAAATTGATTGCAAGTCGTTCCACTTGGCTGACAGTCGCTCATTGCAATGTCGCATTTAGCCTTCAGAAGATTATATAGGAGGAAATATTTTTTATTACATTCTAGTTAAAGTAAATAATACAAAACTGTTAAGTAACTAAAATAAACCAACAAAAAATATTAGACAGCCTCCGTGCTCGCTTGCGTCTATATAAATCAATAGCATCCAATAGTTACATACATTGTCCTGACCCCACACTAAGATCGAGTCTTGTGTCGTGAGTATCAGGAACTACGATAGACTTTTCGGTCTCACAATCACCCAGACCCGAAAGAAATATTTGTGGGCCGCACTAACTTTTCTCTCGGTGCGAGGATCGAACCCGCGGCCTCTCGTTTCACAGGCAGTGTCTAACCGACTGTGCTACAGAGGTTGTTTGAAATTAATGTTCCTATAGCAAGAGATGATGACGATAAAGCAAAAGCTAAGAAGCTTAAGATATGCATAATCAACATTCTGAACCAGAATAATAAAAAAATAACCGAAAAATAGATGTGGTCATAGTACGATATTCAATGTGGCATGCCATTGTGCATCGCACTAAATAAAATTTCTTGGAATCGATTTCCTAGGAACTTTATGACTAAAGCCCTATATTACCCAAATTTATGTAAGTACGATATGGAAGTAATTTGAGAGAAACAATACCGACGTTATTAACTTACCTGTGCAAAGTGATCAGCATATTTAGTAATAATAAACATATACAGGAGTCCCAAAATTAACGTAAGATTTAAATCCAATAGGAAACACAGTTATTAGTATTTATAATAGATTTTTATATTTTATTAAATTATAAATTTCGTGGGATAAATTAGTGAATAAAATATCGGGCATAAAATATCGGGCAAATGGCCTCAAATTCAAATACCATAGACATTTTTACAAGACGCTATGGTATGCAGGTTTCCTCACGATGTTTTCCTTTACCATTGTGAATTGCCGAAACGCAATTACGGATTTTATGTCATGGCTCTACACAGTATTTAAATGTACTAAAATATCAATTGTGTTTAGATATAAATTTCGTATTTGAGGGAACCTAATTAGGTTCATGGAGAACTTGCGTGCGCATTGTGCAATGTTATAATAACATAAATTAATAAATAAATTATCTAAAAACATTTCATATTACAAAATAATAACAAATTTGGAAATATCGACTTTGGGAAAGAATGTTTCACACACCTACGTCGTACTGGGCTCTCTTAGATTTAGCAATATATTTGTTTCTAAATGTGGGTTTATTATAAGTACAAAATAAATATTGCACGATCAATATATGTCGTTTTTTGTCATCGCCATTATGATCGTCATTAACGTTTGGTTACACTGTGACTACCATCAGTCATCTTGAAAATGTTGTGCACGGCAAAATAATTTGCATTTAACTATTACAATTTTAAAAAGTAATAAGTGTACAACTCAGAAAATAATCCAAAAAATCAAAAAGCTACTAACCTTTATTTATTAATGTTTGATATTATATGAAACGAAAGCAACAAGTTTCAAAAAAGTCTGACAATTTCATCGTTGAATAAAAAAATACTTTAGTAAATCAACATTGCTTTCTCGTAACATTTGTGCCAGTTGTGAATGTAATTCACTCGTATTGTTCTCATGTTCATCATCATTCATTTGTCATGTGTCTGCATCTTTTAGACATGCCACAGACTAGTGAACTGAGACTTTCTTCATCCATGCCACCAGCAGTCATCTCTAAAGGAGGCGGCGATGTCAATCTGTGCAATAATCCTGGATGCATCCACACAGGTAAAACATTTACTCTTCTACTGTCTCTTAAATTATCTTTTATCTCCATAAATAGCCTTCACTCAATTTCTCCTGTCGAAAGCTAGCAGATATATTAGTAAAATTAGAAAGTACTATCTAATCAAGTTTCTTTGTAATATCATTTACATTTAACACTAAAGTGAGATTTTGATGTATGTAAATACTTTCCATGACACTATAGTAAAATATTTACTTAAATTACTAATAACATATCGAATTTGACTTGATTGCCTCGGTGGCGTAGTTGTACTACGATACGGTTACAAAGCTGAGGTCTCGGGTTCGAATCCCGGGTTGGGTAAAGTGATATTGGATTTTTCTATTCATAATCAGCCCAGAGTCAGGAATTTCTGCCCGATATGGCGATGGGCTCGCCACCTATCACATCGTGGGACGGAACATACAAGGCGAAATGTGGGTGCCCTGGCACCTCTGCCTACCCTACCCCTTCTGGGAAAAAGGCGTGAGTTTATGTATGTATGTATATCGAATTGTATAGATTTAAACATGTACTTATATGGATTTTTCTTCACGAAGATTTCAATTATTAGATAAACTTAGGCTATTTTTAAATACCTACGTTTCATTATTTATTTTATTAAAATAGTATATTTTTAACGCATTCTAAAACAAACAAACTAAATTGCCACTTCTTACTAAACACAGAAATTGGAATATAATACATAAATATTTTAGCATCCAAGCTGTTGTTGAACATGGACGAGAAAGTTGACCCGTGCGATGATTTCTACGACTTCGCTTGCGGTTCGTTCGTGAAAAACACGAGGATACCTGATGACAAAACATCTGTCAACACGTTCTCCATCATCACTGACCAACTGCAAGAACAAATCCGTGCACTGTTGGACGAACCGGTCACTCCAAATGAACCTAAACCCTTCGTTCTGGCCAAGACTCTGTACCAAGCCTGCATGAATAGAAGTAAGTATGAGTTATTTTTCAAAACATTCAAATTCAGTTTATCTATAGGGTAGTCCCCATACATATTAAACATAAAAATTAAATTATCATAATATTACTTAAGCTTAATTAATAAAAACATAAATCAAGTAGTTATAATTGTCATAGTGTTTTGTTTACCTTTAATAAGCAAAGATGTAACCTAATTGGTGCAATTACTGAATGTGTTGCTAAAACCCGTTGCAGTGATAAATGTAAGTGAAAGTGAACTAAATGATGTGGCTTCCGCTATTTGCACAACCGAAGTCACGTCACAAACAAACGGGTTAATGCTTAAATGTAGTCCATTGCCTTGTCCCAGTCTACTTGTGCGCTTTGCCGAATTTTGTTGTAAATAATCGATCATATTCAAATATTTCGTAATAATCGCGCTAGTATTGATACCACTGCTAATTCAGTTTATTAAAATAATATTTAATTTAATGAGATAAGTGAATAGTATGCATTAAAAGACAAAGCCTTGGCTTCGTGGCGGCATGTAATTTTATTACCTGGGTATAATTTACAGATTTCTCAGCATCCTCTTTCAGTTTTTTACTTCTAATAAGAAGCCCAGGACAGTAATTTATGTACAACATGGTTGTGGACTAGCCCATTAATACACTTTTTAACCGAATTAAGGTCAAAAGTAACAGTAACTCCACTACCTCCCTGGGGATTCAGACATAGTCTGTATGTAAAGTCGACACTAAATACAATATGTCTCTTAACAGCTGCCATAGAAGCTCGTGGAGTTCAGCCCTTACTGGATATGTTGCGGAGACTCGGTGGCTGGCCCGTGCTGGACGGACCGAACTGGGACGAGGCTGGATTCTCCTGGGAAAAATCCGTGTACAACTTCCGATCGGCTGGTTACTCCGTTGACTATTTCCTTGATTTCTCTATAAGTGTTGATGTCAAGAACTCCACCAAAAGAGTTATCGATGTAAGAATTATCTTGTATCACCACATATTATAGCTAGCTAAGCGTAGTTTTCAGTTTCCTTATAAGACTAAAGTTTATATGGAATTGTTATAATAGAGCATGATAACTATTTGCGTATAATAATTGTCACGTCACAATTTGGTCGGCCGACCTAACAGGGAAAATAGATTTCCGACACGTTCTACATGTCATTGATGCTGTATTCGTTAATAATAAAGATAAATATCGGATCCAAAAGCGAATTCATAAGGCGCAGCGACTGTCTTTGCATGGCGAACAATATATTTTATTATTTGAAATGTACGATGCCAAGGTATTGTATGTATTTATTTCCTGAACAGCTGGATCAAGCCACCCTAGGTCTTAGTCGAGAGTATCTGAACCGTGGGTTCAGTGACAAACTGGTGCAAGCTTACTATGAGTATCAGGTAGACATTGCTACGCTTCTGGGAGCGGATCGGCCGAGAGCTGAAGTTGAGCTCAAAGATGCTTTGCAGTTTGAAATGAAACTCGCCAATGTAAGTATTCGCAATATCTAATCCAGGTTCGAAATGCCAACTTTAAAAGTTACGTTTATAAATGCAAATTCTTTCTTACATATTTTAACAAGCTTCAGTTGTTAGGTACCGTTGAAATAGATTACATTTAAAATACAAAAGCGCAACTGTGCGTATGATCAAATTGTTTTCGGCCCTCCCGAGTAATCAAAGCATGGGTGTTAACCCCGTTGAAAAGTAATTTAAACGGTTCCAGTAACAATGCACGATCTAAACAGGCGCCTGGTTACGACAACAGATTTATGTGCCAACAAAATTGTAATGTTTATGATCCTTGGTGACTTTGATAAAAAAATAAATCATTGTGAAGGCTGCAAAACGATTTTATGTGGCCAGTGGCCGTGTGATTGACCATAAGCGATTATAGGCCAAGGTATTGGGATACATTTTGTCACAAGTGACCTAATTTTTTGGAGCGTCTTAATTTATGAAGTCAATCGAAAGGCCGTCTGTAGCGTGCGATTTGTGACGCGGGCAGATTTAATTCATATCAATTATAACGACTTGCAATAAATTCTTCACGATTTGTTGACACAGTATTACAATTTACAGATTTCATTGCCGCTAGAGAAACGTCGTAATGCGACTAGTCTTTACAATCCGATGACGATTGCGGAATTGCAACAGAAGTTCCCCAAGTAAGTAGTTTAAAACAGCTAGCACATCAACATTTTCCAAAGCCATATCTACAATAAACATTAATTTACAGAATCCCATGGCTGGAATACATCAATCGCCTTCTTGCACCGCAGGTCACAGTTGATCTCAATGAAATGACCATCGTCAGTGTCCCGAAATACATTTCAGACCTTGAGGTACTTTTTACAACCTTAAATTATTATGAAATTAACAATAATTTTGCAAAAAGAAACAATAAATGAATTCAAAAACATTTTTAGATACTTCTTGAGAAAACACCGAAACGCGTTCAAGCTAATTATGTAATGTGGAGGGTAGCGGCGGCTTCTGTTTCGTACTTAACCGATAATCTTAGAAGGAGGCAGTTGTCCTACGTGACGGCGCTGTCAGGCAAGACTGAGCGAGAGAGCAGGTGGAAAGAGTGCACAGACACAACCAGCGCCAGGTGAGCTATTCCATAGAAACAAAGAAATCAAATTATCTGTTTGTAGAATGGTTATAAGCTTCCCCGTCAAGGATTTTAATATTGTACGTTTAATGAAATCCGATTGCATTGTTGATATAGAATTTTCCTACTGAATATCAACCAGGAGTCAGGAATTCGTATCCGATATGGCCATAGGCTCGCCCCCATCACATTACGGAACGGAACAAAGGGCGAAATGTGGGTAGCAACTCTGTCTACGCTTTCTGGGAAAAAGTCATTCATTTGGGCATGGATGCGATGAATTGGTATGGAGAAATGTATTTCTTTAGCACATCAAAATTATCTTTATTGATCGTATGATGTTGATATAAACACTTAAGAAAACAACAAAAATAGGTCTGGTTTCGAATGGCAAAACTTTCTCACCTTGCATAAAAAGATTTCTTGAATAAAAGATTTATATTTGGCGTTATCCCGATTTTTGTATCAAAAGAGAAAATTACTTGAGGGAATACGTATCCGATTAACGACGTTTGAAGAGAGTTTTCACGATATGGTCCTACATTTTGCATATCTGCCTACCGTTCAGAAATATTGAGCAACCGATGCGCGACGTCATGATTTTATTCATCAAACGTCTTAAATAAACAGCTAATTTATCAAATCATTATTTTAATGCGGCATACAAATTAGCTGACACCACAGGCTGACACATAATTTTGAAGCGTTTCATAATATTCTATAAATATAATTTTATGTTAGTTGTTTTTATTTCGTAATACAGTTAAAACTTAAAATATGACGTAGTTGCAAGTTTCACAATATTATTTAGCGCAAACGTGCCTAATCTACGAAATTAGCCGTCCCCATTATAACTTGTTAATGAGATTCAAATCCTAAGTAAACAGCGAACTATCCCGACCGCTATGACATGGATGACACTCATTATGTTCCAGCATGTCAATAGCGGTGGGCGCACTCTACATCAGGAAATATTTCAACGAAAATTCTAAAGCCAATGCTTTGGAAATGGTCAACGACATTAGGTAATATACTTTACTTTTCGGCAGCCTAACATATCAATTTGTAACCGTTTGCAAGAGTTATTTACTCATAGTATCACACAAAAGTGTAACAAGGTATCAACTACATTAAATTAATTTCGAAGAAGTAACGTTAAAAGCGTACTCAACTATTATTTTATGCCTAAAAATTGCACCTGTGTACTTATTTCATACATACTTTTTGTGTCAGAGATCTTTATTTTTGCTGAGTATGGTTATTACATCCTGTTCAATGTGTTGAAAACAATTCATTTTTTGATAACTTGTGGCTTCGTACATACTAAATAGACTTTATTTACTATTTTTTTTTATTTATATGACGTGTTTTTTAATAATGGTTATTATTTTAGACAACAATTCCGTAAAACGCTGACGGAAGTAGTGTGGATGGACGAAATGACGCGCCAGGCTGCTCTCGAAAAGGCCGACGCCATGGCATCTCACATTGCTTACCCAAGCGAAATGCTTGATAACGACAAATTAACAAAATTCTATTCAGGAGTAAGTTCTTTACATAACTAGATACTTACTATAAAATAACACACTCTTTGTAAATAGTGATAATTATACGCCCATTTATTTTGTAAAATCACCGTGCATTTACTCTTTTTGCAGTTGGAAATGTCGTCGGATAAACTAATGGAATCCGTTCTCAACCTCACTCTCTTCGGCACGGAGTACTTATTTGGAAAATTAAGAGATCCCGTCAACAAAACAGACTGGGTGTCGCACGGCCGTCCCGCCATTGTTAACGCATTCTACTCGTCCATAGAAAACAGTATACGTAAGTGAAATGGCTGCTCGCACTTTACATTCAGTACGCATGTTGGGCCCATTATTCTATAAACACGAAAGTTGATTCATTTATTTGTCGCTTATGTAACGTTATTACCACAGAACAGTTGAATATGGTTAGAAAGGCAATAGCCGTCAAATTGTATGAAAACCAGCGTCGTCATTTGTCGAAACACGAAACCTCAACAAATCCAATATAGAAAGCATGCAATAGTCGATTTAAAGTATCGATAAAATTATCGAAATACGGGTTTTTTGTTATAAGACTGGAATTTATTTGATCGATATACTTAATGGTTTTTCCTGATACAGTTATTAAATTAGTATTATGTTGATATACGGAAAATAATTGAGACTACAATACCTAATATTGAAAGTTAATTTTAATTTGTATACTATTTTACAGGATTTTTAAGATTTTCAGCTGTGTGTGAGACATCAATATTTTTATTATTGGAACAGCACATATTATATGCAATTATTACAATAAAATTATGATTTCTTTTACGTCAATAGCTTCAATGGTTCTGGTTTTTCATACAATAATTTATTATTTCACCCCATGATATCGTTTTTTCCATAAGCGTTACCCGTAATTATTTTGGTTTGTATATTCTGTCTTCTGTTTCACGAAAATGAACGTTATGAGTACTACAATTTAAAATTACTAAAGGATTTGATTTAATTTTCTTTGTTTAATGCCTTTGAAAGGGTGTCAATACGGCTTCCGTCCTGGCAGTGGTACTACCGACCCGATATTTGCACTCAGGATGCTCGGCGAGGCATACAGGGCGAAGAAGACGCCACTGCACATGGCTTTCTTGGACCTGCAGAAGGCCTTCGACTGTGTGCCGCGACAGGCAATCTGGTGGGCGATGAGGGTGAAAGGGATACCGGAAGCCTATGTGGACATTATCAGAGACATGTACCTCCGATCCGAGTCCTTCGTTCGGACCGCCGTTGGCGATACGAATCCTTTCCCGATTGATGTCGGTGTGCACCAAGGCTCGGCGCTGAGTCCATTCCTCTTCAGTGTTGTGCTCGACGCCATTACGTCTCACATCCAGGACCCTGCGCCCTGGTTGTTGATGTATGCCGATGACATTGCACTGGTGGAGGAGGACCGGCGACTTTTGGAGCGCAAGGTCAACCGGTAGAAGGAGACGCTCGAGAGCGGTGGTCTGAAGTTAAATGTGGCGAAGACCGAGTACATGGCTTGCGGGAGTACGGACCCCCAAAGCATCGTGATAGGGAACGAACTTGCCGTGAAGACGGACAAGTTCAAGTACCTTGGGTCCGTACTGCATGAGTCCGGTGACATCGACCTTGACGTCAAAGCCCGTATAAGCGCTGCTTGGGCTAAGTGGAGGGAGGTCTCGGGCATACTCTGCGACCGCAGGATGCCGATGAGGCTCAAGGGTCTCATCTATAAAAGCATCGTGCGGCCGGTGCTCCTGTATGGTTCTGAGACGTGGCCTGCCCTCAAGCGGCACGTCCAGGAGGTCCACGTCGCGGAGATGAAGATGCTGCGGTGGATGTGCAACGTTACGCGTTTGGACAAAATCCGTAACGAGCACATCCGTGGCAGTCTTGGTGTCCGCGATGTGGCTGATAAACTCCAGGAATCCCGCTTGAGATGGTATGGTCACGTCCTAAGGAAACCGCAGGAGTACGTCGGTAATGTGTGCCTGAGCCTCAATATTCCCGGACCTCGACCGCGGGGTAGACCCAAGAAGCGCTGGCTCGATGTCGTCAAGGAAGATATGAGGGTCAATGGCCTTACTATTGAGGATGCCGAAGATCGGGCGAAATGGAGGAGAATTTGCCGGAAGGCGGACCCTGGCACGGGCCGGGATAACGCCAGGTAGAAGAAGAAGAAGAAGAATGCCTTTGAAAACTTATTTACGAGTATACGAAATCTATAACTACATCGATATAGGTACTATGTATATGACTACAACACTGCGTGACATGTGACAAATTTAGAAGTTGACGTAACAAAAACGAGTCGTATGCATTGCGTAGGAACTTGGCATTCACGTGCATTGTGTGTACGCGTAATCAGTAATGTATATTTTTGATTAGTCGTCTATCATATTACCGAATTTTTCAAAATGTCGTAATTATAAACCGAATTTTTGAAAATAAATGTGAAAATCAATAAAATCGGGCTTAATAGTGGTATTAAATTCTTCCTCTACTGATATTCGACGCTTTAGTATTGGAACTGCAAGAAAAAATAGCACAAATCTCCATTTTTAATTTATTTCGCAGGAGCACCACGCTCCGAGGCATTTCGACAACGACTGATTTGACAAATCATCCGTTCCGCGGCAGTGATGCTTTTTATGCACCACCTTGCGACGCGTCAAACGCTTGTATTTCCCTTCTAACTATATTCATCTGTTCTGTGGTTATTACAGATCATTGCGATTCTGCATGCGTTCCATGTAACATATAAGACCATCCAAATGTAATCACGCGAAACAACCCGAGCGCAACACACATTCGCTTATGACTTTACTTATCTAACCTAGGTACTAATTTAATGATATATTAGTAATCGCAAAAACAACGTCAGTTTCCAAGACCTATACGGACCAGCGACTGCATGAATTTTTTGTTTGTCAGTAAATAGTAATCTTCTTCTTCTTCTTCGAGTGCCTCTTCAGTGCTGAAGGTTGGCCGTCAGCTTCTTATATTTTTCCCTGTCCTTAGCCAGGTGGAATAGTTGTTCAACGGTGCTGATACCGGTCCACTCCCGGATGTTTCGAAGCCACGATTTTTTCCTTCGTCCAGCGCGTCTCTTGCCTTCCACAATAACCTTCCAAATAGTAATAAAATATATTTTTATATAATTATGTCTTACATACAATCTAACATATTGCATATGATTTTCCTCATATTTTCCATACGACGTAATCATCATCTTTCTGATGGCGCCGGCTTTATAAAAACAGACGCGGATTCGAATCCTGCACCGACACATGTTTTTGTGACCCGTAACTATAAATATAAATTTGTTATGAGACCGAAATCTCTCGTAATTTCTAATAACCAGTATCTACAGAAGAAGCATAATAATATAATTAATAATATAACATAATAATATAATTAGGGTCCGGACGGTCTGCACAACTTCTGGTTAAAATGGTTTCCAAGTTCGCATGTTCGATTGGCAGCGCAGTTCCAGGATGCGCTTGAGGCGGAATCCCTCCCAGCATTTATGACAACAGGTGTCACTCACCTCCTCTTTAAGTCCGGTTGTACCACGGAACCAAAGAATTACAGACCCATTACATGCCTTCCAACTATTTATAAAATTTTGACCTCAATAATTAGATCCAAAATTACAGACCACATCACTTCTAACCAAATTCTTTTTCCCGGCCAAACAGGTTGCATGAATGGGTCCCGTGGTACTAAGGAGCTCCTTCTCATTAACATGACCATTTGCCAACAGGCTCGTCACAACCGGAGGAATTTATCAGCTGCCTGGATAGATTATAAAAAGGCCTATGATTCGGTGCCCCATACATGGCTCATGAGGGTGTTAAATTTGTATAAAATTAATACAAATTTGTGCAACTTCCTTGGGTCTTGTATGGGGCAGTGGACCACTGTCCTGAGATATCCAGGTAGTACGGCTCCTCCTGATTGCGATGAGCCGATTAGAATTAAGCGGGGTATATTCCAGGGCGACAGTCTGAGTCCACTGTGGTTTTGCATGGCCCTGAATCCCCTCAGCACTCTGTTGTTGGATTCAGGGTTAGGCTACCGTCTGCGGAGAGGGTCTGAGCCTATTTCTCACTTGCTCTACATGGATGACCTCAAGTTATTTGCATCAAAACAAACCGAATTGGTTGAGTTGTTAAAAATAACTGAAAGATTTAGCAACTCAATCAATATGGAGTTTGGTGTAGATAAATGTGCGGTTATCCATGTGAAACGAGGGGAGGTTGCGGTCTCTGATGACATACAAGTCTCAGAGACTGTAAGACTCAGACATCTCTCTGTGACGGAAACATACAAATATTTGGGTATGCCTGAGGCTCTAGGTATCATGGGTGCAGATGTAAAACAATCGTTGAAAGAGCGTTTCTTCAGCCGCCTGGCAAAAGAACTTAACAGTTTTTTGTCAGGTGGAAACAAGATTCGCGCTTTTAACGGTTGGGTTATGCCTGTACTCATGTACTCTTTTGGCATACTCAAATGGACTCAGACCGAATTGGACGCCCTGGATCGTAAAGTCTGAACTCTCCTGACTGCACATCGTATGCATCATCCACGTTCATCAGTGATGAGATTGTACATCCCGCGGAGATGTGGGGGCCGAGGCATTCTTAATGCTAAGAACTTGCATAATCGCGAAGGTGTGCAATCTCAGGGATTATTTCCTTCACAGTGACGTGGATATGCATAGGGTTGTAGTTATGGTGGATAAAGGATTTACCCCGCTCTCTTTGGCGATTGAGAACTGGCGAAAACCTCTGGTAATGGGCATTAGGGATCGCGAGGACATATGGAAGAGCAAAGAGCTGCACGGTCGGTTCTATCGAGCCCTTCATGGGCCTGATGTGGACCGACTAGCGTCGGTGTCTTGGCTACGCTTCGTTAACCTCTTTGGGGAAACCGAGGGTTTTGTCTTTGCAATTATGGACGAAGTTATTAAGACGAACAACTATAGGAAATACATCCTGAAGGACGGTACGGTCGACATCTGTCGGGCATGCCACCGTCCTGGCGAGTCTATCAGGCATGTTATCTCCGGTTGTTCGTATCTTGCTAACGGCGAGTATTTGCATAGACATAACCTAGTAGCCAAGATCATACACCAGCAAATTGCCCTTCGATATGGACTTGTGACTAATGGAGTGCCATATTACCAGTATGTGCCCCAACCAGTTCTCGAAAATGGTCATGCAACGCTGTATTGGGATCGATCTATTATCACAGATAGGACTATTCTAGCTAATAAGCCTGATATTGTGATAATAGATCGATTGGCGCGCCGGGCTATACTTGTTGACGTCACCATCCCGCATGATGATAACCTTGTCAAACCTGAAAAAGACAAAATGTCTAAATATTTAGATTTGGCACACGAGGTTACCGACATGTGGGATGTCGACTCAACAATTATTGTCCCGATTGTCGTTTCTGCTCATGGGTTGATACCAAAGAGCCTCGACCAACATCTACAGAGGCTCTCAATCGGCTGTTGGGTCAGGAGTCAGATTCAGAAGGCAGTATTGCTTGACACGGCACGTATTGTGAGGCGATTCCTCACTTTGGGCTCCTAACCACCGGTGGCTTGGGTCTCGAGCCTCGCCATCGTTGGATAACTTTTTATATTTTTATATGTATTTTGTATACTAATATTATATATATAAAATTGTAAAAAAAAAGAAATTTAAAATAAAGGAAAATAATAATTAATTAGATTTTTTTTCACTTTTAAATTCTTTGCGTATTGCTTTGTAAATAAATCAGCCCGTATGAATTATCGCATCAGATTCTCTGTAGCCGAATGCACGCAGGTACTCGGCACTATGTGGTAGTTTCAGTACACAAAACTGTACGGTTTGAACTAAACTTTGATCTATTTCGTAGAACTCTGTATACGTTTTGCGACAAAAATATAAAAAGACAAATAACGAACAAATGCTAACAAGCATAGGTACGTGTAGTTAAATAATGGTAGAGGCGAAAAATTATACATACATACATATAGTTTTGTGTATTTTACAACACATATAAAAGTGTAATTTGATGTTAGCACTACATATATTTTCTTTTTTCACACAGAGTTCCCAGCCGGTATTCTGCAAGGTGCATTCTTCTCAGCCAAACGACCAGCATACATGAACTACGGAGCTATAGGATTTGTCATAGGACACGAGATCACCCACGGCTTTGACGATCAGGTAATTATGCCTTCTCATTTATTATCGTACGTAAATTAACTTAGTTGTCCATCAACGGTGATTAATTCAAATTTATTGTTTTCAGGGAAGGCAATTCGATAAGAATGGAAACTTAGTCGAGTGGTGGCAAGAGACGACAAAACAAAAGTACTTAGAAAAGGCAAAATGCATAATTGACCAGTACTCCAACTACACGGTTAAGGAAGTCGATTTGAAGGTAAGATTTCAGTTTTGAATCAGCCAAGTACCTACTCCCACGGGAATATTTTCCTGCAGACAAAATTTAAGTGACGCCGCATTAATCTATCTCCTAAGTTTTAATGTATATTTATTTTTTAACTGAGTTTTTGCTTCTTTTCCCAGCTAAATGGAGTCAACACACAAGGAGAAAATATTGCGGACAATGGCGGAATTAAGGAAGCTTACTATGCTTACCAGGCGTGGACACACAGGCACGGCGAAGAGGCCCGCTTACCTGGACTTGAGAAATACAGCCCGAGACAGGTAAGATCCTTACTTAACATGTAATTTTGATCAGTAGCATCTATTTGTTAAGGATAAATATTTTGGTATATGGATTTGAGTTGTTTTGTGTCAATTAATTGATTGTATGGGATTTCAGTTGTTCTGGCTGAGCGCAGCAAACACTTGGTGCGCGGTGTACCGAAATGAAGCGATCAAGCTGCGGATTACGACAGGGTTCCACGCCCCAGGCCGATTCCGTGTCATCGGGCCCATGTCCAACATGGAGGAGTTTGCGTCCGACTTCAAATGCCCCGTAGGCACTCCTATGAACCCAGTTAACAAATGCAAAGTGTGGTAATGCCTCATCCCATCGATACATTCAAATGTTACGAGGTCCACTAGCGATATCTGACTGCTGACCAAAATGACACGACAAGCGAGGATCAGCCCTGGTCCATGTTAAAGTATTTTGCCGACAGGCGTTAGCGGCCAAATAGCTGTTTTAAGATATGTTTTGGTCAACCAGCAGTATTAACGTTAAGGTCTTATTTCAATTTTAAAATATCACTTTATAAGACACACAAAACACGCAGTAGATACGAGTGTAACGGTTACGTCTACAGTTAGTGCAAGTTATGGGTGTGAATTTGAATGTGTAGTTATCGTCTGATATTTCGATGTTGTTAACTTGTAAATAGAATAGCTGAAATGTTTAATATGTGTAGTTTTGTACACTAGGATGAAGAAATATAAAACATTTTCATTTGATAAGATAGACTGAGCACATATTACTTTTTGACAGGTATGTTTTAGTATATTGCATACACGTACATCAAAAGTACAAAAGCTTTTTGTTTATTTTGCCTTTATATTTTATTTTCTTAAAGCACTTGATTCAATAGTTACACGTGCGAGGCGAAGCGTTAGTTTTATCTTGTTAAGTATTTATTGTGAGTTTTAGCAGCAATGCATCGCCGAAAAGGACTCGAATAATTATAATACTATGTTTCTACGAAATTTACCAAAATGAGGTTGCGCTGCATTGCTTCTATTAATGAAACGTGCTTATTTTATTGAATCTCAGCTTTCGTAACTTAAAATAAATCAGATCTAAGTTAACTAGAGTTAAGTATTAACATTTTTGAAACAATTGTATTGTAAATCATTGGAACGCCAATATAAAATAGTTTTTACGAATACAAATTACTTTCATTTTACATTATCCCAAGTAAGGAAATTAGAATTTGGAAAATTAACTAGCAACACTGGTTACCAACCTGTTGTGACGTAACCAGCCGTCAGCGTCCATAGTTGCCGATGCTGGGGGTTACTTTGTACCTCGACACGACGACAAATGTTCGAACATCACACGTAAAACTGTACGAATATGCCTTAATACTTTACAAAATGTTCGAATCATGTATCGTACGCCGTAAGCTTAGACTAAGTTCGAAGTAGGACTGTTGATAAAATATCGATATGTCAAAATATCGATATCATTATTAATAAATATCGATATTTATTACTAATACTTTTTTGAACGATATATCGATAGCTCGATATTGAAATGTAAATATCGAAACTCGATATTTTTTATAAATATTTTCGGCCAATTTATTTAATTTACCCACTAATGTTGTCAATTACTTTGCATCTCTGCTTTATAATATGTGTATACAAGGTTACCGACATAGCCCATAGGATTGGCAAGTTGAAGTGGCAGTGGGCTGGGCACATAGCTCATAGAACCGATGGCCGTTGGGGCCGAAAGGTTCTCGAGTGGAGGCCACGTACAGGCAAGCGAAATGTCGGACGCCCGCCTACAAGGTGGACGGACGATCTGACTGGATGCAGGCCGCTTCCAACAGGTCATTGTGGAGATCCTTGGGGGAGGCCTATGTTCAGCAGTGGACTTCCTGTGGCTGATATGATGATGATGATGATGATGTGTATAATCTATGGTCTGCAATTAGCAATTCGTAATTATATATGTTCAGTTGCGGTGCAGTTGCAGTTACGTTTCGATCAAAACATCCCTTTTCGTATTCTCGTAATACGCTCGCGTCAAGTTCGCGTCACGCGAGCGCTTTAGTGTATTCTACTGTAGCGCGTTGCAATTTGATCGGTAAATTGTAATAAATTGACTGTGTAAGTTATTTTTGAGGCGACATACGATAATATTTTTAAAACATCCAATAAAATAAGAAAATATCGATATATCGAAATATCGATATTTTTTTTCAATATATCAAACTCCGATATTGATATATTTGAAAATATCGATATATCGAAAATCCGATATTTAAAAAAATATCAACAGTCCTAGTTCGAAGTAAATGATAAGTATCATATAGAATAATATTGGTTTTTAGAAATGGAAAACTGTTACCTTATAATTACGTTGACATTTAACATTCGAACTTCACGTCGGAGTATAGAGTAACTCCCCTGAACTATTGGATATAGGAGCTATTTCAGTATATACCAAGATCCCAAGGGCCTCAGACGTTACCTACTTATTTTCTGACGGATGAAATGTGGGCGATTGAGTCTGAATAAAAACTACCGTCATTGTTTAAATTTGACAGCCGCCATGGTACAGTTGGTTAGACGCTGTCTGTGAAATGTGAAGTCGCGGGTTCGGTGGCCGCGCTGATACAAATATTTGCTACCCATAGATTTAAAAACTAAGTTCCTATATCCATCCATCCATCCATCAGCCAAAGGAAGTCCACTGCTGAACATAGGCCTCCCCCAATGATTTCCACAGAGACCTGTTGGAGGCAGCCTGCATCCAGCGACGTCCCGCGACCTTTACCAGGTCGTCGGACCATCGTGTGGGTGGACGTCCTACGCTGCGCTTTCCGCTACGCGGCCTCCATTCGAGCACTTTCCGACCCCATCGGTCATCAGATCTCCGCGCTATGTGCCCTGCCCATTGCCACTTCAACTTGCTAATCCGGTGGGCTATGTCGGTTATTTTAGTTCTCCTACGGATCTCCTCATTTCTGATTCGATCTCGTAGGGAAACCCCGAGCATAGCCCTCTCCATAGCTCGTTGAGTGACTTTGAGCTTCCTAATAAGGCCCATAGTGAGAGGCCACGTCTCGGTGCCGTAAGTCATCACTGGCAACACACAACTATCGAAGACTTTCGATTTAAAGCACTGAGGTATTTTGGACGAGAAGACGTCGCGTAGTTTCCCGAAGTTCCTATATGCCCTTTAGTATATTGAGAGAATTGAGAAGATGGTTGTGAAAATCGCACTACCTTACTATACTTTACACTATACTTTTTCGTAAGTAACTACGTGGATATAAAAATACTGCTTAAATGTTAATGCAATAGATTTTACTTTTAACGGTGATAATTATCAACTTTTTAAAAATAAATTTCCTGTTGTAATAAATGTAGTCATTGCCAAAATATATGCGAGCAACGACTAATTTTCAGTCACACTCGACCTGAGTTTAACTGGAGCGCCGCACCACTTTATACGTCGGAACACTTTAGGCGCGTTCTGCCATGTCCATATTATATTCATGCTGTGCATTTATGTCAATGTATAAACCACAAGCACTTGTTTCGAGTATAGGTATTTGTAAAAGAAGAATATCTAGTACTTTTTGATGGCTGCAACGGAAAACTAGAATTTCAGTGTCGGGTCAGGACTGTTGTATGTCGGGTTTGTCGGGTGTATTTATATTAGTTATTAAAAAAAAATATATTGTGGAAATGAGAACAGAAGTAGGGTTAAAAGTCTTTATTATTTCAGAGTTCATTTTATCAGGTTCATCAAATTATAAACAAGAAACACTCTACTGTTGGTATCACTACTACCATATATGCATACAATATTTAGTAGCAAAACTAATCAACACAAACATTCGAGATAACAAGTCTGGCGTAAATATAATCGTAAAGCGTCCGTTTGGCTTAATAACTTTCTATTTAGAAGCTTTAGAGAAAAATCTACTACATTACTGGCAGATTAATAGTATATTATCGAATTCTTAACATCGACATTTATGAAGAAAATGAATTATGTCTATGTGATTATAAGAACTTTATGAAATATCTGTTTATTGTATATGATAATCAAAACTGCCCACACGGTCCGCCGTACAGCATCAGGAATAGCACACGTTGTCAAAAATCAAGTATCAAATGCAATACCAATAATTTATAAATGAAATATTTATCAAGAAAATATAATATCCATTGTTAAAAACATATTGTCATCATTGCTTTTAAATAATAATAGCATAAACAGCAAACTCTTGTGATGTGAAACCGCCACTAACTTGATCATTCCTTAAAACACATGCAGTCAATATAAAATTAATAGTATACTAAAGAACTATATAAATTATAATTTAAGCGTACATTATTCGAGACTAGAATACCAAGCCGATGTTTTCACAAAAACATGAAGTCAATTTGAAACTGTCACAAATAAATAAGTCTCATTCATACCAAGCTAGGTAGATTGTAGTATATAATCGGACAATATGCGCCAATTATATTCCTTAAAATACGATAAATACAGCTCATAATAAATATTATGCACGCAAAACATAAATACAAGCTACTTCAGTAATACTACCTATCCCTGCAAAACTCTTCAACGACCCGTTATTACTATTAAAAATCAGTTTTCTAAGTGCAATTTTGATCTTGCCTAATATTTAAATATTTCGTTTTTTATTATATCTCGTAAATATACTGGGTATCTCAAGACTGCTACCGAAAACGAAGCCAGGTGGTAGTTTTAGTGACTACAAACACAATGCAATTAAAAATTTCGCATAGAAACGCGACAATTATTTTTTATGATTTTTTTAAATATCGTCATTTTTGGGTAGTAAATCCATAGTTTTTGCTAAAATAATAATAAAAACTCTTTTATACCTTAGAGTATTTATAAATAAAAGGGTATACACTATTATTTTACGAAAAAATGTATATACCACCTAAATATGGCCATAGGAAAAAAAATTGACGTTTCTTTGCAACTTTTTCTGTTGCATTGTGTCTGAAGTCGCTTAAACTACCACCCGGCTTCGTTTTCGGTAGCAGTCTTGATATACCCTGTATGCAAATAAATAATTTTATACTGATGATATCTTCAATCAGATTTTGAGATCAGGAATTGGAAACGTAAATGTAAAATGCGATTGGGATCACTGCGTGCGGTGTTAATGCCGAACGTTAATCATACAAGACTAACGGCAATGTGATCAAGCAAATACAAACTAAACGAAATGCACCTACACAAGGTGTAAAGATTGTCCAATTTATAATTTAACTACAAGAAATTATTTCGATGACATATATTCTAAAGGTTTTTATGTTCCAATTTCGTTTTACACCCTGTATATCAGTACATTCTAGTTGCCATGAATTCTTTCGAACTACAAACAAGAAAACTACAAACTTTATAAATATTAATATCACATACTAATAAAGTCTGCAATAATAATTAATTAGGAGACAATGCACTGCGTGAATGGGTCATGTATGAGTTCGTCTACATTATCTTTACGTATCTAGAATGTAACGTTATATAATATTAGTCATGAATGCTGATAAGTCAGGTAAATGTGCATTATAGATTAGAAGCTCCATCTAGACTTAAATATATTCTTTGGAAGCTCGTTCCTTGGTTTAAACGTGGGGAAGAATTATCCACTTTTCTCTACAATTATAATAAGCATAATCTGGAATCTTCGATTAATGCAATATGAGCAGCACAATGTCTCCAGATATAAATACTTGACGTTACAACTTTCAATACCAACTTAAACACAAGCAGTAAAATTAAACGCTGAAAATAAATGGTCGTGGACAACCACTGGTCTCACTACTCGACCGTCGATAATAACTTCTTTAATAATATATCTTTAATACTTATATGACAACCTTTTTGTGCCCCTTATATATTAATAAAATTTAACAACTATATTCCATAGTCTTCTGTGCATCAAACGCACGCCTAATCTTCTAGACTCGGTGGATTTTCTTCTAAGTAGGAATGTGGTCTCAGATATATAAGAAATGCCAAAAGACGATCATTCTCCGGAGCAGATCCTCTGAAACAATGTATTATTGTTGTACCTACAAAAATTAATACCACTAATATCAATGTTAGATAATAAAAATACTCACTCTACGTCAATTTCAATGGCCAACACTGTGTGATGCGGTTTTCCTTCCTCATCGAACCATCTGTAAGCAAATTATATACAAAGTCCATACAATGTCGAAATTCTTACGCACATAACCACGGAGCGGACAGGCAGACCTTAAATAAATTTCAGTGGCCTCCAAAAAATTTACTAACATATCGTTAGTAATTTTTTTGGAGGCGATAAAGTGAGTAGGTAAAAATTAATATTTTAAGTACTTGGAGCATACTATTATTTATATATTTTATCTAATAACTTAAGATTTATTGTTGGTAATAAAACTATGGTATTAAACATTGTTTTTAAAGATTTTGATTGTACCTAAAGTAAAAGTAAAATTATTCAATCATATAAAAATCCTTTTTAAATTTGCTGCCACGCTTAATGTAAGAAAACGCTAGATGATGTGTTTCCAGTGATTACGTCACTAGGCTCGTACCCTAACCTGTGTAACCAACGACACTGTACTATATTAAGAGTGAATTATTGTAATACATATGACTTAATCTTTTTTAATATGTTATTTAAAAAATAATGTACTACAAAAGTAGTGTCAGAACTTCATTGTTAATACAGAAGATTTACAATTTACACATTGAATTACAACATATCGCTGTCATCATGCCGGCTACCGTTTCGCATACCTGAAGAACATATAAAAAAGAGAGTGTTTAAAACGAATTTTAAATTTTATTTACTTTATCTTGTAAGTTAAAATTATGGCTTTATTCATAGATATTTTAAAAACAATTTGGTTATCAAATGTTTCGCTCTTTGTTCAAATTGAATTCAAAATTCGTTCGAAAAGGACAAAACATTCTATAACTAAAACATGTTCAAATACTTTCTATGTATAAAGTTGTAATTTTTTAAAATATTTTCCTCCTTAATAAAACATCCGAGTATAAAACACAGCGTTACATGTCAGAGAATGGCGGCGCGACGCACAGGCTGGGCACGAGCGTGCGCGGGCGGCGCGGCACGAGCGGCTGGTCGGCGCGCTCGCACGCGTGCGCCGCGTGCGCCGCCTGCGCGAACCCGAGCGTGCAGCGCGACACGTGCCAGAACGCACGCTGCGCCGCGCCCACGCCGTCTATGCGCTCGATACGCACCCAACCTGCACGCAACAAACATTAGTAATAATACCGGATATACCAAGAGTGCTAACGAAAACGAAGCCAGGTGGTAAATCACCCAGAGTCAGGAATTTGTGCCCGATATGGCGATAGGTTCACCTATCACATCGTGAGACGGAACATACAAAGCGAAATGTGGGTGTCCTGGCACCTCTACCTACCCCTTCTGGGGAAAAGGCGTTAGTTATTGTATGTATGTATCTACAAAGGATATATTGACTTAGTTTTTTGGTATATTTCTGTGAACTTGAATAAATGCAATTAAATTTATCCATAGTATTGATATTATAGTTTGATATAAATAAAAAAAGATCAATATCTTACTGCAAAATAATATTGAAAAAGTGTACTCTTCATTATAAACTATATCTAAAAAAATTAGTGAATAATTGGTATAATTACCAGCAAGCGGTGACTGGCAATCAGATTGGCAGTTAGTGCAATAGCAACGGACTTGACCCCAAGACACAGCCTTCCTTAGCTCTGGATAGGGACAGACCAAAAAATTCCAGTATTTTAGAACCAGGTGCAAATGTTCACAGCCTTCACCGGACGCCTCCCATTCAGATTCTAGACTCTGTCCGTCCACGCCTTCTTGATCGAAGCATAATATACGGTTGAGATAATTAAGATTTTCCGATGATAGCGGTTCGGTCCACAGTTCATCACGACGCGTCGAGTCGTCCAAGGATGAGGATTGTTCTTCAGTCAAATCTGGCAAATTACCCGTTTCCAATGTAAGAGCGTCCATAATTTCGTTGTCCAAGTTGTCGACATCATTCGCTTCGGGGTAACGATCATTATGGCGGATGTTGGTGTCGCAGAACTGGTCGGGATCCATTGAATCGGATTCGTCGGCAATCCGCGAATTGGCGCTGTATGTGTGGCGCAGATTTGCTTTTGCGTCATTGTCTTCTGGAACGTGGCCGAAGCTATGTGACGAGTGGCTTTTCTGTATGTATCTGGTGGAATTCTCCGCGCCGCTGGTGGTGGCTTGATTGCTGTCGGGCACGATCAAGCTTTGATGCAACGACACCTGGTTTGTTCGGAGGTGCGCGTGTTTTATTTCATTGTTCCTAGTCTCGTTATATTCTGGAAGACTGGTTGCGGGGGGTGGGAGTGGATCGCGTTGCGTGCTGGGTCCTGGTTGGACTACGATTGGTTCTAAATCGTCATCGACTAGGTTATCGTGACTGAATGCTTTCAGTTTGCGTTTGGGGCGCACGTCGCTTCCGATAGAAATATCATCTGATATCGCTCGGATGCTGTCGGTTTCGAAAACTTCAAGCTCTGCAAGTGATTCTTCGCGTTGGTTTTCGTCAATAATTGGCAAATCTATTGAAGTGCCGCTGACTACTACATACGGATGGAGAAGTACCGATACCTGCAAAAGAACTCGATTTAAGCCAGAAACAACGCATCTTACATTAAGTATCAATCAAAATATAAGTCATACGGTTTTTTTTTATTCAGAGGATTTAGAAGATTATTTTGTTTTCTATAATATTATACAATAACTGTTTTGGAATCACATATCTTACCTGGCAAACTTTGCCATACAGGTCAATCAAAGGAAATATATGACTAGCATTCCGCGACGCGTTGCCGATTACTCCAATAGGTTCATTATCGATATCGATAGCGATGTCACTATTCAGTCTGAAGTGAATAGTTAGCACAGACTGCTCGCAGAGATCTTCTAGTGCAGCGCCCTTCTTGGTTTTTATCTGTAATAATAATTAAAGTAACGTATACGGTATTTTTTTATATTCACTTAACATGACAAAATTTGCTTGAATTTAAAGTTATAGGTGATTCAATTAAATAGTAACAGTGCAATCTTCATAATTTAGAACACCAGAAATCTAATGCACACTAAAACGATTGTGAATGAAATGACACATGGTCTTATCGCCTTGTTTAGACCCTTACTTCCTTGTTGATACTTTTGATAAAATTCGGTATATAGGTAGCTAACACTCTGGATTAAAACACAGATTACTTTTTATTCCGAAAATAAGTAATGATCCCGTAGCATATGCAAGATATTCAAATATTCATATTTCCTACTCTTTTAATTTCAAAGGAATGGCACGAGACGGAAGAGGTCGAGATTGATGTCTTGAACAATTGTACCATTGCTGATATGGTACAGAATGAAACAGGAAAAAACGGATTACAACAGCACATGACGGGAAAAGCAGTATCGTGGACAGCAGTCACATTGAGAATAAATATAAAATAGTTAGTACCTACGTGAAATTATATGTTGTTGATGTGAAATGGACTCAAAAGTGTCTGCACAAGAGAAATGTGGGTTCCAGCTAGTTGCAAATAAAGCAACACTGGATTTATATTGTTTCGACAACATTAACAAGCAACGGCGGCCATTGCGGCGCGTACAAATTAATAAATAGCACGTGAAATTCGCGTGTACACAGAGCACATAGTTGGCTACAAATATTCCAGCATATAAATTAATGTAGGCAGGTAGGTACAGCGCTTATTTCCTAACCTCGCTCAATCTCTCGATTATTGAAGAAGCACGTGCCTTGCCGCGCCTATTTTAAAAAATATTGAATGGCGAAAGGAGCTTCCCACTCCCCTGATGGTAAGCGATACGACCGCTCATGAACAGTAGCAAAACCAAAGAACATCTTGAATTACAAAGCAATACTTGGCATTCCATTGCGCTCGCCATCCTGAGACATAAGATGTTAAGTCTCAATATGTCCAGTAGTTACTCTGGCTACAATATCCTTCAATCCGAAACACAACAGTGCTATAAAACTGCTATTTGGCGAGAGGAACAGACATTGCGATGGTACCTACCGAGGCGGCGTCTCACACATGAGTCCCTACCACCCGTGATGGCCATCAGCTTATATGGGTTGGTAATACAACATTGTGTTATATTATTTTAGATATATCTTTGTAGGTGATGTATTATTTATGTACAAGTACTTTCTATCTTTAAAAAAAGTATTAATTTTAGTTATTAGTATACGTGCAACCTTTTTCATTTGATTAGATGTAAAAAAAGTAGATTGTTATTAGCAGGGACCGAAACCGGTAACGAAAATACCGGTATTTTTTGGTATCAACCAATAAAAAAAATATCGGTATTTTTAAAGGTAACCACTATACGCCAATTTTATTAGATTCCTAGAATTTAACCGGTATCATACCGGTAACCGAAATAGGAGTTAAATCTATGTTTCAGGCGCCGTTCCTTATAAGTCAAAGCGGGGACAGTGCCTGTGTGTGGTTATACCGTCGTTTGTCTTTAGTAAACATTATGGCACTACACCACACACTTATTTCATTTTACTCATTTCTTTATTTTTTCAACAGAATTACACACCAAAAAAGAAATGAACCGAATCCAGCGATATTGTGTAAAAAACACAAGTTATGCAACAACAACGCATTTTCTTTTGCATTCAAGGTCTTTTTAGGTTACCGGTATTAAAACAGTTACGGGTAACTTTTATAATGTGTTATAGGGGTTACCTAAATCTTAAAGTTAACCGAAATTCGTCGATACCGGTACCGTTATATCGAATGGGTTTCGGTCCTTGGTTATTAGATAGTTCGGTGATGGAAGACGGAAAGATTTTAGTTTTGTATGATTTGATCTTTAATATTAGAGTATTTCGGAATAAAGTGATGTTGGATGCTTTTGGCTGTTAATATCCCTACATCACAGATCACTCCCAATAGATACCACATCACAGGCAACTGACGCGTGTAATGCCTTTAGTGCTTTTGCACGTAGGATGCGCTGTGGAACTACGCGCAACGTCAGTAGCGACCACGTCTTTGACCTGTCAGTGTCATTGAAATAAAATATGTCTATTTATTTTGACTGTTTATTTCTGTGGATTTCGTCTATAAAATAATATGGAAATATAACTACGTGCAGTTTCAAGTGGTGTGGGAGCAATATCAGGACATCCAGTTACAAGAAAGATGGTATAAGTTTACATCGGTAAAATATTCCTTATTTGCGTTATTATTATTTGCGTATTTTGATATTTTGCCACACAGCTCAATTTATAATGGTTATGTTCGCATTTATCTCTTTTACTCTTTACTGTAATTGTATGCATGTTCTTTTTACGCATCGCCTTGGAAACGCTTCTCCTAACACATTTCATAACAGTGTTGCGGTCGCATGCATTTTAATTAATGTCGATATTAGTACCAATACGTAAAATAATTTCCATTTTGCACTTCTTTGTCATTGATACGATTGCTTTTAAAATAAATTTAACTACCACCAGTACCAGCTTACATCTAAACAAACATTTAACATGAAATATAATGTTTTCTACAACCATAAAAGAAAAGTTTAAACATAAAACATTTTAATACATTATGTTTAAGGTTTCCTAAATGTGCTAAAGATAAGTCCCAATGGACAGACGCTACATCTCGTGGTTCTGAGTGGTTCCCGAGAAAGTATAGCATCATATGTTCAAGGCACTTCTCCGAAGACAGCTTTAAATGGATAAACGATAAAAAAATTGTTTTCGAATCACCTGTACCACATTTTTAAAATATCATTTTCAATTAAATTTTAATTTTAACTTCTATATTCAATGAAAAGATAAACTGAAATTTATTTTTGAGAATATTTTTATTACAATCCTACTTAATTCTAGATCTCATTTTTAGTTTCCGAGTACGAATAACCGCGTAGGTTGTTCTTTGACCATAAATTGTGTGATTTCTGTATCTAATACGCCTGTGTAAAAAATGGCAATGTTTATTACTATCTGGCTAGCAAAAGTTCGTCCTGGCATTAGTTGTAAAATTTGTATATGGCCACACTTTAGTGTTCTAGTTATAACAATTTTGATATAAAAGCGAAACGAGTGACTGATAAATTATTACAAGTTGAAGTTTTGGATATAATATATGTAAGGAAATAACATTTCTTCAATTCCCTTTGAATATATGCATCCTCCATCATCCATCAAGAAGAGCTTGCTTTTAATATAATTAGAGAGACGGCGCTGTGTGAATACGGACTTCATCGCAGTTCTAGCAAAATTGTGAATTAATGTCAAAGATAGAAGCCATCGAATACACAATTCCACAACCGCTGCACTGGTGCTGCAGACCACTTTCGTGACAACACTTTTCCCGCTCTCCGCCCGGTCCATATATTTTACGTCAATGTTCACATCACTACGAGCCGCTGCCTCGTCCCTCGCTTCCCCGCTCTTGTAACCTAAATTGGCACTTTTGGATTCAAACAAATTTGACATTATGCGGTATCTATTGGGAGTGATCTGTGCCCTACATTTATACAGTACTACATGGTATAAGTGAGTCTCACATAGTCCCCGTTGTCGTAGAGTACGTCGCTGGTGACGACCCAGGCGGGCGGGTCGAGGTGCATGGCGGTGGCGGGCAGCGCGTCGGCGGCCAGGTGGCCCACAGCGCCGATACTCACGCTGCCAAGCCACTCGCTCATTATCTTGTCTACGCGGAACTGGAATAACGGGGGACATATTAGGTTATTTACTATATTTTTATATTTTGGTCGGTTGTAATTAATTATAACTTGGTAATAAAGAGTCTGTATTGTATGAGGGCGCCAAGATTGAGTTTCATATTAATATGGCAGCCTGATATACTGCTACGTAGAAAGTTTAAATACATGTTATCTTTAGGCTCTTTGTTTATTTAAAAGCACAAATCAATCAAACAAAAAAGTATAGAATATTATAATAAATATAAAACTTTATTTTAGGAAAAAATACTTATGAACATAGACCTAAAAGCGAGGAAAATGTTGGCCTTTTTGTAATCATAGATATTAAACAATTATACCGGGTATCTCAAGACTGCTACCGAAAACGAAGCCGGGTGGTAGTTTTAGTAGCTACAAACACAATGCAATTAAAAATTTTGCATAGAAACGCGACAATTATTTTTTATGATTTTTAAATATCGTCATTTTTGGGTGGTAAATCCATAGTTTTTGCTAGAATAATAATTTAAACTCTTTTATACCTTAGAGTATTTATAAATAGAAGGGTATACACTATTATTTCAGGAAAAAATGTATTTACCGCCCAAATAGGGCCCAAGAAAAAAAAAATAACAAAAAAAAATTGTCGCTTTTTTTTGCAACTTTTTCTGTTGCATTGTGTCTGAAGTCGCTTAAACTACCACCCGGCTTCGTTTTCGGTAGCAGTCTTGATATACCCTGTATAACATTATTCATCTTTGGTCTTGTGAACGGAACGAGCAATGCAGTTTACTTAGATTATATACTCGTCTAGATTGAGCAATGTCAACAAACGATGCGCTAAAAGTGTCCTCACTTTCGTTGATATGTGTGAGTACCGATCGTGTAATTATTGTAATCCAACTGTCAAGGTGTGTGTGTTTAGGGATGCCTACTTCAGATTATTAACTTAACTTTTCCCCATTATTTGATATACAAAATAGGTTAAATAAAATATTTTTTCTTTATTTAAAGTAATCATACTATTAATTATATTTTTAACGCATTTTAGTAAAAACAATAAAGATCTAAACCCATCTCCTAGTGTTTGTTTCCGAATAGAATTAACACTTTGGATTTATTGCCTGGGCTGTTATCTGATTTCTGTATTTATGTAAAATATAAATCATCATAAGTAAAATGTTCGGAACACACAACTGAAGTCATGTGAGGCTACGAATGGTCTTCTTTTCGTTTCCGCTGTGTAATGTCTCTCCAGCAATTTGCTAGTACGGAATCCGTAGGAAGTCTAAAAATATTATTAGGACCTTGAATAAGTTCTCGCTGTTTCTCCAAAGATGACAATAGCAGTACCCCGTTTGTGAAATTTTGAATGGTAATACACATGCAAGGCAAAGAATTAATAAAATTACTATGAAGTGCATGTCGTCGTGGGTTTCATTAATATAGTGTAGGTAAGTATTATTTACTCATTAAATAAATAATGCCATTCTTCTTGTTGTTATTCTGATCGAAATATTATGTGATGATATTTGTGTTTTATAGTTTCTCCCATAGTTTCAACAAATCTTCCTAGTAATAAATTGACAACACTGGCCAATGAAACTCATCTTCAAAATAATGAATTAAAAGTTCATGTTTTCTTCAAATAATAGTGGTTTAACAATAATGTTACCGATAGAAAGTGATATTGGTATTATTATACAGTTTTCCCACACAATTGCGATACAATTCGACAGCAAAAACCGGCATTTTTCGGGAGCACGTTATCCATATGTAGTTGAAATGACACTGACGTACGTGAGAAGCGAGTCTACCAAATTTGGTAGGCTTTAATTGAGCCGCGCGGTGAGGTGTGATGTGTCATCTAGACGAGTATATAATCTAAGGCAGTTTATTACATACATAGTGCATTATTGCAATTGGCTTTGTATCAAGTTTATTTGTTGCGGACACAAGATCAAAACTAGTTAACGTATAGGTTATAACACATTCTTATTACAAACATTTTAACACAAGTATTAGGTATTTTATTTAAAACTGAATAATTCCCAAATTATATAACTTACGAATGAGAAATCGCTAGCAATATTCAATATGCGATCATTATTATTTACCTGACATTGTATTTTATGTATGACCCGCTTTGTAACAGATGATACTAGTTATACAACAAAATAAAATTATACGATAGCTATAATATATACTCCTTAGATCTTTAATTTCGCATAAAGCAGCGTTGCAACTATATTAATTCGCAATGGGCCTTATAAACTTAGTAAACTTGCGGTACACTCATAGTTTTTATAAGGCTTTCGCTTGGCAGAGGCATTGCATAGTATATACGTACAATTACGATGCGACACTTCAACACTTACCCTGAAACTGTGGCCTCTGCGCAGCGGCTGACTTATTATTGCAACACCGTCCTTGTATCCTGTAGTGCGCACTGCCACCGTTTCTGAAACATTAAAATTATATTGAAACATTAATAGAATAAAAATAAACAGCTCTTTAATTGCTGCTAGTAACACGGATTTGCCACTAAAAGGGTAGAAACTAAAAACCATTTTATTTTATTTTATTAAGCTTCATATACTACTGTATACAAGGTGGACTTAATTCCTGTAGCATTTTCTCCCAGTCGACCTCCAAGAGACGCATTTTGGTAATGTTAGCTCTATTCAGAACCTGTAGTAATAAGGGAGAGCAATAAAAACATTATAAATTATGCAACTCACAGATTGGCTTTATTTAAAAATTAAATGATGTCAAAAAATCGACACTTATTTCCACACTCAACTTTAATATACCTGAGTATAAGTAATTTACATATAATTAATAGAACTATTTAATTACGTATAAGTAATATAAGTAGTATACCTGAGCTGCACAGCTTGATATTCTTGCCGTGTATGTAATGGAAGGTGTACGGCAGCGGGGGTCGTCGGCGCCGGGTCTCAGCCGTCACGACAGTAGTTGTTGAACCGCTGATACTCTCAGTAGTGTTCACCGTCTCACTACTACTCGCTAGGACCTTCTCCTTCTTTCCACAATCCGCTGTAGACGTTGACGCCTCGGGAGTTGTGGGTTGAGCGACTTCCTCGGAAGGCTTCGTCTGAGATGTGGCCATCTGGTCTACATTACTCGTAGTAGGCTCACTAGGCGATAGTACAGTGGTACCATTATTGCATATCTGTGTGGGCCGCTTCGCGTATGTGTCTCCATTCCCGTTGGTGGGTATGGGAGGGGCGGAAGGGATGCTCATCACACTAGTCGCGTTCGGGTTGTGAGCGTTGTATACGTTGTTAGTCGTGTAGTAGTAGTCGACGATGTTGTTCGGTATCGTGCCTATTGAACATTCCAAATACATGTTAAGTACACAGCCGAGCGTACAATAATTACATCGCGCGCAATATTTTAAGCTTTTTGACTAAAACACTTTTTAGGTATGAGTTTTGTATAACCATCGCAAAGAGCACGATGACTGATGTCTGGCGTTCTAACATCCGCCCACGAACTACGTTCTTAAACTATCGCTAAATTTAATCAATCTACTCTACATGATACATTTTATAACAGGATGGGTTGTCTTTTGGATAAAAAAATAATATATTTGTATGAGAATACCATACTATGAAGGAGAAATATGTTTTCTCAGAAGTACTTTCCTTACGTATCAATAACTCACCTCCATTGTTGACGTTTATAGGCCCCGTGCCTAATGGCATGGCGAAGATCTTCGTGATACTGCCGTACATTTCCATAACCGCAAACACTTTCTGCAAACCATACATCTATGTCAACTCCTACATATTATTGTACGATTTAAAAATAAGTCGAAATAATGTTAGTAATTAAGGAGTAGAAATAAAATGATTAAATAGGGTGCGTTAGGGCAATACTGTAATAGTGCGTAAGGGTAAGGACGTAAACTCATATAAAATATAGGAGTTTACATTTTGACGCTATCTACCCTTGTACTAAACCTACGCACCTTTCCATATTTCTTTGCACTTTCATAAAGCCTAAAAGACAAGCCCGTGTTTACTTCTAGAAACAACATCGATTCATATTATACTCCATAGTGAAGCCATTTTCGAAATCGAACTTTCGAACTTCTAACACTTACGTCAGGCACTCTCTCAAACGAGATATCAAGCTGTTCGTTGTTGTAATAGACGAGTACTCTGGAGTCGTTTGTCTTCTTCAGTCCGATCCTGTCTCCTGGGCGGATCCACTCGAACGACGGCACGAACGATATCACCTCCTGTTCTTTGGGGACGCCCGGCTTCGAGTACTTTAGGTAACGACCTGGTATCAATATCCATATATTAATATTTTTACCTACGCCTTAGAAGATGTATGATTGTCACCCCTTAAATTTTATAATGTAAAATATGAATTATCTAAATTTATTATATAACGGTTAAATCTGTGGGGTTCTTTTTAAATATGTAAAATTATTTTGTTTTAAATTAATGAAGGGGGTCAGTTTTTTTTCTATCTAATATATCATGAGTTCGACACATAAGTGACCGCGGGATAAATGCAGATGTTCACATATTCGCATCGGACATATAATAGACATATATATATATATATATATATATATACTTTGTACAGGAATTTATACAAGTGCGTTGTATCGTACGGATCGCAGGAATCTACGCGTCGGCAATGCCTATGCCGACGCTTTGAGGAACGATCCAAGCAAACCTGATCGTAGCTGATACTCTATCGCCCAAATACTGGAACGCAACTTAAATATAAATGGCGCTTAACTACGTTAATCCCGATTAAATGTACTGGCTACGTGGGCCGTGCGCTGTTAAGAGCAACTTATTATGTGAATGGCGTTCCAGTATTCGGGCGTAAGTCCTATACTTACGATGCGGTGATGGATACGCCTGTCTAATCGACCGTTTCTCTGAACAAGCTTGTGACAGTGTATCCCAGTGTTGACTCACCGTCGATGTAAGCGGTGAAGTGCGGCAGATGGTAGATGGCGGGCGGCAGGCATCGGTTCACGTGCGCGTTGAGAATATTCACGTCAGTCACGCCCATGCGGAAACTGCCAGCGTATCCGTACTTGCACTCGATTATCTTTATCTGTACGCGATTTGTACCGATTTATTCCAATGTTTTAATACTTACTCGGAGACATTTGATGTTAATTAGATTATTATATAAATGTAGATTTTACAACGAGGATCTATACTAAGGAAGCTCAAGTTGTTCAATTTATTTGAATATTTGGAATGGAATTTCTGCTTTGAAAAAAAAATGTACACGTATATTGATTTTGATGACATCTTTAACAGCATTTCTGATTAAAACCCTTATAGCTCAATGTCTTTTATATTTTACCTACCCAATGTATATTTCAATACAAGATTAAATTGGCTATTAGATTAATTGTTATCAACACGATTTGTTGTTACTTGCCTCGAACATTTCGCCGACCGCGAGATGTGCCGAGCTGAAGACCAAAGCCGCTGTGGGATCTGAAGTGATGCGACGCGCAATCACATAGTCGTGCATGAGAGCTATGTTGTCGCCGCAATATTCAGAGAAACTCCTGCCAACAAATACGCTGATTACTAATTTTTTTCTTTTCATTTTAATTTTTTTAACTTACAGCGGCTACGCCTAATTTGCAGTGTGCGTGTAATGTTTAAGTTTTACATACAACGTGCGTAGTTTATGCGGCGAAACTCTTTTCTTGCTATTTGGTACTTATTTTGTGTTGAAAACTTTTTGTCGTCATGTTAAAGCTTCTATGTAATTCCGTAGCAACAAAAGAACATCTGTTCATTACTCTACTTTAAATCGTCTAAATTCAGAGTTACAACTTAAAATAATGGGCGCCATTTTGAACTTGAATGATCCCATTCGTCTCAAAATCGATATCTGAGGGTATATCGATATCGATATCGATTTCATCTGATTTTCTAAATCAGAATTTAACATTTTGGTTTACAACTCTTTAGTTATTGGTCCGATTGACCTTAATCAGTATCTATGATTTGTAAATGTATTGGGACCCTTAAGAGCGTTTACACCTTGCGCGCAAAGTCAACTATAGGTATTTCTTCGTTAATTTCACGCACACATTTGCGACCAAATCTGTGTGCGTAGAGCTGCCGCGTCGGCTCGCTATACAGTCAGCGCAACCAACTTTGATCCGTGCGCTTCAAAATTCTAATATTGAATTGAAATGTAACTTATGATTTATATATTGGTAATATTATATCATAAAAATATTTTATTTGCATTATAAGTAGACAAATATTACTATGCAAGCAATGAACAATACAAAATTAGATACTAATCATATTTTCGTTATTATTACATTGTTAAGTTGCATTCAAATCAGTGTTGAATCAGTAGACACTACGGACGTTTATTAATCATTTCGTGTTCGAACACATGAAAAGAGTTAGGGGCCTTACAACCCCTTACGATTACGAAATATATTTAATTTTATATTACAATACATAACATAATTAAGCCTCGGAATTACATCCCATTATATTATCTGAAACATAATTTATACTCACAAAAAAATCATTGTAGGTAATAAAAAGAAAAAATATGTTTTACTACCAAAGTACTGTACTGTACTGTACTGTACTGTATCAGCCCATATACGTCCCACTGCAGGGCACGGGCCTACTCTACAATCGTAATCGATTGAGAGTGGTTAGGCCATATACTCCACCACGCTGGCCCAGTGCGGGTTGGCGGACTTACATACCATAGAAATTTTTATAAATCGCTATGGTATGCAGGTTTCCTCACGATGTTTTCCTTCACCGTTTTAGTGCGTGGTGATTGACTGTCAATACACACATGGCTTCGAAAAGTCAGAGGTGTGCCCTGGGATTCGAACCCGCGACCACCGTGAACATGTTGGCAGTCGCGTCTAGTCCGTTTACCAACAGGCCACCACGCACTTAACGCACACGCACCAAAGTACTAAGATGTGGCAATCGCAGTCCGCGCGTGGCTATTTTTTACGACGCACGGCAAAAATCGACTGCAGCCAGGTATGATACCTTTTTTGCATACCAACATAACCTATGTAGATTACTTAGAGGGCTATAATAACAATATGAATTTCTTACCAGTAAGGCATGGGAGGCGAGGACACTCTTGAGTTGGACAGCAAAGCGCTTTCTGCGTTCGGACATCCATTGTAATTGAACGCTCTCTCTTCGTTCTGTAGTATTGTCACCTAAAAACAAAACCAAAAGGCATAGGATTTTAATTCATGGACCAATTTTATATTCACATGGTAAAGCAATTACTTCTTTATGCCTCATAAGTGTTGATTCCTTTCTTTCGAGAGGACAAAATCATTTATTAACATTACTCATAATTCCAAAATAAAAGCGTTAGAAAAATTTTAACCCAGGTAGTGAAGCAAATATCTTTAAAATACTAAGATAGTTGCCTCATTTTACGACCTAAAACCAGAAATTTCTTTTCTCATCTATACTAATATAATAAAGCTGAAGAGTTTGTTTGAACGCGTTAATCTCAGGAACCGCTGCTCTGATTTGAAAAAAATATTTAAGTGTTGTACAGTACATTTATCGAGGAAAGCTATAGGCTATATATCATCACGCTATGGCCTATAGGAGGGATGCAGTAGTGTCATTTCTAGCAAATACGAGGAAATTTTATTCGCTTTTCATTGTCCGATTGGTCGATACTCTAAATTGGAAGTAGGAATTGAGCATTTTGACCGCCGTTATGAAACTTTTATCTGCACCCGGGCGGAGCCGGGCCCAATCGCTAGTAACATATACAAAATCAAGCAAAAAAACTAACTGACTATGCAAATACTATTCGTATTGAAAACCTTATATTTACGGCATTTTATGTTTATAATTATTATAAAAAATAAAGTATATTCCGGACACGCCACCCCAAGATATAAATCACTTGGCTTTCCTTTCCTGATAATGAATTAGTATGAAATAAACAGCACAAACATTATATTGTTATAGTTGTTTGTGATGGGAATATTAGAAACGACACTGCGGAAATGTATGGCGGAAATAGAAGTCGCATACGTGATCTGGAAGTATCATTTACCTGGTACACAATAATATAGGCTAAAGTGAAAACTATGAAGCAAAATGATATGGACTTGAAGGACATAGGTTAGCGGTTACTATTTATAATCAAATACATTATTTAGTTGACAAAAAAGGTATAGCTGGTAGGTGAATGTTAACAAAAATTTAAAATTTGAGCAGGATTTCGTGAAGTAAAATGACTTTCGTCTTTTCATCCTTTTTTCCCCGCTACCCTTCCGATTTTATTGGCCGACTACACATCCTGTGATCAACTGTGATCACTTCCCATCAACTGCCCTTTTGTTAGTAAGCCAGTCGGGTTACAATTTAAAAAAAAACTTATTTGACAAATAAATAGGAGTAACTATCCTAACATATCCAAAGGTTGTCTGTAAAAAATCGTCTAGACCAATAAGACCGCCATGTGCACTTTATTTTAATTTGTAATGTAGTTAAGTATTTTTACTTTTTATATGCACTTAATTAAGAATAAATAAATAAACATAAGCTGCTTCGAAACACTTAAATCCTATAAAAATATATAACATACCTGCGTGCATTGTCCGTATAGGTCGACTACGGCGTATATGTTGAGATGCGGCACATACCACGCCTTGCCCATATCCATGCCATCGAGGTAGTAATGCAGGCTGCGGTCCGCGTGCCACATCATACCTACACCAAATTATCCTAACTATTACTATGGATACAACCGTTTTATACAGTGGTTATTTGTAAATAAATTAATGAAACTATATTAAGAAATGGTGGCCAATTTAATCTAGCGTAAATGGGTTGGTCATAGCCTAATTAGAACAGTGTCTCAAAAAACAGACGAAGAGTAAATGACGTGAGGATTCGGTGCCGTGTTTATTCGCGAATTTAGGCGAAGGCAACTTATCCACACTATTAATGTATTCGAATGTTTCTAAGCAATAGAACTTACTGACTACCAATGGAATCGCTTTTTGCCTGTACCGGTCAAGTATCAGGCCGGGAACATACTACTGAATCACCATGCGATCGGGTCGCCGAAGCGACATTGTTGAATGATATGAAATCATACTAATTTTTTTTAATGTCGTGAGTGGCGATACCGGTATGCCGTTTAACTAATGGTGAGCGATAAGACCGCTCATGAACAGCAGCAAAACAACATGTTGAATTACAACGCAATGCTTGGCATTCCACTGCTCTCGCAATACTGAGACATAAGATGTAAAGTTTCAATAAGTCCAATATTTACTCTGGCTACAATGTCCTTCAATCCGAAACACAACAGTGCATTTAAACTGTTGTTTGACAGGAGAAATAGACATTGCTGTGGTATCCACCCATACGGCCTCTCACCTATAAGAGGCCTACCACCAGTAAATTTCAATGAGTAGAACCACACCACGAACACGCGGTGCTACGTTGCGTGACCTGTATTACATTCATGCATGTTTCACGAATAGATAACATATAAAGCAGTATAAACTGACCGACTCTACTGCCAACGGTGAGCGTGTCCAAGTCGAGCGGGTATCCGCTGCGCACGCACTCGCCGTCCTTCATCATGGCGGCGCCGCTCAGTATGTACGTGTCCCAGTTGAGGTCGGTGGCGGTGCCCGCGACAGCCGCCACGCCGCCGCTCGCCTCCAGGTCGTCGGGACGTATTGCTGTCACGCCTGGTAACAACGTGTTAGTGTATACAAAACGGTTTATTGTCAAAGGAGAATATCTATTTTACTATGATACTTAGTTTCGGTGAAAATATTTTTGTCCCTCGATGACAGCAACGGTATCAGGATCTATGATATTTTTACTGATACTATGAATAAACATTCTCCTTTGACAGTCTCCGAGGCGCAGTCGGTTAGACACCGCCGATGAAACGAGAGGCCGCGGGTTCGATACGCGCACCGAGAGAAATGTTTGTGCGGTCCACAAATATTTATATCGGGTCTGAGTATTTGTGAGACTAAAAAGCACAAAAACGACTCCATCTTAATGTGGGCTCAGGACTATTTTTGGGTTCTTGGGTGTTATTTATTTAAATTAGAATTCACTGCTGAAAATGGATCTTCAAAAATCGTTTTCACAGCCATTTGATATTACGCAATAATTGCGTGACGTGGTTTACAATCGTAGACATGTCATATTGACCATAAATACTATTTACCATTGCGACACCTATGTAATAAATATCAGATGAAGTTTGCACGTAAACGACACGCGTGGCTATCGACTAACAGTCAACACACATCATCCATCCATCCATCCATCAGCCAAAGGAAGTCCACTGCTGAACATAGGCCTCCCCCAATGATTTCCACAGAGACCTGTTGGAGGCAGCCTGCATCCAGCGACGTCCCGCGACCTTTACCAGGTCGTCGGACTATCTTGTGGGTGGACGTCCTACGCTGCGCTTTCCGATACGCGGCCTCCATTCGAGCACTTTCCGACCCCATCGGTCATCAGATCTCCGCGCTATGTGCCCTGCCCATTGCCACTTCAACTTGCTAATCCGGTGGGCTATGTCGGTTATTTTAGTTCTCCTACGGATCTCCTCATTTCTGATTCGATCTCGTAGGGAAACCCCGAGCATAGCCCTCTCCATAGCTCGTTGAGTGACTTTGAGCTTCCTAATAAGGCCTATAGTGAGAGGCCACGTCTCGGTGCCGTAAGTCATCACTGGCAACACACAACTATCGAAGACTTTCGATTTAAGGCACTGAGGTATTTTGGACGAGAAGACGTCGCTTAGTTTCCCGAACGCTGCCCAACCGAGGTTGGATTCGACGATTGACCTCTCTCTCGAAGTTGGACCTGCCTAACCGGACCACTTGTCCTAAATAGACATATTCGTCAACAACTTCAAGAGTCAAGCCCCCAACACCGATGGGGGTGGGCACAACATGGACATTCGACATGATCTTCGTTTTGTCCATGTTCATTTTAAGACCCACCTGTTGGGAGACTCGATTGAGGTCTTCGAGCATAGTGCTAAGGTCTTCCAGCGATTCTGCCAAGACTACAATATCGTCGGCAAACCGAAGGTGAGTGATATACTCGCCGTTGATGTTGATGCCGAATCCTTTCCACTGCAAGAGCTTGAAGGCATTTTCCAGCGCGGCAGTGAACAGTTTCGGAGATATGACATCTCCCTGTCTCACGCCTCTCTGTAGTGGAATAGCCTTCGTACTCCGATCTTGTACTCGGACCGACATGGTGGCGTTGTTGTATATATACTTCAACACTTCGATGTACCGATAGTCGATATGGCACCGCTGGGGAGACTGTAGCACAGCCCAAGTCTCGATCGAATCAAAGGCTTTCTCATAGTCCACAAACGCTAAACAAACTAAAGCCTTTTCGGAAACCGGCTTGTTCGGGAGGCTGGAAGTCATCAAACCTGCGTTCGAGACGATTTGTGATAACCCTCGAAAACAACTTATAGACATGGCTCAGGAGCGAGATGGGCCTGTAGTTCTTCAGCAAAGTAGTGTAGTTGGTCAGGGATGCTCCTATCTAGTGGTCATGGCCTGCCCTAATATAGGTGCTACGAGTACGCGACCTCGGCCCCCGAGCTACTGCAGTCACCTTAACTTCCCGTCCGTGACTGCCGTATCCACTCCCTCAGGCCATACTCTCCTTTCCTATAACATCCTCTACCCACAAATCCTATTTCCTTTCACCGGTTAATGGCGGGCAGCAGCGTCATTAGCCGCGTACTGACTGGCCGAGCAGCCTCGCGAGGCCTGCCGCGCGAAGCAAATGCTCGGCTAGTCGGGACATGCCTCGCCCGAGGCAAACGCACACGCCGAGCGTGCCGCGGCCCGAGCCGAGCGTTGTCGGTTTTTGTCCATGCTCAAAGGCGCCTCGGTACGTTTGCCGCGCTCAATCAAGACGGTTGTGTTTCGCCTCGCTTGTTCGTCGCAGGTTAGCGCCATGGATAAAGAACAGTGTATTAAATTAATACAACTATACGGTGAATATAGAAGACTTTGGGATGCGCTATGTCCCGATTATACTAATAGAGGATTAAGAGAAGATGCATGGAGAATAATTTAGAAAATGAACATTCCAATAGTTGACTTGAAGAAAAAAATCAAATCTGTTTTGGTATAATAGTTTCATCCAAAAGCGTTTAGGTTTCCGTTTTCTTTACTTTACAAGCCGTAAAATTATTAGAATGGCAGTAGTGGCGGTAGCTTTCCGAACGTACTGCCTCAAAACTTCTCTTGAGCAAAACTGGCTCGGCCATGCCGCGCGAAGCTGCCTCGATCCAAAAAATGTACACACCGAGGCAGCCTCGCGAGGCAACCGTCCCGCAGCAAACGTCTGAGGCTGCCGCGCGAGGCTGCGCGGCTAGTCAGTACGCGGCTATTAACGCCAGTCCCCTACTGCGCTCGCCAACCCGCCTGCCAAGCGTGGCGAGTATTGGCAAATACCCCCTTAATGGCGACACAAATTGAGACCAGGCCCCCAGTCCCCGGCAGCCCCACTATTCCTGGCTATGGTAGCGGTCAAGGTTACGGTGGGGCAGGGGATGCTAAGAATCCCCGGGTTGGCCCCGGCTACCACCCCCGACGACGACTGGCCCTGGTAACACACAACATACGCACATTGAGGACAGACGAGAAGATTGTCGAACTGGAAGAAGAATTGAGCAGGTTACACTGGGACATTCTGGGGTTATCGGAAGTCCGAAGAATCGGGGAGGATACGATAACCCTGGTAACCTGCTCTTCTACCGGGGGGACGACCAACAGTCCCGAGGAGGTGTCGGATTTCTCGTCCACAAGTCTCTCATCAACAACATCGTATCCATCGAAAGTGTGTCGAGCACCTTATACTCAGAATATCTAAAAGATATTCGTTGAAGGTAATACAGGTATACGCGCCGACCTCGACACACCCAGATGAAGAAGTGGAGGAAATGTATGAGGACATAAGTCGGGCCATACATACTTCCAAAACCTACTTCAATGTTGTTATGGGAGACTTCAACGCAAAGTTGGGCAAGGGAAGCGATGCAGAGTTGAAAGTGGGGCAATTTGGACATGGGCAACGGAACCTCAGGGGTCAGAGGCTGGCCGACTTTCTGGAGAAAGAGGGACTCTTTGCGATGAACTCTTTTTTCCAGAAGCCGCCTCACAGGAAATGGACCTGGCTGAGTCTTGACGGTTCTACGAGAAACGAGATAGATTTCATCTTGACAACGAATAGACGGATATTCAGAGATGTCTCTGTGATCAACAGGGTGAAAACCGGCAGTGATCACCGAATGGTTAGGGGCACACTGAATATCAATGTCCAATCGGAAAGGCGTCGCTTGATGAAATCTACGCTCCGACCTACTCGCGCCCATATCCAAAACCCCGAGAGCTTTCAACTCGAGCTGACAAATCGCTTTGATTGTCTAGGAGAAAACCTTGCAGTGGACGAGCTAAACAGCGGTTAGGTGCTTCTACCTACGTCCATACGGTGGGATCTAAGTATTTTAGACCTCGCTGTAGAGATAGACCACAAAAACTCTCGATCCACACTCTTAGCCTCATGGCCGAACGTCGATCTTTAGCGCTGCAGTCTTCCGTTGACGCCGAAGCATATCGGCGGCTCAATAGACAGATCTGGAAGTCCTTGCGACACGATGTCCGTGCTCACAATACTGTGAGCATTAAGGAGACAATTGAGCGGAACGGAGGCTCCAAAGGGTTTGCAAGAGACTTGTCTATTGGGCAAAGCCAGTTGTCTAGGCTGAAGACGAACGACGGCCGCGTGGTATCGACGAGGGCAGAGGTATTAAGGGAGATCGAGAGGTTCTACGGACAGCTTTACACCTCGGTTGCCCAACCTGCTGTTAGCTCGGCCGAAGACCCGAGAGCCGAGTTGATCCGACACTTTAGCGATGATATCCCGGACATCAGCCTGTGTGAGATTGAGATGGCCCTGAAGCAAGTTAAAAACAACAAGGCGCCGGGCGAGGACGGAATAACTTCAGAGCTTCTGAAAGTGGGCGGAACGCAGGTACTGTAAGTCCTTCAGAGGCTCTTCAATTCCGTTCTCCTCGAGGGCTCAACGCCAGAGGCATGAAGCAGGAGCGTGGTGGTACTGTTCTTCAAAAAAGGTGATAACACAACACACATCAACATCTCCAAAATATATCTACAGAGGCATTGTTTTTTTTATTTAAACTCGATTGGGGGAAGCCAATGTTCAGCAGTGGACTTCCTGTCGCTGAGGTGATAATGATGATATTATAGGCCTTTGTTCAGCAGTAGACTTCCTGTAGCTGAGACAATAATGCTGATATTACAGAATACCCACCAATCTCCAAGCTGCCGATCCAGCAGTCGACCATCTTATCTATGCGCAGCTCGAACATGTCGCACTCGCGCAGCGGCCGCGAGCTGAACAGCACCGCGTCGTTGAACTCAGAGTACACGGTCGCGCGCGACGCAGTCAAACGAGTGCGCGACAAGCGAGCGTTGCGACCGTGCACGCGGTGGAAACACATCTCACTGGAACAAAATTATTTACACCGAAAATTAAAATCAAAATAGTTGTTTCTTTTATTGGAATTAATGACGAGACGAGCAAGCCGTTCAACGCCTGATGGTAAGCGATACGACCGCTCAGAAAGAGTAGCAACATTCCACAATCTCTCAAGTCTCAATATGTCCAGTAGTTACTCTGGCTACAATGTCCTTCAATCCGAAACACAACAGTGCATTTACGCAGTGTTGTTTCACGAAATAGACATTGCGGTGGTACCTACCCAGATAGCCTCTCACATATGAGAGACCTACCACCAGTAAATTTATTGAAGCCATTAATATGTCCAACATCATTTCAGTCGTCGTAAATATAACCATCTCCACTTGGCACTAATTTTTGGATTTAACGTAAACGAAAAAGAGAAAACATACGTAACGTAAACGAAAAAGAGAGGAACATACGTTTAATGAGGATGTTTATTCAAAAAAATGGAACAAATTCAACCGTTATTGCATAAGTTACTTCAAACTTGGCCATATACGAACGCGTCTTCTAAACAACCAATCACAACGCAGTATTAGTTAAACCAAATTCATACATATCCAACATCAACAAATCAAATTCATCCAAATCCAATGTCAACCAATTCAAACCAAACCAGGCTATGTCCAAAATTAATATCATTATTTCAAAAAAACTAGCGCATTTATAAGTATGGGTTTTGGTAATATACATTATACATACAAATATCATAACGGACATAATATTATAATAAGTATGTAAATAGCCATTGAAATTCATTCCATTCCATTAATTGAAGTCCTTTTCTGACAATAGGGTATTTGACTATGATGAAAATATGAAACATATTGTTACTTGACTAACTGTAAATATTTTTTTAAACCATATTAACTAATAAAATATTTAAAACAATGTTGGATTGCCTTAAGAAATCATTTTAAAATTAAATAAATTTTCGAGCTTGACCAAGTGACTAAAAACGCACGCCATTGGTTGCATTTAGAGTGACGTCACTTTCTTGTTGTCAGTCGATTTTTAGAACATTTTCTGAGCGTTTTCCTTTGTTTTCGCAGTAATTTCTGAAATATTGATCCTTGAACTTTATCTATACATACAGGGTATATCAAGACTGCTACCGAAAACGAAGCCGGGTGGTAGTTTTAGTGACTACAAACACAATGCAACTAAAAATTTCACAAAGAAACGCGACAATTTTTTTTTATGATTTTTTAAATATCGTCATTTTTGGGTGGTAAATGCATAGTTTTTGCTAAAATAATAATTTAAACTCTTTTATACCTTAGATTATTTATAAATAAAAGGGTATACACTATTATTTTAGGAAAAAATGCATTTACCACCCAAATATGGTCATAAGAAAAAAATAACAAAAAAAAATTGTCGCTTTTTTTTTGCAACTTTTTCTATTGCATTGTGTCTGAAGTCGCTTAAACTACCACCCAGCTTCTTTTCGGTAGCAGTCTTGATATACCCTGTATAAATAAAATTGAAGTGTCTGTTTTAAAAGTGAAAATAAAATAAAATGTCCAACTACATATCGTTATACCGGGTATATCAAGACTGCTACTGAAAACGAAGCCGGGTGATAGTTTAAGCGACTTCAGACACAATGCAACAGAAAAAGTTGCAAAAAAAAGCGACAATTTTTTTTTTGTTATTTTTTTCCTATGGCCATATTTGGGTGGTAAATACATTTTTTCCTAAAATAATAGTGTATATCCTTTTATTTATAAATACTCTAAGGTATAAAAGAGTTTAAATTATTATTTTAGCAAAAACTATGGATTTACCACCCAAAATTGACGATATTTAAAAAATCATAAAAAATAATTGTCGCGTTTCTATGCGAAAATTTTAATTGCATTGTGTTTGTAGCCACTAAAACTACCACCCGGCTTCGTTTTCGGTAGCAGTCTTGAGATACCCTGTATACACGATACCTGTGCCGAAAATGATATTTTAAATGTTTTTGTCTGTCTGTCTGTTTGTTCCGGCTAATCTCTGAAATGGCTGGACCGATTTTGACGGGACTTTTTTGTCAGGTAGCTGATATAACAAGGAGTGACTTAGGGTACATTTATTTTCGAAAAATTCTTTTATGTTAGAAAAAAAAAGTAATGTTGCAATGCCCGCGCGCAGCTCACGCCCATGCCACCACTGGGCCGTCACGTCAGGCGCCTCCCACCAACGAATCAATATCACATTTACAAAATATTGTATATAAATGAATTTTTCAATAAAGCTAATACAAAAAACTGATAATAAATGTGTAACGGGAGTTTACCGCCGCTCGCTAAGAGATGGCGCCACCGTAGAATTAGATCGCGGTATGGTTTCATTACAAAGGTTGATAATTAAAATAAAAATGCAAAAACAAAAAAAAAAAACAAAATAAACTAATTAACTTTTTTGTTAAATTCCACGCAGACGAAGTCGCGGGCACAGCTAGTCTTTGATAATTGTACGATGGAAACTAAAATATAAAAGCTGACAGTGGAAACATAGACGCAAAAATAGACGCGATAGTGGTCGGACTATTTTTTTAAAACAACCCTGACTTTTACGCTGCTCAATTAAATTATTAATGTCAACCCTTATAGACATACCTATGTAAATAGGTATCACTATTAGTTATATTATAAACTAAAGCATTTTCAAGTGGTAGGTGTCACATCTACGAGAGGCCGCCTGGGTAGGTACCACCCTTAGAGTATTTATATACCGCGTGATATTGACATATTGTAAATAACTTCGTCCACATGTTCGTAACCACCCCAGGAAACATTGTACCAAGTTAGATAAAAATCCACCTGATAGTTTTGTCAAAAATGACGATTTTGCATTTCGTAATTTTCGATCACTCTGTACATGCACGAGTAGTTTTGCCGCTCAGCTGACAAAGGACTTTGACCCCGCAAACATAAAACTTGGCGAAATAGAGATCCCTCAATATGTTCTACACTACAATAATTATTATGAATGTAGCCTAGAACATGATCGTTATTTTATAAGTAAGTAATAATGATTAACTGGTGTATTTTTTAGTAAGCATTTACTCAAATACATACACTAATTACTAGGCACTCTCAAAATCCAATATACACATTAAAAGGTTTCTTGAATATTGGAAATACATACACGGCATTTCAATTGCACAATACATAAACTTTAATTGTAATCATAATCATAGGCCACCGAAAAAAAAATCGATCACGTGACAATCGGTCCAAATAAGTATACATGAATAAAACTATGCATCAAGAATAAAATTTCTTTCAGCTTTATTTTTACACAGCTTGCAGTCAATTTTAAGTATTGTTTGAATCCAACACGCAATATTTCAATTTAACATTTCCAAAACAATTTTACGTAAACGTATCCTAACGCGCCATGTTCCTTCTGTACTTTGCATTTACTATAATCACTTGTTGCCAGATCATACATCTTGTTATTATTATGTCATAATATGCAACTGTCCCTTTTTCACCCTTGGATTGAGTATAATTATAAGAAAGTAACAGCATACGAAACATTGTTGAAGTAGTGTTGTGAAATTATTCGAGGACACTTAATCGATATTTTTTTATCTCAATATTATTTAATATTATAAATATGGATCTAAATCAAGCTTTACTATAGTGTGAGTTGACTGGAAACTTAATATTATGTCAGAAATATATGTTAATTCGTTTTTGTCGCTTACGGTTGATTTTAATAATTTGGAACATCTTCAATAATTAAAACCCAACGTAAGGAAAAAAAAAATCAAACCGTATTCAATTCTTTTTTAAATTATTCGAGGACACTTAATCGATATTTTTTTATCTCAATATTATTTAATATTATAAATATGGATCTAAATCAAGCTTTACTATAGTGTGAGTTGACTGGAAACTTAATATTATGTCAGAAATATCATGTTAATTCGTTTTTGTCGCTTACGGTTGATTTTAATAATTTGGAACATCTTCAATAATTAAAACCCAACGTAAGGAAAAAAAAATCAAACCGTATTCAATTCTTTTTTAAGAATCCCTGACGTAAAGGGTGGTAGAAAGTTCACCTAACGTCAAATAATATTGCCATTGACGGAATTATTAAAAATAAGAATTTAAGTAATTCCAGCAAATGAGCAAGCAGATCATTTTATGGTAAATGGTCACTGCCGCCCATGAACAGCCTCGACTCATGTATCATGAATGTGTTACCGGACCATGACATTGCGAAGGGAGCGGGAAGGAAAAAGCCGGCAATCTTACTCACCGATCGAAACGCGACAGCGAAGCTGTCGCTTCAAATCATTCGCCTGTGAGACAGCGGTACCTCCCCGGACGAGCCTGTCCATTCATGCTGAGTATCGGGGTGCCCTTCGCTCTAGGATATCCGGTGTCGTCACCAATGCGTGTGACGTTAATTGAGGGGTTTTTAGCATACGGATATTCTGGAGTAGATATTGTTAGGGACCGATCCCGGCCACAATATCCGCTTTTATACCGGGCTGGAAGGCCAGAGACACTGATATACCCCTTTCGACCCCCCGATACCCCCCCGAGGTATCGAAAGGGGAGCTTAAAGCTTTTTCTCTTGAACAAAAAAAAAGTGCACAAAGTTATCTGACTAATCTCGAAAAATTACAATAAATTGACAATATTTAATGTTTCGAAAGTAAACTTTGTGAAATCTTAATTTTATACAAAATACACCTATGTATTCGCAGCTGTAGATAGTTTTATTAATTAACTACTTACGGGTAAAATTGCTTAGAAAAGTAAAGTTGACACATTTGACTAAACTACAAATAATCGATATCGATTTCGAGATATCTTAATCACGGCCCTTATTTTAAATTACCAATCACATAAAGATTTTTTTACGCCAATCAGAGTATCTCATTTGAAATACTATTATCCAATCCAGTTACGTAATTACTGCATCAACCAATCCATCCAATCAATCCATAGGGATCTTACATTTTTTAGCAAATCCTAATGCATGGTGGCGCGGGCGGCGCGGCGGTAAGCTCAGTGTTCGGTGTACTCGGGTACAATTGGTAATGTAAACAAAGACGCGCGCGCGCAGAACTCGCCATTTTGATAGTTTTTAAATTCTGTTGTTATTAGTATTTAGTGTTAAGTAAGTGAATAGTTATGAGTGTTCAAGTGATAGAGACACATATTGGAATTAAGTACGTTATCATTAGGTGTTAGTTTTAGTGTTTTAAGTGTTCTTTTTAATATTAAAGTTTTAGTATTAGTGTTTATAAGTACATTTTAGTTAGTATTATTTTGTTTTTTTTTTTATTATTAATTTACTTTACGCGTATTCTTAATACAATGACGAATACTTCTAGTACTGTGGAATACACAGATATGGTGTTATTGTATGGCGAGTGTAATCAAAACGCCGCGCGCGCCGCCCTGGCCCTCAGAACATATTGTGAGAGATTTGGTGTAGCTGTACAAAGATTAAGGTTCAGTGGTCAGTACTCAGTTGTTGCCCCAGACGCACGAAGATGTTCCTCCCCGTCGTATTCGAATTAACTTAGAGGAGCGGATTTTGAATTGCTTCCGGGACAACCCAAACATGAGTATAAGGCAGGCTGCACGGCAATTCCGTGTGAGTTATTTTGCTGTGCACGGGATATTAAAAACAATTTAATTTGTTCTGTGATTACTATGAACAATTTGTGACATGGGAAGATAGTTCTCGCCTTTGGTTCTCGCGATCGCAGCGCCGCGCTGCATGTACTAGCAGGTCGGCTGTTTTCATAAACGCGGGAATATTGCGATGTTGCCGCTCCGCTCCGTGCGGACGCTGTAAATCAGGTAAGTGTATAGTTATAGGACGTTCAAATTAAATGCCATTATTTTGACTTATAATTTGTTTGAAAAATCAACTTTTTTGTTTCTTCTTCAACGACAACTCCTATGCGTGCAAATAATATAACTTACTACGCGATGCACATGGTTTAATTTATTGTAGGGGGTGTCAAAATCACGCTGTATAGAGGGAGCGCTGTCATACATTCGCGTTTTGAAAAACGTAGACATTTCTTGTTCGAAATGTTGGTAGCGCTCCTATATTAGTAAAAATTGAATTAATTATTTAGCAATAAATTGCTATAAATTCCTTTGATAGCTGAATATATATTTAGGTATTATCCTTTTAAAACGAGTTTGAGTGAAATTAAATAGACATAACCTATTTATTTTTTTCAAGTAATTTATGTATGTTGCACAACCTGTTCAAATATTAGCTAATAGGAGGGCAGAAAATGGTGGCCCGGCACCACCATTTTTATCTACGTTTTTGAAGTACCAGCGCTCCCTCTATACAGGGTATATCAAGACTGCTACCGAAAACGAAGCCGGGTGGTAGTTTAAGCGACTTCAGACACAATGCAACAGAAAAAGTTGCAAAAAAAAGCGACAATTATTTTTTTGTTATTTTTTTCCTATGGCCATATTTGGGTGGTAAATACATTTTTTCCTAAAATAATAGTATATACCCTTTTATTTATAAATACTCTAAGGTATAAAAGAGTTTAAATTATTATTTTAGCAAAAACTATGGATTTACCACCCAAAAATGACGATATTTAAAAAATCATAAAAAAAATTGTCGCGTTTCTAGGCGAAATTTTTAATTGCATTGTGTTTGTACTCACTAAAACTACCACCCGGCTTCGTTTTCGGTAGCAGTCTTGAGATACCCGGTATATAAAAACTCTAAGGTACCACCGCAATGTCTATTTATCCCGCTAAATAGCATTTTAAATGCACTGTTGTGTTTCGGATTGAAGGATATTGTAGCCAGAATAACTACTGGACATATTGTGACTTAACATCTTATGTCTCAGGATGGCGAGCGCAGTGGAATGCCAAGCATTGTTTTGTATTTCAAGGTGTTGTTTGGTTTTGCTACTGTTCACGAGCAGTCGTATCGCTTATCATCAGGCAAATGGCATTCTCGTCTCGTCATCCATAACAATAAAAATAAACGCACTGGTATATACAATTTTGTAAATCACCTTTTCCACTAAAAATATTGATTTTCAAAAATCCAATAAGGTGCGTTAGGATACCACCGTAATAGTAGCGCGTAAAGGTATAAGGATGTTAACTCATACAAAATAAAGGAATTATTATAAAGGTTTTCATACCTTCCATCCTTGTATTAAACTGGTGTTCCCCAACACACCTTAATGTAATTTTAAGTTTTATCAAAATCAGGTCCAATATTTCTTTAACTATTCCTCGTAATATCGGATTTAGCCACCCACGCCCCTAAATTATAACCCAGCAATATAGAAAATAAAACATATGTGCATGGTGTTTAAACAAACAAACTTACGGATACACTGTAGTGTTGGACTCTATAGAGACTGGAGAGTCCGGTGAATACATTGGTGGAGGCATGTATGTATCCACTATGGTAGCTTGCGCTACCCGTCCGTACAAATCTACAAAAAAAATATTATAATATATATTTTATGAATAAGCCAATATTAAGCACAATTTTCATGATAAAAAATGTTACCTATAATACCGAATACATGCTCAGGAATATTGAACGCCGCCGGGCCCTGATCGACGCCGTTCACATAAAAATGCAATATTCCCAAGTCCTTGCGTATAACACCCACGGTGTCCCCTTCCTGTAATTAAATGCTCATAATTTACTGCTGCTTTGGTATATTAATTGCTTAATTAATTAATTAATTCACTTACCACTAGTCTGCTGAGGTTTCGTACATATTGTGGTATTATAACCGCGCCATCGCGTATAACGTCTTCTCCGGTGACCGCCCAAGTGCCTGATCTGAAACGAATACAATTAAATACAATCAACTACCACACACATCATTGTGACAGCTAAATATACATCTAAATATAATTAATAAATGTAACCGCGTTTCTCAAAATATATATATATATTGAAACAAGATACCAATTTTTGTGTTATAGGTATCAGAAACCAAAATCCACGAGACACTAACACTTAAATATTTTGTCCCGGTGCGCAGATCAAACCCTGAACCTATCGTTTCACAGCCGGGTCTCAACCAAATGCGCCACCAAAGCTGTCACTATTGATTGAAAATGTTCTTCATTTAAAACTGCATCCTAACCTATTTACGAAAGAATTTACGTATTTCATGTTGGCGTAAATAAAATCAAGGCGATAAAATTTTCAATAATTTTGCACTGATGGATAAGGCAAACCAATAAATAAATTGCTCGGTAGACGGTAGTACGCCGCGCCGCACCAATTGAATTATGTAAAACTGAGTTTGCGGAACATAACGGAAGCATGAAGTGAAATATTGTCAGTGAAAAGCTTTTAGTTAGCATACTAACTTTGAGTTGCTCATTCTGTATGGTAATTGTATTTCATTCGCTGATTGCTGCGTGACCCCAATTTCAATGCTTCCGGCCCACTTCGGTATAACAAGGTCTAACCTCACTTGAAACAATTCGTTGGTCTTCAGTGTGCGGTTAGTCATTACTATGCCGCTGTTGAAGTATTCGAAAGCACTACAACAAAACAATGTTATTATACATCAATTATGGCGTCCTTCAAATGAAATATAAAACCATGTTCAAGCAACACAAATTGGTTGAAAAATCGTTATCAAAATTGCTATAATACCAGGGTTAAATGTTCTATTAGAAATGCTAGATATAATCTAGATGTAAAACTCATTTTGTATGAAGCGTATAACTAAGATGTGATAAATTAATACTCACTTAGGCCTATGAGCAGTCTTACCATCATTAATAATAATAACATTCGAATCACGCAGCGTATGAAATAAAAGGCTATCTTCGTCTATTCTTGGTCTAAACCTGCCTGCAAACACAAAACATAAAACACTTCTTATCCTCAACTCGAATCCTATAAAATAAGCATACTATAGTGTCGAAAGTAATGCAATCCAATTGTGTGAAAACTATTTAATTAAAATATGTAACTTGGCAAAAAAGACTACGATACAATTGGAAATAAAGAAAAAATATGACAACACTAAAAAAATGTTTATTGAATATTATACATCGATTATACATTTGTGTACGGTTTAATGTTTGTTAAATCACAAGATTTAAAATTAGCAACGTTAGACTATATTAACAAGATTAATAAATAATAAACCTAATGCAAAAAGAACCATTGGAATCCTACTAAATTTTGAAGAGTTCTATTCTCCAGGTCCGAACATAATCTTCAGATCTTCATGTTGTATACCTGGGATCAACCTGTCAATACGTTTTTTCCAATGAAAAATAAATCACTAAAATCGGTTAAAAGCTGCCGAAGATATTAGAATTTACGTGTATTTTAATTTAATCACCCACCCCCCCTCGCCCCCACCCCTTTTTCCCTCTCTCACTGTAACTTAACTTTTCTAGTGAACGTAGAGCAAAAAGAACCATTGCAATTCTCTTTAATTTTAAGGAGTTCCCCTCTCCAGGTCCGAAGATATTCATCAGATCGTCACCATATTTTTATGGGACCAAACGACAAGCACCAGCTTTCAATCAAAGAAAGAATGATTGAAATCGGTTCACACAGTACAGAGAAACAAGGTAACAAACATAAAAAAAGCAACATCCAGTCGAATTGAGAACCTCCTCCTTTTTTAGAAGTCGGTTAAAAAATATCATTAATTTAGAATAAAAATTAAACTTTTCCGTCATAATATATTAATACTAACTCGTATCTTAGCACCTTCATTACAACCGCCTCTTTTTGCCAAGTTATAGCTATGGTATCATTTGAAACCTACACATGAAACATCAACTAAATTAAGAACTATTACAAAATAAACTAAATGTTAAGAGCTATAACTATTTAACATTATAAAACATTAACTTACTTGGAGCAGGTAAAAATTCTGGTGTTGCTATGGGAGGTGGTGCAGTTTGGATATTACTGTCTATATCCTCGCAAGGGTCTACAATAGACACCTAAAAAACAACCACTATGTTATGCGAAATAGCTTGAGAGTGTATTACACTATATTAAAATCTCAAATTATTATTTTACCTTAACAGTCATTCCATAAAGATCGACCACCCCCCACACTTGTTGTTCGACTTTGTCTGTCGCAACACCTTGATCTACGCCATTGATGAAGTAATGCAATTTACCATTGCTTTTTCTCATCAGTCCGACGGTGTCGCCTTCCTACAATAACACACAAGTCAACTTATTTAGGCACATTGTTTGCACTAGAGGAATGAACTATTTATCCATCTATACATATAAATAAAATTGAAGTGTCTGTTTTAAAAGTGAAAATAAAAAAAAAATGTCCAACTGCATATCGTTATATACACGATACATGTGCCAATCATGATACTTAAAAAAAAATATGTCTTACTGTCTGTCTGTTTGTTCAGGCTAATCTCTGAAATACTGGACAACAAAATACACACTTTTACATTTATTTTAGAAAAAATCTTTTTTATGATATATAAATATAATGTTTTTGTTAAATTCCACGCGGACCAAGTCGCGGGCACAGCTAGTTTTCAATAAAGCTAATACAAAAAACTGGAAATAAATGATAATTAAAATAATAATGCAAAAACCAAAAAAAAACTAGATAACCTAATTAACTTTTTATTAAATTCCACGCGGACGAAGTCGCGGGTACAGCTAGTCTAAAATAAATATTCTAATCAAAAGATAAATAGTCTGTGAAATAACAAACATAATATATCTACAAGTAGTAAAAAGTTCAGTTGTGTATAATAAACTTACTCTTAGCTCATCAAGATTAAAGTTGCCATACTCCATGCAGGTTCCATGCCCGTTCAGAAGCACCTTACATCCGGACATCATGATAGTACCAGAATCCATGTTAGTCATGGTCGAGGGATACCTGATGGTCGCTGGATTATGACTAGTCACTCCCATCTACACAACAATACAAATATACACAGTCAGGTCATAAGTATTGTCACACAGTAAAAATTTTTCTTTTAGAATGCTGGCCACAAAAAAGTTTATTGAATTCGAATTTCGAATTGTTCATGAAAATAAAAATGAATACTTTTTAGAATTTTACTCATTTTTAAATATGGAGTAGACGCTTAAAGAAGACCGTGTTGCGTAGACAGAAAATATATAGACGAATTGATATGACTTGTAGCATTCACACAAGAAGAGTAACAACTTATCTATGACGTGCTAAGAAACGAGACAGAATGATAATAATTCTTGTATCACGGCGCGTGCCGGTTTTTTTCAAGATTAGCAATTTTAATTTGCTAAAGAGATTTTGGCAGTTGACAACGTAAAGTGCAGTTTTATTGAATTAATTTACGAATTTTGTGTTAAATGATATTAATCAGGTGATAATAATCGAAGTACAAGTGACGAACAATATTTTTAAAAGTAAAAGTGAGACGGTGTAGCGTTATTGGGTGTAAAAGTAATAGTTAAAAGGAAAATACCAGACGTGTCTTTTAATACGTAAGCTTACCACGATTAATTCATTACTAACTATTTAATGTATATTATATACACCTACATTACTTATTTTCGAGTTTATTCTTTCAAGTTATAAGTAAAATTATTGATATTTATAATTGTAACTGATACGATTCTCAGTTCAGTGTTGCCAATAGATTATTACCCGTACGTAGTGGAATGCATTTTGTAGTACAGTATTTTGTTCCCGCGTAGACTGTATCTTAATAAACGAATATATTGTGAAACGTGATTTTATGATAAAATAACGAAGGCGGATATTGATAATTTTTCAGTTTTCCTGAAAATGACCACATCTGTCAAGTCTGAATTTTAACTACTGGACGTTCTCAGTGGACACCATAATCATGGTTGAAAAATTGTAGCAATCATTTTGAGAAAAAAAAAACTTACTCGACTGTTTCCTGATACTCTCATAATACTGGTAAATTGCAATTATTCTATATATAGGTAGCAGTATTTGGTAGACAATTTACTTATTTACTAACATGGTATTATGTTGTTTCAGACATGGTAATCCTACACCTAAGCCATTTGAATTATTGTGTAATTGTTGTTTTTTTAGGACATAGCAATAACTTCCTTCAGTTTACATGAACCATTGTATATAGAAAGTGATAGTAGTTTTGAACTGCTGTGAGTGTAGGTAATACTTTAATTTAAATCATAATATTGTATGGAAATATTATTTTAATTCTGATCAGTACAGTTTAAAATAGTAGAGTATTAATATAAATAGACTGTTTTAATAATGAAATTATATTTAATATAAGTAGTATAGTATATCATCATCATCATCATCATCATATCAGCCACAGGAAGTCCACTGCTGAACATAGGCCTCCCCCAATGATCTCCACAATGACCTGTTGGAAGCGGCCTGCATCCAGCGACTTCCTGCGACCTTAGTCAGATCGTCCGTCCACCTTGTATAGTATATAAGCTTTTTAAATTAATTTCTAACAAAATTTTACCCTCTTGCTTGTAGACTGAACATCCTGATGCTCTACAACCAACGTCCAACCACGTCAATGTAGGACATTTCCAAATCGTAAAGAATCATCAATAGTAAATGTAAGAATTCATACACTTGCGCAGCTATGTAAGTGAATGTATGGACTACATGTACATACATAGTTGCACGGGAACGCTGCGTCACACCATGCTTCCCATATTATTTAAACGACGTGCGCCTTTGTTCCTTGCCTTTGTCCTTAGTCAATACATCCGTTCGTTTACAGCCACCTAAGTACTCAGTTTACTGTATCAGCCCATATACGTCCCACTGCAGGGCACGGGCCTACTCTTCAATCGAGAGTACGATTGAGAGTGGTTAGGCCATACAGTCCACCACACTGGCCTAGTGCGGGTTGGCGGACTTACATACCATAGAAATTATTTTAAATCGCTATGGTATGCAGGTTTCCTCACGATGTTTTCCTTCACCGTTTTAGTACGTGGTAATTAACTATCAATACACACACGACTCCGAAAAGTCAGAGGTGTGCCCTGGGATTCGAACCCGCGACCACCGTGAACATATGGCAGCCGCGTCTAGTCCGTTTACCAACAGGCCACCACGCACTTTACTCAGTTTGTCATTACGTATTTTGGAGATTTTCAAATATAAATTAAAGTGTTATCTTTGTAGTTTCGTTTATGTGTTATAGCTCCGACACCCAACCCTACACAAAAACCTTATTTATAACAGAGCACCACATTAGTGATCAGGACTCTTGGTGAAGCTCCTTCGAAGGAAATTTCCAGCGCGGCGATGAGATGAGTAGCAAGCAGGGGTAAGTGACTCCTGCCTGACCCTCTGGTGACCGAGCCAATGTCACCTGTCCTCGGTGATCGGTGGTTAAAAAAGCACAATGTATTTTATGGGCAGGAATTTTGATATTATAACAGCATATCGACAGTTCCCCAAAATCCGAATGTCAATAAATTTGAGACCAACTGTAATATATCTACAAATTCAAATGGCAGTCCCAGCTTTCAAATTTCGCTTTTAAAAGCCTTCGAATCAATAATATGTACATATCGCACCCTCGGTGCAACAAAGTCACATTTGCAAAAATGCAACTTTTCAAGAAAACCATTTGAAACTTTGACATCATATAAAAATATGCTATAATAATAAGCTTTTATCACAATATCAACTTGTAATTTAAGCTTAAAAAAATTATGACAACTAAATATTCAACAAAATATAAGATTAATTCATTATACCTTCCAACCTTGTAATTTTTGCATATGTGACTTTATTGCACCGAGGGTGCGATTATTAAAAGTGATTTGAATATTGAAAGTGATTCGCACCTAGAAAATAATAAACTGTGGGGCAATTTTTTATCATACGTTAACCCTAAATATTACGTATTTTTCAACTGACAGATTACTTTTCTCTGCCAGTGGCACGCCAACTACGAGTCTATTAGTATTATCTGTCTACGCCGTGTTGCAGTTATTGCGTTGCATCGTTGCAGTTACGCGCCAATTCAAATTTTTGACATACTGAAAAATTTGCATTTAACCAAAAGATTCGTTTATCGTACCATCAAACGATACAATGAAGACTCTAGTGTAGATGACAGGTCAAGAAGTGGTCTCCCTCGGTCTGTTAGGACTCCAGCAGTGACAAAAGCGCGAATTCAAAGAAATCCCAAACGTGAGCAGAAACTGTTGGCCCTTCAGATGGGGTTAAGCAGAACCACGGTGAAAAGGGTGTTAAATGAAGACTTAGGGCTTCGGGCATATCGAAGAAAAACCGGACATCGTTTGAATGTTCGTCTAATGAACCTGAGACTGAAGAGATGCCGCGCTTTGTTGAAGCGGTACGCCGGAAAAAAATATCGGCAAATTCTTTTTTCAGATAAAAAAATTTACTCTAGAAGAGAGCTACAACAAACAAAATGATAAGGTGTACGCACACAGTAGTGAAGAAGCGAGCAACCGTATTCCGCGTGTCCAACGAGCTCATTTTCCATCCTCGCTCATGGTATGGTTGGGAGTTTCTTATTGGGGCTTAACAGAGGTACATTTTTGTGAGAAAGGTGTAAAAACGAATGCAGTTGTGTATCAAAATACAGTCCTGACGAACCTTGTGGAACCTGTTTCTCATACCATGTTCAATAACAGGCACTGGGTATTACAACAAGATTCGGCGCCAGCTCATAGAGCGAAGAGCACACAAGACTGGCTGGCGGCGCGTGAAATCGACTTCATCCGGCACGAAGACTGGCCCTCCTCCAGTCCAGATTTGAATCCGTTAGATTACAAGATATGGCAATACTTGGAGGAAAAGGCGTGCTCAAAGCCTCATCCCAATTTGGAGTCACTCAAGACATCCTTGATTAAGGCAGCCGCCGATATTGACATGGACCTCGTTCGTGCTGCGATAGACAACTGGCCGCGCAGATTGAAGGCCTGTATTCAAAATCACGGAGGTCATTTTGAATAAACTTAAATGGTTACATAATGAATAAACTTGTTTCAATTATTTTATATTAAACATGTGACAGAATTTACGACCTGACTAGGTAAATATGAACATGTCTCTAACCTAAAAGAGGTAAGCAGAGAATACATTAGTGCCACCTACAAAATGTCAAGATTACAGGCGTCTACCGTTTTTAAATTTATTCCAACCAGAACTAGCACCATCTAAAACATTCTGGCGTGCAACCAATGTCACTGCTCTTCAATGAAATTAATTAAAATTTGATTTAAGAAGTATTTCTTACAATCAAACAATGAACAAATTGTTAACACCAATAAAACAAAAATCACATTATTTTAAACTGTCTGTATCATTTACCTCTATGCTACCACTCCATTTGTCAACGAGCCTGTCGATGCGGATTTCAAACAGCTCATTGTCGTAAATGGGCCGGTGGGTCATGACTACACCATTATTGTAGTCATCTAAAGGTCGCGCCCTTTCTGCTGTCCTGTTAAAAAGGTTACAATTACTTCACTTGACTGAAAGGTCTTTCTACATCTAATTCAGTCATATGCTATTAACAAAATACCATCCCATAATACTTTCATTCGCAACATTGTTAGAAGAACAGTTTATTAATCCTCACACAATGTATGCTAATGAATACATGTACTCTTCGAACACATCACTTTTAGTATCAAAATGATTATTCAATAAACTGCATTGTCAGTTAAAATGCTAAAAAAAACATTAAACAATATTAACTGTTTATTTGGACATGTCACAAATTAATATAATTCTTAATGAATGAACAAAAACTGTATGTTTTCATGATAATAGTATGTTTTTGTAATTTTTTGTAAATGATGCATAATTTTACTTTAGAGACAATCACTTTGCTCTTGTGGGTATGTGCCACATGTCCCACCTAACTATTTGAGAGAATTTCTAAATACATACATTCAGAAAAGTATTTACTTACTTGTTGTTTGCAGATAGCTTCACAAGGATCCCACATCTTGGATGGAATCGCAAACGATCCTGTGCAACTAAAAAAGAGAGATTTAGACATGTCAATCAATAAAGGTCTTAATACAAATAAATAGCTCACCTAAAGCGTAAGCACCTTCAGATGTCATTGGCAAATAGACATTGTGAGAAGTATCCTTCGGATAACCATCCGTGGAGGCACCAGCGCCGTCCATCTCACTTGAAGTCAGTGTGTCGTCATTATTAGGATCATCCTCCATCTACACAAAGTAAACCAATATCATATACAACATCGAACAAATATTTAATAATACACTTTCATAAGTGTGCCTACAATTCACAAGACGACTTGGAAGTGTATTTGTTACAAAAGTATCATTACACATTAATTGTTATTTCTTAGATGCTATAATAAATGAACAAAAATATTAACGTGAAATGAATCCTGATAAGCTTAATATTTTGAATGAAATAGAAGAATATGTGTGTGTGCAATACACACACTGCAGAAGTCGCATACGAGAGAATAAAATATAATAAAAAAGCAAACAGTAATTCCTATAATCTTCATGTTGTTGAAAAAATCGGATCAACAACAATAAAAAAAAACACTTGATATTTTACTAGACCCTCCCCCCTCCCTCCCCAGTTTCGGTATTTTGTGATTTTTGGCACGCCCCCCCCCCCCCCCCCCCCCCCCCTCCTACTCATACGAGCCTCACGTTAATCTAGGTTTTTTTACTTATGTAATTTATTTACATGAGTTGTTATTTTAAAATCCGAATCAGCAACAACACATTTACTAACTTCAAAACGGCGGACAAAATCAATCCTTACTCTTAATGGCTGCCTTGACCGTATCGGTTTTTCGTTTCATCAAATTCTAAATCACAATGATTCTAAAGAAATTTTACTTAGAGTTGTGTTATAACAGGTCAAACTCAATACCTGTTCTTCCTGTTACTGTTCCTTCCAAATAACAGTTCCTAATAACTGTTCTTAAATAACAGCCTGTTATTTTTCAAGTTCGGTTTGCCAGTATGATTGGATACGCGTTGTTATTATTTATGGTTAAAATACTAGGTGCTTCTCGTTCTAGCAAAGGCCTATTCAGATGGTATGAGGGAGACCAACTACGTAATATGTACGTCAACGTTATAACAGGTAACACGACCTAATTCAAGAAGCATTTTTCAAAGACGATTACTACGTACATGACTGCCAACTGCTTTTTTCGCATAAATACTAGGTGTGTCTCGTTTTAACAAGTGACATTCGTGTGTACATTAAAAAGAGACGGGTGATGAGAACAGTTTTGTTAATAACAACTGTTATATTTTAAAGAACAGATTAGGTCTGTGGAACAGATATATGTTAACCGTGAGAACAACTGTTATCTGTTATTTGCCTTCTACCTGTTCTTTTGAACTGTTACGATAAATACGCCTCACTCCCAATTTTACTCCAAAATAACATACTTGATCTAAGCTGCTGTCCATTGTAGATCGATTTCCATTGATATTAACTACTGAAACTTGCACGCATTGTCCATATAAATCGATGACTGCAAATACTTTCGGTGGTAAATCTGTAGCTGCTATACCCAGACATCTTCCATTGATGTAAAACATTAACTCTCCCTGAAAAGTAATGATTTATTTGTATTACACAGAGTGTATCAGAACTGAATAATAAACTGGCAATAGGAGATAGAATATATAGTTTTCAATTCATAGTTAATCATGAGAAATTCAGCTCACTTACATAACATTATGTATGTCAATAAGAAAATAACTATAGTGATCACTGGTCACATCTCTACAAAGTTCTGGTCACAAAAAGTATTTTTAATATCACTAATAACACTGTTACTTAAAATCTGACTGATTTTGGACTTAGATGTTGTTTTGATGTGCAATAACAGTTTGGTCTATCTACTGTTACCAGTTTATCATTGAGATCCGAGTGTCCTGACAAAAGAGTATAATATATATAAGTACATTAAAATAAGCAATACAATAATAGAAGAAATATTCTTAGTAAGTGAACAAAAACGAACAGTTTTTACCTTACATGTCTTCATCACTCCCACACAGTCTCGTTCTCTTAGGGTCTCAAGTTCTGGTCCATATGAATTAAGGAGTGTGACACCATCTTTCACAATAGAACTGCCTGACATTATCTGACAAGAGGAGACAAAGGTCATGATGCAACTCTAATACCAATAAAATTACTTCACACAAGCAAGAATTTTATTCCACATAATAAACAAAGAAACAAACAAAAGAAAGTATGGCCATTCATAGTATTAGTAAAAAATATTGTTGATTCCGATACCAATACTGCTTAAAATTTGTTATAGCATTTTTTATGGTTTGTGCTTAAACATGATCCTTTTTTATCCTGGGCGACAAATATTTATAAATTAAAATACATGATTATCATCACAATTTACATTTTGTTCACAGAGCTAAAGGCAAAAAAAAATTATTTTTGGTCTTCATAGTTAATTTCTCCAATAACTCTGGGCCTGGGTCGCAATAATAATAATATTAATGGATTTTTTTTCCTACACAAAAGAGTAGGTATCCTCTTCTGGCCATTCTCCTTCAAAGTATGAATAATTGATGCTTAATGAATTGTAAAAAGATTGTGTAAAATATATGGTGCCCATGTAATCTATTGAAGTTGATATAACAACATTTTTGTTTTATTGCACTAATGGCAAATAGAGGTAAAGAATAATAATTTTGTAAAATAATATACAACAAATTTGAAACCTACAACTATTTACAATTACAATCAAATAAAATTGAAAGTGCATAAAGTGAAGATAATCAAAGTTTGAACTTGCCACGTTCAATGTAATTTAAGTAGCATCTTTTATTATTACAATATGTGGCTATGACCACTCATGGACAATGACAAAACTATGAATTACAAAGCAATGCTTGGCATTCGACTGTTCTCGCCATCCTGAGACATACTTAAGTCTCAATATGTTCAGTAACTACTCTGGCCAGAATATCCTTCAAACCAAAACACAACAGTGCATTTACACTGCTATTTAGAAAAGAAATAGACATTGTACTGGTACATACCCAGAAGGGCTCTCACATATGAGAGACTTATCACCAGCATAGTGTAAAATTTACAGTTTTGATCATTTATGTGAGGACCATTGAAATGTGTTATTTGGTGTTTTCTTCACAAAATTAATTCATTCATGCCTATTGGAACACTAGAAGTTATGACATTAAATATATATTTTTTAAATATACCCAGGCAGTATTGCGTAGTTTGGTAGCTGTTGCAGGAAGCTCCATGTACTCCGGATCCAACGTAGTGACACCAATCTCAAGGCTGCCATTCCATACATTGACCTGTCAACAAAAAAGGGGAGTGCAATTATTTTGTTTTTAAATACAGAGCATTCCTACCATGGCTGCTTGATGATGAGATGTGTCTTATTGAATGTGTCTTATTCTTCATTGTTGGAGTTAAAACATACTTGCATTATAACAACTGCGAACTGTATTTATTTATATTTTTGGATGAAACATCACTTCATTATTGGCTAATTACCAGATTTTAAAAAAATCTCAAGAAACAAAGGATTAACCCAAAATGAAGGAAATAAATAACAATGCTTCAATCTTTACAAATCCTAATAGATAGGGAGTTCAACAGCAATTCAAACCTATGAGAACATGTTTCTTTGTGTATTGAAAACCTCATTAAAATTACTTACCTTTCTGTCAATACACACTTCGAACAAAACATCATCTCTGAGGGGCTCTGCACTTAATATCAAGCCGTGGTTAAACTCTACAAAATTTCTTACAGCGGTTAAATTATCATTCAGCAATGTTACTCTATCGCCACACCTTCTGTGGAACCTCATTATAACATCACCAAAACAACGCGTTCAGCTTATAAAAGGATTTAGCATCTGATTAAACATGTCGCAATTGTACCTCTTCGTCCGTACTTCTCACATAATTAAAATGAAATAGTATGCCATTTTTAATTTTTACATCCAGGATGTGTTCATTGTTTTTATAAGCAAAATACATTTAGGGCCGCGACATATTTGGACGCAAAGTTACAGCCGAGCAGAACAGCCAAGAAATAACAAGTTGCACGGCTTGCATTTTTACAATAGCTAGTATTCCATGAGTTATCACTTGCAAGCTAAAATTATAAAAACAAAACGAAACCCTGCGTGAAATTCATTGCCACAATTACTGATTTTTATTTAGCGTTTTTATGAATTCCCGTGGAATGAGAACAAGGAACTGTGACTGCACAGCCTTATTTGACAATTTATAAATACTGAAAAAACTTGTAAACCTGTGATGTAAAATGAGTCGTTTAACGATTTACAATTCACAAACATTTTATTTCATACATTGATTGCCTTCGTTTGAATTCTATCTCTCTACATGGCCAATTCCCCCCAAATGACTCAACCCAGAAATTCACGGCTCCCCGTTCCCGACAACCTCACTATTCCTGGCCATGGTACCGATCTAGGTTACGGTGAGGTGGGGGGTGCTAAGAATCTCCGCGCTGCGGCAGGGTACCATAAACTGTTTTTGGCTACGCTCTCTGCGGTTGGACGAATAAGTCACAGAGCTGAAAGTAGAGTTAGGTCGTATTGACTGGCATATCGTGAAGTTATCTGAAGTTCAAAGACAGAAGACAAGACTCCTGTGACCCAAATCGTAGAAGATCCTCGTGCCAGATTAACCCGCTACTACTCTTACCAGCCTCCCGACATCGAATTGGGAGAAATTGAAGTTGCCCTTGGACAGCTTGCCAATAATAAGGCACAGGAGAAGACGGAGTAACTACAGAGCTGCTCAAGACAGGCGGCAAACCTGTGTTGACCGAGCTTGTTAAGCTCTTCAACTCCGTTATCCACACTGGCACAAAACCCGAAGCATGGAGCAGGATCGTGGTGGTATTATTCTTCAAGAAGGGAGATAACACGCATTTGGAAAACTACCCCATATCGCTTCTGAGCCATGTTTGTAAGCTGTTCTCAAGGGTAATTTCAAATCGTCTCCGTCAAAGATTCGAAGAATTCCAGTCTCCGGAGTAAGCCGGATTTCGAAGGGGCTTTAGTACAATAGACCACACACACACGCCAAGGCAAATAATTCAGAAGACTAAAGAGTCTAATCAGCCTCTATGCTTAGCGTATGTGGACTACGAGAAAGCCTTTGACATCGTCGAAACCTGGACGGTCCTGGAATCCATGCAGAAATGTTAAATTGACTACCACTTTGTCCTGATAGTAAAATGCATATATGAAGCTGCCATGATGACCTCCATGTACAAGAATTCAGCACGAAGCCAAACCAACAACATGTTGGGGTAAGACAGGGAGACGTTATTTCTCCGAAACTGTTTACCAACGTATTGGAGGACGCTTTTAAAACGCTTGATTGGAAAAGACGGGGCCTTAATATCAACGGCCAATACATCTCTCATTTGAGGTCTGCGGACGACATAGTAATTATGGCAGAATCTTTGCAGGATATGGAAGAAATGCTGAACAGTCTGAACCGTTCTTCAAGGCCTAAGGATGAACATGGACAAAAATAAAACTATGTTCAATAGACACGTTTCCTTAGGCCTGTAGTCGTACATATTTCCATCCTCGTAGTTGCACAAGAATACATTTATCTGGGCCTAACTATAAAACTGGGCAAAAACAACTTCGAGAAAGAGGTGGAAATAATTCGGTTAGGCTTAACAGCATTTGGGAAGCTACGCAATCTTATCAGATCGGCGATACCTCAGTGCCTTAAGACTAGAGTCTTTAACCAGTGCGTCCTATCCGTAATGTCTTGCGGAGCCGAAACGTGGACACTACTCTCTGGCCTGGTCTACAGATTTAAAGTCACTCAGCGTGCTATGGAGCGGGCAATGCTTGGTGTTTCTCGTGTGGATAGAATTCAAAACGAAGTCATCCGCCAGAGAATTAGAGTCACGGATATTGCCCGTAGGTTTAGCACGCTGAAGTAAAAGTGGGCGGGTCACGTCTGCCGCCGAAAAGATGGTCGGTGGAGCAGACAAGGTTTTGGTTTGCCACGCATTCATCATTTAAACTTTTAACCCCTTACCGCATATGAAGCCATTTATGGCTCCTACAGTTTGTAATTTTTTTACAGTTTAACTAATTAATAAATTCATGTTAAATAAGTGTTATCATATGAAGTGGCCTTTCGTAAGACGAGTATTTTTTTTTTTTTTTGGTTCTTTAAGCAACTTTTGGCAAAACTGTTCGAGTTTATTTCAAAACGCGGCCGGCGAGTGTGATGCACGATTCTAGTGCAAATTTTGTTAGTCAAAAAAACTAGTAAATCATGGACTGAGATCCTCAAGAAAAATTGTACTTACTCTTAAAACTATCGAATACAATAAGAGTATGTTATGTTTGACTTTCTTTTTATTTTTGTTTGGTTTTTTATATGTATTTGCAAACTCCATATATGGCTTCGTATGCATTCTCGTCAACATTGAGCCTGCCATATATGGCTTCCTATGCATTATACTTTTCAGAAATTTATCCTACACACTTTTATTATTCTTTCAAGTATGTAAATCCAGTATTGGGTGATGATTCTTTGAGTGAAGATGAGCTTGCTTTGGATTCTGGACTTGCAAATGAATGTTCCTCTTCCCGATCACCAAAAAAAGCATGTTGTCATACCCGAGTTTGTCTCGGAGAGTTCGGAATGTGGATGATGATAAACCTTTACATTACTTGCAAAACCCAGGGGTAATAATGTAAAAATTATTCGATTGTATGGAAGAAGGGAATAATGGAGCCTTATGTCGGAGAAAACTTCAAGTTTACAGGCAACGCAGATTTATCGTAGAAAATAAAACAGTAAAGCGCACTACACATAAAAGCCGCCGACTCTCCGATTTATGTCAGTAACTTTTGGTGGCGGGGTAGTTCCAAATCGAAAAATTTTGTCGGCACAATGTCGGGAGCTCGAAATGAAGATCGTTTTAGTAAAATTATTGCATGACGCTGATCAAAAGAGCTAATAGCTTGTGTAGGCGACATACCGCCAATATATCGGCGGGCAACACGTGCGGGTACTTCTTGCCGACATTATTCTTTTTTTATAAGCCGCTGTGTTGTGTCGGTGGGTCGGCAGCTTTGGTATGTAGTACAGTGGTTTGTAGCTATAGTTTCACCAGTCCAATTTTCAAAGTTTTGTTCCATAGTTTGAAGATTTTGATTCCATATTTGTCAAAATAATCGTTAAATGTATCAAAATTGCTCAAAGTTAGGTAGTTACACAAAATATAAAAAATGCGAGGTCTTTATAAGCTATAATGACAAGCGGAATCTAATATATAATAATTCACAAAATGTAATAGCTATGCATACAAAGCTAGATATGGCTTTACTTGTTTTTCACTAGAATGCATACGAATCCATATATGGCTCTTATGGGTAACTTCATAAATAATAAATGAAATTTTTTTTTGAGTTGGTTTATGTTCAATACATACAAATAAACATATATTTGCCAATAACATTTTTTTTATCCCCATCCTTCATAATTCATGCAGTAAGGGGTTAATACAATAAATATAAGTCTATTGGTCCCATTCCTAGCTGGAGCACCCATTTATGGTTGGGATAAGTATTAGTATAGAATATTTTCCGAGATGCGTGCTATCAGGCCATAGGGAATACATTTATGCGTGGCTTGCATAACACAGTTTGGGACGGAATCTCTGCCTACCCCTTCGGAGATACAACCGAGTGGTTACGGAACTAGGGTATACATGTAATAAGTATTTTAAAGTAACATTGCAAAACTAAAACTCATTTGTAACATAAAACACAGCTAATATTAGATCTCCCACCAATACCTATATTTTCCACTAAACAATACTTACCTACCTATTGTTGCCGACATCAACGTGGACGCCGACATGTAGACAATGCAACACGGCGTAATAGAATACAAAAATGATGTTATATTAAACAAGCTCCGACAGCTTTCTGCATGCAACAGACAGTATTTAAGGTTGAAAATGTTTTGTAATGGCTTTAAATAATTCACTTGACCGAAATGCAGGATGCTTTCATTATGGTGGATCCATGCAGTTGTGATGAAATTTTCTGTGTAGGTATATTATAAATTCCTGTAGTGTAGTTGTTATGGGCCAAGTGATTAATGCGGGCAGTATTCATAATGCCCGGGTAGTATGAATAATGTGCAGCCATATCTGGCCAAGTGATTAATTACAATCTAAACTCACCTATTTATCACATTGCCCGGGCATTATGAATATGGCTACATGATGATCGGGCAATGTGATTAATAGGTAATTTTTTACGTGGTGCGCTACCGCATTGTCGCATCTGCGACAGGCCCATAAATTAGAAAGGTTGAATTGATCTGCTTATTTTTAGTTGTTTTTTAACGTCCGAAACATTATCTTCCGAAGGAAATTAGTGTACCCACTTTATGGATCAGTAAGGTCGACTGTGCCCTAAAACCGACTCGGGACATCCCGACTTCACGTAGTCTTTTGGCTGCCGACCCTAGAGTGTATATAAAAAGCCGGAGACGCGGAGGGAGAGCAGCCCCCGCCCGCTGTAACGAAGGATAGGCGACCAGCAAGCCGAAGCTGCGGAGGTAGGCATGGGTGCCTATCTTTTGTTACGTAAGGGCGAAGGGGTTGAACATCCCGTAGCGCCGGAGACGTTGCAGAAGCAAATTTGTATTGACAACACGTGTTTTGAGGTTAGGTTACTATAATTGATATTTCTCAGGAATGGTGCGTTACCTTTTCATGAAAGTGGTACCAGGGGAGGTGCGTGACCTTGCATTAGCCGCACGATGCCACTTCGGCTATTTTTTTTTTATTTCACATTGCCCGCTCTTATTCGGCATTATTCATATTGCCCGGGCATTATGAATAATGCCCGATTAATCACTTAGCCCATAACATAGTCATTGAAATAGATTGCAGTGTATAAAGTTGTATTTTGTAAATTGGGTCGCCACGTTGCGATCGAATTCCAATTTCCGGGACAAAATTTCTTGACAACATATCAGAGCCAGTAGCCGCTTCCTTTGAGGTTTACGGAATTGGAACAAGCTGTATCTTCAACTGACAAATATTAGATGTATTTATGTTTTGTGTTTAGTAGGTAGTTACAATTTTGGTTAAATACTTGTGGTAGGTTTTTTTTAAATGAGACGCCGCACCGCCCTGGTACCACCGCAATGTCTATTTTCCCGCCAAACAGCAGTGAAAATGCACTCCTGTGTTCCAATTTGAAGAACATTGTAGCTAGTGTGTGTGTACTGGACATGTCGAAAATTAAAATCGTATATCTTAGGCACAGTTGCACAAACTAACTTTACCAATACCTTTGACATTAAAACTGTCAATCCCATACATTCGCAAGATCAAATAGGTCTCAAATGTATGGCGATGACATTTTCAAAGGCAAAAGTGTTGGCAAAGTTAGTTTGTGCAATTCAGCCTTAGAATAGCGAGCGCAGTGGAATGCCAAGCATTGATTTGTAAATTGTAATTGAAGGTGTTATTTGGTTTTGCCAAGTTTTCCAAGAGCGGACCAATGGCATGCTCATCTCGCCATACACTGCAATAAAAAAAACATATTTTGATTACTGAAGTTAAGAGCGTATACACCTTGCGCGCAAAGTCAACTATAGGTATCCATCCATCCATCCATCAGCCAAAGGAAGTCCACTGCTGAACATAGGCCTCCCCCAATGATTTCCACAGAGACCTGTTGGAGGCAGCCTGTGTCCAGCGACGTCCCGCGACCTTTACCAGGTCGTCGGACCATCTTGTTGGTGGACGTCCTACGCTGCGCTTTCCGCTACGCGGCCTCCATTCGAGTACTTTCCGACCCCATCGGTCATCAGATCTCCGCGCTATGTGCCCGGCCCATTGCCACTTCAACTTGCTAATCCGGTGGGCTATGTCGGTTATTTTAGTTCTCCTACGGATCTCCTCATTTCTGATTCGATCTCGTAGGGAAACCCCGAGCATAGCCCTCTCCATAGCTCGTTGAGTGACTTTGAGCTTCCTAATAAGGCCCATAGTGAGAGGCCACGTCTCGGTGCCGTAAGTCATCACTGGCAACACACAACTATCGAAGACTTTCGATTTAAGGCACTGAGGTATTTTGGACGAGAAGACGTCGCGTAGTTTCCCGAACGCTGCCCAACCGAGTTGGATTCGACGATTGACCTCTCTCTCGAAGTTGGACCTGCCTAACCGGACCACTTGTCCTAAATAGACATATTCGTCAACAACTTCAAGAGTCGAGCCCCCAACACCGATGGGGGTGGGCACAACATGGACATTCGACATGATCTTCGTTTTGTCCATGTTCATTTTAAGACCCACCTGTTGGGAGACTCGATTGAGGTCTTCGAGCATAGTGCTAAGGTCTTCCAGCGATTCAGCCAAGACTACAATATCGTCGGCAAACCGAAGGTGAGTGATATACTCGCCGTTGATGTTGATGCCGAATCCTTTCCACTGCAAGAGCTTGAAGGCATTTTCCAGCGCGGCAGTGAACAGTTTCGGAGATATGACATCTCCCTGTCTCACGCCTCTCTGTAGTGGAATAGCCTTCGTACTCTGATCTTGTACTCGGACCGACATGGTGGCGTTGTTGTATATACACTTCAACACTTCGATGTACCGATAGTCGATATGGCACCGCTGGAGAGACTGTAGCACAGCCCAAGTCTCGATCGAATCAAAGGCTTTCTCATAGTCCACAAACGCTAAACAAAGCGGCAAGTTATATTCCTCGGTTTTTTGTATAACTTGCCGAAGCGTATGGATGTGGTCTATGGTACTAAAGCCTTTTCGGAAACCGGCTTGTTCGGGAGGCTGGAAGTCATCAAACCTGCGTTCGAGACGATTTGTGATGACCCTCGAAAACAACTTATAGACATGGCTCAGGAGCGAGATGGGTCTGTAATTCTTCAGCAAAGTGTTATCACCTTTTTTGAAGAACAGTACCACCACGCTCCTGCTCCATGCCTCTGGCGTTGAGCCCTCGAGGAGAACGGAATTGAAGAGCCTCTGAAGGACTTTCAGTATCGGCGTTCCGCCCGCTTTCAGAAGCTCTGAAGTTATTCCGTCCTCGCCCGGCGCCTTGTTGTTTTTAAGTTGCTTCAGGGCCATCTCAATCTCACACAGGCTGATGTCCGGGATATCATCGCTAAAGTGTCGGATCAACTCGGCTCTCGGGTCTTCGGCCGAGCTAACAGCAGGTTTGGCAACCGAGGTGTAAAGCTGTCCGTAGAACCTCTCGATCTCCCTTAATACCTCTGCCCTCGTCGATACTACGCGGCCGTCTTCCGTCTTCAGCCTAGACAACTGGCTTTGCCCAATAGACAAGTCTCTTGCAAACACTTTGGAGCCTCCGTTCCGCTCAATTGTCTCCTTAATGCTCGCACTATTGTGAGCACGGACATCGTGTCGCAAGGACTTCCAGATCTGTCTATTGAGCCGCCGATATGCTTCGGCGTCAACGGAAGACTGCAGCGCTAAAGATCGACGTTCGGCCATGAGGTCAAGAGTGTGGATCGAGAGTTTTTGTGGTCTATCTCTACGGCGAGGTCTAAAATACTTAGATCCCACCGTATGGACAGCTTCTACCAAACCGCTGTTTAGCTCGTCCACTGCAAGGTTTTCTCCTAGACAATCAAAGCGATTTGTCAGCTCGAGTTGAAAGCTCTCGGGGTTTTGGATATGGGCGCGAGTAGGTCGGAGCGTAGATTTCATCAAGCGACGCCTTTCCGATTGGACATTGATATTCAGTGTGCCCCTAACCATTCGGTGATCACTGCCGGTTTTCACCCTGTTGATCACAGAGACATCTCTGAATATCCGTCTATTCGTCGTCAAGATGAAATCTATCTCGTTTCTCGTAGAACCGTCAGGACTCAGCCAGGTCCATTTCCTGTGAGGCGGCTTCTGGAAGAAAGAGTTCATCGCAAAGAGTCCCTCTTTCTCCAGGAAGTCGGCCAGCCTCTGACCCCTGGTGTTCCGTTGCCCATGTCCAAATTGCCCCACTTTCAACTCTGCATCGCTTCTCTTGCCCAACTTTGCGTTGAAGTCCCCCATAACAACATTGAAGTAGGTTTTGGAAGTATGTATGGCCCGACTTATGTCCTCATACATCTCCTCTACTTCTTCATCTGGGTGTGTCGAGGTCGGCGCGTATACCTGTATGACCTTCAACGAATATCTTTTGGATATTCTGAGTATAAGGTATACTACCCTGCTCGACACACTTTCGATGGATACGATGTTGTTGATGAGAGACCTGTGGACGAGAAATCCGACACCTCCTCGGGACTGTTGGTCGTCCCCCCGGTAGAAGAGCAGGTTACCAGACTTCAGGGTTATCGTATCCTCCCCGATTCTTCGGACTTCCGATAACCCCAGAATATCCCAGTGTAACCTGCTCAATTCTTCTTCCAGTTCGACAATCTTCTCGTCTGTCCTCAATGTGCGAATGTTGTGTGTTACCAGGGCCAGTCGTCGTCGGGGGTGGTAGCCGGGGCCAACCCGGGGATTCTTAGCACCCCCTGCCCCACCGTAACCATGACTGCTACCATAGCCAGGAATAGTGGGGCTGCCGGGGACTGGGGGCCTGGTCTCTATAAGTGTCGCCATTAAGGGGGTATTTGCCAATACTCGCCACGCTTGGCAGGCGGGTTGGCGAGCGCAGTAGGGGACTGGCGTTAATGACGCTGCTGCCCGCCATTAACCGGGGAAAGGAAATAGGATTTGTGGGTAAAGGATGTTATAGGAAAGGAGAGTATGGCCTGAGGGAGTGGATACTGCAGTCACGGACGGGAAGTTAAGGTGACTGCAGTAGCTCGGGGGCCGAGGTCGCGTACTCGTAGCACCTATACTAGGGCAGGCCATGACCACTAGATAGGAACATCCCTGACCAAAGGACTAACAACTATAGGTATTTCTTCGTTAATTTCACGCACACATAAGCGACCAAAGCTGTGTGCGTAGAGCTGCCGCGTCGGCTCGCTATACAATCGGCTCAAACAACTTTGATCCGTGCGCTTCAAATATTCAATTGAAATGTAACTGTAATATAATATCATAAAAATATTTTATTTGCATTATAAGTAGACAAATATTACAGTGCAAGCAAAGAATAATACAAATTTTGGATACTAATCATATTTTCGTTATTATTACATTGTTAAGTTGCATTCAAATCAGTGTTCAATCATTATACACTACGAACGTTTTATTAATCATTTCGTGTTCGAACACATAAATAGTGTTAGGGGCCTTACAACCCCTTATAATTACGAAATATATTTAATTTTATATTACAATACATAACATAATTTAGCCTCGGAATTACATCCCATTATATTACCTGAAACATAATTTATACTCACTACAAAATCATTGTAGGTAATAAAAATAATTAAATATTTTACTACCAAAGTACTAAGATGTGGTAATCGCATTCCGCGCGTGGCTATTTTTATTACGCGCGGCATAATCGACTGCAGCCAGGCCGGAGCGACGAGCGATACGTCCTCCCTCTAGAAGGCCTTGCGGCGGTCTGATTTGATCCACGTCGGACAGCGTGTTTTATAGTGGTTTTTAAAATATTTGTAGAAAACATGAAAACTAATTTTGTTGAAATATAAAAATGGTAATTTGTTGACAAGATGTTCTTCTATTGTAATATGCAATTGTTATAAAAAATTATGTACGATAAGTTGGTGAAAAAAAATACGTTCTTGACGAGAGTTTCTGAATAATTTCGCATTGTTTAAATTTTTATTTTTCAGGAACTAAACACAAAAAGATTATTTTTCTCAGCAAAATCCCTCCATAAGGGTCTTATTAGTCTGATAATATTTTTATTTTCATCTTATATTTAGTGGTTTCGGATATCTTAAGCTTCTAAATTGCCATTTAAAGCCTAAATAACGAAACTTGTGTTCAGTAATCCGTATAGTACTCACAAATTATCCATCAATCTATAATGTTTTCCACCAAAATCCCCAGATGACAAGCTTTTCTAAAATTAGTAATAATTATTTTTCCTTTAAATTGTTTATTGGTGGCTATTAACTCATTTGAAAAGTCCTGTTTTTAAGCCAAAAAGCGCGTGCAGGGTATAAACGCTCTTAATAAGTAGGCCTATAGAACAAAAAATAAAAAGTGAAAATCTGTAGAAAAGTAGCTTACGACTGCCTTATATCAGGAGTAATATACCTTCTACACGTTATACCGGCTTGTACTCTGCCGGAGTGTTTGTGCCGCGCAGGTAACACCAAACCTGGCATGAAAAGGTTTTTAAAAGGGATCCCATACTAAGTTGCGCAAGTTAGCGATGAAATGCTTTTATTGTCCCCATAATCCCCGTCGCATTATCTTGTAACTCAAGGTTTTTATCGTGTAGTGATGTATATATTTTGAAAACAATGTCGTATAGTTGTTAGGATAGCTACGATATCATGCACGCGCGTATGCTTGCTGGCACGGGGGGTTGAAAAAGCGCCTTAATATAGGTACACTCCGCGCGACGAATGAATTTGTCGTAACTCCGCAAGGAAGAGGGTTAGAAGAGATATTTTTAAGTTGTCGTGGTGATATAGAAGTGCTCTAAGAAGTTAGTTGAATAAAAAATAGTATTATAGCTTTAGAGCACATTCTGTATCAGCCCATATACGTCCCACTGCAGGGCACGGGCCTCCTCTACAATCGAGAATACGATTGAGAGTGGTTTGGTAAAAGATTAGTATTTTATTTTATACTTTGATATATTATATCAAATTTTTCTTGTCTCTATTGTGTCGCTGTCTTGTTTTATAAGAATTTTCTAATCGCATCGATTCTAAAGAAGTTTCACCTCTTCTTCTTCTTCTACCTGGCGTTATCCCGGCCGGTGCCAGGGTCCGCCTTCCGGCAAATTCTCCTCCATTTCGCCCGATCTTCGGCATCCTCAATATTAAGGCCATTGACTCTCATATCTTCCTTGACGACATCGAGGCAGCACTTCTTGGGTCTACCCCGCGGTCGAGGTCCGGGAATATTGAGGCTCAGACACACATTACCGACGTACTCCTGCGGTTTCCTTAAGACGTGACCATACCATCTCAAGCGGGATTCCTGGAGTTTATCAACCACATCGCGGACACCAAGACTGCCACGGATGTGCTCGTTACGGATTAATAATAAATGAAGTTTCAAAGAAGTTTCACTTCAAACATGAAAAATAGTAAAATAGTCAACGGAGCTTCCGAGACGAAGTCGAGGTAGTTAATTCAAAAGGTTTACTTAATATTCTGGATAATCTAGTCAGAAACATAATTTAAATTTCTAGTTGCAAAGTTTTTACTGGTTTAAGTATTACCTACGTTTACGTGCCTACGTTTTACCTATTACTATCTACAGTAATCTTGTGTGCCTCTAGTTATATAACTTTGTTGATTATTGTGTATTGAGTAATACAAAACAGGTATGTTTTTTCTCATACCCTATTATGTTAAAATCTTACTCATAATGTGGTAAATATAATATAAGCAATGAAATAATACAGATTATACAGAAAGGAAGTTATATTTAGCGCAAACTTCCTTCAATTCACATTTTCATTTGTCAAACTGTAAAAGCAAAAGTTTAGACCAACTTTTTCTTTTCAAACGATTTCTCTGCGGATTGACTACTTAAACAACTTTTGAAAACAAACTCTCGTGGAACTAAAGTTACCACAAGGAACAAGCAATTTTAGGAATTTTCCCAATGATGTTTGTCAAATCTTTAATTTGCCTCACACACCCTCTTGACGATATCTTGATAAGACACATCGTATGTTAAAAATCTTATTATCTTTTGATCCATATCAAGAACCACTTAATTTATGTGTAGTCACTAAAACTCGTTTTCGGTCGCAATCTGAATATACCCTGTATAATTGTCAAACACAATATGTTTCGACGTAGGCACCGAAGCTTTTGAATTATTAAGAATACCTGTGTCACAGACTGTTTCTTATCCAACAGCACCAAGATGCTTTCAAAGAATCCAATATCTTTATTGGTTTTAACAACCAGAATTATGCAAAGTTATCTAATATTTAAATTTAACTTTATCAAAACCTCTCTCTGCTATAAATATTACCTAGCTATTTAATCGAAGTTGAAAAAGAGAGCCAGTAAAGCCTGAACCTGTTTGCTGTGCTATTCCACTATGCATAATATGTGGATGTCATAATTATCCCAATACATAAGCCAATCACTGCCCGACGTGCCTGCTTACATAACAATGCGTTACGTAGTCAAGATAATTGAATACTATAATAACGTGTGCTCCTAATTGCCATTCGAATACCAACTTTAATTCCAATTAGCTTTCTGCGTTAAAAGTCTGTTATATATTTACAATAAACATGAATAATTTTCAAATAGCATACGTACGATTTATGCTTCTTTGTTCAAGCCTGAATCAAGTTATATCGAAACTTTTTCCATTAAATCCATTTTATAGGTATGCCACTTAAAGAAATAAAGACCACCTTTTATTAGGTATTGACGAGGTATTATGTTCGGTATATATATTTCAATCATAAACCGTACCGTTACCGGTAAGCCGGCGAAGTTACAACGTGACTGAGGCCCATATAAATAAGATAATAAAAAAATTACAATAAACTATAGGCACTTAAGTGCAAGTGACCAGGCTCCCTCGCCCTGTCTTGTTAGTGTACAAATTTACTGTTACGATCCGACTTCCGACGGCAAATTGCGTTAACCAACGGACGGCAAGGAAAGCGTAAACATGAAAATCAAAAACATCCTGTAAAAAAATTCCAAGCCTCGCAAGTCGATCTATTTATTTAAAACGTAAATAATTTTTAATATTGATATGCTACTAACTTACGTAATAACTTTATACAGAAGGTCCCTTAAGCAAGGATTAAATAAATGAATCGACTTGGTATTACATGCATATCACAACTTTTTGCGGTAGAAAACCTCAGCTGCGAGACTTGGAATTTTTTTACAGGATGTTTTTGATGGGATCTCACGTCTTTTGTAGAGTCCTACATTTTTCCTTTTCGGTACTTTTTACTTCTAGAATATCACTAACGATTTTTCTTAAAGCCTCTGTCTTATGTTTTTTTCTTATTTTTGTAGGTATCAATTTATCACAAATATAGCGGATTTGATTATTAATGTTCTTTCTTTCATGGTAATTGATATTTCCGAGCTATTTACTCTATTTATTTGCAAGTTTTTCTTCGTCATGTTTTTCTAGAGGAATGTTGTACAGTTTCATGGGCTGAATACACCCTTTCCCTCTCTATACCCCCTCCTGTTATGCCTCATATATATAGATACCTACCTACAACTATAATTCCATCATATACGGGTACAATGATTAATTAACTGCAAATGTAAACTTTGAAAACTTTGTAATCCTATACATTTATATGGGATTACAAAGTTATTCATGCAGTTAGTGTATCTAGAAAACTAGACAGAAATTATGAAATGTTTCAATTTTCCCTTACTTTAGACACTAAACACTAATTATATTCTAAATTTGAAGGTTCTATGTCTGCCAGAAGTGCCTTAGACTTTTGATGATCGGTCAGTCAGTCAGTGAGTGACAAAATTAAGAAAGTTTGACAAGTTACAATTCTTAAACTCCTGGTTCAAATTGAATGAAATTTTAAATATACCGTGTTTATACAATGCCTGCTTAGTAACTGAAAATTCAGGCTTCTTGCTTTAACCACAACAAAGTTATAGAGGGTAGAAAATGGTCTGAATTGCTTCGAGAAAAGGATGGTACGACAGTGCCGCTTTTAACTCGACTTGGAGGGGGCACTGCCGTGCCTCCAGATTTGCACCACATTAAATATATAAACTATCTTAGGAAAATGTGGGAAGGCGTCTTGGATTTACGCGAATGTTACGCATTAGAATAAAACTAATTTGTGAACCACCATTATTTATAATTGATAACTGCCATTATATTTATGCCATCGAGTATATGTTTGATCGAAGAATTATGCGCGCAAGTTTTATATAGTATAGTAGGTAACCTGAAGTATTACACATTTTTATTGCGATTTTTTTATATTGGAATTTAAAACGGTGATTAAAGCCCCAACGAATATTCTTACGTTTTTATCAAGTTTATAGGTTGAAAATCTATATTGAGTATAAGTTATTGCCACATTGATTAGGAGCGTACTACGTAGGAAAGTGCTAATAAAACAGATTTAACTAAAGAAATCGGTAATTAACCACGTCTTATTGTCATGGAGGTAAGGCTAAGTATATAATACATTATACATATAGTACATTTTATTTTTTCTCATTAATGTAAAATTTTAAATTATTATATTGAAGTTTGTGATACTGTATATTTAATATATAAATAACATGCTAATGATGAAGAACTATTATTTTATTAAGTTAATTTAGTACTTTTCTATCATTTATGATAAATATGATAACAATAACAAATAAAATTAAATGTATACAACGATGACATAATGAAATGAAATGAAATGAAATGAAATGAAATGTATTTATTGGTCACGTAGGCAATTTAAAAGCTCTTATGACAAGTCAATACACATAGAACTTAATCTCTATAAACAATATATTTCCTATACTTAGTATTACTTATTTTAATTTCTTGGTTTAATTAATTAATTTATGTAATTTATTTATTTTAAATTAATTTTATTTTTATTTAGCATTAGTTTTATTTATTTGTTTCCTTTTTATTCTTATTTAAATTTAAAGTATTAGTTATGACTTTATGGTAATTTATTTTTCAAAGAAATACAATATGTACGTTGGTCAAATTAAATTAAATTAAATTAATTAATTAATGGACCATGAATATTATTACAAGGGTGCGTAGCGGTTTATTGTTACCACCGGATCCAACATAGTCCGAACAATTCAAACATGCTATGGATCTGTGATCCCTACTAAGCTAGGTTCGGATGGTGCTTTGCTTGTGCACGGCTCCTCCAGCATAGATCCAGCTTAATCTTACTAGATTCGAACTACGCCACTTTGAAGGCGATCACGACGGTCAACTGCCGTCAAGGGTATTAGCAATTGGCAGAGCTATACTCTATTGTTATATGTCCTACTCCTGCCTGCCTATAAAAATATTTTTACGTTTCATGTATGTCTTTAGGTACTTCTGTAGTTTGGAGAGTTTTAAATTAAAATAATAATATCCTTTTTATTTTAACCTTTTAAGAGAGCATAAGTATTATAAATTTTATTTTGACGTAGTTTATCTAATATTAATTATATATAAGTAATTGCAACCACATTTTGTCCCAATCATTATGCATAATGGAATTAATAAGTTGCTATAATGTACAAACATTGTGCCGTAGCTCTACAAGAGTCGTAAAAAGAGAGGATCTATTTTAATTGCAGTGCCCCCTGGTGGGTTGTCATCATTACTAAGAACATGTACCGATCAAACTCGAAGCCATCAATGAAAACAGTTTTTTATTGCCATGAATAGCGTGACGATCATGCCATGCACCTCATAGTAAGCAACACGACTGCTCATGGACAGTAGCAAAACCAAAGCACACCATGAATTACAAAGAAACGCTTGGCATTCCACTGAAATCCTGAGACATAAGATGTTAAGTATCACTATATCCAGTTATTATTGTTAATAAATATAGGATTGCCGTCGGACGTTAATGTAAATGTACACAGTAAATGTACACTAACAAGACAGGGCGAGGGAGCCTGGTCACTTGCACTCAAATATACATTATATTATTAAGTTTTGTAGTTTTATATATAGTAGGTAACCTGAATTATTAGAGAACTATTGTATATTTATTTGTTTTATATTTCCAAGTTAAAAAAATCCATAATCAATGAAAAGGAAAGATAAGGCAGAAAACCAGCAAAGACTTCTAATTTGTGCAAACTTGAAATCCAAAGTTTGAATAATGTAATATCATCTGGATCAGCCCATATACGTCTCACTGCTAGGCACGGGCCTCCTCTACAATCGAAAGTAGGCCATATAGTCCACCACACTGGCCTTGTGCGGGCTGGTGGACTTATTTACCATAGAAATCATAATGTAAGATCATACTGTATATCAAATTTAAAAACGAAGGATAGGCGTTCAGTAAATATGGAGCATCAAATATGATGATGTGAAGATCGCGCTAAAGTATATAATAAGGAAAGGGATAGTAATTTGAGATGATTGAAAATAATGTAACTATAAATTTATGATTATCGCAATTTTTCCTCTATCCGTGGTATGAAATGTTGCTTCGTACCAAATTTCAAGAACCTGAGTTCACGGAAAGTACCCTTTAGGTTTTGATTCCCTTGCCAATGTTGAATTTTTTTAACAATAACGACTTTACCTTTTCATTGCTTTAATTTAGAAGTTTAATATTTTCACAGCTTCAAGGGACAGTAGACCTGAGTATTTAATATGATATCTTCACGAGTTCCTGAGAAAAAGGTTCCTGACAGACAAACAGACGGAGAACAAATAGTGATCGCATAAGGATTCCGTTTTTGCTTTTGAGGTTCGAAACCCTAAACATTCTGAAAGTCTGCTATAGCAGATGGATTCGAGTTGGTGTTAGTTGGTACCCGAAAAACCACCACCATTTGTGGTAATTAATATGTTGTTCTAATAAGGTCTGTGAGATATTACAAGAAATTGAATATCGTTACGTTCTTCTCTGGTCTGCCCACATTTGATATCCCTATACACTTAGTAGTCCATTAATATGAATTGCTAATGATTATAAGAAAATCATGATTATTGATGAGTTTATTGACATTCATGTCTGTTGAATAAAAAGTGACAATCACAGGCGTTTTTCATTCATTTAGAATAAGAATTATGTTTTAAGATTCTCGTATTCTAAGGTATTTTTAATGTATCATATATTATTTCAAACGAGCAAAGAGTTCTCCTGATAATAAGCGATTACCTACGCCTCTACACACACAACATATTATACAATACAATAACAATACATGTAAATTCGGCCTCTCAAAAGAGAAAGGGTGTCTACTAATGAAATTACTGAACGAAACACTATGGCAAAGCAGTCGCTTATTGGCATTCATATCCAACTTGTGCCTACATTAAACCTCTTTACTATATGTATAAGCATGTATTTTAATATGCACCGAAGGTCTAACATTATTTATTTCGCCCTAGTTTTTTCAGCTCGTGACTATTATAGTAGTTTATGGATACAGTGTGTCTCTACAACTCTCAAGTATTGAAATTTATTTTTTATAAGTTGTACACCATAAAACACATGCCAATGTAATATTTATTTATACTGATTGTACGTTCAAGATTGTATTGGAATTGGATAACAATATTTATACTCTTTATATGTGTTTCATTCCCAATCGAGGAAGGTACATATTGACCAACAGTACGAAGTTATTAGGTTTGACTACATAGTATAAACAGTTCATAAGAATTTTATATCATTTACTTATCCCTAAAAGACTTTCTCGTGATATAAAAAAATGTACTCGTATATTGTTTCACCTTTTGACATTTTTCAATTGTTAAAGTCCTTTGGTATGAAACAACAAAAACAAGGTGTTTTTAAGGTTGTGAAACAAAAGCAAACTTTAAGAATTACTTTTTGTGTATTATGTTTTCACACAATTATGTGGTTCAAGATTATGAGTTGAATGGCAATGTTAAAGGAAAACCCTTGTAAAAAATGAATGGCTTTTTGTTTAACATAAAAACACGTAAGGGTGTTGCTTTATTACTAAATTATTTATTTATTAATCCAGACTAATTGATTTGAAGAAACTGATAGACCATAGATGCTATCACTGAAAATCTAAGTACAGTACTAACGCTACGACCCTTAGTTTCTGCCGGTTTTTTTTTCGTTTAATTCTCATATATTTTTAAAGAATGGCAATGCACCATTTATATTCTTATACCAGGAGGTACAATACAGTGATTAAAATGCATGTAAGTAAGTAATGCAATTTGGTAAGTGCATTGCAATTAATATAGAGGTACATCTCTGCATCAAGTGTATCCACCGCAGACTCGGGGAAACTCGTAAGTTGACCCAATTATGTTGGCCTTCTCGAAACTAGATATACGCAGGTTGCATACGAAAAGCGATACTCTTGCATTGGTGCACCAATGACTTTTCCATCACTATTTATCGTGAACATATTGTAAATGGCTTGCCGTGATCATTTATCATCAACTAGACTAGACTAGGGACTCTTTTACTCACATATCGGAACTAGGTTGCAAATTAAAAACCTACGGTAAAAATGTCGTAATACTTTAATTAATAATACATTTGCCCTACCACATTTAACTTTTTCCAACGCAACGGCCCTAGGGAATGTTAACAATATCAATATCACGTTTATAAAGTAATGAATATGGATACTTAGCACTATTACAAAAACAGAAGTTTGTGGGTTTTTCTTTCAGATACTAACCAAACAACGAATTCATTGTATTTCTTTTCATAAAAACAGATTGAGGGTTGGAGACCGACATAAGCTACTTTAATCATATTAAAATGCACGGCACTTATGGTTTGAGCTGGGCAATATTACTTTTTTATTACTACGAGATTAATGTCGTGGATTAAACCTTGTACACAAGATTATAAATTCAATATTGAATTCTCACACACAATATGCATATCGGCCTGTACACGTCCCGCTGCGAGACAAAAGCCTCAGTACACATTATGTGAGGAGCTAGAGGCCTTTGTTCACCATGTTGGCCCAAAGCGGATTTGTGCGCACATAGTTTCCATTATGCAAGATGCCTGTTTAGTCCATTGTCTCAGATTAGCATAGCAGCATAACAATAACACTGCATTGAACGGCCTTGATGGTGCATCAGGACAATCAATTGGCAGGAAGTCAATCTAGACACCGAGCCCAATATTTTTTATTGCATATCTCCGGCAAACGAACAAACATGTCACTTGATGTTAAGTGATCACTGCCGCCCATGAACATCGATAACGCTTGGATCAAGGATGTGTTGCCTGTCGATTAAATAGGGATGGGATTTTGAAAGATATAGGATGGCAAGAAGGAACGGGTATTCGGCTACCAGCAATCTCACTCACCGAACGAAACGATAACAAAGCTGTCGATCTCCTGTGAGACAGTGGTACCGCCCCGAGCGAGAATGTTCATTCTTGCTGAGGCATGACTGAAATAGCGTGGCTCTACCACTTTTATAAAATGTACGTTTGTAAAATATACGACAAAAGAAATATTGACTAGACTACTAGGACTATACATACTTCGAGGACTAATTATACGTAGTTTTATTTCTTATATTTGATCTATCCAGTACAGTGCTGAGCCAATTCTAATGCCACGAAGACATTTTTCAGCTGCGTATGCATATCGGGTTCTGAGCAGGTACGCGTAGTCTATGGGGCGGACAATATGTTCTAGTACTCTATTTGAACTGCATTGTACTTACATCGGGTGCATCTAATAGATTTCTTTATTGATTAAAACACAATTTTTAATAATGTTTACTAGTCCAAATCGTAAGTATCAAAAAGAATTACCAATTGTTGTACAAGAGGCCAATTTCTGTCTGCACTTCATCGCATACACAATTATAAGCATTGTAGCCACTTTTTCAACCCATACCTCTATAAATACAAATGGTAGAGTGATTGCAGATTCATAGCGGTGAGGAAAACGTTGCTAACTTTACGAGTAGAACTTGAATGAACCGTCTCGGCGGGACGGTCACAGTCTCGCAGAAAACGTAAAGTAACAGGTTTTCCGTCGTGTAGTGTCGTCCTTCGGTGAATAAGTAGCCCCCAAACTGTGCTCCATATCACTCTTTAATATAATATAAAAGCATCTTCTAAAATATACGTAAAAACAAGCCATTCATATATTGGAATAAGTAAAACACCGTTCTTCCTATGCCATTGACAGACATTTGTCATGTGACAGCCTAGGTATTTGTTAATGTTAATTCAGATTTCCATAAATACATGCATCACATAAATCATACATACAGTATTGGCTATTCAGACAATTATAATTGCAAAATTTTCCCGAAACTTCTAACATGGCGCCAAAACACTTATAAAGAGTTATGGTGAAAAAGATTGATGCTAATTTAAGTGAGTATATATAAAGGTTTGTAATAAATATTAGTGATTAGTACAGATTTTAGTTTTTTTAAAATCAATTTTGCAGTAAATATTATGTTTAATTTGTACAACTAAGAAATTTCAAAAAACTTAGACTTATATAACATACATAATATTATTTATTTATTATTTTCTACAATAACATTATTCAGTCTGCGCGCTAAGATTCAAATGGACATGTGTTAGACTTAAAATATAGATTGTAGACTTTATTCACAACGACACACGAATGTTAATGGAAATGATGTTAACAGACGGGTGCACGCTGCTGGCAAAAATCATTCCAAAAGGGATTAAGTGTGACCGTGTAGTGTTTAAGTTTAAAGTATTTGGGTTGGGTTTAGTTTTTCGAACAGAGTTACGCTGTTTTATCGCAGCGAAGCGAAATTTTCATGTAGGCGGTTATCGATCGGCGCGCGACTCTATGCGCGTCCATTACAGGCTCCGGTAAACACAACACGCTCACTGTGCAGGAGCGTCGCCGGGATGCACGTCATGGTGATAGCGGTGCTGCTCGCTGCGGCGGCGGCCTACTCCGTCGCGCGACCACCAGGTGAGGCAACACTCACTCAACACATTCTCATCTCCTACAACTTTACCATACAAGATAACACACTTCCCGCGACAATCATCCATATGCGAATTTTATAAACATTTTTTTTTTAATCGTGCTTTGCGTAAATTTGCGATTATTTAAATTTATAAAATGTTCAAGTGCGTCAGTGACAAATCAAATGAAGCGTGCCTACGAACGACTGTAAACAACCACCACCTGTTACACGAAGCCTTAACCCGCAATACAATGTCCGTGATTTCTAATAAGCATAATTGAATATCCACAAAGAGTTATTCTGAAGTAGATTATGTGTTAAGGTCACGCGGCACATAGTGCCCACTGCCCATCGTACTAGGAACGATCCACTACCGCGTCCTTATCTATAGGAGCGTAATTTGCTATTTCATTGTCATTGTTAAAGTGTCATCTTTGCGGAAAATACTTCCATTGTTTAACAAAAAATATTAGGATTTGTTGCAAACATTTGCCCCTTAACCTTTCAAAACAATGTTACAAAGTATGACAATTTCTCATGTCCCATAAAATGCAATTATTCAAAAAATATTCGGTATTTTACAAAAAGTTATGACAATCGAGTTGATTATTTATGATTTATTAGTTTATTTTAATGACTAAACTACTAAAATTATAGTCATTCCTGGAAAAGGCGCATTATTCAACCGTGCCACAGTATCTGTGATAATATGAATAAAATGCCGCCGCACCCTGTTTAATGACTTTAATGGCAAAACAAAGATATTTTGAAATTGAATTTTAAATTAGTTTTGTTTCAAATGGCATTTGGGATAAATTTAACATTGAATATAATTTATCGCTTTCACGGAACCTATTAATAATTATGTAAAGCATGGGTGACGCCTTTCATGGAATAGTTAATACAACAGAAATAGTTTTGAATAATGAAAAGGTCAATCACGTTTATAGATATTTTTTAATGATATAAATATATTCTGAAAAAGGTCATATGCAAGGAGGAAAAGGATGTAGGCACAAGGATGTTTTAAAAGTTCTAAAGCTTAGAGATACTGTATGTCAATTCTGAGAAAGCGTCCTAAAACTCAAAGAGGAATTGTTTAAAACAATTTTAAACACTTCTTCAATACATTTCAAATATAGTAGGTATAATTAAAACTTCGTAAGAGATTCTCAAATTACAGCGGATTCAAATCGATTTGCAATGTGCAGTCTTATTAAAGTTGGTTTATAATAAATATTTCTTGAAATGAAATTTGGTGAATTTTAAATAAAAATATGGCTGCTCTCTAAATTAAAAACACTGGTGGTCATTGGGCTCTCATATGTGAGAGGCCGCCTGAGTGAATACCACCGCAATGTCTATTTCTCCCGCCAAACAGCAGTGTTAATGCACTGTTGTGTTTGGGTTTGAAAGATATTGTAGCCGAAGTGGCTACTGGACATACTGGAACTTAATATCTTGAGTCTCAGGATGGCAAGCGAAGTGGAATGCCAAGCACTGTTTTGTTATTCAAGGTGCTGTTTTGTTGTGCTACTGTTCTTGCTTACCATCAGGCGAACGACATGCACTTCCCGCCATACGGTGAATTAAAAAAAAACCAGTGCTATACTGTTTTTGAAATGATTGCTGTTTAACATCAAAAGTAACTAATTTATTTATTTTTGGTATCTATTACATATGTGTATTCAATCTTACAATTAATGTGAGTGAGAGATTCGGGATTAGCCAACAGACTAACTAATCCTGAATCATTAATGTTAAACGATTTTATTAAATCAAACTTCGGGCACAGCCTAACACCGATTTTTAGAATAATAAAAACATAGAAAAGGTTCATTATGAATATTTATTTACTTGGTAAACATTTTTGAATTATATATTACAAGAAAGTCTGAGAGCTGATATATTGCTTAGCACTATCTGTGTCTTTTTATCTGGGCTGAAAGATTAATGGAACATACGTCTCTTTAAAATAATTTCTCAAGCCATTATTGAGCATCTAAAATTAAGTTACATTTTGCGTAGATGTATGATGAAGTATAGCTAAAGTACTAATTACAAATCATTTTCTATTTTCCCAAAAATATATCTGAATGTGTAATTACAAAATAAAAATATTATAAATTCAATAGTAAGTTTAACTAGTTTTACGTAATTAACCGTAAAACGCGTACTTTTTGTGAAGTATGACGGCTACAAAAAATATAAAAGTTATCATCGAAGTTTAGACAACTAAGTAAGGTATATTTACACAGGGTATTTGTGGAATACATTTTTTTGTTTTTAATCTAATGGTTTTAATAATTTTAGAAAATATTTTATTCAAATGTCTTAAAAATAATTCATTTTTTTATTTATTTTACTAGCGGCCCGGCCTAGCTTCGCCAGGGTGCATATATTTTTTGATTCCACTCCACACCAAATACATGTTATTTTTCGTATAAACTCTTGTATACCTAAACTTGACGTAGCTGTCCTACTGTCCAGCTCAATCCCGTCTCATCCGTCTGTTCAATCTCTTCCCCATCCGTTCCGTCCTTTCTCTTTATTATCCATCCCGTCTTATAACGTGCATTTACATTTGGTCCTATCAAATCTGTCAGCTATCCCAGTCTTCTCCCGTACCTTCCACTCTATTATATCCCGTCTCTCCATATACATGTACATATAAAGATTGCCTTATGAAATTTTGACATTAAAAACTTAAGCGTTTTTTATTGTTCATCCAATATTCCTTCCCTTAATTCAGCACCAAAATGCTGTTTTTCCAAATAATATTGCACGCCATTACTTTTTGTTAGTAATAATAAACATTTAAAAAAAAGAATTGGCCAAATTGGTCCAGGCGTTGTTGAGTTTTGCGCTTACCAACACATTTTGCGATTCATTTTTATATTATAGAAAAAGAAGATATAGTCCACCCCGCTGCCTTAGTGCGGGTTGGCGGATTTTATTTGACGTAGAAATTAATCCGATAAGTCAGAGGTGTGCCCTGAGATTTGAACCCGTGACCACCGTAAACTTGTTGGCAGTCGCGTCTAATACGTTACCATATACAAATTAATAAAACCTTCATACTGCCTTACCAGGTGACGTAAGTAATAAAACAAATATTTAAAAATACTAGTGGTTGCCTAGCGGTCGAAATTCGACTAAATCAAGAAGAGAAAAAGTTTTTACCTGTATGATGATATTGTTATTCTGATAAATCGTGCACATTTAAATGTACGTATCTCTCAAAATCACTTATTTCCCCTGAAGTATATGCAATTACTAAAATCGTAAACTACAATAATTTCTTTTAACCAGCAATAGTAAACTATATATTTTTTTTTGTACCTGAATGTTGTTATTGCAGATTGCTGCTACAAAACTTTCTTTATGCATATAATGAATGATAGCGCTCAGTATTTCACGTAGTATTCGTCAAATAAATCTTTTCTGTTTAATATTCAACAAAACCACAGTAAACATTTTTTTCTGATTGACATTCAACTACATATGTCTATAATAAAGCAAAGAAACAATTTGACCAAAGAGTATGTATACGTGTACAAATACTTGTGTATGCGTGTGTCAAATGCATGCTGGTTTATTTATTGATTTAATGTACTTTTTATGCATTATTATTAAAATCTTGTTTTATATTACATTTAATATTAGGCTTAATATTAATATTATTGCCTCATTTAAAATTAATATTCTCTTTTAATATTAATATTTTTACCTCATTAGGCAAATAAAACCTTTTTTTTTATATGTCTATGTCAGAAGAACAAAATGAAAAAGAAAAGAAACAATTTGACACCAGAGTATGTATACTTGTGTATGGATGTGTGTGTGAAATTCATGGCAGTGTGTGTAATGTTTTATTTTTTGATTTAATGTACTTTATAAGCATTATTATTGAAAAATATTAGCATTCTGCACTTCTCCTACACATAAACTATAAGTGTGCCAAATTTTATGCTCCTGCGTCCGCGCAATTTTCGTAAAAAGGGATCCAAAGTTTTTGCATCACGTATTAATATATAGATAAAACTGCATATCGTTTCATTATAATGTCTAGATACGGCATCAACGTACCATTTTTTTTATTCTTGAGTCTCAAAACAATACTAATGCCGAATTTAAATTTGTCCCCCAGCGCATCTAAAAGTATCAATTCAAAAAACAATGTCGTTTATGAAAACGAAAAGTTATAATTAGATATATTTTGGTGTACTCCGGCAAAACGCTTCGATAGAGTATACCTTGTTTAAAAACTGTTGCAATAATCTAAAAAAACAATGGGCCATTTTAGTAGATATGGACATCGTTTTATTTTACATTTAACAAAATTACGCGCAAGACGCCGTATCTAGATAATATTATATACACATTTTTTGAATTTTGTTCTATTTCGTCAGCCGTCAATGAAAGACAATGGAAAGATAGATCATTTTACGTTGGATGGTAGTTGAAGCTGGACCGTCTTTTACGTCTCCCGTCAAATAGTATCTCAAGACTGCTACCGAAAACGAAGCCGGGTGGTAGTTTTAGTGACTACAAACACAATCCAACTAAAAATTTCGCAAAGAAACGCGACAATTATTTTTTATGATTTTTTAAATATCTTCATTTTTGGGTGGTAAATCCATAGTTTTTGCTAAAATAATAATTTAAACACTTTTATACCTTAGAGTATTTATAAATAAAAGGGTATATACTATTATTTTAGGAAAAAAATGTATTTACCACCCAAATATGGCCATAGGAAAAAAATAACAAAAAAAAATTGTCGCTTTTTTTTTGCAACTTTTTTCTGTTGCATTGTGTCTGAAGTCGCTTAAACTACCACCCGGCTTCGTTTTCGGTAGCAGTCTTGATATACCCTGTATGTATAATCTATACAGGGTATATCAAGACTGTATGTATAATCTATACAGGGTATATCAAGACTGCTACCGAAAACGAAGCCGGGTGGTAGTTTAAGCGACTTCAGACACAATGCAACAGAAAAAGTTGCAAAAAAAAGCGACAATTTTTTTTTGTTATTTTTTTCCTATGACCATATTTAGGTGGTAAATACATTTTTTTCCTAAAATAATAGTATATACCCTTTTATTTATAAATACTCTAAGGTATAAAAGTGTTTAAATTATTATTTTAGCAAAAACTATGGATTTACCACCCAAAAATGACGATATTTAAAAAATCATAAAAAAAAATTGTCGCGTTTCTAGGCGAAATTTTTAATTGCATTGTGTTTGTAGCCACTAAAACTACCACCCGGCTTCGTTTTCGGTAGCAGTCTTGAGATACCCGGTATAATATGTTTTACCTTTATACAGGGTATATCAAGACTGCTACCGAAAACGAAGCCGGGTGGTAGTTTAAGCGACTTCAGACACAATGCAACAGAAAAAGTTGCAAAAAAAACGACAATTTTTTTAGTTATTTTTTTTCCTATGGCCATATTTGGGTGGTAAATACATTTTTTCCTAAAATAATAGTGTATGCCCTTTTATTTATAAATACTCTAAGGTATAAAAGAGTTTAAATTATTATTTTAGCAAAAACTATGGATTTACCACCCAAAAACGACGATATTTAAAAAATCATAAAAAATAATTGTCGCGTTTCTATGCGAAATTTTTAATTGCATTGTGTTTGTAGCCACTAAAACTACCACCCGGCTTCGTTTTCGGTAGCAGTCTTGATATACCCGGTATATATGCAAATTCTCTCGTTTCAGTGTACTAACCACGTTGCTGTAATTTAATACATTTAGTTTAATGTCCATTAAAAAATTCAACATTCGGAACGAACGTATTAAATTTAAATTACTTTGAACACACGAGTACTCATCGCACATTCGACTTTGGCAGATTTGTCGACATCGGCACGGCTTGCCATTTATAAAAAACTGAACTGAACACAGGGTATTTATTATCTACTTTTCAATGGTGAGAACCACAACAGCTACCCCACTTTTACTGTCAATTTCTAGCTACTTTCAAATAAAAGACAATAAAACTTCAAGGCTTCATAATAATAATGCCAGATACAAAATATCAAAGACACTTCATTCGCGTATCAATTGAAATTGTTGCATATAATGTGTCACAAATTACAGCTGACGTGCTCCGCTTCGTGGAAAACGGTAACAAGGTTTTCGCAACTGATGGATATTTTTTATTGAATTTATTCGCGCAAGTTTTAAGTCCCGTTTACACAGAGAGAGTTTGTCACATAAAAGTTAGATTATTGTAATGATATAAAAAAGTTTTATCGTGTAATCTGTAAATACTTGTCAGATCACGATAATCTATGTAAAACTGGCATACGATTCTCGCCGCAAGAAACTATCCACTTGTAAATTGGGCTTCAGTCACTGTTACTTGGTGACATGCTGTGCGTAAAATACTATCGGCCTTATTCATGGACATTTATAAAAATCATAATATGGAAATTTTAGACATCGAATGTTTGGCCCCTTTCGAAACTTTTGGAATCAATTTGGACGAAGAGGATTAAACATTCGCAAGCTAAAAAATTACGGAGAGGTGATTAAATAAGGAAAACAATATTATATATACCAATATTTTATTTCCGATGAAAATGGAATCACTAAATCGTTTAAAAGCTACCGAAGATATTGAGTATTGTTTATTTATTTTCTCATTCCAACCCCATCTTCTCTGCCTCACTTTAAAACTTTTAAACCTATTGCAAAAAGCTTTCGAACCTATTGCAAAAATAATCATTGGAATCCTACTTAATATTAAGAAGTTGTGCTCTCTAGATCCAAAAATATTCACCAGGTCTTCACCAATAGAAGTAAAGTTTACGCTTTAAATAAAAAAATAAATACAAATCGGTAGAAGCGTCTTCGGGTAAACGGTGAAAATTCTTTAAAAAAAGGAGTTTCCAAATTGTAAACTTTTTTATCTATGAATAAGGCCGTATTTAAATCATTATTTAATTACTATGGATATGAAAACTTCTATCCACTGTAAGGCTCTTTGAATCGAATTGCTTAATTATTCCATTTTCTTAGGAATCTAACGCAAAGCTTAAAGATCGCTGTTTATTTTAAGCAGTCGTGTAATTGCAGAAGCTGGTCTCCGCGCAATTTTTCAACTTTTATTAGCTTCGCCTTTATGTTCTTATCTTATGTATATTGCATGTATGTAATGGAATCTTTGAAGTCGATTTTCAAGCACTTCACAACGTCGAATTAATTTGAAATTTCGTTTACTTATCCAAAGATCTATGACAATATAACAATTTATGTACATTTGAGGTTTTTTTTTTATACTATGGCCTGGCATAGTGGCGGCATTGCACCTGATGGAAAGTGCCAATACCGGCCAGGCAGAGTTTCCATTGGCATCGGACGGCAGTCCCATGCCAATGGAAACAATTATGCCGGCCTGCTAAGGTACCTCTTCACACCACGGCGGAAGGACCCAGGATTGTAGGAAGGAGGGAACACGTGCCTATTATTTTTACTAAGACCTACAGAATTTCCTATTTTTAATGTTAAAAATCTGTATGGACTGTCTTTCTTAAATTTTATTATGTTTTTTTTAAAGGTAAAAGTAAATAAATAATATTCCATACATGCATAAACTCACGCCATTTACCAAAAGGCAGAGGACGACCACATTTCGCCTTGTTTGTACCGTGCCACAATGTGATGGGCGAGCATATCGCCATAGCGGGCACAAATTCATGACTCCGGGCTAATGATTAATGGAAACATCTTATCACTTGGCTCGACCTGTAATTCGAGCCCGAAACGTCAGCTTTTCAATCATGCCGTATTACAACTACAAACAGAGTTAAATAATAGTAAAAAACTTAAAATAAAACTAACACAAAACACGCTTTAATTAAAGATTAGAAAATATTGTAGACTTACGATTAGAAAAATAGAATTAATGTATTTCAGTCCTTTTTCTAATTTAAACCTAATTAACAATAATAATATTTACTTTTTAAGTTGTGTCATTTTAATGAAGCCTTTTTAAGGAAGTATTAATTTAAAGTTTCACTTTTACATCTTTTTAAATTGAGAATAAGTTTTGTATAAAAATAGGGGCTAGAAATATATTATTTTGCTTTGACTATGGCAAGTTCACCATCGAACGGAGTTGTTGAATAAAATAAATGATATTTTTTTTTGTTATTGTAACTATAATAAAACTTTATTTTTCACTTGAATGTTAAAATGATTGCGTTTAATAATTGGATCATTTATCTATGAAGGATTGTGTTAGTTGCGACATCCGCTCCCTCTATTTTAATTACTTCATATTTTTTATAAGATACTGTGATTACGGTTTTTTATCGTATAAATATGCACTTATTTTGAGCGTATAGTGCGGTCCATGGTAAATAGCTACTTAGACGATGCATCGTGTTTATTTGTCGTTGCTCGTAACCGAGCTGCGGAACTCTTTGTTTACTAAAGTTCCATTGTAAATAGAATATTACGTCCAGTAAAACCCAGGTATGCGCGTTTCGTGGAAATAACATTTTCTTACTCTCTAGCCTTTGGAGCGTTCTCCTCGCAATGCAGAATGGCCTAACTATTCCATGAATTCAAGGAACTTGCGAAGAAGCGTGTTAATTCTGCTACTGCACAATGGTTCAAAGTATAAAGTACTTTGAACCTTTGTACAGAGTGTGAAGATTTTCCCGTCCAGTTGGCAGCTTATATAAAGCCTCCGAATAAATTTTATATCTATTAACATGTACCTAAATATACACGTTAGAGACGATGCTGTTAATACTTACTCTATGGATTAGGTAGGTTGGAGTGGTCAGCTATCCGCATTACGAATGATGTAGACCACACAAAATACGATATTCCCATTGACAGGTGATATTATCTCGCTTAGCGAGTTCTACAGTCTGAACCACAACAAGAACTTCCCCTACAAGTGTTCCAAACGGAAAGATATTGTCATCTGTCGCGAGTCCATACTCTACTTGGACCGAACTTTACTCACCATAATGTGCAGGGCAGTAACTTGCGAGCTCAGTATAAGACATTTAATGACTTTTTTAAAAACTTTCCCATCTATAAATATATTGTTAGCCTATTTGTTTAACTTTTTGTTACAAGCAAAACGCGCATTTAGTTGTAGGTACAGTCAGCAACATAAGTCGCTACACATTCACGAGATTTGGAATTGTCTTATCATCCAAAATAATTATTATTTTCAATATCGTATGGCACTTCTCGGCATAGATGTCTTTACTTGGTTATATTTTACGACTACAGAGTAGTACGTACAAATTTTAATTCATAAAAAGGTTATCAAAAAATGTGAAGTGTTCAGCGACTTATGTTGCTGTCTGTACCTGGTACAGTTTCAATAATGTGATTTTTTTTAATAATATAATAATTTCACACATCAACATACGTCATACAAATTTATCTAATCCTCCCATTTTGGTAACAAAATGAAGAATCAGACATGGGGGGTTATTCTGTATTCCGACACCACGGCGAATGTTCGAATATCTTACGTAAAACTGTATGAATAAGCCTAATTACACTATAAAATATTCGAATCCTGTATCGTACGTCGTAAGACTAAGACTAAGTAGACTAAGTTCGAAGTGAATGATAAGTTTCCTTAAGAATAGTATTGGTTTTTAGAAGTGTAAAGCTTTTATCTTATATGTTGGCGTTCATCGACCAAACATTTGCACTCTCCTTCCACCTGGCATGGAGGTGTAAAAATTCCACCGTATCTCTTGTCCATCACTTCGTGTGAGAGATACGGTGATAGCAGAGGCGGTGGTCGGTGCACCAGAACCCTTAATGACTTCAAAATGAACGAAAGACTCCGTTACTTATTAGTTGCAAAAGCCCACAACATCTTAAGCAGACCAATACAAGCATAGCATAGACGAGCTAGCGGCCCGCCTGATGGTAAGCGGCTACCGCTGCTCATGGACCTCCGTAGTGCCAGGGGACCAGCACAACAAAGTCGCTACCTACCTCGAGGAGAGTACTCTCCTTAAATAAATAATAATAAATAACACCCAACAGTCACATACATAGTCCTGACCCCACACTAAGATCGAGTCTTGTGTTGTGGGTATCAGGAACTACGAGAGACTTTTCGGTCTCACAAACACCCAGACCCGGAAGAAATATTTGTGGGCCGCACAAACATTTCTCTCGGTGCGGGGATCGAACCCGCGGCCTCTCGTTTCACAGGCGGCGTGTAACCAACTGCGCCACGGAGGCTGTCAAACCTCGTTTGAAGAAGGACAGGTCATAGCGCTGAGGAAACACGGATGCAGGGAGTTCATTCCAGAGCTTGCACGTACGTGGTAGAAAAGAACGCTGGAAACGTACCGTTCGGGAACGGTACGCCTCCAGGTGGTGGGAATGAACTCTACTGCGGAAACGTGTGGTGCGATAGGTACATGGGCGACGGTGGTACCAACTCAAACAACTCCTCGGAGCACTCCCCATGGAACAAACGATAGAACACACAGAGAGATCCGAAGTCTCTCCGCAGTCCTAACGGTTCCAATTTGTCCGTGAGATCGGGATCATTGACTATTCGACAAGCTCGTCGCTGCTAGGAGTCAAGTGGGTCGAGCTGGTATTTTGGGGCACCTGCCCAGAGGTGGGAGCAGTACTCCACGTGGGGCCGGATTTGCGCTTTGTAAAGCGTCAATCTATGACCCGACGTAAAGTACCGCTTGGCTCTGTTCAGGATTCCCAACTTCTTGCTCGCCAGTTTGGCTTTGTCCTCCAAATGACTCCTAAACTCGACCTTGCTTGATATTTCGATGCCAAGGATTCCAATACTCTCGGATCCTTGGAGAGTAACTCCTTGGAATTGCGGCGCCATGACAAAGGGGTCCTTCTTCGCAGTGAACACGCAAACTTGTGTCTTCGAAGGGTTAAATTGAACTAGGTTCAATTCACCCCATTCGGAGGCCCGCCCCAGAGAGCTCTCGACTTCAGACACAAGTTGACTCCGTCTTTCCATAATGGAATCCCGAGAGTAGCTCCGTTGGCCGATGTACCGCGCGTCACTCATCTGCATAACAATGCATGCTATCAATGGACAACATGTCATTGATATGCAGGATAAAGAGTGTCGGCGATAGCACCGATCCTTGTGGAACACCAGCATTAATGGTCTTGGTCTCGGAGCAACAGCCGTCCACTACGACTCTTATGCTCCGACCATCCAAAAAGCTGGCGATCCATTTGCAGAGCCCCTCAGGAATTCCATACGCAGGTAGCTTCGCCAGAAGGGCGCGATGCCACACTCGGTCGCCTTCGCAATGTCAAGACCGACCGCAATCGCCTCACCCCCACTCTCCAAAGCCTCCACCCAACGGTGCGTGAGGTACACAAGAAGATCACCAGCCGAGCGACCGTGACGGAAACCGTACTGGCGGTCACTAATCAACTGGCGATCCTCAAGATACCTCAGGAGCTGAGTGTTTATAACTCGCTCCAAGACCTTGGAGAGTAGGGATGTGACAGCAATCGGCCTGTAACTTGAAGGGTCCGAACGGTCACCCTTTTTGGGGACAGGGTGTACATTGGCGACCTTCCACGAAGCCGGAACCCGGTTGGCTTTATAGGAAAGACGGTAAAGGCGCGTGAGCACGGATGTCAACTCAGGGACGCACGTTTTAAGAGCCACTGCGGGGATACCGTCTGGCCCACTCGACTTATGGACGTCTAGAAGCCTGAGCTCCCGTCTGACAGCACGCTGGGTGATTTTTATGTCAGATAGGAGGCTCTCACAACGCGGGATGTTCGGCGGTGTGGCGCCCCCGTCATCCAAAGTCGAGTTCGAGGCAAAGAATTGGGCCAAGAGATCGGCCTTCTTCTCTTCTCTTCTCGGCTTGCGCAGTGGTGGGAGACTGGGCAGGCAGAAATTACCCTCCCAGAGGGATAGCTCTGGAGCCGCTCGCCAATTCTGCGGATGTGCTCCGCCTTGGCCTTAGCTAAGGCTCTCTTGTTGGATCTAGAGGCGGCGTTGAATCTCCGTTTCTCCTCCATTGAGTTTGGATCCCGACGCCCTCTTGCGTCTTGCCACGCCGCGTAAGCGGACTGAAGGCGCGCAGCAACAGCACAGGCACGATTGTACCAAGGCCGGTTGCGACGCCCTGCGGGTATTTTTGAGCTGTGTATGAAAGTCTCCATACCCAAGCTGATCGTATTCGCGACGCAGTCCGCACAGGCGTCAGGATCATCGGAGGAGAAACAATGCCGTCCGCAAGGGTAGGACGCAAAGAATTCTCGAAGTCCATCCCAATCTGCTGACATGCAATAATATGTGTTAAAGCAAGATCTAATGTCGAATTAGAGATAAACGTGTTCCAGCCCCGCGCCCTGCGCCAGTCTCGCGCCCCGCGCCGGTTGCGCGCACCACGCAGGCCCCGCGCCCCGCACCGGTCTCGTCCCCCGCGACCGCTGAGCACCATGTGTCCGCTGCGACTTCTGCGCAGCAAAGGAAGCCTCGTAAGGGGCGCAAAGGGCGTCAAAATGTCACCCCGAGCCTCCCGAGGGAGCCACGCCCACTGCCACCGGCTCCGGCCAACATGTCCACACCGTGGACCGTGGTCACAGGTGGCAAAAGACGGCGAAAGCCTGCGCAGGAATCGCAAGCACTACCCTCGCAGGGCAAAAAGGTGCCTGCACTCCACGTGCCACGCTCCGCGGCTGTCACGCTCCTGCTGACGCCCAAAGCGATTGAGAGTGGTCGCACCTATGGCCGTATAATTGCCGAGGCCCAGGAGCGAATCTCGCTCACTGATCTCGGCATCCCGCACGTTAATTTCAGGCGGGCGGCCACAGGCGCCACACTGTTGGAGGTGTCCGGGCCCGAGAGCGAGGCGAAGGCTGACTCCCTCGCTGCCAAGCTGAGGGAGTTATTCGGCGAGTCGGAAGATATCCGTATCTCTCGACCGGTGAAGACCGCAGAACTGCGGCTAACAGGACTTGACGAATCCGTCACCCCTGAAAAAGTCGCAGCGGCCTTCGTCAGGGCCACAACCTGTCCAGCGGACCAGGTAAAGGTTGGAGAGGTCCGTCCAGACCGCTCGGGCCTGGGCGTCGCATGGGTGCGAGCGCCAGTGAAAGCGGTGGCAATAGTGGCCAGGACGGGTCGCGTCCTGGTTGGGTGGTCCGCAGCTCGGGCCACGGTTTTGGAGCCGAGGCCCTTGCGGTGCTTCCGATGCCTCGAGACGGGGCACGTGAGGGAGCGCTGCAAGTCTGCAGTTGACCGTAGCGGGATCTGCTACCGTTGCGGTCAAACGGGTCACCTGGCGCGCGAATGCTCCGCGACGCCGCACTGTGCACTATGCGCAGCGAGTGGGAAGCCAACGGGGCACAAAATTGGAGGGAAAGGGTGCGTCTCTTCCCCCCAGGGCGACCGCCGTAAACGCCGCGGGCGCCGTAACAGACGGGGAAGGACTGCCACTGAGGCTCAGGCCCAGTCGCAGCCCGTCCACCCATCGCGGGCTGAAGGAGAGGCTATGGAGATCGCACAATAATGGACATCAAGATCCTCCAGGCGAATGTCAATCACTGCGACACCGCACAACAAATGCTCTTACAGAGCATGGCGCAGTGGTTGATGAACGTGGCTATCGTCGCCGAGCCGTACCGGATCCTGACCAATAACTCTTGGGTTGGGGACCTGGATGGCTTGGTGGCTGTCGTAACCCAGGGGTCCGCCGGCTCGCCGTCCTTCGAAAAAGTAGCGAAGGACCGGGGATGCGTAGCGGCTCTGTTGGGAGACTTGTGGTTTGTAGGAGTCTATTTTTCTCCCAACAGACCTCTAGCCGACTTCGAGGCTTTCCTCGAACGGCTGGGGGCCCTGATAGCGCAATGCCAACCTCGCCCCGTGATCGTCGCTGGTGACTTCAATGCCAAATCTATGGCCTGGGGTTCACCGGCGACGGACGCGCGTGGCGAGGTCCTGGAGGAATGGGTGATCTCATCCGGCCTCGTCATCCTCAATCGGGGTTCGGTGAACACATGCGTGAGGCACAATGGCGGCTCCATAGTCGATGTTTCGTTCGCGAGCCCAGCCGTCGCCCGCCGTGTTCGAGGCTGGCGGGTCGTGGTGGACGAGGAGACGTCATCTGATCATCGCTACATCAGGTTCGACGTTTCCGCGTCCCCGACTCGTTGGCCCGGCAGGAGCACCGGTTCCCCGTTTGGGGATAGCCCGCGATGGGCAATAAAACGGCTTGATGTTGAGGCTCTGGAGCTGGCAGCTCGGGTCCAAGCGTGGCTTCCCGCACCGGAACCTGTGGTGCGGGTAGACGAGGAGGCGGAGTGGTTCAGGGCGGCGATGTCGCAAATTTGTGACGTGGCCATGCCCCGAGTCCACCGCGTCTCTCCGCGGCGGCAAGTGTATTGGTGGTCGGCGGAACTCGCCCAGTTACGCGCCACTTGCGTAGAGGCGAGCCGCCGACTTTCTAGACACCGTCGCAGGCGGAGACGCCGCGCTGATTTTGAGAACCAGGAGACCATGCTCCATGGCCTCTACAGACAGGCCAGAAGGGCGCTCACGGTGGCTGTGAAGAGGGCGAGGGCTGCAGCCCGAAAAGAGTTCCTAGGGACTCTGAACCGCGACCCTTGGGGGCGCCCGTATCGGCTGGCGTTCAACAAGTTACGCCCACTGGCGCCCCCGCTCACACAGAGTCTCCAACCGGAGCTTTTGGGTGAAGTGGTCGCCGCCCTCTTTCCGGCCATCGACGAAGTCACTCCTCCACCGATGCCGCCACGGCCGTGGTCGGTGAGGACCGGTTCGCTGGCGACATCGTCAACGTCTTCGGCAGGGGAGACCCCGGAGGGGCAATCCCAGGGCGTATCGCCCGAGGAGCTCAATGCAGCAGTGCTGCGGCTGCGGAGGAAAAATTCTGCACCAGGACTCGACGGGATCCCAGGACGCGTCTGGGTTCTCGTAGCCGAGTACTTGGGGGCAAGGCTCCGCAGCCTCTTCTCCGCGTGCCTGGAGCGGGGCCTCTTCCCGTCACGCTGGAAGACCGGGAAGTTGGTCCTGCTCAGGAAAGATGGACGACCCGCAGAGTCACCATCGGCCTACCGGCCTATCGTGCTGCTCGACGAGGTCGCAAAGCTCTTCGAGCGCATTATTCATGTGCGCCTCGTCGAGCACTTAGAGAGCGTCGGTCCCGATCTGGCAGACTGCCAGTTCGGTTTCCGGAAAGGCCGATCCACCATCTCCGCGATTCTGCGGGTGAAGGCATTAGCGGAGGAGGCAGTGGCCCGGGGCAAATGCGTCGTGGCGGTGTCACTAGACATCGCCAACGCATTCAACACCTTGCCCTGGCCCTGCATTGAAGAGGCATTGCGGTACCACGTGGTGCCCCCGTATCTTCGGCGCCTGGTGCACTCGTATCTGTCCGACAGATACGTAGTGTACCCGGGCGCGGACGGGTGGCACCGTAGAGCCATGTCGTGCGGCGTTCCGCAGGGGTCAGTCCTCGGACCTCTCCTGTGGAATATCGGCTACGACTGGGTGCTCCGTGGTGCCAATCTCCGGGGTGTCGACGTCATCTGCTACGCCGATGACACGCTGGTCACCGCGTGTGGCGGTACCTTCGAGGAGGCTGCCTCACTCGCCGCGTTGGGAACAAGCAACGTGGTGAGGAGGATAAGGCGACTGGGCCTGGCCGTGGCCCTCCATAAGTCCGAGGCCATCTGCTTCCACAGACCTCGGAAGGGGCCACCGGCAGGGGCCCAATTGGCGATTGAGGGCGTGGCTATTTCCATCGGCTCCACGATGAAGTACTTGGGAGTCGTGCTGGACAGCCGGTGGAACTTCCGCGCCCACTTCACCCAGCTAAAGCCGAAGCTGGTTCGGGCGGCAGGCGCGTTGTCAAGCCTGCTGCCCAACCTCGAAGGTCCCGGCATCCCCTGCCGAAGATTGTACGCGGGAGTCGTGCGATCCATGGCACTTTACGGTTGCCCCGTTTGGGCCGAGTCCCTGGACAGGCGCTGTGTTTTCCTCCTGCGTCCAGCGCAGCGAGCGGTGGCGCAGCGAATGGTCAGGGGCTATCGCACGATTTCCCATGAGGCGGCCTGCGTACTGGCTGGTTTCCTTCCCTGGGACATTGACGCCAGAGCCCTCTCGTCAGCCTACCACTGGCGGGAGGAGGCGTCCCGTCGTGGGGAGCTACCAGCCTTTAGAGAAGTCGAGGCCGTTCGGGCCTCCTTCCGCACGGCTGCAGTGGAGGAGTGGCGCACCAGGCTGAACGATCCCAGTGCTGGTGTTTGGACCATCGCGGCAGTGCGTCCTGTCCTAGACCAGTGGCTGGGCAGGCGCCACGGTGAGATGACGTTCCGCCTGACACAGGTTTTGTCGGGGCATGGCTGTTTCGGCAGATACCTGTGGCGGGTGGCAAGAAGGGAAGAGTCCGCCGTGTGTCACCATTGTGACAACTGCCCGGAAGACACAGCCCAGCACACTCTCTCGGAGTGTTCAGCTTGGGAAGAGGAGCGCGCAGCTCTCCGAGCAGCCATCGGAGAGGACCTCTCACTCTCAGCCGTGATTCCTTCCATGGTTGAGAGTAGGAGGTCATGGCAGGCCATGCTTACCTTCTGTGAGATCATCATCTCACAGAAGGAGAGCGCGGGGCGGGATCGTGAGCGGAACGATCCCACCCGCCGCCGCCAACCGAGTAGGAGGCGCCGGGTGAATGACAATGGCTGACCCGGCGCCCCGCCCAGTGGTCAAGGGGCGCCAGAATTCCACCACGGTATCCCCTGCCTGTCGTAAGAGGCGACTAAAAGGGGTCATCGGGGTCGCTAAGCACACAGCGGGGGCTGTCTGCTCACGTCGGGAGTGACCCCGAGATGGGCGGCAGAACGTGTGGCCTCGTGTCTGTCGCGGACGCCCATCTCACCATGGGCGTCCGAAGTAGGGAAAGAGGGGGCATCTGCGCCCTCCCAACATGTGAGGAGCCATATTTGGCAGTGCGCCGGGTGACACGGCGAGTTAAATGGGCGCCATTCGCCTGTCCACATCGCCTGTCACCCATAACGCGCGTGATGGCCACCGAGAGGTTTTAGTCGGTATGCCGGCAAAAGATCTTTTTAGATCTCGGTAGGGACCCAGCCTGATAACAGGCTGGAAGGCCGGAGACCCCGACACGCCCCTTCCGATCTCCCCCGAGTGTCGGAAGGAAGGCTAAAGGAGCTTTACTCTCGTTAAAAAAAAAAAAAAAAAAAGAGATAAACGTGTAGTTTGAAAATATTAATCGTGTCGAACTGATGTGTACTATATTAATAGCCGTCTGGAATAGAGAATAGCGTAGAATGTTGTAGGCTAAAGCGATTTCTATTTAGGATTTTTCGATTTCTTTAATTATTAAAGGGGACAGTAAACGTAAGGCGGATACAAACGGATCGCGATCTCGTCGTGGGTCTCGGGGCTTTAGGGTGACAGCTCCATGAATGTCCCTTTAATGTCTTTCATGTCAAACTCATGTTATATACCCGCTACCATACTCCAGCACTTTGCCTGACATTTTAGATTCAATAAAATACTATAAATAAATAAAATATCTGTATCAGCCCATATTCCCACTGCAGGGCACGGGCCTCCTCCACAATCGACAGTACCATTGAGACTGGTTAGGTCATATAGTCCACCACGCTGGCCTAGTGCGGGTTGACGGACTTACATACCATAGAAATTCTTATAAATCGCTATGGTATGCAGGTTTCCTCACGATATTTTCCTTCACCGTTTTAGTGCGTAGTGATTGACTGTCATTACACACATGACTCAGTCAGAAAAGTCAGAGGTGTGCCCTGGGACTCGAACCCGAGGTCACCGTGAACATGTTGGCAGTCGCGTCTTAATACGTTTACCAACAGGCCACCACGCACTTTAAAAAATATACAATCCTCCAAAAATTAATCTTATCAAAGATCACCCGGCTGTGCAGGTTTCGACCGCAATTCATCTTTAAGCTAATGTAATCAATTTATGAAAAGTTTATGTATAAACAAATAAAACCTTCAAACTGCTCTTGTCTATATTTTATTTACACTTGATGTAAATAACAGAATACTTAAAACTTTTGTGTTAAATTAACGCAAATGTTTGGTTACTCACCGCACGGTTGAAAATTTGATGAATTTTAATCAATAAATTTATAGCACACATTTTAATTAAATATTAAGTTCTGTAACAACCAACTACTGTCCGCGCAATTTTCCTTAATAAAATATGTACAACGTTTTTCCTTCGCAGATTAATTCAAAGAGAATATCATAACTAAATATTGCAAATTGCCCAAATAAACCGAAATGTAGGTGTGAATAGATAATAACATTCAAATGCTTTTAGAGGGTTTTGTGGTATTCGGTGGATCGCTTTAAATACATTCCTTTATTGTCAGATGGTTCATACTTTGAATATTTGCGATTTTATTTTAATATGCTAGCGAATTATCTCCACCCTTTAAGTCGTGTTTTTTATGAAGAACTGAAACTGGAATATTGAAGTGGTGCTCTGCAGCCTATCTATAAATAGTATGTATAGTATCAGAGTATCATGAATGTTGCTTATTGTTACACCGTAGACCGTACTACTCCACTACTAAACTAGATCAACATATTGTCAAAGATAGGTGTTTATCTATCTTATACTGTATCCAACCCGTTTGGGTTGGGTACAATTCGATTTTCTCCAGTACCTATATTTTGTTTATCAAAAATGTATTAAAAAAATAAAGTAACAAACAGCAGCTTAAATGACCTAGGCCTGAATAAAAAATTTAGTTTTATTGGAATTAAGTGGGTCGACGTAGACGAATTGATTTCAATGGTTGACAAAGGGCGCTAAATTAGAGTACCTATAATAGCCATTGTAATAGCCGTTGATGTTTACCTTTCTGCAAACAAACGGCAGTTAGAATAAATAATTTATTAGAAAATTGCAACTGTTGGTTAGTTTATTGAGCTTTAAAGGTAAATAAATAATAATTGTGGTGCTGAAGGTTGTAATTAAAAAAAATTTGACCGTCACAATATTTGTTTATAATTAATTCGTTTTATTTACATTCAACTTTCATTCGTATGTTTTCGAAACGGAAATGTCAGGCACGGCGCTGGAGTATCAAATGTGGCTGTTAGGGGGCTAGCATAATATCATGAGATGGACATGAAAGACTGAAAGACATTAAAGGAAGAGGCGTAGAGCTGTCACCTGAAGCCCCAAGACCCGCGACGAGCTTGCTTTGCTATGCGTTTGCATCCGCTTTAGCTTATTAAGCTGTAAGCACTTGAATTTTTCTCTTGTGGTGTAATGATCAATTTTATACCTAGTATGTTTTATAAAATATTCCTTCTGAAAGAAATTATGATGTTGATATCGTCATTTTGGTTTACTGATTACTGATTGATTGATTTGAAAAATAATTTAGCTACTACTAAGAATATCAGGCTGAGATCTACGTACGTTCAATTCCTTCATCGACACCCTCAAATCCAACGTCTCTGGTATCAAAGTTCGTATTTCCTTTAGATTTTTTTTAATACTGGCATATCAAAGTGACTACATTGATACCTGATCGTTAGTCCCAGATTCTACTTAACGACAACGATACTCTGTTCGACTGGCGAAAAACTACGACGGTCTCTCACTAGTCGATAAAGTTATGTCGGCCTATTTTAACCGAACATACACAGGTTGATTCAGGGAACGTGACATCCTTACTTAGGCCACTATTGTGGACTTTATGTTGGTGTACGAAGGTCGACGTCCGGCGATCTCACACACCAGAAGAAACGAAATATGCCTCGTCTCGGTTTTCTGTGACATAGTATCAGAGTCGACCCATTCATACTTCAATACTAGCTAGCTTAAAAATATTTGTTATCACATATTTATATAATAATCGATATCGCACTAAAAGTGGAACGCAATATCTATTCATAAATCTATACCTTCCGATCTAAAGTTATAAATAAGAAATTTAACTTTGTAATTGAGTTATGCGGTCGCTGAGGTGGAACAAAGTTTGACTAGTTGCAGCGCACTTGTTACTACGTTATGCGTTCTAACATATAGCTTGTAAAACAAAATTTAGTTCAGGATTTAATAAATCTGTTCGTATACTCGTAATATTAAGGAACTGGATGAGCCCATAAAAAACATTACTGGCCTCGAGACGCCTACAATCGAGAGTTCGGTTGAGTTAGTTTTGACCAACGGTTTTCGGTTGAGTATTGGTGGGTCATACGGATGTCAGTCGAATATTAGTTTTCATTTTTTACAGCTCTTGACAATACACATGGCTCTAAAAAGATAAAAAATAAGAAAGACCAATAAAATATCCAGGTAGATATTTTTGTATGTTTATAGGTCCATCGGTGCAGCCTGGAGTGAGGTACCCCGGCATCGACCACAACAGGGAGCGTCAGTCCTCGGCCCTGCCATCCCGTGACTATCTGTTGAAATATCTCATGCCCAAGTTCATGCCGCCTAGCTTCATGGCCTACGGTGGAAGTCCGCGTTTGCCAGTTCCACCTTCCCACAACCACGACAATGATTGGTTAAACAAGGTATAATGATATCTTTATTATTGTTTGACTATGTTTTCTTATAACAGGTAAATTATTAATAACGATTTATCCAGGAAATTGATCGCATTAACCATATGGAACAAATCGATGATTCCGGCTATTACGATCGAAGATATCCTCGTTTTAGTGGACAGACACCGTATATGCAACGTATATTTCAAGATCCAGTAAGAGGACGCGAAAATCGTGGATATACATCGGAAAATTCGGAAATCAGTGCTGAAAATATTCAGCTACCACCACGGAACATGGTCAATCTCGATTCTGACGCGAATGAATACCCCACATCAGAGCAAGAGGTCCAGAAACGTCCTGAAGAAGTCATGAACGATGCCGAGGAACAGAAAAAGATGTTTGCACTCACTCCTTTAGATGAAGGATATTTCGAACCCGAAGATCAACCCACCAATATTAGTAAGTAGTTGTTATAACTACTTTCACATTTAATAGCAATTCTCTCCTTTGGTCTACACGCTACACTAAAATTGGTATAGCTTACACATATTAAACCGTTTGACTGTCTAAAATCAATTATGTAAATAGTAAAGCGCGCTCCGTACACATACATAGGTACTAAATCAGAATGCACACTCTGATATAATTGGAACGGCAATAATGCTCACGATTTAATAATCACGCATGTTTCATCAATCCTATAACAAAGCATTTCTATTGGGAACAGTAAACACCTACGCGTGCGTTGTAACTGGATTTATATTCATAGACATAGACATAGACACAATTTTATTTGGCACCAACATATACAATAAGATATACAAAAACAAATATTTAGTAAGCAACAAATAATAATGTGAGAATTTTAAGAAAAAAAAAAAGACAAAAAAAATGCCAATTTTTTTTTTTTGTGCATGCGAAAGCGATTTGATGCCAAATCTATTCATTAGAAACTATGCTTTCAGAAATAGCTATATTAAAAAATATTATAACTATCCAATGATTTGTCTTCTTCACTCAAACTGAATTCAAAAATCGTTCGAAAGGGACAAAAAATTCGATAAATAAATATGTGTAAATAGCACCCAACTGACACATAGATAGTCCTGACCAAACACTAAGATCGAGTCTTGTGTCGTGGGTATCAGGAACTACGAGAGACTTTTGGGTCTCAGCAACACCCAGAACGAAATAAATATTTGTGGGCCACACAAACATTCAAACATCTCTCTCGGTGCGGGGATCGCACCGGCGGCCTCTCGTTTCACTGGTCACGTCTAACCAATTGCGCCATGGAGGCTGAAATATAATAGGTTTTAAAACCGTTTATAAATAATGCCATACATGTTTGTTTCTTATTGTAGATATGTCAATGCCAGTGGATGGAGCACACGAGGGAGGTGGCGGCCAGCCGATGCAACTGATAGAGCCACCAAGACAGATCCGCCAAAACCCAAATCTGAGTAAAACCAAAACTCTAGTGGCTGAAAATTTAGACAAATTTAAAAGCACTCTGTAAGTGACAATCTATATTACAATGTATCTGTATGTGTTTAAGGTTTTCAAGGCGACGACTGTCTCTCTAGCTCACGTTTTGAAATAATATTTGTCGTTTATAATTTGACATTAAATGATGTTGAAAAATATTTAAACTATAATCAACTTAATAAAAATGTAGAAAGTGTATAGCGGAACTTATAATATTAAACGTATCCATGTATAATTCTGTTTTATAATCATTCGCAAGTTATCATGATCGATAAACACTTGTTATATGATTACTCGTTTACATGAACGTACTTAGGTAAATATAGAGAAAAGGAATCCACGAATGTATCAATAGACTAATGATTATATGTTATTGCAAAGGTAAAATATATTAAGACTTGGTTAACGTTCTATATATCCAATAACATACCTAAAGAAATAGTGCCATGCATGGAAAAAAAGATCAAGTAGATCGGATTCCGTCAAGCCAAGCATTGGTTGCTTATCGAAGAAAGATCAAATTTGTATAAAAGTTTGAAATCGGACCTTATTTCAACCCAATACGTAATTACTCTACAATAGAAATAATAATAAGTACACTATTCAAAATTGTTCAGATATTAGAGGCTTCTATAGGAAAGAGTAACACCGACAGAAACAACCTTTATCCCCCAAGCTTGTGCTTACGAAAATAATTTGAACATAATCAAATGACAAAGGTGTTATAGATTTACTTTCTTTATAGATTTTATGTAAACCTATTTCAACTATAGAATGTTTTGTCTTTTCCGTGCAAATTGAATTCAAAAGTCGTATGAAAAGAACAAAACAAACGATAACTAAAATAAGTTAAAACGGTCTATGAAGTGGAATGTTACAGTTTACCAGCAGTGGTACCTAGTATACAGATTGAGATAAGGATTTGTTGTTGAAAGCAAAATAATAATCCGTATTACAGTTCGAAATATTCATTCACATATTGGCATCGCGGAACGAATAATGCAGATTATAATTAAAAGTTTGAAATAGATAACTATGAAGATTCTAAAGCAACATTAACAAATGGAATAAGCGTTGCTATGTTACATAATATGAATACTTTCCCGTTTATTAGTATTTGATACACCTATAGATAACAGAACTTTGTCCATTTAATTGGCGGAAAAAAAATAATTGATGAGTAAGGAGTCTGAGATTAATTGATGTTGCTGATGTGTAAACTTGATGTCGGATTGACCGTTCCCTAAGTGTTATTTCTCATCGCTAATGATCAGCTTCTGTCTATTAGATTCTAGATCTTAGAGCTTCCGTAGCTGGGTCCTTTAATAATAGAACTTTGATGTCTATTTACCAAAGCTTGTATGTACACATATGTATACAATACATATTTTGGAATAATCTACTTCTATAATGAACTAGAAAGATATTTGTTTAACTTACGCAGTATGTGGGGTATAACCGTTTAATAGTTACCTGCTGTAAAATGAAAGCGGTCAAGACTCAAGTCTTTGTCAAAACTGCATCTGTTCCGCCTATGTCCAGGATATCATGTTTTTTGTATGTAATAATAATATAATACTTATGAATTTGAATGTACATGTAAATATATATGTACATTACAAAATTCGTTCGCGTAAAGCAGTCGGCGGTAAAATGTTAATTGCAGGGCAAATAAGGACTACCGTTTACCTGTCTCCTTACTGCCTACCAACCTGCGGTGGTTAAGACTTAATCAACCTGTTGATGATAAGGAGAGGTGAAATCATATGCATATGTCAAACACTTAGAAAGTACCCTTACCTAAGGTCCTTATTAATCCTTTAGTTCGCATGGGATAATAACCATTTTACAAGACTCAAAACGTCACAACACTGTTCTCCTTGCTAAACAACAACACTGTGTGTCACATTTATAAATAAGAGTAGATATCAACGCGTGAATTTGCAAAAACAAGCCGAAAGTGTGTTTCATCAACAATCAAATTGTACACGTACAAATGTTTTGTGTAACTTCATTGTATCAATAATTGCACGCTAGCATGATTTGCAAGGACATACGAGAAATGTTTCATATTCAACTTTTCACTGCATCACCCACTGATTAAAGCAATTGCAATGTTTACAGTTTAGTTAGGTATTTCAATGCCAGCAAATAAAACTATTAATGATAATGGTGTTTTTACATCCTCTAATTTTAAAATAACACAATGCGGCTATGTACGAACGGATGAAAAAATCCAGCGTATTTATACCCACTCGACTGTAGCACGCAGGCCGCAGCCTACTGATACAAGTAGCTTATAATAAATAAATTGCCCCAATTTGTTTCTTATTTATGTGATCATCATTATGTGCCATTTTAGCCATCTTTAAAAACTGTAAGTGTTTACTACACTCCAGCCTAGTACAAGGAGTTATTGAAAGTAGTTCAAGTATTGTAGATTTAATATCAATGTAGCCAAGTAGCAACTTAGTGACAAATCAACACGTAGATTGTAGGTACTTAGTGCAGACGCTTCGATAACATTCCGTATGATTTTGAAAATTATTTCATCTGTTATGCTAATAGTCAAATATCGCTCTATCATGAACCTTGCCTATAGCTAGAACGTAAGCAAGTTAGCGGTAATCGAGTTTGCGATCTCAATACGTTGTTAAGTGAATGTTTGATGTGAACAGTTCTCAGGATACCTCTGAAGGCACTGACACCCACATCAACATGCGAGAGACGACGCCCGCCGACCCAGCCGAGTCCATCTACGGAATTGCTCTCATTGCGGCCATTGGTGCTGCCTTTACCATGGCTATCCTTGTTTTCGCCTTTGGATGGTATACGTAAGTAAAAAACACATTTTTAGTCATGCTGATAGACATAATAATATTTGTGTTTTTTCAGGAATTTCTACAGCATGCTTTGTTTTATCCGTAACTCACATATTTCATAAGATAAATTATCATATTATATTCATTTATTTATCATGCATCATTTATTATATGTCATGTATCATATGTTACGTTCATGCGCCATGTACGTATTTGCGGAGCGCTTCTCAATGTAAGTATAACTTGCTATATGAATTTTATAATAAGTACCTCTTATTCATACGAAGGTTGTCGAAAAAGGCAAAAGCTGCCGCTGACGTGGACTACCCTGCTTATGGCGTGACCGGGCCCACCGTGGATACTTCGGGAGATAGGAAGCTGGCGCACTCTGCGCACATGTACCACTACCAACACCAGAAACAACAGATCATTGCCATGGAGAGGTAATCACCGCTGGATACCCTTTATATGATAGTTAAAGAGGTAATACATTACAAATCATTTAAGATCATTACTAAGTGAAACCCGCTACTCACAGGTAATTTTTTTTTCGAATATTTTATTATTCTTACCTATTAGAATTTACATAGTCTGGGTGTCACCATGGCTTCGTCTATTTTTTTGCCTGGGAAGTAGAAACTAAAAGAATAATTATTAACTAACTATATTGTTCTACTAAGAAACGGGCTGGAGCAAAGAAATGGTTCGATGTCGGACCCTGACTCCGAAGAAGAGAACGAGGAAGGCGACTACACTGTTTACGAGTGCCCTGGCTTTGCTACGGTAATTATTACTATGGCAAATAGTTCAAATTATTATGTTATATCTTATACCTTACCCCAGGAAGAAATATGAACTAACATTTAATTTGCATACAGACAAATCATCTTCTCTCTATTATATAACAAAATAAGTCGGGTTTTCCTTCCTGACGCTATAACTCCCGAACGCACGTACCGATTTGGCTGATTTTGGTCTTGAAATATTCGTGGAAGTCCTGGGAAGGTTTAAAGAGTGAGAAAAATCGGAAAATTTCTAAGGAAGATACTAAAAACCTTTTCTTTTGGGTATCGTTCAAGCGTGATGCAACCAGCAATATTTCGTATATATACAGGGTATATCAAGACTGCTACCGAAAACGAAGCCGGGTGGTAGTTTTAGTGACTACAAACACAATGCAACTAAAAATTTCGCAAAGAAACGCGACAATGATTTTTTATGATTTTTTAAATATCGTCATTTTTGGGTGGTAAATCCATAGTTTTTGCTAAAATAATAATTTAAACACTTTTATACCTTAGATTATTTATAAATAAAAGGATATACACTGTTATTTTAGGAAAAAAATTATTTACCACCCAAACATGGTCATAGGAAAAAAATAACAAAAAAAAAATTGTCGCTTATTTTTGCAACTTTTTCTGTTGCATTGTGTCTGAAGTCGCTTTAACTACCACCCGGCTTCGTTTTCGGTAGCAGTCTTGATATACCCTGTATATATCAAATATATATCAATATATATCAAATATATATTTGATATATATATCAAAATTTCGTAAGCCAATCTTTATATGTACATCTATATGGAGAGACGGGATATAATAGAGTGGAAGGTGCGGGAGAGGGCTGGGATAGCTGACAGATTTGATAGGACGAAATGTAAATGCACGTTATAAGACGGGATGGATAATAAAGAGAAAGGACGGGACGGATCGGGAAGAGACTGAACAGACGGATGAGACGGGATTGAGCCGGATAGTAGGATAGCTACGTCAAGTTTAGTTATACAAGAGTTTATACGAAAAATAACATGTATTTGGTGTGGAGTGGAATCAAAAAATATATGCACCCAGGCGAAGCTGTGTCGGGCTATTTAACTATGCTTAAAAAATGAATATAATATTAATCATATGTATATGTTATGGGCCAAGTGATTAATGCGGGCAGTATTCATAATGCCCGGGCAGTATGAATATTGCCGAGCCATATCGGGCCAAGTGATAAATTACAATCTAAACTCACCTATTTATCACATTGCCCGGGCATTATGAATATGGCTACATGATGATCGGGCAATGTGATTATTTTTGATTACAGGTGATTTTTACATGCTGCGCTGCTGAATTGTCGCATCTGCGATAGACCCATAAATTAGAAAGGTTGAATTGATCTGCTTATGTTAAGTTGTTTTTTAACGTCTGAAACATTATCTTCAGAAGAAAATTAGTGTACCCACTTTATGGATCAGTTAGGTCGACTGTGCCCCAAAACCGACTCGGAACACCCCGACTTCACGTAGTCTTTTGGCTACCGACCCTAGAGTGTATATAAAAAGCCGGAGGCGCGGAGGGAGAGCAGCCCCCCAGCTCACCTCCGCAGCTTCGGCTTGCTGGTCGCCTCCGGCGACCAGCCTCAGCCGCTGCGGCTCGCACGGTTGCCTATCTTTTGTTACGCAAGGGCGAAGTGGCTGAACTTCCCGTAGCGCCGGAGACCACGCAGAAGCTAATTTGTATTGACAACAAGTGTTTTAAGGTTTCTTAGATTTACGCGAATGTTACCTATTGAAATAAAACTATTATTTACGGATTTTATCGCGGATTTGGTTTAATTTTTACATATTTACATTTTACAGAGCGGACGTCTAATACCTTAGTCCGCCCCGTGACCACGAAAGCTGTAAAGTAATCGAAACGTCGGGAACTCAAAAAATGTAAAAATTAAACCAAATGCGCGATAAAATCCGTAAATAATAGTTTTATTTCAAAGTGTTTTAAGGGTTAGGTTGCTATAATAGATATTTCTCAGGAATGGTGCGTTACCTTTTCATGGGAGTGGTACCAGGGGAGGTGCGACACTCCCCCTCCCCCTCCACTCCTCCCAACCCACCTCATCGTGCTGCCCTATCCTAAATTCTACCACTTCGGCTCATTTTGATTCGCTTTACATCACTGTGCCCAATAGGCACTTGGCATTATTCATAATGCCCGGGCAATGTGATAAATTGATTGGTTATAATCACATTGCCCGCTCTTATTGGGCATTATTCATATTGCCCGGGCATTTTGAATAATGCTTGATTAATCACATGGCCCATAACATATATAAACTAAGCCACGGCGGAGCGTGGCCGGGTCAGCTAGTAATATATAAAAATAACGAGGTTTTGTTTTAGTTAAAACGACAAATTCATAATATAATTAAAATGCCATAACGAACAGAGTAAAAACAAGTCACACACATATCCGAGCGCCAGAAGATGATTTAATCTCTTGACCTACCGTAAACAAAAAGCGTTGCCTGTTAGATTTGCCGTATAGTTCGGGGGCGCAGGAATTTCGCTACGATATCCCATGCCCGTCGTAAGAGACGACCTAGTGGGGTAATCAGGTTCGCTGGGCACACTACAGGGGCGATGCTCCCCGCCTGTAACGACTCGGACATTTACGATAGAGCGCGAGTCCTAGTATCTGTCATGGAAGCTCTCAACATATTAAACGGGTGTCCAAAAACAGTGGTAAGTGGGGGGCATCCAGGCATCCTCTAATGGAAGGACGTTATTCGGCGCAGTTCTCGCCCTTGGATGTCTGTTGCCGGCCACAACGCGACTGACGGTCACCAAGAGATTGTTGTTGAGTATGCTGAAGTAGATTGACGTAGGAGTATCGAAAGATAAGTTTACAGCTTAACCTCCTGGATACAGAAAATATAGATACAGAAAATGTTGTCTGTTGGATCACTCATACATTTTTCTCCTTAGAGTCTGGATCCGTTGGTTCGTATTTTAAACGTATAAGTATACAACTATTTGCTGTATCGTTTCAGACGGGTGATATGGAAGTGAAGAACCCGTTGTTCTCTGAGGACCCTACCCCGGCCACACCCGGCAAGCGTGATATCACCAAAACTGAACCCAAGGAATAACTGCACTGAGCCACCAAAAACAACTGGCTGAGGCTTTTCAGTTTGTCGTATTTGCACTCAGTGATATTTTACATCATGTCATTTTTAAAGATCACAGTGCGTCGACGAGCCTCCTACAGCCATTCGTCAACATCATAATATATACATGCATGCGTAAATCATGACCTCGTTTCTTTGAATAAGTATATAAATATCATGATATATGAATCTTATCGTATTCCTATGTATAACACGTTGAATAATTTAATGTAACTGTAAAATGATGTATCAAGTTTCAATTAAGCCAGCAACCCCAGATCTATCAGGTCTGGGTTCATCATGATTATTCCACATAGACATGAAAAATGTATGTAGACTAAGAGAGATAATGTTTAAATATTAGATGGAGATAGAATTGTTTTAAAGTATCGTATTTGTAATATATAGGGTGTAAGAGATACGCTCAAAGAACAGAGGTAATAAATACGAGTACCTATTTATACTTTTTAATTTTAAAATAATTCACAAAAAATTACCCCCTTATTCATAAGAAACCGTTAATGAACCACATAAATTAGTTATATCGGTAATATGATTTTAAGAGGAGATAAAACTAATAGATAAAGTTTTATTGATATATAAGCTATTGATAATGTTTTTTTTTCTACTATCTTTCAATTATTGCCACTTCACAGATAAAAATGATTTTATTCATTTGAAAGTATATAATACGAAATGTTCTGTGCGGACGCAGCTGAAAATTTGCTTAAACAACAGTCTCGGCCATTTTAAAGTTAATGAGCTGTTAAACAACTGATTAGTGATTTTTGACTATTGAATAATCTCATATTTACGTCCTTATGAACTAGGAGGGTAAGGAAATACTATCTACCTACTAAGCATTAATAATATAATAATATTTGAATAACAATTGGGCAATGAATATTTACGTGAACGATCTTAAACAAGTTTTGTATGTTTTACATAACGAAATGGAAAATTATGAAATCAACAATATAATTTATACATATTATTAATTTATACATATAATATATGTATACAAAATTACTATTTTTATTTGACTATTAGGTAGCATAGTATCAACGTTACAAAATCATTACTCTTACACCCTTTATACATATATTGATGTGCGTTATGGAATAATTGTGTCAATAAAAATATATATTATCCAATATATATTTAACACAGTGGATAGTCATTATTTCAAACTACTTATGAAGAAGTAATGAAAGAATTTTCTCTCTTCTATCGGCCTACAAAAAGTCATATATATGTATGTATATAAAATTTTCCCATGAAATCGTTGAGACAAGTTATTTTCTATATTAATCTTACGTGGGAATATATTGTCGCACAAAGTACATATTATATTATGTATTATATATCAGAGTCAAAAGTCTTTTGACCTATGTTATGCCTTACCGAACTAATACAATCTAATTAAATCTAAATATTATATCACGGAAGCACTGATGATTACAACATTTTATTAAATGTTAGCTTTAAGCATTTATCATTATACTATGCAGGGACTATGCCAAAATTTATATTCGGACATTTTAACTCAAAGATGTTGTTCTTACGAAAATAACTATCAAACAAAATTAAGACAATAGTGTTAAAATATAACATTTATGTTCTAGATAAAAAAATAGCAACAGTCTATGCGAAAAAATATACCACCTACATTACGGTTTTATTAAATCTAAACAAATCGCAAAGTGTTAAATTAATAATATTTCAATATTTTAAAGGGAATATCAATAATTTGGTAAATTAAATGCACAATTTTATGTAGTATGACTGCATGGATACTTCTTATTCTTTCATGTGTAGCTGACATATGTATCATCCAATATCAGTATCTAAATATACATATAGAACAAATAATATTATTAGAAAATAATATAATTTGTAGTGTCTTCTCATCTTAATAATACATATTGAATTATATATATTCTCTAACATATAGGTTTATATAAATGTGAATTATTGTATATTACTGCAAATTTTTAATTAATATTGTTATACAATTAGTTATTTATTCAACAAATGCTATATAACCAAAAAAAAGTAGATAATTCAGGTATGACCTGATGATGTTAAATTATTTTTTGAATTTTTAATTGAATATATTATCACTTGTCAAAATTGATATCGGCCGATCGTCTCACCGTGTCATGGAAATTACCCATTAATAATTAACTTCATTTGTCTCATTCGATGACCAGATATCATTAACAAAGCACGTGGAACTGAGTACAGCAACCGTGTATTTGCGACCATAATATAACTATATTTAATTTAATTTAAAATATAGGCTCATTCACACTATATTTGCGCAAAATCTATGAACTGTATTCAAAGAAATATAATTTAGTTTACAACTATGAACACTTTATATGTTACTGCAATATATTCAATTTATGTATGTATAAATATTTTAAAAATAGTGACGTATAAATTATCGTATTTAAGCAACTGTGGGTAGTTCAGGCTCATTATTATCTTTAAATGGATCAATTTAATATAATACATATATGTATACAAAGCATCATTTGTTGAATTTATTAACCCTATCCGTCTCTATCCTGTCCATTTTCTCTGAGGTTTTTTCTACACTGCCACCAAAATTTTCATCTTGAGCCATCATGAAGTCTTGGTGTTCTGAGCATAGGCCTCCCACGATGTCCTATTTCCATAATTTGTATTATTTAATTCCTCTTTTTCGGTTACACCAAATAAAATTGGAATATCTATTTGTGCTATGGAAATAATCTGAGATCTGCCAAGACAGCCCATCAGATAAGTAAAGACATCCATCGTCGAAAATGTAGAATCCCCTCTAGAATTATGAACCGCTGAAAGAAAATTGGTAGGGTAGACCAGGGATTCTAGGGGTTTTATTTTGAAGGCCTTGTAGTAGTAGTAGAGTTAAGGCATGAAGAGTAAGGAGCATGGCTCTACATTAAATCTAATAACTATTTGACTCGACTCATACTGAAATAATTTCATAAATGTTTTTAGTGGGATTTCACTTCGCTGTTAAAATGTTTATAATTATATATTTTTAGGGTTTATGATTTTGTTCTTTATAAAGGGTTACATTATTATTTTATTATATTGTAATATTAACCTAAAAGATCCCATTGCCTAGCAAGGGCCTTCGATAAATGTTCGACATGTCTCTGTTGATAGCAATTTGCATCCACTCCCAGTTACATTTGCCAAGATCGTCCTGCCATCGCTTTCGGCGTCTACCTTTGTCTATTATTCATTTTGTTTTTTTTTTATAACCATGATCTATGATCATGATAAATTTGCGGAAGTCTCATTTGCAAAATTCCATCTCCTAAGGCAGTTAAGAGATTGGGAGATAACAGTTCCAAGTTTTAGATTCTTTTTTGTTGTTTGTATACTAATACTCAATACCAACTTTTACTGGTGGTAGGTCTCTCATATGTGAGAGGCCATCTGGGTAGGTACCACCGCAATGTCTATTTCTCCCGTGAAACAACACTGCTTAAATGCACTGTTGTGTTTCGGATTGAAGGACATTGTAGCCAGAGCAACTACTGGACATATTGAGACTTAACATCTTATGTCTCAGGATGGCGAGCGCAGTGGAATATTGCTACTGTTTATGAGCGGTCGTATCGCTTACCATCAGGCGAACGGCTTGCTCGTCTCGCCATTCAATGCAATAAAAAAAAAAACAAATTTCAGCCTTCTAGGACATTAGAAAGTATTATAGGAATTTTGATGATAATTGGTGAGTAAGTGAAAATCAGAGATTTTTTGGATATCAATGAAATCTAAACTATAAGGTAAGGTCACTAGTAGGTAATGGACCGTGTACCAGTAGTTGACCACTAATGCACATAAACCGATAAAATAAGAATTCGTAGTATATTTTAAAACTAATTCCATATTATGTAGTCAGTGCTACCATCTGGTCAACTAATGGCGTAAACTACGCGTTAATTATTTCTTATTTTCCAAATGCCCGCCAATTTTTTGTTGATTGACGTACTATAAATCAAAACGCTATGTCATCTGGGTCCTACGCTCAAAAGTAGTCAATACCGCAGGACTTTTTTTAAATTAGTAACTGTACGACAAATATATCAAGTGATAGGTTACTATATTTTTCTTCCAAATAAAACAATGTCCTACAAAAATAAAGGTATGTTATATAAGTCCTACATTTGTAATTTTTCTAATTTCATGAATTTCAACTATGTAACTGGAGGACTGGAATAACGTACCACGCAATTTTTAGGACAATGTGAGTAGTAAACTATACAACTGTTAGCAAACCAGTAAAAAAAAAACAGCGCTTAGTAATTATTTTCCATGACCTTGTTTATGATACATGTTAGAGAGGGGGGACTCCCTAACAAAACCTTATATTTTGTAGGACAAATATTTTTTCACATTACTTAGATAATTATCTCGATAATTAACAAAGAAAAGTTCAGTTAGTAATACATTTTTAAATTTCGTCAAATCAACATATTTTATCCTTGCTACCCCTACTACCAACGTTACTGTAAGGAAAATGTTGGGCGTCTAGTCGAAAGGAAGCTACTCACGAAAAATCAGCTTGTTAGTAATAAATTATGAAAATTGTACTAGGGAACCTGTACTATGACGGAAAGGTGCAAATAATAATAAGTATATATGTTATGGGCCAAGTGATTAATGCGGGCAGTATTCATAATGCCCGGGCAGTATGAATATTGCCGAACCATATCGGGCCAAGTGATTAATTACAATTTAAACCCGTGGTTCCTAACCTTTTTAGGTCCGTTACCCCTATGATCTCAGGGTGACTGATCTTACCCCTCTCTCCCCTCTAGGGTGTCTGATTTTCCCCCTCCTCCCAACGATGATCTCAAACAACACGTGTTAATACCTTATACGTAGACTTTACTAATAGTCTAGTCGACAAGTTGAAAATGGTACAAAATAGAGATACTGCTCTTAAAATTATGTGCGATAGCTCATTGGATCCGGAATGACGTCTAGAAAAATGTGCCAAAAGTGTGTATTAGCACATAAAAAATTGCAAAAGTTATAAACAATTAAAGATGAAAAAAAAATGGCTTTTCGTTTTTTGCCAATATTTAATAAACTATTAATATTTAAGAAATTTCAAAAAAAGATTCTGAAAGAGGAGGAAATTTCCAATACTACATGGCTTTTTAGATTTTGTTTAAGTAAAAAAATTGTTATAAACAAAGTATAAATATTTTTTTACTTTTATGGCACGATCTTGTTAAGTATGTATGTAAGAAAGGCTCTACAAATCGAAATTTTTTTTCACTTACAATTAAGACGGTAGTTCGAGAAAATTTCGTTAGTTAACAATTGTTTAACTTGCTGAAAAACTAACTTTAAGTAAAATTTCCAACGGGAATAAATTAATTATAGTGTTCAGAACACACCATAATTTTTTCAAATTAAAAAAAATACAATACCTTAAATAAATTAATTAATGTGCCGTACTCGCTTTTGACGCCACGCGCGCATCCTAAAAATGTCACGCGCAGACCTATTTTCAGCGTTAAATTAAAATTATAAATAATGGAGATAGAGTTCCGGGAGTGAGGAGTTTTTTATTGGAAATTTCCTCCTCTTTCAGAATCTTTTTTTGAAATTTCTTAAATATTAATAGGTTATTAAATATTGGCAAAAAACGAAATGCCATTTTTTTTTCATCTTTAATTGTTTATAACTTTTGCAATTTTTTATGTGCTAATACACACTTTTGGCACATTTTTCTAGACGTCATTCCGGATCCAATGAGCCATCGAACATAATTTTAAGAGCAGTATCTCTATTTTGTACCATTTTCAACTTGTCGACTAGACTATAAACTTAAAGCAATTGCACATAACCAATAATTATGCTTTTGAAATTTCTATTAGTATAAAATTTTTATACCATCACAGTACCACGAGGTACTGCTTAGCTTTTCCAAGTTAGGTAATATTAGGTTTTGTTCCACTTAAGACGATAACCAGCTCATTGTTACCCCCGCAAAATACAGGTTTTACCCCACGGGGGTAATTACCCCCAGGTTAGGAACCACGGATCTAAACTCACCTATTTATCACATTGCCCGGGCATTATGAATATGGCTACATGATGATCGGACAATGTGATTAAAAGGTGATTTTTTTACGTGGTGCGCTGCCGCATTGTCGCATCTGCGATATACCCATAAATTAGAAAGGTTGAATTGATCTGCTTATGTTTAGTTGTGTTTTAACGTCCGAAACATTATCTTCAGAAGAAAATTAATGTACCCACTTTATGGATCAGTTAGGTCGGTTGTACCCCAAAACCGACTCGGAACACCTCGACTTCACGTAGTCTTTTGGATACCGACCCTAGAGTGTATATAAAAAGCCGGAGGCGCGGAGGGAGAGCAGTCCCCGCCCGCTATAACGAAGGATAGGAAACCGTGCGAGCCGTAACGGCTGAGGCTGGTCGCCTGAGGCGACCAGCAAGCCGAAGTTGCGGAGCTGAGCATGGGTGCCTGTCTTTTGTTACGCAAGGGCGAAGGGGCTGAACTTCCCGTAGCACCGGAGTCGCAGCAGCTAATTTGTATTGACAACAAGTGTTTTAAGAGTTAGGTTGCTATAATAGATATTTTCTCAGGAATAGTGCGTTACCTTTTCATGGGAGTGGTACCAGGGGAGGTGCGACACTCCCCCTCCCCTCTACTCCTCCCCCTCTACTCCTCCCAACCCACCCCCTCGTGCTGCCCTATTCTAAATTCTACCACTTCTGCTCATTGTTGTGATTTTGATTCGCTTTACATCACTCTGCCCAATAGGCACTTGGCATTATTCATAATGCCCGGACAATGTGATAAATTGATTGGTTATAATCACATTGCCCGCTCTTATTGTGCATTATTCATATTTCCCGGACATTATGAATAATGTCCGATTAATCACTTGGCCCATAATATATATATTGAATCCATAAAATTTTCACATCATTTAGATTTAGTTATTTCCAAAAACTGAATTCGGAAGGCATTTTCACTAAAGACTTAGGGAAGAATTTGGGTTGCCTTTTTTCAAACCACGGTTACAATAAAGTGATTATACATAGCGGCGTAGATGAATAGAAATAAAGTCAAGCCACAAGGATAGTTTAACTGTTTTTCTCGCGACTGGATGGTAGATAGGAATTGCTGTACAAATCCTGCCCAAGGAACGGAATTGTAACCTCTTTGGATCTGGATGACGATTGGCGCTGAAAGTATAAAAAATATTGTGGGAATCATACATAAAATAAACTCACGCCTTTTCCCAGAAAGGGTACGCAGAGATGCAACCAGGTAGCAACTCCTGGTAGCAACCAGGACACCCATATTTCACCTTGTATGTTACTTCCCATGATGTGGTAGGGTGAGAACCTATAGCTTTTTCAGGCACAAGTTCCTGACTCCAAGCTGTGGAAATCATTTTCATTTATTTATTCTTTAGAAAATAGAAAATATAATTACGAACAACAGGTGCTGAATATGTAAGTCAAGCTATATGCAGGCCATACATAGCTAACCCATTCAATGCGGCGCACGCCGATCGGCGTATTATTTTTTCTTACTCAGATACTGATAACGCCGATCGGCGTAATATAGAGTTGGTTTATATTTTGCCCAAATTTGCCAAAAAATATAGACCCATGTGTATGTAATTTATAAGTGAAAGGCTTGGTACAAATAGTTTCTGGATATTTCAGTTCTAGAAAAGTTGAGTTTTCTTACTCAGGTGCGGCAAACGCCAAACGGCGTTTTCCAGAGATTCACAACTATTGGTTATAAAACATAAACATAGTATTATTTATTTTATTAAACAAACTTATTAGTATGTTAAATGTGAAAGTTTGTGAGTGTGGATGGATGTGTGGATGTATGGGTGTTTGTTATTCTTTCACACAAAAACGGCTCGACCGATTTTGATGACATTTGTTATAGGGCTATTCTTGACACCCTGGTTTGACACATAGGAAAGTTTTTAGCCCGAGAAAAATGTAATATTCCCGGGCTCATATAAACAAATAGAAATATTTGCAATTTTTGAAATTCGAATTTGTGGTTCGCAATAGGACAGAACAGGATTGCAAGTTTTTCGTTATGGGACTGAGAGACGGAACAGAACGGGATATATAATCGACACCGCTCGGTAAATTCATATAGTTATTACGCGAAATAATATGTTTCTGATGTGGACTGGATTTAAAAACTATCTACAACCGGACGAAGCCGGGCCCGATCGCTTGTCCTATTCAATTATACCTATTTTCCTTGGCCCCGCACAGTGTCTTAACCTCCTGCCTACCAGGTAGAGGTACTTTTTGTTTTGTATGTTTGTGAAACTTTATTATTGTATTCCTAACCGTTTAAAATGGATCAGAAAAATAACAAAAAAAAACTCACTTTTCGGAAAATAGTTTTTCACTATGTCCTTTATAAAGGACAAAGTGACGATACTACTATGTGATTTACATAGGACATAGAAAAGAGTTGGAAGAAAAATTGTAATAAGAATAGGATTATAATCTAAAAAAAACAACAATCTTATATATTATGTTATTTTATTAGAAAATATTTAAAATTAAAGTAATTCAACGTGTTCTAGAATAAAACTAAACACAATTCTCCAAAAACAAACAGAAAATAATTTATAATCAACATTATTCACTTATCAGTCGTAAATTAAGAACATAAATAGAGATTTAAAAAGTAGAAATTAAACTTATATACTAAGAATATTCATTATTCTCATGAAAATGGGAATAACAATTTCGATTTGGCGTAAAAAAAGGTAAATAACACATTTTTTTTTTTCAAAAAAAAAACCCTGCTGTTCTCTATCAAACCGTTGTTGTGTTATCCATTTTTTTTCTTTTTTGTACTGTCTTACTTCACTATCATAAACACCCCTTAGGCGCGATCTTATGAAATAAAACCTGTTTCTCATTATAGCCATAGCAATAATAGGAACCTTCCATTTTTAAGACCAGTACATATCAATTTAATGCGGACATTGTAATAGTAATTCCTAATATGTATCATATATTATTTAGTTCTCTCAAAGTGAGACCCATTGATCTGCCTGTCTCTAAAATATGTGTTCTATTCGAACAGTCAACTAAAACTACCAAAGTCTCATCGTCGATATATTGATCCTAGAACTTATGCCATTCCCAATATTGAGTTTCGTTATATACATAACGAAACTATCATTTTATGCTTACATACGTAAGCATAAAATCGTTGATTTCGGGTTCTAAGGTATGTTTTGTCGCACTCAGTCGAATAGATAAAAATGACGGTTGGGTGGGTTGCATTCTTTGCCAATATTTGAGCCACGTACACGACCAAGTGCTCGTCCTCGTCTTCTTCTTTTACGTGCTCTCAAACGAGATCGCGATGCAGAACTGTCAAACAGCGCTAAAGAAGCAGGCGGATAATAATAAATAAATAATCTTCGTCTGAACTACTGGAATCACTAGTCTCGTGGTAACTCGCTCTTTGGGTCAATTCTGGAGGCAAAAACTCTGAATCATCGTCGCAGTAATCCCCCAAACAGTCTAATTCAGAATTATTTAACGTTTCAACTATGCTATCATCTGTTATAACTGGAAAATATAAAAGTAATTGAAAATATCTTCCAATGTACTACACAAAGTACAGTAGTAATGAAAGTATGAAACTATAACTACCTACATTTGTTCTTTATATAGGACATAGATAAACAATTCAAAGTTACTCGAACATTATTTATTTTTACGCAAAAATAACACTGTATATTTACGTCACAAGGTATTAATTAGTCACAAATAACAGAAAATCTAGAAACTATTAAGAGTTTCATACAATTTTAATGTATTAACTTACACATGCGTGAACGCACGGCTACGTTTACACACCTCGATGCTATTTTCAAATAAAATTACAAAAGTGAAGTGTCATTTCAATTTGTTTTCATACACCCAAATATCCAATTGATGTCACTGTTAAGTAAAATTAGTATATTCATTAAAAAATAAAGCAGCAGAATTTTTGTTTTCTTATGTAGTACTATGAGTAGTACAGATGTAAGTACGAGGTTAAACAAGTAGGTTTTGCTGCACAAAAATAGTGAGCAAAATGCGAAATTGACAAATAATATATTTCGTTTATCTTTTTTGTCAATATTTTATTAATAATCTGGCAATTATCACATGCTTCCTGATATTTTAATTATTTTTTAATCTCTTTATTTGAGCCTTCACTTTTCCGTTTCTTTTGTGGTGTCAAAAACGATTGAGATAAGTAAACGTCATGCCAAACTTGACTATCAATTAATATATGAGACGACCAGGGATGTTTTCACTCTGAAAAAGAACTGCATAATAATAAAAAAAAAAACAACGTAATAAAACTATATTTTCCGGATATTGTCGCGGTATTTTAATATGATTTATATTCCCATGTAAGTGCGAAAAATAGTAAATTTCAAAGTATCAAATTTTGTCCATTACACTGAAATCAATTCTGTCTATTTATGTAATGTATACGTTTTCAAACAAAAATATCGAGAGAAAATATTTATGAAGATATTTAAATGAGATTAAGAAAACCCACAATCAACAATAATTCGAAAGGTGTGAAAAATGTTATTAAATTATTTTTATAATATAATTAATTTGTTAATTTTAATAATAATAAGTACCTGTGCACAAACTATTTATTGAGATTTAATTATTATGAAATTTAAAAAAAAATGTTTGCAACCCCTGATAATTCGAAGTTATCAATAATATAAATTTTATGCTTTAAAAAAGGATGTTTGTGACACGGGAGAGCACAATAGAAATACTTATCAAATAAAGATAAATTACTCACTATTTAAATACATAATCTATAAAAAAACTGCAGATATTCCTTTTCTCAAATTTCTATCACAAAATTTTCACGAATCTCATATAAAACGGGCTAAAATAATTAAATTAATTCTGCTACTTGCCAAAAACAGTCCTTATTGCAAGAACTATAGCGTACTACTGGGGAAATCGCATGAATTCGAAACGAATAAAATGAAATTCATAACGAAATGCTGAAAACGCCAATTGGCGTTTTATTTTTGATCCGTCAGGGGCGGCTCACGCCGATCGGCGTTCACGTTAAGAAGTATGCCGCATCTGGGCAGCGGGAGCAAAATTTGTTGCCGCATTGAATGGGCTAATTTGAGTATGCCATTATACCTATATATTCACTGCCTGCGCATTTAGCTGTGTAATTAATATCGTGGTATACAATACAAACCCTGGGCATAACCGTAGGGTATCCAATTACAGCAATTACCTATTCAAGCATTCTAACATCTGTAGTTTCACATGTTGTATTGTATGTTTTGAATTTATATTCTAATAGGCAGTGGGAATGTTGTCTATTGTAGAATGAGCGTAAAACCATGCTGGTTAGTATGCAAATATCATCTGGAGCTGTATACTACATGACCTTTGTACAGAGTAGAAACAATTTTCATGCTTTCCGTCCATTTTACCATACCTGTTACTGGAATCAAGTATAACAGCTCACATAATAGGTCCGATTTAAATGTGATAATGATTTGCTCCGTAGTACTTTACAACTGGCTTATCTGGCTTTTAAAGTCTTTGTGCGACGTTATTTACCTCTTTAGTTTATTGTTTTATCACCCGCTTTGTTAAGGCGGAAAGCGGACATTAATTTATTTCTAACTTCTCCTATTCATTTAACTTAATGATTGAGTAATGAGTTCGTTGCAGGGTTGAGACAAGTTAGACAATTTTCGGTGTCATTAAAATGTGTACCTCTGCTAATCATGCCTTTTAGGCGTGCCTACTGCCTGGGATGGCTATGAAAGCAAAGGAGTTTCCATGTAATAGGCAGTACTTTATATTGTGATGCGACCTAGTAGATAACATTGCTAAATAATTTAGTGCAGTAAAATCAAAACACCGCACCCTTCTTTCATATTTAGCTTGAGAACTAATGCAATATCACGTAGAAGAATTTTCTAACAAGGATAGATATGCAAGTTAGTTATACAACTTCGTAAATAAAAAAATATTAACATAAGATATAACTTATTTGTTCCTTTATATTTCAAATCAATTTGAATGTTTCAATGTTTGGCGAAATAACTTTTGAACAAATGTGAGTAGAATAGGTATACACAAAATATTACTAAATCTCTGTATTACCTGGCGTAGGTATGGGTGATTTGATAAATAAAACAACGGTATTCATGTGCTAATTTTAATTGAGACGAACACGAACAGGAAGTTTAAGAAAACCTAGAGATAACAATAAAATGTAGGTATTTGTTTAATCTGAGCATCATTATAAACTTTGCATAGGTAATAACAGTAATATTAGTGACAAACAGTATACATAGAACTCTACTAAAAGTATTTATTGTAATTTGTATTGCATAAGTAGTGCCATTCTATTTTTCATACATGTAATGTATTTTATTTTATAAACATACGATTTGATAACATTGATTACATACTGTATAAAACTTCGTACACAAACACAAATCTCATATAATAAAATGTAGTCAAAAAAATAACTTCCATTCTAATAAACTTGACATTACAAAACATCAACATTCAATATTATTTTTTAATATAAACAAACGCTACATCCATTATGATTACCGAAAATTGACTATTTAGCTGGGGCAAATTCGGCAAGAAATACAATAGATAACAACAGGAACAAAATAATTTGTGCTTAAGTTGAACATAACTTACCTAGTTTATTACACAAAACTTTGTCATATAATTAATCAAACGGACTATGCACTCTTTTAAGGGAATGCTACATACGCATTCAGTATTATTATTTTCATACATTTGGTAGTATAATTGATTAATAATGTTTTTTAATGATAAGTTTACACCGTTTTTTCCCTTATTCAACGTGCTTAATAAATAATATATAATAAATTTTGTTAAGTAATAGATAACATCTAGAAACCACTGAGGTTTATATTTATGCTACACGCTCGGCATGTATCGAAAACTGGGCTTCAGAAATGTGTTAAGGAGTTTTTCGTCGAGTCGGACTGTTGTCGGTTTTTAATCAAAGATCAAAATAATCTTTCAACAAGCGATAGCGATACATTTACACGTATATAGTTTTGAACAAATTCGCGACCAAAATATGTTTTCATGCTGAGCTGTATACTACAGCATATCAACCATGACTAGTTGGTCAAAGGGCAAATCTATGACCTTTCTCGAAGTATCATAGTGAACAGCGGCTCGTGCATATGGTATTAGCCGACAAAACTTCTACGTCCACATCTGCTAAGTTCTCCTGTTTGGAAATAGCCTCTCAAGCCTGTAAATGTCATCCAGGCGTATGTATAAGCTTGGAATTTGTAGATATTTGCCAAGCCTCAGCGAGCGTGTAGCATGAAATAGCAAATATTGGCCAATAACCACTGGAATAATTAATATTTTAACGTTAATTAATATTTCAACACGTTTTTTGAAGTTTCATGCCTTACGAATTTCGAAATATACAAAATGTCTCGTATGATATTGAATAAACAATTATCTTATATAGCCCCATATGTTGTAGAAGTATACCCATAAGTTCAATCCAACTACAATAAAATGATGCTGTAAACCTACTTATCCCAATTCCACACAAAAAACATGCACCGTGCTATTCCGCCGACATAAGACTCGTACAGCTTAATCCTATGCAGCTGACAATTAAAATCATGCACTGCGTAATACTCAGCTATCAATTAGAACTGGTGCGGAAATATGAGACTCCAAACAATAGCGCAGCCTGTTGTTTCATAGCCTGCAGTATGGCCACACAATAGCTTTTACCCGACTACGGCAATATGAAAATGAGATTTTATGATTTTAGCCCGTAAATATGGATATTCGACTGTTCCCAAATAACTTCTAAGCTGCATTATCACGGTTAGATAAATAACATTATCGATAGAAACGGCTTGAGTGTCCACCGATTTTAGCCTAGGGAACGTTACACTAAATTCGATGCTTCAAAAGACAAAGTCGTGAATTAATAAAAATATATTGTGCCGTGTTGGATATCCAGTGAAAGGGCTTGGTTATCAAGCAGTTAATTCTGCTTAAATACAACATTTCCTTTAGTGGTATACTCATTAACATGCCCGAGCTGAACACGACGCTCACGCATGTATAAAATTATTCAAATACAAACATACATTCGACCCCTCTGTGGTGCCAATCTACAAGTACAGTGAGATCTGATCATTGAATTGACACTCGTCCAATACACAATAACACCAACTATTACGTACTTACATACAAACATCAGAATTAAAAATAGCATTCGTCATAGTTATAAAAAAAAAAGTAAACATCAATATAACATTCACACAAAATACAAATATCCAAATATCACCCCAGCCAGTAATACATATACATAAATATTATTCACACGCCTCTACTTCTATAGAATTCTAAATCTTTATCATAAATAACTAAAATAACAATAACTTTAATAAATGTTATAGGTCGTACATTACTGTTTAGTAACAATAAACTGCTAAACTTCTTACTAAAAGACGATACAAAGTTTCAATAAATCGAAAGCACATTGTGCCAAAATGACCATATTCATGTTGCCACAAAACCTTATTACGAAATGAAAATGAAAACATTTTTTAACCAACCTACCACTATAAAGTTATCGTTGAAAACCTTTTTATTTTCTCTCAAGTAAAGTACAATAACATGTTATATAACTATTTTCTCTATGATCATAATTTGTAAGAGCCTAACATTTGTAGCAGGAAGAATATTACATCATAATGTAGGCACTATGTACCATCGGGAAGATTTATCGTTGAGTAGGCTACCGTTCAACGTTTTACTAAAGATAATGTGCAATTATTATGTATCAGGCACTTTAATATCTCAGTATTAAATATATGGTTAAATATTATCAGCTATAATTGTATGCTGTTCAACATTCTAAACTGCAAAAGGCATTATTTCACCATAAACTATTATTTATGTTGTAACAGCACAAGAAAGTGATTAAAATGCTTAATGGTGAGTGCACTGTGTAATACAATCTAAATATAGTACCTATTCATCGATTATATCTCACCCGTTGACACAATCATGTCTGCCTATTTGAAATAAGATATAAAAACCTACTTAACCCGAAAAGCCTGACAATTAAGTGGGTCACGAATATGCTACTCAATTTATTCATTGAATAAAGGCAGGCATCCACGTGTACGCATCGTGTGTATCGGACGTCTTGCATCAAATGGATCGTAGTATTCTTTATAAAGGAAATTTATAGAAGTTAGTCCAATGATCCGCATCGTACGGATCGCAGGAATTTACTGCTGGCTTGCTCTGAGGGGAATCAAAGCATATCCGTTTGCTGCTGAACGCATTGTAAATGAATAATCCGGTTCATGTCATGCGTCCGATGTGAATACATATGAGGGCGCCTGCCTTTAATCGGAAAGCTACAACTGTTACTTCCGGTCATTGTTGATGAGACATTTTTGCCACCACAATCGAATCGTCACATTGCTCTACTGTACGTTTAACGAACTGCAGCAATACTGTACCACACAAAGCAGTAAAAAAGCGCATCGATTACTTATTACATTTCATTGCAGTTGAAATATATTGGCATGAAACATTGGCATGAAATCTTGTCAAAATCAGTTCTGTCTTTTCAAATGGCTTCATGTTTTCTTTCATCATAATTTATAATCACTCGGCGATTTTTCATAAAGCAACAGCTTGCTCAATAACTCCCGATAGTACATACACACGCTCACACACACGCTCACACACACGCATATATCAGAAAAATTTGTGAGTACATGCCCACTAACAACTTTCTAGTAAATGGACAGTAAGTATTAATAAATCTGACATGGATTGTGAAATCGCGCCCCTATTTCGACCATCACAGGAGTACCTACAGTAAAGGTCTATTGATGGGTCTATTCACTAGAACGAGGGCGTTTTACAGCGGAGACGTACGCTCACAGGCCTGGTGGATAAATGTATAAAAATCGCAACTTCACTACTACACAATATTTTCTATGACCACTAACGGCTAAACCTATGTTTTTCTATTAGAAATCACTTTACAAAATTCTAAATCAGCTATTTGATGCCATGTATAATTTAATCCTGTAAATATATGTTTCCAGTTAGTTCATTGTAAAAGATTAAATTGAGTTTGTACATAATATTATAACTAAACATTGATGGTAGTAAATGCACTTTATGATTGCCATAAGTTTCGTTACTCTTTATAGCGATTAAATGAAGATATTCCGCAACTACATGCCCAGCACTATTTTTTTTAAACGACTAAAAAGAAGATATTTTCAATTATTCTATTTGTATGTATGTAATATTGTCAGAATTGCACTGTTTTTGCATAATCTAGTCTATACCAGCTTGCAGTCTGGAAGATTTCTATTTCTGAACCAATTATTATTTATTATATTTTATTTGAAAGCATACACAACAGTACATTGTAGCATATAGAGAGTTGGCAACGACCTCAAAGAAGTTGGCATGTTTCAGAATTCTATCGTTTTTATTAAACGGTTTTATTTAGCTCACCCCGTTTGTTTGGGTCAAATTTAGTAATTGAAATTTAACCCTCTTCCCGTTAACCGATTGATCTGAAATTTGGTATACGCTTTTGATTCTGGTGACAATACAATTATCCACATTCAATATTATTGTGAATCTAAGATGGCCGCCGCTACAAGATGGCGGACAACTTAGTTTTTTTCAATCCCATCAATATGGGTATCAAATGAAAGGGCTTGTCAAGTAGAATTCAGTGCACTATACAAAATCAAAATCAAAGATGGCCAATGCTACAAAATGACGGATAATGTATTTTTCAATCCCATCAATATGGGTATCAAAATAAAGGGCTTGGTAAGTATAATACAGTATAGTACTATACAAAATTACAATATGAATCTCCCACCCAAGTTAAGAACTCAACGAATTGAATAGAATGATAAAATAAAAACTAAAAACTTAAAAATAAAAAAGTAAAAAAAAAAATATATTTTCAACGGTTTTATATTGCAGATAAATTTACTAAAAGCTAAAAAATAATTTCATGGATACAGTCATGAGTACCAATATGTATACATTGTTATATTTTCAAAATAAAGTAACTCGTAAGCTACTCACTTTCTGAAAATATCTATGGTCACATAAATTCCTAAAAATGCAATATACATTTATGTAAACACCTATGACAAAAGATGTCATTTTTGAAATATACAAATTTTAAACATATGCATTGATTAAACTAAAATAAAATCGTGGGGCACGTCCAATATTTACAATCGAAAGACATGGCATGTGACTTCACCCACCTAGTGGACGTACCACGGACGTACATATTGGTACCCATGACTGTATCCATGAAATTATTTTTTAGCTTTTAGTAAGTTTATCTGCAATATAAAACCGTTGAACTTATTTTTTTTTTTACTTTTTTATTTTAGATTGATTTCATTTCTTCTTCTTTATTAGTCATTAATTGTATAAATTACAATTTTGAAGTCGGTCAAATTTATTTGAAATACTTTTTATTTTAACACTTCACAAATAAGTGTTCCTAACAAAGTACAAAGATTAAAACACAGAGTAACAAATGCGAAACACTTAATAAATTACTAAAAAAACAACATTGCCATTCTGCAGCCATGAAGGCACAAAGAAATGAAAATGGAATAATGAATATCTAAGGGTAACAATTAGTCCACAAAATTTGCATTGTTTGCATTTGCACTTTAGCAAATAACTAAAATTAGCATTACGTACCTACGTAAAATATCTTCATTTAATCTACTGTTCGTAATATGTTAACCTATGTTTATATTAATACTTGGCCTAAACAATTTACTTTATTGTTTTGGATGAAAAAAAATATACACGGGAAAAAATAATGTGGTATATAGATAAATTAGCATTCTAGCAGAGGCGTCATATCGCACGGCCGACATGCCATGCTTAGCGTACCCAAATGCATACATACAGTCCTGCAATATACACACAACCGCTGCTGTTTGCCTTCTAAACACTAATTTACACTTTGGTGAGTTGCAACACACCATTTAATTATTTTTGCAGGCCCGAAATGTTTGTCACAAGAATGGGCATCTGTAATGAGTAATGACATAAATGATTCATGATTCGTCTACATGTATGCGACACTGATAATCATTTTGGGCCACAAGACCTACTACTAAACAACTTGTTAATACATGTTATTACACTCTCACAGCAATTATCAAGTAACCACATCTTACCAGTACTTACCATCTGCACTTGTAACTTAACAACATGTAAATTAGCTTTTAATGTAAGGGTTTCAACTTTCAACATTGAGGAGTGAATATCTTCTATAATTATCGTGAAATCATAGATATATTCAAAATCTACTAAATGGGATTTTAAAAATACGTGACAAAAGAATGTTCAACATATTAAACAGGATTTTATAGGTTTTAGCGACACTAATTAATGTTTCAATAGGATTTCGACCAAATGGCCTATCTAGCGTTACTGCGCTTAAATTGTAATAATATTTAATTCTACATTGCTAACTGTTGCGAGTTTAAGAGATAACATGTTGCTCTTATCAAGGCGATTGTTTTATAAATATAAAAAATCAGATTAATTAATTTTTTAACAGTTTTATAATATATTAATGAAATTATGTGCAATTAGTTGCGTTACTGCACAGTGCACTGCATCCTTTGCACTTCCAATAACTAGACAACTCTCTCATGTAAAAAATAAATGTAGACATTTTCAATAGACCATAGAACAAATTGATTGTTGAAAATAAAAAAATCCGCTATCCCAAAAGTTTGTTACGTTTAACCCCTCAAGCAATGTATCGAAATATACCTCGCACTGCCGTACGCTGGCGTATTTTGGGTTACATGAGTCCCACTTCTGCCAAATCTATGTGTGCATATTATGTAGGCAAGGGTACCGTCAGTGCTACCCACAATTCGCAGCGTTAATTTATGTCCCAACGGGATAGAAATCCGGATAAACAATTCATGTGTGACTTTTCAAACCGAAAAACTTTCGTATGCACTTTTAGAAGCTGAATATGACGATTGCATTTACTAATCTACATGACAAAATATCATATATTTTTTGGGATACCCGCAATAGTAATATTTCATCATTAGCTCCATCCAAACAACAGGAATAAGCACCACAATTTCAGGTAATGCCTACATACAAAGAGCTCTTGTTTGGTATAATAAATGTATTACTATGAATATATCATGTCCCCAGTTGAATAAAGAACAATTAAAATTATTTGAACATAACACTAAACACAGCCTTTTTCACAGAGTAAATGCACTACGATAAAGTATTGAAAAAAAACCATAACATAGCTAAGTAGATATATGTTACCGGAGAGGTATAAAACCTATAAATACTACACAAGTACTAGGAAATGTATACAATTACAAGCATACCTAACTTGGGAATGTGTAAAATAATAGTTTATGTATGTATGTATGCTAGGAAATACATACTCGTAAAATATGAATATTTCTGGGAATAAAGCGCAATTGTAAACTGAGTGTCAAATTAAATACCCGACCGCAACGAAACAATCTTGGGTTAGGTTACGTTAGGTTAGTGTATTTCTCTTTCTGGAGCGGACTGCGTATAGGCCGGTTTTCTTGTCTGGGACATCGATGCCAGAGCTCTCTCGTCAGCCTACCATTGGCGAGAGGGAGCGTCCCGTTGGGAGTGGGAATGGAGAGCCTGAGCATAATGATTCAACCCGCCGCCGCCAACCGAAAAAGGGTCACTGGGTAAATGATAACGGCTGACAGTGTCCTCTCCCAGTGGTCAAGAGGCGTCAGAATTTCACCATGGTATCCCTGTCTTTCGCAAGAATAATAGGTATCACCAGGATCGCTAGGCACACAGCAAGGCCTGTGCACTCGCGTTAGAAGCGACTCTGAGAGGTTCGGCAGAATGAGTCACTGTGGCAGACGTTCATCTCACTAAGGGCGTCGAAAATAGGGAAATAGGAGGAAATCTCAATCTTAAATTATGAAGAGCTACATTTGGCAGTGTGCCGGGTGGCACGGTGAGTTAATTGGGTCCTACTCGCCTGTCCACATCACCTGTTGCCCGTAAATATCTTCGATCTCAGTAGGGACATGGCATCTTCGTGGTACGGTCAGATGTCCTCCTCCAAGGTTTTGATAAAACGATATTAAGCGCTTTCCTCGCCTTAAAAAAATGATTGCCCTTTCTAATAAACGTTTTAATCCACCTTTGTTCTTTATCACAATATCACAATCCTAACCTAACCATATCAATCCCTTTTTATTAGTAATCCGAGAATTTGCGTTCGTTAGCGTAATTAAAATTGGAAAGAAATATTCACATGGTACAAATCGTTTGATACAATACCCTCCCAATGTTCCACATACCTTTTGTAATCATTGACATGCCGAATTAAAAACATTTCTGGTCGCTAGAATTTCTAGGATAAGTAGATATTGAAAAATAGGGTAAGGGCTGTTGGCTTGGGCCCAAAATCGACGTTCTCCTTTTCTATCTATTAAAGGAATTGTAGACATTTCCTAAAAATTGTATACGATGATGGATTACATTCTTCTCCGCTAACATATACATAATTATACAAGCGACACGTCGACATAGCAATTTTCTAGTGATGTGGTATCATGTCCCAAGTAGTTTATATCGATATTTATTCTGCAATGCAATGCCATAAAAGTAAAATTAATTGAGTCAAGTTTATTATTTGCAAATTGCAATATGACAAAATATTTTATCTGCAATTTGTAACTGATCGATAATATATCTTCCATGTGCAGACGCATGGAAGATATACAAGAAAAAATATTATTGGGAACTATATGAACGTAATAGAACCGTAAGAATGACAATTAATTATTTTGTATTATCTTCATTATACGCTCTTTATTCTATTATAAGCTACCGCAGTCGATTCTATACACAACAAAGGACAATGTGAGCGGGATCTAAATCGATAAAACCAGATCGAAACGAACTCGTGCAGCACTAAGACAGCGCGGACGTTGTGCGACTGTACAAGACTTTCCCTATCCCACGCGTCACCCCATACCCCAATTGCTATCTCGACCTGTCGCATACTATAGGTTAAAAATATAAAAATGTTACATCAAAAAAACATTTAGGCGTCACCAAAAAAGGGTTGTAATTATAAAATAGAAATAAACCAAATATTAGATTCCATTTCCAGAAAATTATAATGGTTTTGTATTAACTAAAACCAGTAATAATATAAATTTATTACAAATTGGCAGTTATGACCGGCAAAAACCTTTTGTACGTTTTGAAATGTTACTAGAAGACATGTTTGGTAACATGCGATTATAACTAAAAATAACTACAAGTAACTATATTTAAAAGGAAAATTAATAAGTATTAATTTTCCTTGACTAAGTGTCATAGTGATTCCAACGTTTATAGCTATTTTCTTGTTTTTGCGGGCATACACCGCGCCGGTTAATGTTTTCTATATTACATAAATTAAATAGATGCAAGGGACAAGTATTAATTTTCCTTTTAAATATAGTTACTTGTAGTTATTGAAATAAAACTATTATTTACGGATTTTATCGCGGATTTGATTTAATTTTTACATTTTTTGAGTTCCCGATGTTTCGATTACTTTACAGCTTTCGTGGTCACGGGGCGGACACTTACCTTACTTGTAGTTATTTTTGGTTATAATCGCATGTACCAAACATGTCTTCTAGTAACATTTAAAAAAGTACAAAAGGTTTTTGCCGGTCATAACTGCCAATTTGTAATAAACTTTCATTATTACTGGTTTTAGTATAAACGCACATAATTGCTTTAAAACCAAATATTACTTTCGAACAAGCATAACCTCAGAAAAATGCTTGGAGCACGAACACTCCAGAAGAAATGCCAACAATTTCTGTTCAAACCATTGTAGTGCTTTCATTTAGGTAATATTATTTTAAAATGTAACCATTAAGGCATATAAGTATACGTAACGAAAAATCTTATCTTACACTATATTCTAGCGTTAATTTAAACTATAACAGAAAGTAACAAAATATAAAATAATACAATATTGACACTTTCATTGTACTTGAGGCACAGTGCACACCAATTTAGCTGAAGAGTTCATGGAACTGTATATGTTTTCATCATATGTCCAGTATACACTCATCGCGAATAATAATTAATGATAGCTATTTTACCCACTGCTTGATTTGTAAAACATTTACTTTCTTTTGTCTCCAATCTGATTGCATGTTCAGTACGGATCGACTAAAGAATGCTTTGTTATATGTCCGCAGCTTAATGTCAACCTACCACTAAATTCCGAATAATAGGCACTAGCATCGCATATCATAGTGAAGTGGCGTTGTATAAGTATGTCGGAACCGTTTGATTAAATCTCACTTAGTAAATATTGTCAAGAGCCATAATGTAAATGACACTAATTTACTTTTATTTCGGTCTTTAAAGAATCCTGTAGCAAAATGTAGCAGCAGTTCCGAGACAACGATCCACCACATGTTTCTTCATTGTTATCGTATATACTCCACATATAATAATTACACAAAATTATCTATTGCAAGTCTGAACTCCGAGCCAACTTTGTGTTTAGCCACCATGAGTGATCACAAATTTTGTCATATAATATTAGGCAAATGTTGTAATTCTATGATTCATTTCAGGAACATAATAAACAATTATTCAAAACGTCAATAAATGCACGTGCTATTTGTACGCAGAGACTTCCGTAATGGCAGAAATACATGAAATACATTTTATAAAATATTTCCTATTTAAAATCTAATACGGTTAGAACATCATATATTTATATGCTAAAGTCAGCAGATTTTAAACAAAACGATGCCCTCGTCGCTGACAACTGTGACTGAAACAGAGGAATACAAAGCAGGTGAATCGGAAAAATGTTTTCCAAGAGCTACGCGGTTGTCAAACCAGCGCGACATCGCGGAAATGAAATTCTGTTCACTGTCATGTTATACGACAAAATCGCGAAATGTGCACAGACTTGCATTTCTTTACTTGTATTTAATATAGATTTTCTATTTTTGTAATTTATTCCTACTTTCTACAATTATGTAAAAATCTCACCTTCATCTTTCAACACTCAACAAACCCAAATGGATAACATTAAGCCCACACACAAAACGATATGACTACCATTATTGCAAAGTCGAATGTGGTACAAAGTATTGTCAGCGGCATATGCATGTCTATGTACTGACTGTCAACAGTCATATACTTACCGCATGTCTTCGTAGGCTTTGAGGACAAAAAAAAAATCATTCAAAAACAACACGACAAAATAGTTACAGAAATACTACACACTATCTGTGATATGATTAACATAATAAATATCAGATCATGTAAAATCTCGATCACTACCATATCATAATTTCATAATATGCATGAAATTACTCTACATATAAATAGTAAACAACCGAGAGTATACAATATAATTATACTTATACATGAAGCAGCATAAAGGCTTCCACTAAATCTGTACTATTCGTATCGTGTGCCGTATTCGAATGCCAAGTCTGCGTCGGGGACTAGGAAGAAAGATATTTAATCGTCATTATCCATTCCGATGAGCTCCGCTTGCAAACGGCCCTTGGTGCGGCAGCAAGCTGTCAGACATAAAATTCTCAAGGCGAGTCGGAATTGAGGACTGAACGTAATCAATATGACAATTTTCCAAAACGAGTTTAAGATACCGAGCCAAACGACGCCAAAATGCAACATTGGAATCTTCAATTCTTGATCGGTAAAATATTCATAGAGCTTAACGCCAACGTATGGAGCCCAGCTGAGCCAGAATGCCGAGACCAGAACGAAGCTCATCCAGTGGCTGGGGTTGGCAAGGTTTTCGGCCAGAGCAGTTGCATACTCTTTGTCATGGATAGGCGCGCCGCTGTTCAGTTTTCTTTTCATGGAAAATATATAAAAGTAATTATACACAATAGAGATGACGCTGGGTCCAAGAACGAGAATACCAAGAGTAGCGGTGTAGGCGTACGTGGTTCCCCAGTCGAGCATGCAAATGAACGTTTCCTTGTCGAAATTGGCTTCCTTTTTGTATCCGAGTAGAGGCGGGCAGCACAACATGGCAGCTGATATCCAGGTAAAAACCATCCAGCATTGACTCCTTGTACGAGTTTGCACCTGATTGCGGCAAAATGCATTAAAATTCATGTAAATGTGTTATTATTTGACTTAAATATTTCACTGCATTTAATGTTAAAAGAAATTGTCAATAATAGAATGTCGAAATACATGTATGTCGTTTTCTTTCGAACACTAATAAGGAGGAAATAAAGAGAAATTAGTGATAGAAGAACAACAAACATTCAAATGTAGGCAAACTCAATTAAAACAATTAGAGACTAGTTGAGAATTGATCTACTCTATAGTTTAACATAACAAATTTCTTATGACAAAATGTAGTAAAATAAAAAATATGAGAAAAAGGATAACTACCGTTGCACTAACCGTCTCATAACGCAGTGGTTTTCGGACGGCAAGATATCGGTCGACGGAGATCCACATGAACGTGTATACGGAAACGGACCATAGGGTAACTTCCACGTAACCAGCCAGTCTACACATTAGGTCGCCAAACATCCATCGTCCCGTGATAGCTGGGTATACAGATAGCGGCACCACAAATATCCCACACAATAGGTCCGCTACGGCCAGAGATAGCAGGTAGTAGTTGATTACTTCATTTGATAGCCCTACAAATATATATAATCAATGTTAAAATATCTTACGGTATCTTCATTTTAAGCTACAAACTGCTTTAATATTTTTAATCGTCTTCGTATTACCTTTAGCCTCGAATGAACGAGTGTATTTTTTACTGCAATATAAAAACTTGGCCGCTAGCCTCCCCACCCACTCTTCTCTACTCTGGGTATCAAATTTCCTGATCTAGTATACCGCAAAATAAGTAACATGATATACCGTTATTAAATATGTGATTTCATTAAAACATCATCACTATTAAAATGTTATTACTTATTAAAGAAAGTGGATGTTGAAGACAATGTGCGGCGCTAAGTACTAATTACTACTCGAATTATATCCCTAATTTAAGATTTTATTCCAGCCAATTTATATGGTAATAAAATTTTCTGTCTTGTAATATATTATTTTAGAATTGAATTGCTTTAACTAGTACTAACTATTGAAAAAACACAAGGCGTACCTTTAAAGTTAAGGAAGGCCGCTATAATAAGAAGATTAGACACAACAATAGCCACTCCCATGACAGCGATGATGGCAGCTTGCGTCAGAGACTCGAAGGTGGCCAGAGGACTGTCAGCCACGCTGACCTCCCCGGCAGCACCGGCCCCGGCGCGAGCGCTCATCATCCTCGCAGGCATAACTGCAGGCAAGTCAACAAACACCGTCAAACCACCTCCTACCACATTCCTCACGAAAACACTAACATTTTCCTACACAACTAGTAATCATATTTATGTATAATTTGTGCGTGTTTACCATGTGATACATATAAACAAATAGAGCAATAACTACTAGATAAAATTAATAAAAAAAAATACTAGTTAAAACAAACTCTCGATACATACGAATGTACATATAATAGAGATCAAATAAAACAAAGATTTCACTACAATAACACTTACCATCAACGGACCACGTAAGGAAAATAAGGGGCGACAAGAGATGAATCTGCCATATTCTTCATACGAGTCTAATGGAAACAATGAAGCACATATTAGATAACAATCAAAGCCATAGTTTGCTTAAAATTTAAATCTATTTCATAAAAAGCTAAAAAGCTTGCATCGTTTCTCCTTTCAATAACACTATAATTTTATAACAAGTACTTAGTATATAATTATACAATGTCGAAATTAAGAAAACTATGCAGCAATGCACGCAGCCTTTGTGAACCTGAATGTCATTATTTGCGTCCTCGATCATCGTCCATATTAGTGGCCAAAAGAGGGGCCGAAGTAAGTCAACGGAATTGGATTGAGTTCGTTTGGTTACTGGGTGGATTGTGGCCTATATTTTCAGGTCATCGACTTAGCTCTCTCTTAGTCTCTGCTTCTATTTAAAACTTAGGCGTCGATATAGCACTTTCACTTGTGACCTATTTGACCTACGAGCTTTGTGCCAGATTCACGCTTCATTAAGATTTATACTCCGTGGATAGAAGCAACTAATTGTGATTTTTTGCAGCCTTACCTCATAAATTATTGTGAAGTTTTAACTTAGCGTTGGAAAACTCAGGTAAAAGATCGGGCTCAATGAAAATATTATTATAACTTTTAACAAAGTTCCATAAAGACGATTATTACGAGCCCGCATTTGTTTTCCACTGGTTGTATAAGGCGAATATTAAACATTAATTATGAAATATCGTATCTAATTAATTTTGTAACTCGAAGTCTGTATATTGAAAATAAGGGAGAAAAACTATTAGAAAACAAACACTCTGGATTTACACACAGGGTTCTTTTTATGGTGATAATATACAGGGTATCTCAAGACTGCTACCGAAAACGAAGCCGGGTGGTAGTTTAAGCGACTTCAGACACAATGCAACAGAAAAAGTTGCAAAAAAAAGCGACAATTTTTTTTTTGTTATTTTTTCCTTTGACCATATTTGGGTGGTAAATACATTTTTTCCTAAAATAATAGTGTATACCCTTTTATTTATAAATAATCTAAGGTATAAAAGAGTTTAAATTATTATTTTAGCAAAAACTATGGATTTACCACCCAAAAATGACGATATTTAAAAAATCATAAAAAATAATTGTCGCGTTTCTTTGCGAAATTTTTAGTTGCATTGTGTTTGTAGTTACTAAAACTACCACCCGGCTTCGTTTTCGGTAGCAGTCTTGAGATACCCGGTATTATAAAGAGAAAACATTTGTATTTACTATCTTTGTGTTTGTGTTAATATTTTAAACAAATATCAATATGTAACATAGGTGACATATTTTTTATTTTATTACACCGCATGTCCGGCCAACGAGCAAACAGGTAATCTGATGGTAAGTGATCACTGCCGCCCATGAACACATATTATGTTGTCCGCCCATCAAATCGGGAAGGAACCGGGAAGAGAAAAGGGGTATAGGGGTATAGGGGTATAGGGGTATAGGGGGCACCCGGCGATTTCCACTCACCGAACGAAACGTGTAGACTCTAGTAGCTAAGTAGAGGTAACGAAATCTCAAAAATATAGCGGCTTTTCTATAAGGATTAACTCCTAAGGGGTCGTGGTGTCATGTCCCTTGTTTGAAAGGGGGATAGCGGTTTTAGTATGATTATTATATAAATTCGTATAACTTGTAAACATTATTTTTGTTTTCAGTAGCTTCTATTCGAAATCAAAAATTAGTGGTTAGAATGGAAATGAACATTAATGTTAATTTTATTGCAATTTTTTTGGCTGTATCTCGACATATTGTTTTATTTTGTTATTGATCCAATTAGTCTCATGTAGATTATATCAGATTTAACGGTATTTTAATATATGTTCTGTATCTGTATCTGTATCAGCCCATATACGTCCCACTGCAGGGCACGGGCCTACTCTACAATCGAGATTACGATTGAGAGTGGTTAGGCCATATAGTCCACCACGCTGGCCTAGTGCGGGTTGGCGGACTTAAAAACAATAAATCTATATAGTAAAACACCCAATTAGTTTATGTACATTTATATTACAACAATATCAATCTACAATTTGGAAGAATACATTTTTATGTCGTTTTGAATATTCATTTCAATGGATTTTTATTCAAACGGTAGTTTTGAAACAACCAATAATATAGTTAGACATTTTCGAATTTATCATTCACCTAAAATACTGAGTAAAATATCTGCGGTAAACCGTTACACGTTAAATTTTCCTAATTTGAGAGCACATACAATTGCGAATATTGTTAATGCCGCTTTATTGTTACTGAATATGGGTAAATAGAATTAATGTTAAAATTTACTAACTGTTCTTGACTATCAAAATTACAGCCACATCAGACAGCTTGTCGCCAGCATAGAAAACTAGCTATCAGTCAACATCGAACACGCGTCCTCGACCCAAATGTCACTATTCTCTAGTAACTATTACTATAAGTGCAGGTTTGCTGGCTTAGCTAGCTGATAACAATATTATTTTTCAATTTAATCTGTCGATAACAACATTTATACCTTCAATTAAATACCTTTTTACATATAACTGAGTAGGCGTACCTAAACATTTCATGGTTGATCAACAAGAACAACGCGTTCAATTAGACAAAAAGAAAATAAATACTTTATATTCGAGACTATATTTTTAAGGATGTTAAAAATAACTCATTCTATCATGTAATAGGAAACTAAAGTATAACGCTAGTATTCATATTTGTAAGCCTACAATTCAACAAAAAATATACTTTAAAATTACATTTCCTATGAATTATAATAGAAAACTAAATTTAATATCACACAAGATAATATATTAAATCCATTAATTCTCGTGCAGCGTGCTTGTTGACATAAGCACTAACGATATGCACATCCGTATAGTATTATACGGCTAAATGGCGCTATCAATTGCATTTACAAACTTCGTAGTCATCTTATTCATCCGCGTAAATGACTCATTGAGTAGAGTTCACCGAGGAATTCCTTTTCAACTAAATCTTTAGGATTTTTAACGTTAAGAAAAAATAAATAGGTCAGAAGAAACGTAAGTCAAATCAATGGTTTATTCATGCAGTTTTCGTAACAGGGCTAACCATTGCATTGCGTAGGTAACCAATAAAGTGGCTTCCAATTGCAATATTACAAATGCGTCGTGACAAGTGAGATTTGAAACTTGAGGCAGCCATTTTGAACTTTTTATTTCTAAAAAGGTTTTTTAAATTTAGGTAATTAAAAAGTGTCAATTTTATTAACTGTCCCCCGTGTGCTATTAGGTTTGAGTCATTACCTGTTATTACCAATTTTGTCAAAAGGCCGTGAAAAATAAAATCCCAATATTGTTAAAACGGATTGGACGATAAACTATGGAGTACAGGACAATTTATATTCTAAAATGAAACATATATATATTAGTGTTAGATAAACCAGATCTTACGATCGCATTAAATAGAATCGCTCGTGTAAAATTTAAGCTTAGCTAAGTTTTCTTTGCATCCGATTTATTAAATATTAGATAGCAATAAAACTTTCTTTAATGCTTCATAAATAACGGGGCCGATATATTGTTTAATTGAAATAAGAACATGTTATTGCAGTTATCAACTTTATTTTGGTATTTTTTATTTGTACGAAAATGCATTAAAGAATTCTAATATTATATTCACCTACGCAACGTTAATTTGCGATAATTTGCTGTACCTAATATATTAAAATTTAAGGAAAGGCATTATAATTATCTTCAATTTATCAAAAACATGCACATAACGCATCAACCAACACAACTCGTCACAACAACAAAGCCAGAAAAAATGCCAACGCTACGTACTAGATCCAAGTTTAGAAACGCAGTGCTAAAAATACAAGAAAGGCCATTCGCGTAGCATGCTCTTATAATCTATATGACCACCGCAGCGTAAACTCCAGCACAAAATGTTCAACCATAGTAAAATTTTACTTTAATAAAATGTTTAAATACACCTAATGCGAATTAATAAACTAATTAATTGGTCACTGACCGATAACGCCTCAAATTGAGGCTTTACTTAATAGTACGTTCTCGAATTCGGATGTTGTTCAATTGCACTAAAGGTTACACTGCGATATATTGTATAATAGTTATGGATAGGGAAACGCAACGCGCAGCTGCAAAAGTCAAAGGTGAACATCGAGAGACGGCAAGCCAAGGTCATGGCTTTCAATGATAACACGTGCCGAGCTGCCGGGCTTAGAGAAACTTGAATAAACACTTTCAGTTATGATATTTTATACTAGACTTATTAATTATAAAAAAATCTTTACAATACACAGTTCCGTGGAAATATTACAACGTAACTGAAGTTGTTATGATTCTATACACAGTATCAGGGAATAAGATTACAAATATAATGTATAAAACAAGTACAAAATTATTTTAAATGTTTTGGACACGCGTACTTGTGCGTATATTAAAGTTTCGCTGAAAAATCGCGTCTAGGCACATAAACATTAATATACGTCCAAGTAATAACACTGTGAAATTGGAACCAACAATATTATATAATCGTTTATTTATGCTAACATAATCTCTAAACTTGACCCTGAAAATGCGTCAATGGCAGCCGAGAGCACGGCACAACAACCTGCGCAGTTACAAAACATTTACCTGCCGATGTAGAAATATATCAGAGAGATTGTACAGTCCGCAGTAGAGCCTCTGTGGCAATCCGCTTTCCTTTTCAAACCGAGCTGGATACAAAATATAGACACAGTACTGATATTTTTTTCAGAGACGTGACATATCCAGCGTTTGGAAGGAGCACGGCGGAATACTGACGCATGGGTGCGCGGGGACGCCGTACAGCGCGACGCGGCGTGTTATTGTTCGGGAGGGTGGCGCACCCCCCGCACACAGGAGTCAAGGGCAACCCGCAGGAGCTTCGACTGTGGCTGTGCGCTCCAAGGTTAAACAGCCCCACCACCCCGCGCCTTCCGCACAATCAATACTTCAAATTAAAACGTCATTACTTATATCTCTGAACTAATATATTACTTTTTACGTTATTCATAACATATTAATAAAATAAATAAACTCAAAAATATTATGTTTATTCTCTAAGTAAGCGAAATTAAAGTAAATGCGCAGAAACATATTATGTACGTATCCAATATTGCAGCGGACATAACTTTCAAGTTGCAGCTTTCTTACTGCACACTTTTTATTTTTAAACGAATGTGAAGTTTTGCATAGCAATATTTTTTTAAAATAAATAGACGGAACTAATTTAAATACGTAATACTGCATGTATAGTTGCATAGTTTTCCACAGGACCTGCTTTCCGAATCTTAACCTCTTGAAATAATTGCCGCTGAAATTAAATTAAAGTTGATATTTGAGACCAGTTACTTAATCAGTACATATTAGTTTAGGCTGTATACAGGGTATATCAAGACTGCTACCGAAAACGAAGCCGGGTGATAGTTTAAGCGACTTCAGACACAATTTTGCATTGCATTGTGTTTGTACTCACTGAAACTACCATCCGGCTTCATTTTCGGTAGCAGTCTTGAGATACCCAGTATACAGGGTATATCAAGAGTGCTACCGAAAACGAAGCTGGGTGGTAGTTTTACTGACTTCAGACACAATGCAAGTAAATTTTGTGCAAAAATTGCGACGATTTTTTTGTTACTTTTTTTCTATCGTCGTATTAGGGTGGTAAATACATATTTTTATTCTTAAATAATAGTGTACACCCTTTTATTTTTTATCACGCTGTAGTACGCCAGGCTTTGAATTATTATTTTAGCAAAAACTATGGATTTACCACCCAAAGTTGACGACATTTAAAAAATAATTTAAAAAAATTAACAAGTTTCTTTGGGAAATTTTTAGTAACATTGTGTTTGTAGTCACATAAACTACCACCCGGCTTCGGCTTTTCTGTAGCAGTCTTGATATACCGGTAGTTGCAATAACATTGTGGCTATTAAATGTGGTATCCAACTCTTTTGTGAAAAGTATCGTAGTAAGTTTTTTCTGAGTTAAAACAAACTACTAAAATTATATTAATTTGTATGCAAGTCCCATATAAATCCATTTTCTAGTAGCATTTTAAACTTCTGTGCGTAAATTAAAAAAAACGCTATTCGCCATATTTCGTGTGATTACGTCCCTCCATCAGTATACACTCCATCACTCCATATGAATAGGCTTAGTGTAGATTGAATTTTTGCATTAAGAATGAGTTACTCTCTCATAATATTTTATTTCAAAAATGACGGGACGGATGTACAGGAAGAATAACATCTGAACTTCTTGGTTACCACAAGTTTTATTAACCCACAGATTTACGGCATTACGATCACCACCATCATGATGGCTACCGTTTCTCATATTTGTAGGACAGACAAATATTGAAATATTTTAACATTTATATCGTGGAATTTTAAATTTAAATAAACATGTTTTTATTGGTTAATGCTGTTTGATCTAGATACATTGTCTTTAGTTGTTTTTCTCACTGAAATGACCTAAAGTAAAAAAAACCTATTATAGCAAGCCGTTAAAATTTCCTGTTGACCCTTGTAGAGTCATAATATATCGCTTTCTAATATTAATTATTAGATAATATTATGATATAATAATTTTTTATCCGTTCTTCTTGCAAAATACAATACAGATACGACACCTCGGCGCGAATCCACCGCTCTGCAGCGACCCTTCTGCGCTATTGTGTCAATGAGTACCCCCGCAATTTACTCGTATTATCGCGCCCCAACCACGGGTGGATATTCTTCACGGAGGTAGCTCGGATTTTTTATAAAATATATTTGAATTTAATTTCTAATAATACCATTGCCAAGTCTTATATGTACAAATACAGATGAGTGGTAGATAACTTTAAACGAAACTAAAAACAAAAAAATATTTGACGCAAATAAAGAGCATTTATATGACGTAATGCTATTATAAGCACTACATTCTTATCGACTACTAATACGAATAACGATGTAATTTACGACTAAATAAATTGTTTTCTATGACGAAACCAATGTATTTCGGATGAATAATATAATACTCGATTTAAAATAAAAGAAAAAGCCTGCAGGTTGTGGCCACACTACTCAAGAGAAAGTCGACATAAACATCACCATTTATAATTTTACCAGGAAAAATGTATTGAAATAAAAAAGCAACAAGGCTATACAAATTTAAAAACCTTTTACATACTAAAAATACGACGAAAAAGCTGGCAATAAAGCCCACAGTCTGTTAACCAGTTCTACGATTTTTCGGATCTACGATAAATCAAATAGCAAAATTTTTTAATTGGGTGTTATTTATTTATTTATTTAAAAATGATATTTTTGTTTTTAAATATTATTTTATGTTATGTTAGAAGATAGATATAAGATATTACTGATATATAACTGCCAAAACTTTCTCATACTCTTATTGTGGGGGACAGAACGTCGATTTTATTTTTCTCTCCTACATCATTTTTAAACCATTATACTCGCCGAATATGAATAATTCTAATCAGATATTTAAAAGAATACTTCATAGAATAAAATAAAATTGCTTCCAGCGGACTACTTAGACACTTAGATATTTTAAACGACGCACAGTTTTTAATGCTGTTTTCATTGGTATTTTCATGGGTGAAGTGATTCAAAGAGAGAAAGATTTGGTAGTTTCTTTCATGGCACCGAATTGAGCTATCATATAAAACTGTTAAAAATGTATAATAATTAGATAAAATTTTGCTAGGTACAAAAAATAAGTAATGCAGGTGTGAAATGAAGTAAACGTTTTTAAATAAAAGATATACACGAAACATTGCCAGGCCGCTGGCACATTATTAAAAATGATAAAGTAAAGGTATAATATATTCTGTCAGTAACATTCAATAACAAATTGAATTATATAATTATATTTACCAATAACTAAAATTGAAACTGTTATAAACAAAATAAAACAGTTGTTTTGAAATTTATTTCCATATTATATGTACGGAAATAAATTGAATTGAAATCGGATACGATTAGGATATTTTCGTAAACAAGACTTGTCACAGAAATAAAGCAAAAACAAAACAATCAGAATATATACGTATAACAATAGAATTCTGTACTTTTTTTATTTCTTGATGTATTATACCGTAGCTCTGAATGAGTGACAACGTGAACGCGTCACCATGTTTTCAAAATACTACGTTTTTACCCGAATATAATCCGGATATGTTTCATTGCCGAATAGTACGGTGTGGTTGAGAGTCAATACCGGGTTCGTGAATGATATGATCCGTCCATCTCACTTTAACACATGCAGAACTATGCTCCATCTCTACCACATTACCAATATACTTATATATTCTTGTCTCGCAGAATGACTGCTGGAATAATATAGCTTTCCAACTCCGTCACGAGCAATCATTTTATGAAAGGCCTCAACTACTTATATACCATAGCATAGTATTATTATATTTTAAAAAAGCCTGTTGAAACCAGCGGCTTTTAATTAGTCCGGTTGCTACGGCACGCGAAGCGACGCTTGTCGGCAAAGTTCAGTTTGTTCGGATTAAAACTAGTGCTTTACCAACAAGTATTAGCGGTTTCATTACTAATCCAAGCCTATTTATTTAAAAATGTACTTATATTAAGTAGAACAATTAAGTCAATTTATGAAGGGTGTCGGGGTGCCGCGGGCAAGAAAATGGCCGCGGTTATTTCGGGTCTTAGCCCAATTTCCCATTCATAAAACCACGCCCTTAAGGTGACCGACTTCTTTTATAAATACTTGTTACTGACCAGTACATCTTTTAACTAATATGATTCTGTTGTTTTGTATCACTTACCAGCAGAAATACCGAAGTTGGTATTATTAAAGCTTCTTGAAATGTTTTTAATAGTATATTTAAATATGTTATTATTTTTTATTATATTATATAAACAAATACCTCGTACTTCTATCTGTTGTTTAGGTACGGCCAATGCTCATACTCGAATTAAAATATACAACTAATATAATTAAAATCGGCACGCAGCAGGACCGGTAAATGCATCTTAAAATTAATAAACAATCAAACAAAGTTGATTTTAAAGCAAGGTCTTCTGTTAGTAACTTTAGAGTGGTATTTGTTTAGATATTATTGAAATGCATAGATATTCAAAGTTTCAATACTTATCAATAAAACTGATGCACATTTAATATGCACTTTAATTTATTAAACACAATAATATTCTAAATGGTTGCAAAAATGGGTATCGTAAACATTTAATTTAAAAGTTTTTATTAATACTAATACCTATCTCTATTTTCTTACGTACTAAACCTTATATTTTCCTTTATAATAAAAGAAGAATACCTATAGCGACGCTAAAAAATAGTCACTAGCTATAGAAATATTTACGATAAACTAATAAAAAGTTGATTATCAGATTAATATTTACATTTAATGGTCCTAATTTGTTGAATTATAAATACTTACAGGCGGTAACAACGGTAGAAAGTAAAACCACAAGCACGTAAACTATAAGGTTAGGTAACTAATAACAACAACTAAAATAAAGTTTGACAAGTTAACTAGTAACTAGTTACAAACTTTCAAATGTTTTAAACGTGTAATATAAAACTCACTTTATCTAAGAAGCATAGTGTGCCCGTATGTACGGGGTTGTAAACCGACGTGGTTCCTGGAATGGCGCATAAGTCACCTTTACCCGGCACGCGAACACAGTGAAGCAAGCTTTACTCGAAATTGTGACAGTCGCAAGCCCGCACGACTATAGCGGAGCATTTAATGCAGAGACAGCGGCGCGCGCACCACCCCGCGTGCAGAGTGCCGCCCCCGCACAACCTCTCCACCATCGATTCAACGTTTTACTACATTTTATCATTTTCAGTTAAGCATCGCCAATAACGGGGTCACAAACACTCCGAGAACCATCTAAAGTGACTTAGCCACACAGGACAACTTCGGGATAAAGACGGTATTCACATTTCTACACATACCCGCCATTTTAGTGCATCGCGTATAACCTAGTTGCGCCGCTTGAATCACCACGTGGCACCTCGGTGATCTGAAACAACGATTACATTTCTCGTCAACGTGAAAACAAATGAAGAAACTTCAACGGACGACTTACGACTTGCTCATAAAAAGTAATATTCAAACTGTACCTTGGTTTAATGACATTAGTTGCAACCTCTTGATGAAGATCTTGTAGGTTAGGTAGGGTTTGAAAATAAAGCAATATAATATTGTTTACAAGATTTTTATTGAACACAAGAGCTTAGTGCCTTAAATACACTTATCAGTAAACATGGTACAAAGCTTCACAATGTTACTTGTTCACAATAATGAATAGGTGTGAAGATTTTTTGCTGATCCTAATTGAAGCAAATCGCAGTTATATAAAGTAAAGCAGACTCGTGATCATTTAGTCACATATTTTGCAAATGTACATACTACATACATTGCATTAACACTTAAATAATAATAGACACAAACAATGAGACTGTTGTAATTTCATGTTGGACAATACTTACAAATATAAAACGTCTTAAAAGTCATTAGATAAAAGTAACAATGACTCCGATTATGGTTCGATTACTATTAATATCAGTCAAATATGATAGCCTCACTACATCTACTTAAAACGAATAACTAAACTAAATTACAAAAATAAATTTATGTACATAGCTTTGGTAATTTTTCAAATGCGTGTATTTCGAGTTCCTATAAGAAACGGGTAAACAATATTTAATAGCGAATTAAAAAATATTATTACAGTTTGAACATCATGTACATATTTTATTAATAGGAGTGTATCTGCAATAATGAGATATGACTTCTACACGTATAAAGTATTTATACGTTACATTCGTGAATAACATAGCAAAAATACCCGATATATATGTTTTATATATATTGCTATAATAGTTATATGATTTTCATATTATTATAAAATATAATTTTGTGAAATGTTGCGTTTTATGTTGAGTACACATTACGCTATAATCTTCTAAATTTATCAAATACCATTTGAAGGACTTATCATTTTTGGCAATTTATATGTTTTAACAGTAAGTACCTATATTTTAATGATATCCTTAAATAGTGTCACGATTACTAAACTATTTTATTACTATTGCTTTTGAGTCACAGTAGGGTAGGAAGTGCAGGAGTATTATTTACATATCGTATTATAGCGAGGGGCGGGCGTGGTGCCTGATCAGTGCCCTCGCAAACACGTGCTTACATAACACCACACGGTTTTTTGCTTTGTATTAAAACCTAATTGATCGTACACACCACTACTAAAATATGCGTTTGTTTTGTGCAATAACAAACTCGTAACATAACCCACATTACAAAACGACTTATTGCTCAAAATATTTTTTTTTTACATTCGTCATAAAGCAATTAGAGATTAACAGATCTTATATAAAAGTATCTCCCATATGAAACTCTGATAAAATACGCGAGAGATTCTACTAAAACCCAGATTATATCGTCATGAGTCGACCCCTTATCTCTTACGTGAGCCGCAGCCGGTGGTCCGTAGCGAGGTCGGAGCATCATGAAATACTAACAAGCTAATCAACATGTGAACGTACGCAATACAGCAGCATTTGCACAGCCCAACCGATTCATGCATAAATACTCGCACACGATGTCGATCATTCAGTAGCTTTTTTTGTGTAAAAATTGGATGGAAAATATTCATTAATAAACCGCAACAAACAAAGACATTAATGAGTGAATTTTCACTTCAATACAACTTTAATCTAACTTATCACTTTTATTGTCATACATCCATTTTTCCGTAAATCATAAACCGCTCGTATATTTATTAATGAAAATGAAAATACTCTACCCGCAAAAATTCATTATTCATGAATAATTGTATAAAACATTTCCCTCGTCATTTATTACAAAATGGAACGACAATAAAGTAGGCGCTTATTGTGTTTTGCTAAAGCTTTTGCGAGGCAGAAGTTTAACTCGTCTGAAATATAATTATTAAATCGTACTAATTGACGGTAACAAAATATATTTTCTTATTCTATGACTACATTTTAAAATGAAAAGAATGTTCACGCCGGTGGAAAATTAAAAAAAGTTCGTATTTATTAGATAGACATGATAGAGTCGCGGTCATCGCGTGATACGACTGTGGCTACGTTATCAACAGAGATCTTCAAAACCTGGCAAAAGTTGAAAATAACACTACGGTTTGTTTGTCCTACTATCAAAGCAGAACCACGCTCAGGAGGGTTAAATGAAGACCCGTTACTACGAGCTTACCGAAAAAACCGAACATATTTGAACAATCGTTTGAAAAAGAATATCCTGAAAAGATTCCGCGGTTTTTTACGGCGATAAAAATGCGATGACGCGGAAAAAAATGCAGCGAAATATTTGATCGTAAGATTTTTTTACAATTCAGAAATCTGTAACAAATAAAAGGTATGCACAAATTAGTGCAGAAGTGAACGCGCGTATTCCAAGGGTCGTATGAGGGAAGTTTCTTTAGTTATACATAGTTTGGCTTGGAGTCTCGTATTCTGGTGAACTGAGGTGTCATTCTAAGGTATCAAAACCATTGTGGTGTTATACAAATAAAAAATAAATACAGTCCTGGCGAAGATAATGGAATTCTCAAAAAATGTTCGTTGACTTTGGATATTCCAACAGGGCTCTGCACTAGCTCATAAGGCACAAAGCACGCAAAACAAGTTGACCGCTCATGAAATTGTCTTCATTGGGAATTTACTCAGGCTCTCTTCTAGTCCAGATTTAAAACGAACTGGACTACAAGATACGTTTTACTGAGAAAGTCTACGCTAAATATATTATGGTTAAAGCAGCGGCAAAAATGAATTTGGTGCGTCCTGCGACGGATGACTAGCCGTGCGGATTAGTCTCTACGAAATGATGAAGGGAGGACATTCCGAATAATAATTTAAAGAAAGTTTTATTGGACATGCAAATACTTTTCACATATTTTACAAAGATTTTTTTAATCAAGCGTATAATATAGATTAACGCATCGTGGAAATTATTCAATTTTTATCCTCAAACATCAAAATTTGAATACTCTAATCAATATAACCCTGTGTGCTTCTTACATAATTATGAAAAACAAGCTGATCTGGCGAACTTCTTATCACCATATTTTTTTGCCATCAATACTATCTAAGGTTTAAAGACTTTAATAATATTTTATTGCATTGTAATGAACAATATTTTTCGTTTTTCCTTGCAAAAAAAAAACAAAACATTATAATCTGGGGGCACGACAGTCCCCTCCAAGTCGAGCTAAAAAGCGGCACAATTGTACCATCCTTTTCTCGAAGTAATTCAGACCATTTTCAACCCCCCATAACTTCGTTGTGGTTAAAGCAAGAAGCCTGAATTTTCAGTTACTAAGCAGGCATTGTGTAAACACGATATATTTAAAATTTCATTCAATTTGAACCAGTAGTTTAAGAATTGTAACTTGTCAAACTTTCTTAATTTTGTCACTCACTGACTGACTGACCGATCAGTATTACATGCATCTCACAACTTTTTGCGGTAGAAAACCTGAGCTGCGACACTTGGAATTTTTTTACAGGATGTTTTTAATGCGATGCTGTTAATTATATTAGGTCATATAGTCCACCACGCTGGCTTAGTGTGGGTTAGCGGATTTTATTTAACATAGAAATAACTCCGAAAAGTCAGAGGCGTGCCCTGGGATTTGAACCCGTGACCATCGTAAACATTTGCGCGTAGCAACACATTCAGCGATTAATTTTTATACTATAGAAGATTGTATCGTAGATATGTACATAAAAAGTTTTTAATAGAATTTATGACCTGACTAAGTATAGTAGGGTAAGAAAAAAAATCCTTATTTTACCAATGCCACTGAAAGCTTAGTTGCTGGACCATCTTTAAAAAATACTACAATTAGCTCTTAGTTTGAATGGGACGGTCTTCCGCATTAGTTAAAGAAACGACATTTTATCGATTTATCTTAACAAAACTCAACACATAATTTTGTGAAGAAAATGAAAATTGAATGAATTTCATCAGAATTCATAAAATAAGAGAATTTTGACATTTTGGGCCACATTCAGTCCATCGATTTGCATTAGTGTCTTTTCATGAAAATATCTGATAATTATTTTTATTTTCGGAATGTCATTAAAATAATTAGACTAGAACTAGGATAATAGTAATAAATATTAATAAAAAGTAAGTTATCAAGTTTATTTCGTCTTTGTGATGTAATGTATTATGTGGGTTCCAATTTTTTTGTTCAATAGGAAAAACTATTAAGCTTTTCTGACTATATGTAAATACCCCTTTCACTAATCAAGGAGGAGGCCGAAAGGCCGGTGACGCAGGCGGTTAGACGCCGCCTATGAAACGAGAGGCCACGGGTTCGATCCCCGCACCGACAGAAATGTTTGTGCGGCCCACAAATATTTCTTTGTGAGACCGAAAAATCTCTCGTAATTCCTGATACCCACAACACAAGACTCGATCTTAGTGTGGGGGTCAGGACTATGTATGTGACTTTTGAGTGTTATTTACTTATTATTAATTTATTTTCTCGAATGTATACTTTGTTAAACGACGAGCCGACCTTACTTTTGGATACGAAATCTGATGCTTTATCTCATGTTAGCGCGCCGGTCTATGTGTGCGTCTAACTTGTTTATGTAATAAGTGAGACACAAGATGTTAAGTTTCAATATGTCCAGTAGTTACTATGGCTACAATGTCCTTCAATCCGAAACACAACAGTGCATTTAAACTGCTGTTTGACGGGAGAAATAGACATAGACGGTGGTACCCACCCAGGCAGCCTCTCACATATGAGAGACCTACCACCAGTAAAAGTTTTGTAATTAACAATAAATTAAAAGTGTAGTGTGGTGAAAGCATATTTGAAACAAATTTTATCGTTGGGAGAACATAAACGACGCATCTCGCAGTTTCACATTTTAAAAGCGATAAAACAAGAAATAATGATATGTTGTGAAAAACAAAGGATTACCCTTACTGTCACAAAATAACACTTTAACTAACATGCCGATGTATTAATATAAGTATCAGGAAACAAACAATACTAGATGGGTCTATTTTTAGCACCGCACTAAGTATAGATTTATTATAAGTGTTGCGGCCTCGCTGGAGACCTCCTTAAAGCTACAGTATGAATGTGTTGGCTTCAAAACTATTGTATAATTCATAGCTGTTTTTGGAAACAAACTGAGCAACTCGCTTTATAGTATTGTAAACATTTGCCGGAGTTACTTTACCGAAAATATGACATCCATAATAAAGTTATAAATAAATAATAAAAGCAAAAATCGGGTAACAATAATTTCATTGATTTGTCATTGAATGAATAATTGAAAATCTTAAATATTTTTTCCTTGTCTAAGCAAGGCGTTTGGAAGATATTGTTCGAGCGACAACCGGGGGGTTACTCTGTACACGACACGACGAAGAATGTTCGGACATCGCACGTAAAACTGTATGAATATGGCTAATACATTATAAAATGTTAGAATCCTGTACGTCGTCATCTTAGGCTAAGCTCGACGTGAATGATAAGTTTTATAGAGAATACTTATGGATTTTTAGAAGTGGACAAGTTTTATCATAAATGGTGATGTACAACGTCCGAACATTCGAATTTTGGGTCGGAGTATAGAGTAAACCTCCGTCTCGGCACTAGCACCAAAATCAAAACATCATATAAAGCACACGCACACATAGTCGCAAGTCAAGATTAATTGAAACATTTGTACTGAATACTGATATTGACCCTGTCGGTATTGAGTACAACGTCCTCCTTTTTAACCGACTTCAAAAAAAGGAGGAGGTTCTCAATTCGACTGTATGTTGCTTTTTTTTATGTTTGTTACCTCGTTTCTCTGTACTGTGTGAACCGATTTCGACCATTCTTTATTTGATTGAAAGCTGGTGCTTGTCATTTGGTCCCATAAAAATATGGTGAAAATCTGATGAATATCTTTGGACCTGGAGAGGGGAACTCCTTAAAATTAAGTAGGATTCCAATGGTTCTTTTTGCATTAGGTTCATTATAAAAGTTAAGTTATAGTGAGAGAGGGAAAAAGGGGTGGGGGTGAGGGGGGGTAGGTGATAAAATTAAAATACACGTAAATTCTAATATCTTCGGCAGCTTTTAACCGATTATAGTGATTTCTTTTTCATTGGAAATAATAATGTATTGACAGATTGATCCCAGGAACACAACATTAAGATCTGATGATCATGTTCGGACCAGGAGTGTAGAACTCTTCAAAATTTAGAAGGATTCCAATGGTTCTTTTTGCATTGGGTTCAGTATAAAAGCTAAGCTACAGTGGTGGAGGGAAAAGGGGGTAGGAGCAAAGGGAGGGGGGGGAGAGAAAAAATAATAAACATGTGAATACTCCAATATCTTCGGCAGCTTTTAGCCGATTTTAGCAATTTCATTATCATCGGAAAGAACATATTCCTTGTGAGGACCAAATCTTCTTCATTAAAATTCCTATCAACACTAAAAAGATATAAATAACTAAAATTTTTAATAAAAAAATAAAAACCGACTTCAAAACAAAAAACCAAAAAAATAACAAAATAATAAGTACCACTCCAATGACAACCTCCGTGGCGCAGTCGGTTAGACGCCGCCTGTGAAACGAGAGGTCGCGGGTTCGATCCCCGCACCGAGAGAAATGTTTGTGCGGCCCACAAATATTTCTTTCGGGTCTGGGTGTTTGTGAGACCGAAAAGTCTCTCGTAGTTGCTGATACCCACGACACAAGACTCGATCTTAGTGTGGGGTCAGGACTATAAATGTGACTGTTGGGTGTTATTTATTTATTATTTATTATTTACTGCAAAGCAAAAAAATAATATTTATTTCATGGAACTTGTGCTTGTTGATTAATTTGCTTAATGACTTGACTAGCCAACAAATCAAAATATATGCATAACATATTGAAGGCGGGTGGCCAAGTACCAAACATGTGGGACCTATGCCTTATATTAATTTAAATATCTATATGTTTGGTACTAGGCGACCCGCCTTCAATATGTTATGCATATACCGGGTATCTCAAGACTGCTACCGAAAACGAATCCGGGTGGTAGTTTTAGCGACTACAAACACAATGCAACCAAAAATTTCGAAAATAAACGCGACAATTATTTTTTATGATTTTTTAAATATCTTCATTTTTGGGTGGTAAATCCATAGTTTTTGCTAAAATAATAATTTAAACACTTTTATGCCTTAGATTATTTATAAATAAAAGGGTATACACTATTATTTTAGGAAAAAATGTATTTACCAACCAAATATGGCCATAAGAAAAAAAATACAAAAAAAAAATTGTCGCTTTTTTTTGCAACTTTTTCTGTTGCATTGTGTCTGAAGTCGCTTAAACTACCACCCGGCTTCGTTTTCGGTAGCAGTCTTGATATACCCTGTATTTTGATTTGTTGGCTAGTCAAGTCATTAAGCAAATTAATCAACAAACACAAGTTCCATGAAATAAATATTATTTTTTGCTTTGCAGTGGTACTTATTATTTTGTTATTTTTTTGGTTTTTTGTTTTGAAGTCGGTTTTTATTTTTTAACATGACAGTCTCGGCACAAACTTCTATATATTACGTAGCATTCTCGTAGTATTCTCGAACTGAATGAAATACAAATATCAACTGCGGCATCGATGTGGCGAATCATAGAATGTGTAGTTTGAAGCATCATTACATGCTTACTAAGACTAAGACTTCTGAAGTGGAGCAGTTAATTTTTGATAATGATTGTGATAAATTTTCGTACAGTACTCTGTTAATAACAAATATGCCGAGATATAAAAAAAGAATATCACACGTGCTTCCCCTTTACATATTACGACGAAGTACCTAATTGAATCTCACTGCAGAGCGGTCAACTTAAGATAAGTAGAGAAATTTGTTCATATTAGCTCATTACAACTACATGATTAAGAATAAAGTAAACAACAGCTGAGAGTTCATGAACAGGACGATTTTTTAAAAATCTTAAGGTGAAGTATTTTTGTTACTGTTTAAAATGTTTTTCGTTGTATATTTCGTTAAATATTTGATTAACGACGAAATGAAAAAAAGTACATGTTAAAATCTTTCGTTTTAACCCATTCCAACTGTAAATTTTTATTTTTGCGAAAAAGTTGTGAGAATGAAGAGTTAAAACGGCTATGGCTCCGAAAACTGATAAGTCCTTTTTAATAATTTTTTTATCATTATATTAATATTATGACCTTGTATCCAACTTAGCTAGTGCGTCATGGTACTGGGCTGTCGTATAAAGCGGTAATTTTCCTACACAATTATATGTGATTATTTTCTATACGATCAATAAATTCAAGTTTTTTTTTCTATATTTCCGAGAAAAATGTAAAACCGTAGAGCGGAATACATTCCCATTGAAATTAAGGGGTCATATTTGGTGTAAATTATTGTAATATACCTTAAACATTGTTCAGTCACATTACAAAAAAAATTGATTGATTTTTTGACAATAATATTCGTAATATTCAATATTCGGTAGTCTCAAATACCACAAAAGCTTTATTTGATTCAGAAAGACTCCCAATATAAAGCAATTTTTGCAACTTAATGGTGTTGATTTAATTTAATTCTACCATTTTTTGCACACAATCGCCAACAACCTTTATGTCGAATAAATATTTAGGTATCAAGAGACATCAATCTTATTTTTCGAAAATATACTCAGAAACAAGTCATTGGATGCAATATTTTATTTTCAATTATGTTTTATTGCTCACCCGATTTTTATTGTTACGAAATACCCGTACTTTGCTATGATATAAATTGGATGGCGATACCCGATTGGCTAAGTTGTGGGAAAGAACAGGCTAACCAAAGAATCGATATTCGATAGCATTTGGTACCGCCGAGAGCCTGTATGCGACTTAATCGTTCTTATCGATTGATGTTACCCATTAACATAGAATGTTTTTGCCGAAGAATAAAAACGTTCATGTCGACCACGTTTGGTTATCTGAATAAGAACCGAGATTACAGATACAATAAACACGAAGCGAATCAAGTAAATTACAGGGAAGTTACTCTATACTCCGAAACAAAGTTTGGATGTTCGGAAGATGACATAAAACATAAAAGAATTCCACTTTTAAAAATCAATACTATTCGCTATGAAACTTATCATTAACTTCAAACTTAGTCTAAGATTACGATGTTTGTAAAGTATTGATTTTACCAAAATACGTTATAAAATTTTTAAATCCAGATGGGTTACGCCGTAAAAACGATAAGAACTTCTAATGTTGTACGTACAACTTCACTAATGTGCCTAGATATTCCACAAAATGTTGCATTCCTCAACATTCATAGTTTGTATCGTTTTTATGGCGTAGTCCCTCAGCAGCGAACAAGAAAATTAGTTACATCCCTATAGTCGTTTTGCATTACAATGCGGCCGTGCGGTTTTTTTAATTACGCGCCAGCTTCCACTTTAAAATACGGTTGTTCATTAAGATTACGTCATTTTACTTTAAAATAATGTTGCTTTTTTATATGTGTGTTAGTCTGTTAGTAACGGACCAGACGCGGCTACAACATGTTCACGGACGATCTCTGACTTTTCGGAGGCATGTGTATAATGTCAATCAATCAAAACGCACTATAACTGTGAAGTAAAACATCGTGAGGAAACCTGCATACAACAGCGATTTGTAAGAATTTCTATGGTATGTAAAGTCGCCAACCCGCACTACGCCAGCGTGATGGACAATACCGGGTATATCAAGACTGCTACCGAAAACGAAGCTGGCAGTTTTAGTGACTACAAACACAATGCAACTACAATTTTCGCAAAAAAACGAGACAATTTTTTTTTTAAATATCTTAATTTTTGGTTGGTAAATCCATAGTTTTTGCTAAAATAATAATTAATTAAAATAATAATTAAACTCTTTTATACTTTAGAGTCCTTATAAATAAGAAGGTATAAACTATTATTTTAGGAAAAAAATAAATTTACCATCCAAATACGACCATAGGAAAAAAATAACAAAAAAAAATCGTGGCTTTTTTTTTCAACATTTTCTGTTGCAATGTGTCTGAAGTCACTAAAACGACCACCCAGCTTCGTTTTCGGTTTCTTGAGATACCCTGTATAACTGAACCCCTCAAATCTCAATTCTACTGTCGGATGTAGAATAGGCCCATGCAGTTTTGTGGGATTTATAAAAAATACGATTTCTATTATATGTATATTCGAGATAATTTATAAAAATACTACATAATTAATTTTATTTTCGAACACAATGTTTATTCGTGGCAAAATAACAAGCAGTTTGAAAACTACCCCATTTTTCTCAGTATTTTTGTATAACGCCGACAAGGCCAGCGAATAAAGGTATTATACTCTGCACACGCAGTAACAATAAAAAAACTTTGTGAGACTTGTTACAAAACTATTTTAGAGTTTTCTCTGTCGTTTAATAGTGTTTATGTAAATTAATTTTTTTTCCGCAGAACTTGTATAAATGGTCAATGATATAAGCACTTTCAGTACAGATTCCAGTACAATGTTATTTCTTAAAATGTTGCAAAAACTAGACTTAAATAAGCATTAACCTTCATCATTATGTCCAACAAATGGAAAATCCATCCGTTGGTCAAAAGTAAAGTTTAATGAGGCAGACATAAATTCAAGTTGACATCGAAGAAAAAGGTTAATATTTAGCCGCGCAAATAATCATAAAATTATGAAGGATTTGTACAAAATCTCCGGGAACTGTTTGCAATGTATTTTGTAAGTCTTTGTTTGATGCAATTTATTTTTATGTTATTGTATTTCGCATTATCAGTATCGTTAGTTTCCATATTCAACATCCAATTTAATAGCTACATTCAAACCGCTCAGAAGAACAAAACAGGCGAGTTTTAAGAAAATAATAAACAAATATAAAACGTGTGGACCACAGGCGTCTCGTCACTGTATGGCTATATCTTTAACTCTATGAAATCAAAACATAGTTTATATTTATAAAATTTACCGATCTATTTTACTCCTAATACCATGTATTTTTATTAATATAATTATCTTGTGCAAATAAAATTAATCCAATAACTTCTGTTTATGACTGATAGTGTGCAATTCATACTTAATCTATTTATGTGATATGCAATCAAAAGCACTTCAATTTACCATTATAATTACCTATTATTGCTCTCTATTTTGTGCAAATAATCACTTAAAATTTAATCATAATATATTTTAATGGATGAATTTACGATAAATTATGTGAGTGGAAAATAAACAATACATAATTGAAGGGACAGTTTTCAAAAATGGAGATTTTTTTGGAAATTTCGCAATTATAATGTTCTGTGTAAAAATATGAAGGCAAATCACAGTAATAATAAATCATTACTGACCTTGTAATCCTCGATCTTTAGCCGCTATTTGGAAACATGTGTTAATAATACATCATTGTAAAATATTAGTTTGTAACCAATTACAATTTTATGTCAAAAGTCAATCAAAATGAATCATTTTTAATAATAACATATTTTAAATTAAAGTGCATACCATAGCGATTTATAAAATTACACATGATGTATAAAGTCTACCAACCTGAACTAGGCCAACATAGTGGACTATAGGACCTAACACCTCTCAAACGTATTCTCGATTGTAGAAGGCTCGTGCCTTGCAGTGTGACGTATACCGGGTATATCAAGACTGCTACCGAAAACGAAGCCGGGTGGTAGTTTTAGTGGCTACAAACACAATGCAACTAAAAATTTCGCAAAGAAACGCGACAATTATTTTTTATGATTTTTTAAATATCGTCATTTTTGGGTGGTAAATCCATAGTTTTTGCTAAAATAATAATTTTAACTCTTTTATACCTTAGATTATTTAAAAATAAAAGGGTATACACTATTATTTTAGGGAAAAATGTATTTACCACCCAAATATGGTCATAGGAAAAAAATATTAAAAAAAAAATGTCGCTTTTTTTTTGCAACTTTTTCTATTGCATTGTGTCTGAAGTCGCTTAAACTACCACCCGGCTTCGTTTTCGGTAGCAGTCTTGATATACCCTGTATATGGACTGATACAGTATACTGTATAAATCAAGGTTAAACCCTAGCAATGCTGAGTGCACGTCTTCTTCTTTTTAAATAATCTTCACCCCTATTTAATATACCTTTATATACGTGTCCCATTGAAAAGAATCTATATCAAAAGAAAATAAAATAATCTAATGGATGTCAATTTCAATTACGATCAATTTTTAGTAACGCAACTGTACGCTCATCAATCACCATGAATGAACAGTTCATACGCGATTCGTAAAAACCGGGTATATCAAGACTGCTACCAAAAACGAAGCCGGGTGGTAGTTTTAGTGAATACAAACACAATGCAACTAAAATTTTCGCAAAAAAAAACGCGACAATGTTTTTTTAAGATTTTTTAAAGATCGTAATTTTTGAGTGGTAAATCCATAGTTTTTGCTAAAATAATAATTTAAACTCTTATATACCTTAGAGTCCTTATAAATAAAAGGGTATACACTATTATTTTAGGAAAAAAAATAATTTACCATCGAAATACGACCATAGGAAAAATAACAAAAAAAAAATCGTCGCCTTTTTTTCAATAGTTTCTGTTGCAATGGGTCTGAAGTCACTAAAACTACCACCCGGCTTCGTTTTCGGTAGCAGTCTTGAGATGCCCTGTATAAATGAACTGAATGAATGTAATTAGAAATTAATAATACTTATTGCGACACCCAAATTAAATCATTATTTAATGACAAATTAACTTTGGCTATTTTTTTATCATTTTGTTGATAAGATTATTTGTTCAACGTTGGCTTAAAATTGCCATTGACTAATAATCTTTTGTATGTGCCGTCGTAAGTTCTGTTAGAATATCGGACATGAAATTGAAATTTTTAAAACATATTACACCTCTATCAAGGAACAAACATAAATATGTAGATATAGGTACTAATATAAATATATATTTAAAGTTATAAGTAATTTACGCCATTTGGCGAGTCATATAGCAGTTAGTACCTATCAGGATAGGTAAATATTTTTTTATTCGAACATTTTAGAACATAAGAAATATTTTCCAAAAAAATTGCGAATTAACATGCGTAATACCTATGCGTAGTTAAAATGTACCCTAAATTTTACTAAATAACTAATTGAGATATATACAGGGTGACCTCCTGTGCATGGTTATATACAATAGTGTTTTTGGACTGCATTTGATAATTTACAAATACATTTTACATTACTTCAATATAGAATTCTAATTTAATGTGGTGCGGGGGATAACATAATAAAAGGCAAATTGACATTATCTTACAAATAGGGATGCCAGTTTTTTTATTATTCTCTGGCCCGGCATAGTGGCGGCATTGCACCTGATGGTAAGCGCAAATGCCGCCCAGGCAGAGTATCCATTGGCATCGGTCGGCGGTCCCATGCCAATGGAAACAATTATGCCGGCCTGCTATCAATGTTCAATGGTTTACCGGATATCGATACGGCAGTTCGATCATTTAAAATCGAATAAACATCGAACCATGAGATGCTGTAATATACTGGCTATAACACAACGCAAAAACTCATAGATCTATGACAATACTTTTTGTGTCATGACTCCTCATGTTCTATCATTTACACTAACCGTATATAGACAACAACAATATTGGTAGCGACTGTTAAAAATATACAAAGTAATCCTGGTTATTTTTTTTATTGTTATGTAGTATAAGATTTGTTCATTTAGAAATATCGTCAGCTTCAAAAACAGAAAGTTCGTTTGAAATAACTCACGTTTTATTATTGTACCGCTAATAAAATTAGGTGCTTACCTAGGTACTGAATCTGTTAGTGTATCATTTCAAAAATATTGATTTTGTTCTTACAGGTACAAAATAGCTCGATGTCTAATCAATAGTCACCGATCGCTAGCTCAATGAATATATCGATAAAAATATATACGATGCGATATACCGATAAAATGTGTTAGACATCCCTACTAAGTCACCGATCACCGAGTAATCTTTCGAATTGGTCTCAAAAGTCAAAGTAAAATGTCTTATTGAAAATACGGAGTACAATTAAATGTAGGAGCGGATGAAACAATATCCATAATACTTTCTAATATACAGTTGCTAATAAAGCTCGTTTTCTCCTTTATAACATATATGATGTAAGAACTGGCGATTATGCAAATTTTTACCATAGTTTGAGCATAATCCGGAGGTAAACACATGGGCAAAACTAATCAATAAATAAAACTTATCTTAGATTATATACTCGTCTAGATTGAGCAATGTCAACAAACGATGCGCTAAAAGTGTCCTCACTTTCGTTGATATGTGTGAGTACGGGTCGTGTAATTATTGTAATCCAACTGTCAAGGTGTGTGTGTTTAGGGATGCCTACTCCAGATTATTAACTTAAATTTTCCCCATTATTTGATATACAAAATAGGTTAAATAAAATATGTTTTCTTTATTTAAAGTAATCATACTATTAATTATATTTATAACGCATTTTAGTAAAAAAAATAAAGATCTAAACCCATCTCCTAGTGTTTGTTTCCGAATAGAATTAACTCTTTGGATTTATTGCCTGGGCTGTTATCTGATTTCTTTATTTATGTAACATATAAAACATCATAAGTAAAATGTTCGGAACACACAACTGAAGTCATGTGAGGCTACGAATGGTCTTCTTTTCGTTTCCGCTGTGTAATGTCTCTCCAGCAATTTGCTAGTACGGAATCCGTAGGAAGTCTAAAAATATTATTAGGACCTTGAATAAGTTCTCGCTGTTTCTTCAAAGATGACAATAGCAGTACCCCGTTTATGAAATTTTGAATGGTACATGCAAGGCAAAGAATTAATAAAATTACTATGAAGTGCATGTCGTCGTGGGTTTCATTAATATCGTGTAGGTAAGTTTTATTTACTCATTCAATAAATAATGCCATTCTTCTTGTTATTATTCTGATCGAAATATTATGTAATGATATTTGTGTTTTATAGTTTCTCCCATAGTTTCAACAAATTTTCCTAGTAATAAATTGACAACACTGGCCAATGAAACTCATCTTCAAAATAATGAATTAAAAGTTCATGTTTTCTTCAAATAATAGTGGTTTAACAATAATGTTACCGATAGAAAGTGATATTGGTATTATTATACAGTTTTCCCACACAATTGCGATACAATTCGACAGCACAAACCGGCATAATTAATTATTTTTCGGGAGCACGTTATCCATATGTAGTTCAAATGACACTGACGTACGTGAGAAGCGAGTCTACCAAATTTGGTAGACTTTTTTTGAGCCGCGCGGTGAGGTGTGATGTGTCATCTAGACGAGTATATAATCTAAGAAAACTTATATTGTTTGTCTTTCTTTCCTTTTATAATTTGATATCGATATCAAATTACACATTTATTAGTTCGTAACAAAAAAATTGACTAATTTCTTTTCAGTGAATTCGACTAGAAATAATTATTAAATCTATTAGCGGTAAGTTTGACTTAACTTGAAGTAAATACTTTTAAATAATGTGAATAGTTTTGCGATACTTTACAAATATCATGAATATCAAATAAATGTTTAATTTAAAAACATGAATATGCATAATCTAGAAAAAGAAAAGTGCAGAATGTTGATAAAATCATAGTAAAATGATTATCGTAGTCAGCACTATGGACTTCCTCTAGAAAAAGTATTAAAGTCAACAAAACGTCCCGTTTGTAAAAGCATAATGAAAGTGTGCACTGATTCTAAATAAAATGTATACAAACTTGAGCTTTTGATGAATAATTACACGCTATTATCCAGGTTTATGTATTGCTTATATTATAGACTTAAAAAATCGTATATTTCTGAAATATTTTTGTCAAAATATCAGCGTAACTATTGAATCAATATTTAAATAACAGTATGCAGTCTTTAATCATTGTTAACATCACCAATAAGATCAATTTAAAATAATTTAGATTTTAATAAAAAATAAATTTTTTGACAAGTTTAATTAACGTTAATTGAAAAAAATAACATAATGGTTAAATCAAGATTTTAACAGAATTTTGCAGAAAAGTATTACAGATACTGTATCATCCAAACAAATTAACGATATATTTACTTTTCACGCGATAAACTACAGCATTGTAATTCCACAGGTGGCAACCCTATTGATAAAACGCACACTACACACAGAGAAATACATTATCGACGAGCCAAACAAAGACTTTTATAGTTTGTACTTCCTTTCTTAATATCAACCATCTACACAAACCAACCAACCAAAATTCATAAAGAACAATGTTTCTATATAAAAATTGTACTTATGTTCCACTTTGCTTACTATTTAATATCACGTCCCATTACCTTTACGAACTAAGCACTATTATACATTTGTTATAGCACCAGGCTAAACACTTTTCGATGTGACTCCCAAGTCCAAGAATACTTCCAACATTTGCCAAACACATCAGACCACGTTCAACCAATATTACATAATTAGAGAGCAATTTGTGTCGCGGCCCTTAATAACATACATGCGTTTCGTCAACCCTCTAATTGCTGAGATATCGAACATACATTCGGTTGCTAGTACAAAAATAGTCTAAACGGGGTATTGTTTCCATGGTAAATGTGCTATTTTTACTTTGATTGGTGGTAGTAACCAGCACAAAACCGGCAAGATTACGCATACTTCCCGTACTTTCATTTTGAATTCTACATTTATTATAATTTTGAATAATATAGGAATTTTCGAATAGTACGACTACAACCCAAGCTAATCAATCGCATCATTCAGTTAAACTTCTCTGCTAACAACTAGGCCTCTTTTGTTTATTAAGATAGCAAAAAATCAAACTTCTATATTAGAATCCATAACCTATAAGAAATTATATTTGCTTGTAATAGGAAGTCCGCCGTATATATTTCTTTATAAATATAATTTACATAGAAGTATATTGGGCAGAAACATATTTAGATGTATTTTTATGCAGAATCTGAGTGTTTCGACTGTCGCATTATCAAGTCCATAAAAAAGTATTAATGAAAAAATATAAAAGTCATGCTTACTAATGTACATAAGAACACTAGCTGTGCCCGCGACTTCGTCCGCGTGGAATTTAACAAAAACTTTATTTTTCTAAAATAAAAGAACATTTCTAAAATCAATGTAACCTAAGTTACTCCTTATTATATCAGCTACCTGACAATAAAAGTCCTGTTAAAATCAGCCCAGCCATTTCAGAGATTAGCCGGAACAAACAGACAGACAGACAAAAAAATCTAAGATCATTTTGGGCATCATATCGTGCATATAACGATATTTAATTGGAGATTTTTTTCATTTTCACTTTTAAAACAGACACTTCAATTTTATTTATATGTATAGATAACAAATTTGTTATCTTTTGTAATAAAAACATATCAAATGGACCATAGTATACTTATCATGCCAACAAGAATCAAACTCGAAGAAGGAACATCACATGCGGTCGCAATTCTCAGCAGCAAGATTCGTTAAGAAAGAAGAAGAATATGATTATAAAACAAAGAAGCCAGTTGGTATAACAAAGTAGTCTATATCATGAAAACTAATATTATGGAATATTAGTTTTCCACCAAATATTAGTTTTTCACCATTCATTCAAAAAAAAATATATATTCGGAAAAATATCGAATTCGGGTTTATCGAGATTCTGATCGAGCATAAAGCTTTAGCCACTAACTTACATTTAGAAAACGATGTTGATTAACCATTTTCAAAGCTACATCAACTATGTTATCGCGAATACGGACGTGCTTCATTCTGGCCTATCGACAAATAACCCTAAGCGTTATTAGAATCCTTACTAAGCCTTCTCACTAAATATTCATCAATATTAAATAGCTTTTCGTTGCCAAGTCGTTAATACTAATAAAAATGAAGACAAGCAATTATTATAATCGTCAATATGTGCATTCTCTTGTCGATGGCCTCACAAGCTTTGTCACTTACAAATAAACTGTAAGTAATTATAAATCTAATTCAATACAAAGTATTGTTACGAAGCGTGCACTGCGCACAAGCGGCGGTATTACCTAATCAATATCTATCACGTAATAACAGGACTTAGAAAATTTGTTCAGGAAATTATAATCAGATCACTATGTGTATGTACATACGGTTAAACTACGTCGTCAGTTATTCAAACGACATTAGGTTTGCAGGAAGTGGTTTCACTATTTTATTTGTCACTTCTTCAATTTTTTTGATCCACTGTTTGGCCGCCGGCTCCGAACCAGTTCTGCAATTAAAACAAAATGTGTCATGCTATTTGATTGTTTACTACTAAAATTCGCCCAGCTACGCATAACTTTGTACTTATCACTTATAAATCAATTTACTTGAGATAATAAATAATAATCATTATACAGAATTAAATTATTATATAACACAGAAGACATCATACGTGCTATAAAGTAGGTATCGTGAGAAAATAAATATAATTTCAATATTATCATAGAAAAATAATACACAAAAATACATAAATCGCTTCTGCGTATTAAGTTATTATTGATAATAGAAAAAAAATGGTATAAGGTGACTTAATCGAAAAACATTATCCGCTGAATTGAAGCTGAAGTTGATACGTGGGTTTCGTGGTTTCGTTTTCGTGCAAGGCAACATCCAAAGTTCACAACCGAGCATTACGTCATATTTTCACATAAGATAAGTTGCTTTGCCTTGACTGTATGTTAATAATAATGGCCTTATTCATATATCGTTTATAAACCTATTTTAGGTCTCGAATGTTTTGTTCCTTTCCATCGACTTCTGAATTCAGTTCGGGAAATTTATGTCTATGAATAAGGCCTTTAGACTATACAGGGTATATCAAGACTGCTACCGAAAACGAAGCCGGGTGGTAGTTTAAGCGACTTCAGACACAATGCAACAGAAATAGTTGCAAAAAAGCTACAATTTTTTTTTATGTTATTTTTTCCCATGGCCATATTTGGGTGGTAAATACATTTTTTTCTTAAAATAATAGTGTATACCCTTTTATTTATAAATACTCTAAGGTATAAAAGAGTTAAAATTTTTATTTTAGCAAAACCTATGGATTTACCACCCAAAAATGACGATATTTAAAAAATCATAAAAAATAATTGTCGCGTTTCTTTGCGAAATTTTTAGTTGCATTGTGTTTGTAGTCACTAAAATTACCACACGGCTTCGTTTTCGGTAGCAGTCTTGAGATACCCAGTATATTGTCTAGAGGGAGGGCTCGAACTTCAAAAATAGAGACGGAAATGGTGATACCATGCCCCTTTTTTCCCACCCATTGTCAGATATTGCACAGCTAAGATTATGCACAAAAAAACAACAAACATATTTTTTTTGACCTCGTCAGTGTATGAGAGCGCTCCCTCTATACATTACCTCTATTATTATATCGAGGATATAATAGTATTAAAGTTACTTGAACTTGTAGATGGTGGTGGTGTGATGGTTGATGAGTTGGAACGAGTCGGCGGAGTCGCCGTCTGTCCACTGCGCGATCCAGCCGTCCAGCACAAGCACCTTGCACTGTTCCGCGCGGAAATCACTGCGACTCGTCCTGCACAACAATTATTATTATTTACACACACAAAACTCACGCGTTTACCAAGAGTAGGCAGAGAGATGCTACCGGCACGTCTACGGTTCTCCTTGTGTGTGCCGTTTCTCGATGTGATATCGAGCCTATCACCATATCAGGCACAAATTCCTGAACCCCGGGCTGATAATGGTTAATTATTTTTTTTAGCGATTTAGCCCACCCAGGATTCGAATCCGAGAACTCAATGTTGGAATCATATAATATAAAAGAACTACCGAGACTGTTTTATTATTATCGATTGTATTTAACTAATTCGGTTAATGACTTGAAAATATGTGCACAGTCAAGCATCTCGCTCGCAGAACCTCAAGTACTCAGTTAATATCTAAACCTTCGCCCATTCATCCGGAAACAAATCATAGTTAGGATTTACTAGGACAGGGTAGGCAACCTGCGGCTGGCAAGCCACATGCGGCTCTTTGGATGTGAAGCTGCAGGTGTTTAATGAAACTCCTACAGCTGGATATGGAATGCCATACGCCAACACAAATTATTTTAAAAAATAAATCTAAAAACAGTTTGAATCGATTAATAAATAAATAAACTGTCTGTCTGCCCAACTGTCACATATATAGTCCCGACCCCATACTAAGATTAAGTCTTTTGTCGTGGGTATCAGGAACTACGAGAAACTTTTCGGTCTCACAAACACCCAGACCCGAAAGAAATATTTGTGGGCCGCATAAACATTTCTCTCGGTGCGGGGATCGAACCCGCGGTCTTTCGTTTCACAGGCGGCGTCTAACCCACTGAGCCACGGAGGCTGTCACTATGTCCAGCAGTGGACGCGTACAGGCTGATGATGATGATGATAAAATGTAATTTTTAGTTCTTCCGACTCAAAAGGTCGCTGATCCCTGGTATCGAACAGTGGTTCTTAACCGGTGGTCCGCGGAAGAAAACAGCCGTAAAAGGTTAAAAACCACAGGTCTAGTAGAACATTAAGCATGTTTAGCATCCGTGATGTTTATGTGAAGGTATGAGACACTTCTTAACCAAAACTATTTATGACTTCACCGTACAGAGGCCAATACATTCTGGAGGGAAGGGCTGGTTTTATGTCTTGAAAATATGTATGTAAAACAATAGTCTACAATCAACTTAGCATAGAAACAATAAAATTACAACATTTGGATAGTCACAATAGAAATAATTGAGATCACAGAATTTGGAAAGGACTGGAATAACTTAATTTGTTGTTAGTAGGTTTCTCATATGTGAAAGGCCACCTAAGTAGATACCACAGCTATGTCTATTTCTCCTGCCAAACAACAGTGTAAATACACTCTTGTGTTCTGGTTTATAGGACTTTGTAGCCAAAGTAGTTGCTGGATAAAATGAGATCTAACATCTTATGTATCAATAGCCAGCTTAGTGAAACTCCAAGCATTGCGGCGGCCCATTAGCTTATTTAACATTTATTTTATTTAAAAAATTACTATTTTAAAATGTACTTGCCCTTTGAATGATTTTGCTGCGTAGAATATAAGCATGTTTCCAGATATCATTAGCCAATATCTCTGCCACGAAGATAGTGATACTTTCCTTCCTTCTTTGAGTAAAGTTTTTCTTCTCACAAACCCCTGAAAATCGCATTCTATTTGTAATGCCTTCGCCGCCTCACTGAAAAGAAAAGATCCTAAGGATGAGAGTATTCTTATTACTAATTGGAGTTGGGATGCATAATAATTAGAAATAAAAAATGGTGCTATTTGATAAATTACATTGTGTCGTGTAGTAACCACCCGTTAAAGCATTAATTAGTTACAGGCAATCTTTAATATCCCTTCAGGTCACCAGGAGAAAACTTAAAAAATTTAGATGCTCAGCCATATTGCTTCAGCTTTTATAAAATGACGAAAATCTGGCGGCCACGAGCTCTGCATCTAAAATATTTAAATGCTAAGGTACAACAGTGTGCTTACCTATGAGGCAATGACTGGGACATTTTGGCTACGGCCACAGAGCCCGGCGACTCGAGCAGCGTGTCGTCCAGTAAATTCACCGATCCAGCCGGCGTCTTCTCATCCATCTTCTCGTCCGTATGACTTTTGCCAAATATACTGAGAGACAACATAAAACATCATAGTACCTTCACAAACTTCACACATACAAACACATACGTGTAGATATTATAAGCACACACACGTGATTGCATATTGTATCCAAGGCAAAACCAAAATTCAACTTCCTATAAAATTAGACTCATTTCTATCTGTTATACCTCTGATAAATTACAATTCGAAGTATAATAGATTATGAGTAAATAAAAACAATCCTAAGTATAACAATTTCTAAATTAGAGATAAAATCATCCACTTTTCATTTTCAATATACTCATAATATCTACATAAAGCCTCAAACACACGTCTTATTTATAAAGTTCGCTGCCCGTTGATCTTGGTAGTAAATATTTAAAAAATCTTAAATAGTATTAAAGAAGGCTGATATACTTATTGTGTTTATTACCTCATTACTTAATTAAACCATTTAGATTGTTCATGTAATTGTTGCGGAGATTATTTACCAGAGAAATAAACAAAATGAACCAGCAGTGTGTAGATAAATGGCATATATGTGGTCATGGATGAAGCTATTTGTATGTTGCCAAACTGTGCAATAATTCCACTCCAAGTGCTTTGTGAAAAATAACATAACATGACGGGCAGTTATAAAAGCTATAAGAAATATGCGATTACTTTCGTGTCTTCCTCACACACTCCAACACGCAAACGAAAGCTGTGTCATGCAAGCTTATGACTATATTCAACTGTTAATAGCGTAATTAATCTTCTTTCATACCTGTATTTTACTTCATAGGAAGAAATTAAGACACAAGTTGTTACATTATTTACCCTAACATTTGCAATGCTAGAACGTTACATGAATGTGATACATATTTTATATTGTTACACTGATTCGTTTGGTGCAAATAATATTATTATAAGAAAACTGAAAGATTATTGGAAGTTATAGAAGACTTAAAACAGCTTACAGTTCTAAGGTATCATATGATGACCTAGATTTAAAAGCTTTTCAGCTTCATGTTTAACTAGCGTTGTACAATATTTACATTAAGCAAGAAATAAAATCTATACCTTTAATGCCTATGTACCTTTTGCTTAAGAGTATATTATAATCTATCTACTACTTTCTTAAAAAAAGGCATGTTGAGTATATAAGAAATAAAAGAAGAAAACCTTTGTCAAACATATTTACTTAAACTAGGTGATAACTTGAATATTGCACTAACAAAATGCCTTCTTCTAAAAATCTAGGTACCATACAACGACCAACAAGTAGCATGCTTTATTTGTCTCGCTTAGTCTATTATTATCTTATCAATATTAATTTCTGTAATACATCAAAATGCAAGCTAAATGTGTCCATTAATCGAAAGAAAACTCACCCCACACCAAAATTGACCTTGTGAAAATTTCTTGGCAAACTCGCACTACGAAACCTTTGTACCGATCGAAAGAGGAAAAATATATTTTAAAGTAAAATCATAGATTTTCCGATTTTATACATACTCATAGTCTAGCATTTAAATCATATTTTGGAATTCTATTAAACATTACCAATGTTATTGACAAAAATATTACATTTAAACCAATTGTGACATTGTGAATGGTTAAGTGTTATTAGCTACACTTCGACGGTGTGTTATGACTAGTGAATTTTGAAAAATTAATTACTGCCATTCCTCGTGAGTATGGATATGTCGGATGCCTGATTCGTAACATAAAGTAATTAATTTTCCACAGAAGACATAAACCCGGTTTAAAAAAAGCAATGAGTGTTAAAAATGTAAAAAAATGTGTGACCCTAATGGTATTTTACTAAACATACTTGGATCCTAGCGAGCGGCACTTCCGATGCGTGGGTATGAACTTGCTCTGATGGCTGGACTGGAGTCGCAAAGATCCCGAACCAATCTTGTGAGAGGGCGACACGGTGAATGGCGTCGAAGTCCCCAGGGTTACTACCTCCTTAACAGATTCCTTGGAACCAGAACAGCTGCCTACTGGCGATGGAGGTTCCAATTTTAATGACAGCCTGGAAACAGTTACATCAAATATAACGACAATCTATTCTCCGTCTGTTTTATTAAATCTTATAGTCTGTACATATATGGCTGTAGAATCTACATTGCAACTGCTGTTGATGGAGGAGTTATTGGGCTGACTAAAGGTCATAGGACGATAAGGGCACTAACATTACCGGTGGTGGTAGTAGTCCAGTCAATTTACGGCTGAGGATGGGAGAAATAATCACAAAATTCCACAGTTTGGGGATTATGAAGGATCGATAGGGGGGTGTATTCTAAGCATATATTCCAATTTGAGGGAATCTGGTGAAGTCAGCTCAAGATAACACTAACCGTTCTCGAGATATCGAATTAAACGGGTTTTCATCGAAATGACCTTGAGCTGACCTCGCCAGATTCCCTCAAATTGGAATATATACTCAGAATACACCCCCCTATCGATCCTTCATAATCCCCAAACTGTGGAATTTAGTGATTATTTCTTTCGGTAATTTGACTGGACTATAGGTCCCTCATTTGTGAGAGTTCGTCTGGGTAAGTACCACAGCAATGTCGATTTCGAGTTCCGCCAAACAGCAGAGTAAATGCCCTGTTGTGTTTCGGATTTAAGGACATTGTAGCCAGAATCACTACTGGACATATTGAAACTTAACATCTTATGTCCCAGGATGGCGAGCGCAGTGGAATGTCAAGCATTGATTTGTAATTCAAGGTGTTGTTGAGTTTTGCTACTGTTGATGAGCGGCCATATTGCTTACCATCAGGCGAACGGCATGACCGTCTCACCATTAATTGCAATAAAAAAAATGGACTGTTGACTCTCGTCACAAATTCCTGTAAAGTTAATCTTTTTTCAAATTGTTCATCATAAAATAAACAATAGTATTTTAAATTGTTTTTTTTTTTCATTTTCATGCGTCTGCAAACAACGATTGGAGCACTCTGACGTGACTGCAGTCTGCACGAGCGAAAGCAAGTTGAAAGGGTAAACTATTTCTCTCGATAATTTGTTACAAGAATGATAATATTAGTTTACGATTTTCATTAAAATGCTGACTGGATTCATCAAAACAAGAAGTTATATTGTGATAACTCAGTAAAAATCAGTTAGTTTGGATAGAACGCAATATTCGGTCATCTAGCGGTGATGTAGATAAAAGTCGCGTGACATTTTGAAGCGTTATAGCGGGAAATTAGCAAAGTATCCATATTGACGTTTTTTTTTAGATTTTCTTCACAATTAGTCAACATTCCTATAGCCCCAGAAAGATGTCTGAATGAGCCTTTCAGAGTATATGTTGATAAGATTCTTTAATTCTGCAATTTTTAACTCTCCCTAATTTGGTTATTAAATAAATATTAATTTGGTTATAACTCCCTAATTTGTTTATAATTTAAATAAAAAATATTGTTTGCTTTTCTCCAAAACGGCTTAAGTAATAATAATTGAAATAAGAAAAACCTAAAACCACGACGTCAATATTTATTTATGATTATCCCGTTGACCAAATTATGTGCTCTATTACTTACTCTATCAACAACTATTTCCGTCCTTATCTCCACTTTTAACATAAAATTACATATTCCTTATCCCCAGATATTATAGGCGGAACCACGAACAATATTATGAGTACATTCTTGGGCGGAACCCATTTATTTTTTAAATGCAAGTTGCTTATGTCTCTACCTTATTACGTAACATTTGCTATTAAAATTAAATAACTGTTCTATTCTATGTTCCTATTTTATAATCTTAGCACCCCTCTCCCCGCTCTAAAATGTGGATATCTAAAAAAACATGAGTCCCCTTGTTATGTATTTGTTATAAGATAAAACAAAAATCTTTGTGGTTCATACCTACCATACTGTATAATTAATAATATATTCCCACATAAAGTTCCAGCACCCCCCATAAATGTGACATTTTAAAAACTCCTGAACCACTTACCAAAGTAATTTCTATTTAGATATTGCTTTCCTTCCCCTGTTCAAGACTTGAATTTTGCGATCAGGCTCAATTTTACGGCATTTTCTGTACCCACGTAACCCTTAATATTTTTTTCATTGAAATAAACCATACATTCCTATACTCTGAAATGGAATCCGAGATCAAAATGGAAACAAACAAATGTCACTGTAAAAATGACATTTTAGGGCTATGAAACATTTTCTATTTTGAAATATATTCAAATTTTGCGAGTATTGTGTTTTAGAATTAACTTTATATTAACATGGTAAAATTGAAAGTTGTTTTATTTGTTACTAGCGGCCCGGCCCAGCTTCGCCTGGGTGCATATATTTTTTGATTCCACTCCACACCATATACATGTTATTTTTCGTATAAACTCTTGTATACCTAAACTTGACGTAGCTGTCCTGCTGTCCGGCTCAATCCCGTCTCATCCGTCTGTTCAGTCTCTTCCCGATCCGTCCCGTCCTTTCTCTTTATTACCCATCCCGTCTTATAACGTGCATTTACATTTCGTCCTATCAAATCTGTCAGCTATCCCAGCCTTCTTCCGTACCTTCCACTCTATTATATCCCGTCTCTCCATATACACATGTACATATAAAGATTGCCTTATGAAATGTTGACATTAAAAACTTTAGCGTCCATCCAATATTCCTTCCCTTATTTCAGCACCAAAATACTGTTTTTCCAAATAATATTGCACGACATTACTTTTTGTTAGTAATAAAGTAAAAAAACATTAAAAAAAAGAATTGGCCAAATTGGTCCAGGCGTTGTTGGGTTATGCGCTTACCAACACATTTTGCGATTCATTTTTATAGTATAGAAAAAGATATAGTCCACCCCGCTGGCTTAGTGCGGGTTGGCGGATTTTATTTGACGTAGAAATTAATCCAAAAAGTCAGAGGTGCGCCCTGGAATTTGAACCCGTGACCATCGTAAACTTGTTGGCAGTCGCGTCTAGTACGTTACCATATACAAATTAATAAAACCTTCATACTGCCTTACCAGGTGACGTAAGTAATAAAACAAATATTTAAAAATATAAAACTGCATATCGTTTCATTATAATGTCTAGATACGGCATCAACGTACCATTTTTTTTATACTTGAGTCTGAAAACAATACTAATGCGGAATTTAAATTTGTCCCCCAGCGCATCTAAAAGTATCAATTCAAAAGACAATGTCGTTTATGAAAACGAAAAATTATAATTAGATATATTTTGGTGTACTCCGGCAAAACGCTTCGATAGAGTATACCTTGTTTAAAACTGTTGCAATAATCTCAAAAAACAATGGGCTATTTTGGTAGATATGGACATCGTTTTATTTTACATTTAACAAAATTACGCGCAAGACGCCGTATCTAGATAATATTATATACACGATGTACATATTTTTTGAATTTTGTTCTATTTCGTCAGCCGTCAATGAAAGACAATGGAAAGATAGATCATTTTACGTTGGATGGTAGTTGAAGCTGGACCGTCTTTTACGTCTCCCGTCAAATAAACAAAGATCATCCTATATTGGCTGGACGCATCACGCTTGAACGATACCCAAAAAAAAAAGGTTTTTAGTATCTTCCTTAGAAATTTTCCAACTTTTCCCACTCCTGAAACCTTCCCAGGACTTATACGAATATTTCAAGACCAAAATAAGCCAAATCGGTCCAGTAGTTTTTGAGTTCATCGATGACATACAAATAAACATTCATTTTTATATATACCGGGTATCTCAAGACTGCTACCGAAAACGAAGCCGGGTGGTAGTTTTAGTGACTACAAACACAATGCAACTAAAAATTTCGCGTAGAAACGCGACAACTATTTTTTATGATTTTTTAAACATCGTCATTTTTGGGTGGTAAATTCTTAGTTTTTGCTAAAATAATAATTTAAACACTTTTATACCTTAGATTAGTTATAAATAAAAGGGTATACACTATTATTTTAGGAAAAAATGTATTTACCACCCAAATATGGCCATAGGAAAAAAAAATCGTCGCTTTTTTTTGCAACTTTTTCTGTTGCATTGTGTCTGAAGTAGCTTAAACTACCACCCGGCTTCGTTTTCGGTAGCAGTCTTGATATACCCTGTATAGATATAAGGAGCATATTATCATCAGTCATCACGTATCATTTTCACTGTTTGAGTTCACACGCCTTCCATATCACTTATAGTACGAGAGATGACAACCAACATTTTTGTCTCATAGCAATACGGCCACAACCGCATCAAATTGATAGATTTGATTATTTTGAACTCGAAAATACCAATTTCAGACATTTTTCGCGTAGCGTTCGACCGAACAGAATTTTCAAAAATGTCAACAATGTTTACCGGACTGTATCATAGCAATCTGTCTGATTTTCTGTCTGTAGTTATATAATAGCTCTAAGATACCGAAAACATATTTTTTAGAAGTTAATAGTGTAGCGCGAACCCAAAAGATAATTTATAAAAATTAAAAATGAGACAAAAAAATATGATGATAGCAATCCGTCTGAAAATATTCTTTACGGGTAAATTAGGATTAGTTAATAGGAAAAAAATATTTTCAGAAGGAAATTTGGATGCATCAAATTTTGAGACCATTCTAAATGTGTTAAGGAATTTTACCGATCGGTATCATAGCAATCTGTCTGAAAATTGTTGAACTTGATGAAATGAATTAACCAGATGTAAAAAAAATATATCAGAAGAATTCAGTGTAGCACTTCCTTTATCAGACAACTTTTCGATATCGACCGTGTTGAAGCGTGACTGATTGCAAGTCGGGCAATCATCTTGCTTTTGTCTTGCCAAAATAGAGCGCGGACAACGTATCTATGCTATAAAAACGTCTATTATAATTGATAATTTTGAATTCTTAAAAACCTACTCTTCCATCCCCGAAAACTTCGTCAATGGCAAATGAGCAAACCATGCCTTATCATTGGGAATAGAAGAAAAAAAAAACGTCCGCGAGCCCTCGGACAACCAGCGACACACCCACGTCCACCTGAGCAACTTATAGTTTGTTGTCACTTTAAGTGAGCGTCATTTCAAAGGTTAGGACAGCTGATGAGTGACTATGTATAGTAAGAGAGTGGCAGGAGCATAACATGCAAAAAACCATTCCCACCGTAGCAGGAACGTAAGAAGCGCTCAGGCATCGGCCAAGCGACTCCAAAACGTTCATTTTTCTCTTTTGGGAGTACATGCGACATCTAAAATGTCTGAAAACATTTTTTTTGCAATCCTGCCAAATTTACGAACGGTAGAAAAAAAATCATTCGGATTGCTATAATACAGGTCGGCTAAATTTGTTGACATTTTCAAAAATTCGCTTCAGCTGTATACTACGCGCAAAATGTCTGAAAACCAACTTATTCGTTACAAAATTATAATATCTATGTACATTTCCAATATCAGACGTATTGCTATGATACCGACTGCCTTTTTTTTGGACACAGCAGAAATAGCCTCGCATGCAATTGCTACACTTTTGACCGTTACTACCTACCTAGTCGGGTTCAGAATCACATAATCTAACGATTTTATACAGTTTCGACCGTATTGCTATGATACATGGTTTTGGTCGTCATCTCTGGGACTATTAAATCAGACGATGGGTTTTTGCATTTTTATTTTAATTATCGACCTTTGTAACGAAACCATACCGCGATTTAATTCTACGGTGGCGCCATCTCTTAGCGAGCGGCGGTAAACTCCCGTTACACATTTATTTTCAGTTTTTTTGTATTAGCTTTATTGAAAAATTTCTTTACTGTATACAATATTTTATAAATGTGATATTGATTCTTTGGTGGGAGAAATGGTGGGAGGCGCCCGACGTGACAACCCAGTAGTGGCATGCGCGTGAGCTGCGCGCGGGCATTGCAACATTACTTTATTTTTCTAAAATAAAAGAATTTTTCTAAAATAAAAGTAGCCTAAGTTACTCCTTGTTATATCAGCTACCTGACAAAAAAAAGTCCCGTCAAAATTGGTCCAGCCATTTCAGAGATTAGCCGGATCAAACAGACAGACAGACAAAAAAAATTTAAATTTCATTTTCGGCACAGGTATCGTGTATATAACGATATGCAGATGGACATTTTTTTTTATTTTCACGTTTAAAACAGACACTTCAATTTTATTTATATGTATAGATGTATAGATTATTCCTGGCGATGACCCTTGACTTGAGCCCAAACCAATTCTATCAGATTTAATTCACAATGTTAAGGGGGCAGACGCAGGATGGTCATTTGCCGCCTTATTACAAAAAGATAGCTTAGTAATGGGTTTAAACCAAAACTAAAAAGTCTAAGATTGTTACGGTATTAAAGTCAGTTCTTGGACTAAAATTCATTCTTATTACAAATCCAAGACCAACCGAGGACTCTATAGTACCGCTCAAAGTTCCTGATTACCACAGATTACAAGCAAAAAATTAAAGTGATCCATTATTTCATTCACTCTCCGAGTTATGTACCGTTCCATTTAACATAAACTTGTTTATAGAGATCAGTAAAATGTAAATAAAATGTAATTTTCATGAAGATCATGACGCTAATTATGTACTATTTTATCATTCGAACATATATATACATATATGCCTAATCAGATTAATTTGAAATGGCGTCAATTTTGTTTTTGTTTCACTGTTGAGTTATATAAATAACTAGCGTAGAGTCCCAGGCGCATAAGTTGAACTATGCGCAGTGACTAATTTTCGGGTCCCAACTGAAGTGCGGTATGAGGTGCGACGCGGGGAAAACACCGGCGCGCATGCGCATTAGGCTCTTCGTACTCCTACACCCGCGCACGCGTCCCTTTCGCCCGAGAGTACTGTCGCGTACGGAAGTTCACACACAAATTTGTTTTTCTGAGAATAACATGGCTCGGCAGCCAACTTTAAGAAGACAAGAGAGAAGGATGGTCTACGATGTCTTTAAAAAAAGTAAATTATGTTAGTTAAGGTGGTTTTAATTGTAACTAAACTAAATAAACCTTAGATTAGTTTTTATTTTGTATATTTTTAAAATAAAAACAAAACTAATCGTTTTAATGTTTGTATAAATTATTTGTTTCCCAAAAAACGCAAAATTACCAATCGATTAAGAAGTTGCATTTATTTTTATTTTTTGCGTGCAACAGCAAGGTAACACTTCTCACTACTATTGTACCTGCGCAGACGTCAGCCATCTTTGTTCAACTTACGCGCCGGGGATTATAGAAAGGAATGAATTGTGTGGCGCGCGTATTTGAATAATAACTAAATGTTTACATATCGGTTTATTATTGATTCTATTTAACAGTACTTTAAGTTATATAAATAAACTTTGTTTGTTGTTGAAATGTGCAGCGTGCATACTTGCATATTATAGAAATGTTTGGGTACATGTATTCCAAATCTTCCAAATCCATTAATTTTGAACTAATTTGTGATTTTTCTATTCTTGTTATTGTTAAAAGTGATAAGAACACAATTGCGACGCACAAATCAATTTAAAAATATTACGTTTCCAGGTTAGTACAGGTGTTAAACTAGGGGTCTTGGCGGTTTAACTTTTGGTACCATAGATAATGCTCGCACTCGCCTTAAATCCGGTTTTGTAATAACGTTTCATTTGGTCCGTAGTCTAAACCTGGTACAAAACTCAGTACTTTAGATAGTTCACGTTTTGTAATAAGGCCGACTGTGTTCAGCAGTCAACTTATCCACTCATCCATCCATCGCGCGCACCAAAATTACGTATTTGTAATTGAGGAAGCTAAATATAAATCAGTTTTATTTCAGTCAGCCAAATGTTACGACTTTCTGCTTATTGTCTACAGCATAAAATATTTTCGTACTAATTTTATCATATAATTCAAATTTTTGTTTGTAATTGTAGTTTATGTAAATATTACATTAAATCATTTTTATTTGGCTTTGTTTTATACTTATTTAACACGTGAGAACAATTCTAACCTATTATTTTGACGGTTGTTAACAAGTTACCATAGAAAGATATTTTATTGTAGTGGTAACACATTTGTTTACATTTTTTTTATAATGGCCTGGCATAGTGGCGGCATTGCACCTGATGGAAAGTGCCAATGCCGCCCAGGCGGAGTATCCATTGGCATCGGACGGCAGTCCCATGCCAATGGAAACAATTATGCCGGCCTGCTTAGGTGCCTCTTCACACCACGGCGGAAGGACCCAGGATTGTAGGAAGGAGGGAACACGTGCGCCAGCAAACAATTCCACAGCCTGACGGTGCGGCACAGAAACGAATTTGAGAACCGTTTGGTTCGCGCCGGGATGGTGTGGACCGTCAAGCTATGGCTTCGCAAGCCAGCACGCGTGGTTCTGGTTAGGAATGGAGAGGAGGGGAGCAAGTTGAACAATTCCTCAGAGCACTCACCGTGATACAGGCGGTAGAACACGCTTAGAGAGGCGACATCTCTCCGGAGTTGTAGCGACTCCAAGTTGCTCGTAACGTCTGCATCATTCACAATGCGGATGGCCCGCCGCTGCAATCCATCCAAGGCATCGAGCAGGTACTGGGCGGATCCATCCCAAAGGTGCGAGCAGTACTCCATACCCGGCCGGACCTGCGCTTTATATAAGCGGCAAAGCTGACCGGGGTGAAAAACCGACGCACCCTGTTCAGGACTCCAACCCTGCGTGATGTGGCAGATATTACGCCCTCGATGTGATTCCTTGGATTGAGATCACAGCGGATATCCACACCAAGGATACACAGGTTATTCCGCACTGAGAGGGGAGTACCCTGCAGAATGGGGAGGGGAGAGAACCGGGGATTTTTTGCACGTGAACGCAAACACATGGGTTTTCTTGGCATTGAACTCAACCATATTCCTGGAACCCCATGTAGAAATGAGATCCAAGGTCCGGTTGAGCTCAATGACAAGATCTTCGCGTCCCTTCACAGTTTCGACACGGCAACCTGGAGGCCCGCAGTGGTATCGCCCATGAACCGTGCTGTCATCTGCATAGCAATGAATGTTGCCAAGCGACAACATGTCATTGATATGCAGAATAAACAAGGTGGGCGACAGCACCGAGCCCTGAGGAACTCCGGCATTTACCGACATGAGCGCCGAAGCGTGTCCATCAACGACTACACGTATTCTACGCCCATGCAGAAAGCCGGAAATCCACGAACACAGGTTGCCGGGTAGACCGTATGCCGGAAGCTTGGACAGAAGACCACGGTGCCAGATTTTGATCTCAGATTCCATTTCCGAGTATAATTATGTATCTACTACCTACCTAATGAAATGCAACGTGCACCGCGTGCTTCTGGTGTGTCGATATGTGAGTGATGAGGTGTCGTTATTGACTTTAGCGGGGATATAATATAACAAAATCGATTTCTATTAAAGAGTTCAATCTAACACTTAGCGTTTTAACTTTATTTTGTATTCTTTTTTGCGTGTACTTTAGGTATAGTGTTGTATGTATTCCTTTTGTTTAATAAAGTTTATTATTATGTTATTAAAGCCATGGTGTACCTCATTTGAGAATTTTAGGAGTATTGTACATTAAAACAGGCCTAAAATAACGTTATCATCAAGAATATAAATTATCTATAATATAATCACGCGTGTTTAATATAAATATTTGTTTAAATATAAATACATGTTATTTTTATAACAAAGGCTTGGGCACATCTATCTAGCATCCTCATATAAATCCATATAGCCGATTCGGAGAGAAAATATAATTTTTGATTTAACATTTAGTAAGACTTATTATTGGAAATAAAATTAGGTAAATTTGAAATGTAAAGAATCTTATTTTTTTTTTTAATATGAGTTTATATTTTTCTATTTCCCGTTATATTAATGAATGATTATGATTAAAAAATTACATTTTATTATCTACTTATCATCTACATTATATAAAGAATAATGTAAAGAATCTTATTAATACCAACATACTCTCAAAAGATCATCCAATTACCGTTATGGGGCAATTAAAGTACCCTTGTAGTCTTATTGCTTTTATGTGGTGACAATAATTATCTTTCGAATTTATTCTGAAGTCCAATTCCATTATAATGAATTATTTCAATAATGTGGCAAGGTTTTAAAGATATTTTTTATTGATGTAGTAACCAATACAACTATTTATACACTTACTTATATTGATCGTCTTCTAAAAACTTCTGTAATTCTTCAATATATCGGACACTGTTCAAATAGTTTGCAACATGTGGTAATGGTGTGATGTCATAGTCTGAGGTTTGGTATCGTTCCAGGGCTTTGAGAACAACATTCATTTTGGCAATACGATGTGGTGAACCAGCTGGATGAGCGATATCAATATACACCAAGTCTGTAAGGAATATACCTGAAAAATACATGCACATTGTAAATAAATAAATAAATAACACCCAACAGTCACATACATAGTCCTGACCCCACACTAAGATCGAGTCATGTGTCGTGAGTATCAGGAACTACGAGAGACTTTTCGGTCTCACAAACACCCAGACCCGAAAGAAATATTTGTGGGCCGCACAAACATTTATCTCGGTGCGGGGATCGAACCCGCGGCCTCGCTTTACAGGCGGCGTCTAACCGCCTGCGCCACGGAGGTTGTCGAAATATGACACATACATATGTGAGAAAATCAAGTAGATTGAAACATTATTTAAATGTTTCTATATATTTTCCTTTTGTTAGATTTAATTAACATTAATAATTCACTGGATTATTTTATAACTAAATGATTAAAAGTAAATTACGTCACATAAGTAGCCTATATTGAAATATCCTGCAGTCATAAATATAAAACTCACTTATGTGTGCTGAACATTCCTGATAACAAGAGTTATGTATTCCACTATAATGCAAAATGAATCATGACACAGTATTGTTGATTATAAAAGGAACTTATTTATCTGGGAAAGTGACAAAACCTAAGTTTCGTACAAATGTGAATAAACATGTTCCTCACCGAGATATGGTATACAAGGCAACGCTATTGACCGCAAATATTCTCTTAAAGCTGTCCAATTATCCTTTTCTCCAAACAATTCTGCCAATTTGTCAAACTGTTGTTTATCCTTTTTTGATAAGCATGCCCAAGTTTTTGTCAACCTAAAAAACGTACTTGATGATAATTGAAAGCATTAAATCATCCTTACTCATAGACAGTTTTATAAACTATTTTTTTAGTTTTAATGTATTGTCACTTTTGAGGGATTTTTTAATTCAGTTTTAGCGAATAAAACAAAACATTCGATAACAAAATATGTTTCAAACTGTTTATGAAAAAGGCTATAAATATGAATAAATAAATGCACCTTCCAGTCATATATTGTAATTCTGAAGGTTTACTTTATGCTCCGACACGACGCGACGTTCGAATGTTCGACGTCCACGTATAAGATAAAAATATTATACTTCTGCAAATCAATACTACTCTCTGCGAAACTTATTATTTATTCCGAACTTAGTCGATGGGGACGAGTTACGACAGAGGATTCGAAAAATGTGTAAAGTACTCAGGCATATTTGTACAGTTATACGTCCGGTGTTCGAACATTCGTCGTCGTATCGGAGTATAGAGTAAGTACAGAGTACAGAGTAACCCCTCTGACCACACACTAAAATCGAGAAGTCACGTCACTCACACCAGAAAATATATCTGCGTAAAAATTACACAAATAAACACACACGATTTTATCGATGCGCGGAACGAACCTGCGACCTCTGATTTCACAACTGCGCTATGAAACTGGTAATAATTAATTGCAATGATTATGAGAAATTGGGATGATAACACCAACCTGTATATACTTGCACTATGCAATGCAGAAATAACGGCGAAAAGAGAATGTAAATTATTTAGTTCATGTAATTTTTTCGCCACCTTAATAAAATGTGCCAATATCTCCGCTCTTGCTTTCGGCGATTGACCATTCAAAATTTCTTGCACCGTCCAAAAGCTTACCTGAGGGAAAAAAATAGTAATTTGTAGATAATATAATCTGAATTGATCAACTATTATTGATGATTCAAACTATAAAATATATTTGTTTAAAAGAGGGGCGATGTCCGTTTACAGCAATGGACTGATGATGATGATGATGATGATGATGATGATGATGATGATGATGATGATGATGATTTAAAACATAATAAAAAAGTGTATCGTTTGTTATATGTATAATTTACACTACTCACCCTATTAAATCTTTTGGTAAACGCAACAACATTGGGTGCCACAGTCAACTTGTTCAACTTCGTCCACCCACAAGTAGTCAGCTCCTCAGGCTTGATGGATTTGAAGCATGGCAAGTCAAGCAATGTTAGTTGATTGCCAATATCTTCCGGAGTCAACCTCAAAGCAGAGCAGACGATATCATCCCAAGTTCGATTTATTGAAGATGCAGCTGGTAGGCTACTAGTTTTGTATTGATATATTGGGTCCTGCTGACGATTGCTTCCACTTTCTCCATGCCTACAAGCAGTGCATTGAGTGTGTTTGCTTAGTAATTGATAATTTTCTATTTGCTTTTTATTATTGAAGTACCACAATGTATGGTGAACCATTGTACCCACATATTTTCATATGATTTTAAAAGCAATGACACATTTAAAAGTGTCCTTTAATTGCACCACTAATATTTTACTAGAACTTCAATAAATTTAAATTCTGTTCTCAATATTGTTCACTACTAACTTATCACTGAATATGCATCACAATAAATTACAGAACACAAAAATATAAAATGTTACACTGAGCTTTAAATTGTGTATGGAAACATATAAATATGAAATTGATGAAGACAAACACCAAAACTAGCCAAGCTTGGCAAATATCAACAAACATTAGTTAAATCACCAATATTTTATCTTAATAGTGTAGTTTATTGATTAATGATACACAAATAAGGTCACTAATAGGGATTCACATGGAAAATTAAATAATTTGTTTAGATTTTGGTCTGAGAGAAGTGCACATACTACCTTTACTGTTGCACTTTCATTACAACCCTCAAATAGCTGACCTACATTTTCACCTTTGACCTACATAATTTTGGCCTTCTACAATATTGATTTATATCACAAGGTATCAGTAACTTTATGTGACAAATGAGTATTGATATCAATATATAATATGCAATCAATATATAATAGTCAATAAAATACAGTAGAATCTGTTTATTAGCAGTTTGGTTTTTGTATCAAACTTTTTATAGCAATGTCAGAGATAATGACTTCAGTTATGTTATAGTCTTTTTTGTATTCTAACACTTTTGGCAGTATTTAGGAGGGCCATGTGATGCTCCACAACATCCACAGATATAATGAAAATCATATAATCAAATCATAATGAATTGAAAATAATTATAAAATTGAAAATTAATTATTGCTATGGATCTTGTCAGATGAAAGTCGTAATAAGTGAGTGAGATGAAACTATCAATGTCTTCTCTACACATTGATACTGTTATGTGGTATAATATAATATAAAGAAAAACACAGAAGCAAACAAACATTTGTGATTTCTGATGTAAAAAATTATAAATATATTTTGCAGTTATTATGTACAATCTTTATATTGATTTGATATGCTTTGTCCGGATTAAAATAAACACATACTAAAATGTATGATTTGTATGATGTAAGCTTAATATGACATGTATATCATTTCCCTCAATGCCATTATAAACGGATTCTACTGTAGTTAAAACAAATGGTCAGTTATCATTTTCCTTAGAATGCTATGGTCACAGCAAACTCATATTAATGGTTAAAATGTTAATTATGATAATATATTCCAAAAAAATAATATTATCTTACCCATAATTATAATAACATGCACAATCATCTTTTGTATTATACGTCTGTTGACTATTCAGTGGGATATTAGATGTCTTTTTGTTATTCTTTTGAATGACACATCTTCTAAGGGCCAATTTTCTTCATCATCATGCTGTATAACAGAATGAAATGTATCAGATATTACTGCAATACCAAAACAAATCATTTGAGGTTTGGAAACCATTAAAGGAAGTATTTTATCTCATTCATATATAACAGGTACACCTAGATTGTAAAGCAACAATTATGGTATGTATGAATATCATATATTTTGTGATTTTATCAGCAAAAATTTTTATTTAGCTCAACCATTGCGTAATTTAAGTAATTTTAGATCACAATATCAGCAATTAGAATACATTGTATTCTACTCTTCCTGCCATAAATATTAAAACAGGGTCTTGTAAATTTCCTATCAAAATATCACTCAAAGCAGGAAGTGTGGTCTAAATGAATATGCTATTACTTAAAATATTCCAAATATGTCTCCTTACTACCCACTTTTCTTTTTAGAGGCATAAATCAGTGATTAAAAGCATGGGGAGAGCAATCTATAACTATATACATATAATAACCTACAGTGGGAGATGGTTATTTTACAAATATTCTAACTGGTCTGATCTAAACTGAAACTATAAAATTGAACCTGTCATGTGACATGCTTGCAAGATTGACTATCACTCTTTTTCTACAACCATACTCAACATTTAAACTGAAGACTAATTTGAAAATGGTTATTCACATATGCTCAAACATAAAAAGTATGAAAGTAATCAGCATTTAAAGGAAATTTCAGAATGTAGATTGCTTCATACAGACTACTGCGGGAATCTTTTGAGTAAACTACATGTTTGTCACAATACTTTTTGTGGCTGAGATGACAATGAAAATGGTTTTTCAAAGAAATAATTATAAAACTCATGCCAGTGTGATTACTATGAAAACTTTAAATAGAGTTGTATAAAATCTATTATTTTCAGTTTGTCTTTAAATCAAAACATTATTTGTTTTATTAACATGACAATAAAAAAACTCAAAGGTATCCACAATATATAAACTCATTTGCAAAAAAAAACGGGCACCTAAGCAATGAACCATTTCAAATGTTACTATTGGTTTGTTTGATAATTATAGGTAGTTTTACTTTCACAATTTTGTAAATTAATAAGCAAATAATCGTTTTCGTAAGTATTATCATAAAATTTTGATAAAATTTATGGGTTTTAATGCTAAAGTTCACTAGTAGTGTATGCTCGCTAGTAGTGCATATGCTCGTGAAGTAAAAGTTAACAAAGACTATTGTTTGTTTTTTCTTTAATAAAGTAAAAGTAGATAAATGTTTAGTATCGAGTGTGACCCCCTCTAGCTGAAACTCACAGCTTGAATTCGTCTGGGTATGCTAGCGAGGATATCCCGGATACTTGCTTGCGGAATATGTTCCCACTCCGCGGTAATCACATTCTTCAGCTCTCTGATGGCCTGCGGAGCCGGTTGTACTGATCTCACGCGTCGTTTCAGAACGTCCCAGACATGCTCTACAACGTGTAACAGGATTAATTCACAACCTCAGACACCCCAACTTTAAAATATTATTGCAATCATAGTTTATGCATTGAAATCGTACTACCATAATTACAAAATCTTTTATTTATGAAATTAGTTATACCAAATGTAGGCACTTAACATGGTCACCTCACGAGTTACAAATAAGAGAGTACTACTACACACGCTCGCGGACACGCACACATTTACACAAGACCTATTCACACGAGTACCTAACGCCGAACGCTGCGACGCGCCGCGCCGCGCCGGCAGAAACAGCTGACTATAAACGAAATACAAATTACGTACGTAACTGATTACTGGGTGGTTCGGTAAACAAATTATTATTAATTTAATCTGTAAGCATAACATTTTGTGTTTTAGCTATAAAATCTAAATATTTTACTTACTAGATATAATGCGTACGAACCAAACGTAAGACAATATTTTGCATGAATCGGCTATAAAATATTATTAATTTCACTTCCGCTAAACTTCGTTCCTACAGGCGGGTAGGATACGAGCGTCATTTATTTTGAATTACTAATGAATAAGATAATTAGATAACGCAATATCTAACAACGAAGACTAGATTGGGAATCACAACACAAAAAAATACAACAAAATTAACTTACGTGTTACATGGCACTCGGCGATGTATGATGTATGCATGCGGCGATTTCTTTTAAAATATGTTCGAAATGTCCACCACCTTGATACACTTTGATGCACATTTGCGTAATTGTTCACGTAATTTATGTAAAACTTCAGTGTCACTCTTCACTTTTAGGAAGGCTGCCACTATTCTACTTTTTAGTAGTCTAGTTATACCAGAGATTTATTACGTCCCCACAAAAAAAGTCAAGAGGCGTCAAGTCGGGTGACCTAGGAGGCCATTGCACAGGTTCGCCGCGACCTATCCAGCGCTCTCCGAACTCAGCATCGAGATACTGTCGGACACTACACTGGTGCCTGTTGTTAAATGTCCTGCATGCCAATGATACATTATCACCATTCACCACACTGTGCCAAAGTTCTCACCATTTCAGTGTATTCAATATTCAAATACCGAAAAGACATCGCACGCGAAAGTTATCGAAATATCTACTAAACACTTAAACACAAGTAGACACAGATAACTGCGGTGCACGACTGGATTTTTTTCACATAGTCGGTGCCCATTTAGGGATTGCAATAACGGGATATTAGACACACCGGGATTCCGCATACATTGTAGCAAATTTACAAACCGAATTTAATCACCATTTTAACGTTCCGTGAAATTATTTTTCATAGAAATACCTACTTGTTGTTTCATTTCATAGTGATTTTGTTACTATTTAATTCGTTTCATTTAAGTGCATGTATTGCGCGGGATTTGGATCGCCCGGTCTTGCAAATACCGGGAGTAATTTTTTTCGCGGCGCATCCCTATACCGGTTGCCAAACCTTTTGATGTACCGCCGCGCCGCGCGCGCCATCGTTTGTCGGATGGATCAAATTGCATTAAACAATAGCTGCATCCTGCTCTATCTAGTTGTAGTGAAATATGTGGAAAAGAGAATATGATAGTTATTTATTTTGGTAGATTATTACGTTTATTGAGGCCTATCGTTGTGTGCGTTTGATTAATGATAGATTGCTTAAATAAACTTTATTATTATTGAAATAAAGTTCATTTTTGTTCATTATTTAGTTTATTAGAGTATTCGTTTAGTGATTCATTTAAAAATGATCTTATGTCCTGGAGTTACGTTTCAATTTCGTTTGTTCGGAGTAGTAAATGAAAGAGTGTCTGTAATTTACTTGGTCTTAACTAATTATTTTGAAAAAAAATACCTACCAAAAAAAATGTTGATATCGGTTCAGTAGCTGATTCTGAACGTACTACTTTCCGCTTTTACATTTAAATCTGTTACATGTTGTATAGCATTGAGGTCGGGACTTCGAGCTGTCTAATCCAAACGACGAATGCCGACCTCTTGCACATACGCTTCCACATCGCCAAACCGGTGGGCGCGAGCGTTGTCCATAAAAATTGAGTCTTCGCCTAAAGCGGCCAATGCGGGTTGAGCATGAGGAATTAGAACTTCCGTTATGTATCGATGTCCAGTCAGTGAGCCGTTTTCAATGAAGACTAACTCTGTACGATCCATTGAATTTATTCCTGCCCAAAACATAACAGAGCCCCCACCATAATGTGTGATTTCTTCAAAACAAGCCTCTGCAAAGCGTTCTCCTCGTCTTCGTAGCACTCGCCGACGTCGATCTTCACCGAACAGAGATATCCTGGCTTCATCGGAGAACAATACCCTATTCCAGTCTTCTTGAGTCCATGACTCACAATTTCGAGCAAACCTAAGCCTGGCAACTCTGTGCTCACGAAGTAACTTAGGGCCGCGGGCCGGGCGATGACTGCGTATATTGGCCGCGAGAAGCCTCCTCCTGACCGACCATAGACTAATATGCACATTTCTTACTTCTTTGAGGTTGTACTTAAGGTCCACATATGAAGACTTGCGATTTCTCAATGCGCGACTCACAAGAAAACGATTATCCCGTGGTTGGGTACATGGTTTTCTTCCAGAACCCGGCCTTCTCTGGACGGAACCGGTGTCTTGATACCGCTGCCAGGTCCTTTGACCCGTCGAGCGACTCACACTTAGCCTCTGAGCCACGAAGCATTGGCTGCAACCCTCTTCGAGCAGTGCAATAATTTTGGTAGCTTTTACCACTTTCTCTAACATTATTTAGACAGCTAAACAGCAATAAATGAAGCTTTGACAATTAAGAATATGAAATAAATTCATAAAAATTTACTAAAAGTTATGAAAATCGATATTATCTTTTGGAACTTCGCACCAAAAATGTAGGATAAAAAGTGGTTTTCTGTAAAAACAATCATCAAACGAAAATTTGCATTTAGAACATACTGTTTTAAACACCACGGCATTTTTAAAACCGGCCAGTAACATGTACAAATAATTTGAAATCATTTTGGTACAGTATTTTTTTAAAGAAGAATTAAAATCAAAACCGCCCGTTTTTTTTTTTGCAAATGAGTGTATAAAAGAGTAAAAGCAATACCTATCAACCATTTCAAATATTGTTTATAAACACTCATTGCACTGATAGACAAGTCTTGAAATGTATTGGTAAATAAATCTATGTAGCCTTCACTGAAATTAAATAAATTCCTGTCCGTTTATCCCTAGCAATAAAATAAATATGATATTTTTTTGTGAAGTAACTCTCATGAGTGATTTGCCTTAAAATAAGCCTTCACTGAAATTAAATTAATTCCTGTCCGTTTATACCTAGCAATAAAATAAATATGATATTTTTTTGTGAAGTAACTCTCATGAGTGATTTGCCTTAAAATAATGTTTCAAAACTTAGTAGTAACACTACGAAATCTTCTTATGAGACTTCTCATTTTAATTTATGAACCAAAAGTATATAAAAAGAAGACGAAATATATATTATATTCCATTTAGCAATTTGTACATACCTCAACAATTTTCAATACAGCTAAACTGTCAGTCAAGATGTCCCTGGGCATTGTGCTCTTCACAACACACTATTCACAATACTGGAGACACCTAAACAATAGTTATACTAAGTGTTATAAATATCAATGATATTGCGCCGACGCCACGATAACGACCAATTGGTTCACTGCACTAAACAAAACTTGCTCAGAGTCTTTAATAGTAGTGGGCACTGGGCAGCATTTCAGAATGTAAACAAGATATCAAACATTTAGTTAATTAAACCGTAACGATAACGTTTCTCAAATCAAATACAAGAACCAAGACATTTTTAGCGGCGTTAGAATAGTGATGAAGCATTGAAATAAATTTAATTAGCACTCGTAAATTAAACGATAATACTATTTAACCATTATGATCCTTGTCATACCGAAGATTATATCATCATATCATTTTAAAACTAGGTAATAAAAATACTACTATAAACTCACCATTACATTTACCTAAAAAATTAAATCCACTTTACGACAATAAATCGACTCTGTGTAATAAAAAAATATGGATAAATATTATTCGCAATATGAACAACGTGGATATAAGTCTTTTAAACCACAGTTGTAGTGTCATATGTAGAAGCGGTAACTTTGTCGTCTGAAACAGCATCGACAGCTTTTTAAAAATGTTTTATTTTTTGCCAAGCTACACGACAGAACATCAGAAAATTAGCCTACATAAAAAATAAATATACATTTAAGAGAAAAACTTAATTATAAATAGGATTTAACCACAGGGCTTAACTTACGAGGTGCTTACGAGGGAGTGAGATATAATACAAGTACACAATGTACACGGTGTTCTTATAATCTTCGCCTTCTATTGTTTTCAATTTTTCACACTTTTTACAAGATTTTGTCACTCGGGTCGATGACTAAAACGTTACAAATTCTTTCTATGTAGTATGTGGTTACAAATAAAGGCAAAATTAAATATTCAATTCTGACCATTACTTGAGATTATCGGGTTGTAAAATTCCTCAGGTATCGAATTTGAGATAAATCTGACTATTAGCTACAAGTTCAAAATGGCAACCATAATTTTCAATTCTAACTATCAATTTACATTCATCATCATCATCATCATATCAGCCACAGGAAGTCCACTGCTGAACATAGGCCTCCCCCAAGGATCTCCACAATGACCTGTTGGAAGCGGCCTGCATCCAGCGACTTCCTGCAACCTTAATAAGATCGTCCGTCCAATTTGTAGGCGGGCGTCCGACATTTCGCTTGCCTGTACGTGGCCTCCACTCAAGAACCTTTCGGCCCCAACGGCCATCGGTTCTACGAGCTATGTGCCCGGCCCACTGCCACTTCAACTTGCCAATCCTATGGGCTATGTCGGTAACCTTGGTTCTCATACGGATCTCCTCATTTCTGATTCGATCTCGTAGGGAAACACCGAGCATAGCCCGCTCCATGGCTCGTTGAGTGACTTTGATCCTTTTAATGAAGCCCACAGTGAGAGGCCACGTCTCGGTGCCGTATGTCATCACTGGTAATACACAACTATCGAAGACTTTCGATTTTAGGCACTGAGGTATTTTGGGCGAGAAGACGTCGCGAAGTTTCCCGAACGCTGCCCTACCGAGTTGGATTCGACGATTGACCTCTCTCGAAGTTGGACCTGCCTAACCGGACCACTTGTCCTAAATAGGCATATTCGTCTACAACTTCGAGAGTCGAGCCCCCAACTCCAATAGGGATGGGCACAACATGGATATTCGACATGATCTTCGTTTCAACCATGTTAATTTTAAGACCCACCTGTTGGGAGACTCGATTAAGGTCTTCGAGCATAGTGCTAAGGTCTTCCAGCGATTCAGCCAAGACTACAACATCGTCGGCAAATCGAAGGTGAGTAATATACTCGCCATTGATGTTGATGCCGAATCCTTTCCACTGCAAGAGCTTGAAGGCATTTTCCAGCGCGGCAGTGAACAGTTTCGGAATATGACATCTCCCTGTCTCACGCCTCTCTGTAGTGGAATAGCCTTCGTGCTCTGATCCTGTACTCGGACCGACATGGTGGCGTTGTTGTATATACACCTCAACACTTCGATGTACCGATAGTCTATGTGGCACCGCTGAAGAGACTGCACAGCCAAGGTCTCGATCGAATCAAAGGCTTTCTCATAGTACACAAACACTAAACAAACCGGCAAGTTATACTCCTCGGTTTTTTGTATAACCTGCCGTAGCGTATGAATATGGTCTATGGTACTAAAGCCCTTTCGGAAACCGGCTTGTTCGGGAGGCTGGAAGTCATCAAACCTGCCTTCGAGACGATTTGTGATGACCCTCGAAAACAACTTATAGACATGGCTCAGGAGCGAGATGGGCCTGTAGTTCTTCAGCAAAGTGTTATCACCTTTTTTGAAGAACAGTACCACCACGCTCCTGCTCCATGCCTCCGGCGTTGAGCCCTAGAGGAGAACGGAATTGAAGAGCCTCTGAAGGACTTTCGGTATCGGCGTTCCGCCCGCTTTCAGAAGCTCTGAAGTGATTCCATCCGCACCCGGCGCCTTGTTGTTTTTAAGTTGTTTGAGGGCCATCTCAATCTCAAACAGGCTGATGTCCGGGATATCATCGCTAAAGTGTCGGATTAACTCGGCTCTCGGGTCTTCGGCCGAGCTAACAGTAGGTTCGGCAACCGAGGTGTAAAGCTGTCCGTAGAACCTCTCGATCTCTCTTAATACCTCTGCCCTCGTCGATACCACGCGGCCATCGTCCTATACAACTGGCTTTGCCCAATAGACAGGTCTCTTGCAAACACTTCGGAGCCTCCGTTCCGCTCAAATGTCTCCTTAATACTCACTTTACATTACCGGGGCATAATGTCCGTCAGATAACGAATTTGAGGCCAAGAGTAAAAAAAATAATTGCAACTTCAAATCTGAACATCAAACTCGATTATTGGGGCGAACTCAGGGGGCGAATTATAAAATAATTAATACTATATTCTGTATCAACCCATATACGTCCACTGCAGGGCACGGGCCTCCTCTACAATCGAGAGTACGATTGAGAGTGGTTAGGCCATATAGTCCACCACGCTGGCTTAGTGCGGGTTGGCGGACTAACATACCATAGATTTTTTTTATAAATCGCTATGGTATGCAGGTTTCCTCACAATGTTTTCCTTCACCGTTTTAGTGCGTGGTGATTGACTATCAATACACACATGACTCCGAAAAGTCAGAAGTGTGCCCTGGGATTCAAACCCGCGACCACCGTGAACATGTTGGCAGCCGCGTCTAGTCCGTTTACCAACAGGCCACCACGCACTTTACGCACCACGCAATTATATATTAGCTTAATATAATTCATTAATTTATAGTATTTCCCACGACTTCGTCCGTGTATATATATGATGGTGTAGACCATGCGCGTAGCCAGCCATGGTCTCAGGGTGGGGCAAAGTATAAAATAATATTGAAGTAGCAAACTATACCCGTTGTCTCAACCCGGTTATTTTTCATACAAAAAATTAACACCCTGTAGTACCATGTATCTACAGGGTATATAGAGAGTGCTACCGAAAACGAAGCCGGGTGGCATTGTAAGTGAGTTCAGACACAATGTAACTAAAACGTAATTTTTTTTTGATATTTTTTTCTCTCAACCGAGATTCTTTCTGGACAAAGAGGGACTCTTTGCGATGATCTCTTTTTTCCAGAAGCCGTGTCACAGAAAATTGACCCAGCTGAGTTCTGACGGTTCTACGAGAAACGAGATAGATTTCATCTTAATGACGAATAGACGGATGTTCAATGATGTCACTGTGATCAACAGGGTGAAAACCGGCAGTGATCATCCAATGGGTAGGGGCACATTCAATATCAATGTCCAATTAGAAAGGCGTCGCTAGATGAAGTCTACGCTCCGACCCACTTGTGCCCATATCCAAAACTTCGAGAGCTTTCGACTTGAACTAGCAAATCGCTTTGATTGACCTAATTGATCTTAGTGATAGCCATGCAGTGGACGAGCTATTTCTAGAGACTTTCCCGCCCTCACACTCGCCACTGCAACTCCTGTCAGCCAGGATCAACAGTGGCACACAAAGATTTGACATCGAGCTCCGGAGCTCGGCGAGTCTCTCAAGGACACGGAAGCACGGAAGTTCCTGCTAGATTCCACGAGGTCTGTATGGTATGCAAAACCAGATGTTATTTGCATATTGTTCAACATTATTCCACATTAGGAACTGTGATACACAGTGATCGATTTCTAGTCAAGATTTTCTTAAGCGATCGCGTACGGACGGAAAGTATTGATATAAGTGACGCCCCTTTGAGGAAATATCCCACCGGTTCTGCCATTCGTTAATTAATTCAGTGTAGGCAGCAGAATATGGCTTAAATAATCGGCTAATCTTCAAAAAGTCTCGGGAGGCAATAAAGTTAGTGTCTATTATTTCTCTATTTGAATAATATAATGGGGTGCGTCTTTGCACCTCGATTTGATCGACCGGAAGTACACCCGCGAAAACAGGCAAAGCCTCTGTACTAACGGTTCTGTAAGCCCCACACAAGAATATCAAGGCCAGGCGTTGGCTCTGGAGCAACTTTCTACAAACAGCGCCAACAGTAGATCTATCACCCCAAACTGGAAAACCGTAACAGATACAGCGAACGACGGACGAGCTAAACATCGGTTTAGTAGAAGCTGTCCATACGGTGGGACTTAAGTAAAATACTGTTGACCATTAAAGGGATAATTGAACGGAACGGAGGCTCCAAAGTGTTTGAAGGAAATTGTCTATTGGGCAAAGCCAGGCTAGGCTGCAGACGGACGGCGGCCGCGTAATGTCGAAGAGGATAGAGATATTAAGAGAGATCGAGAAGTTCTACGGACAGCTTTACACCTCGATTTCCGAACTGTTACTGTTACTGTTACTGTTAGGTCGGCCGAAGACCCGAAGGGAGCTGAGTTGATCCGACACTACAGTGATGATATACCGGACATCAGCTTGTGTAAGATTAAGATGGCCCTGAAGCAACTTAAGAACAACAAGGTTCCGGGTGTGGACGGAATCACTTCAGAGCTTCTGAAAGCGTGCGGAACATCGATACCGAAAGTCGTTCAGAAGCTCTTTAATTCTGTTCTCTTTCAGAGCTCAACGCCGAACGCATGGAGCAGGAGCGTGGTGGTAAAAGGTGGTTCTCCAAAAAAGGTGATACCACTTTGCTGAAAAACTACAGGCCCATCTCGCTTCTTTGACATGACTATAAGTGGTTTTCAAGGGTCATCACAAATCGTCTGGAACGCAAGTTTGATGACTTCCAGCCTCCCAAACAAGCCGGTTTCTGAAAAGCCTTAGTACCATAGACCACATCCATACGTTTCGGCAAGTTATACACCAAATCGAGGAATATAACTTGCCGCTTTGTTTAGCGTTTGTGGACTATGAGAAAGCCATTGATTCGATGAGGACCTGGGCTTTGCTACAGTCTCCCCAGTGGTTCCACATCGACTATCAGTACATCGAAGTGTCGCGAGAAGTCCAAGCTCAGAGCACGAAGGATATTCCACTACAGAGGCGTGAAACAGGAACATGTCATATCTCCGGAACTGTCCACTACCGCGCTGGACAACGCCTTCAAGCTTTTGCAGTAGAAAGGATTCGGCATCCACATCAGCGGCAAATATATCTTATCCTTTGGTTTGCCGACGATATTGTAGTCTTTGCAGAATCGCTGGAATACCTTAGCACTATGTTCGAAGACCTCAATCGAGTCTCCCAACAGGTGGGTCTTAACTTTGACAAAACGAAGACTGCGCCCACCCCCATCGAAATTTGGTCTCGACTCTTGAAGATGTAGACGAATAAGTGTATTTAGGACAAGTGGTCCGGTTAGGCGGGTCCAACTTCGAGAGAGAAGTCAATCGTTGAATCCAACTCGGTTGTGCAGCGTTCGGAAAACTACGCGACGACTTCTCGTCAAAAATGGCTCAGTGCCTTAAACCGAAAGTCTTCGATGGTTGTGTGTAACTAGTGATGACATACGGCACCGAGACGTGACCTCTCACTATAGGCCTTATTCGGAAGCTCAAAGTCAGTCAACGACTATGCTCGGGGTTTCGATATGAGATCGAATCAGAAATGAGGAGATCCGTAGGAGAACTAAAGTAACCGACCGACTTAGCCCTGCGGATTAGTAAGTTGAAGTGGCAATAGGCGGGGCACATAGCGCGAAGAACTGATGGCCGATGGGGCCAAAAAGTTCTCGAATAGAGGCCACGAAGCGGAAAACGTAGCGTAAGTGGTCCACCCACAAGATGGTCAGACCACCTGGTAAAGGTCGCAGGACGTCGCTGGATGCAGGCTGCCTCCAACAGGTCACTGTGGAATTAGCCATTGGGAGAGGCCTATGTTCACCAGTGGACTTGGCTCCTTTGGCTGATGGATGATGAATGATTTGTTTATAGTCACTAAAACTAGCACCCAGCTTCGTTTTCTGTCGTAGTCTTGATATACGCTGTTATGTATAATTCGAATTGACCAAAACATTATCTTATTGCTCACCTTCCTACACCACGAAATCTTCCGTCTAAAAATGTGTCTCTAACTTGAATCGTTTTTGCTCTGGGAGTATGCCAATTTGTTAATCAGTTAATTTCGAGGTTTATTTTGTTATCAATGGATAGATATCCATTGATAACAATTTATTTTTTTAGGTTTCGTTAGGTACCGAACAGGCCAGAGCCAGGGTGGGGCACAAAGCTACGCCCATGGCGTAGACGTAAATAAATCCCATCAAAAACATCCTGTAAAAAAATCCAAGTCTCGCAGCTCAGTTTTTCTCTCAGAACAATAAATAAAGCATAGAAGGAGTGCTATGAAATTTCAACGTACACTCTAATTTTGACAACTAGAAATAATTGTGCTGTGATCTCTTCTGATAGTTTATCGATATCGATAGATAAACTTTATTTATAGCAAATTTGTAGACACAGTGGTAGATATTCATACATGAATCATTATTATTTATTTCAAAGCCATAGCCATTTTTAATTTATTAAAAACTTCTGTCTTATCTTTGTAACTACAGAACAAAAAATATAATACGATGATCTACTTTTTTTGAAAAGGTGTCCCCTGGTCACAGACTAAGGAGTAATCCTCTGGTGTTCTCAGCTGTTACTAAGATAAAAACAAACTAGCAAAAATATAAGATTACTCCCATAAAACCCCATTTTGAATTGGCAGTTTAAACTACCGCATGTAAAAGTAAAAAAAAAATTATATGTGTGATTGCGTTAAGCTGAAAACACATTGTAGGTTTTTGTCTTACGCATAGAGTAAAGAGTACAAAACTATGGTAAAGAGCGCATCTTACATGGTTCGTACCCACTCACACGTCCACGTCACTGTCACTTATTTTGACAGAAATCTTCCGATTCCCGCGTTTTCAATATTCATAAACATAAAGCATTATATCCTAGTACCTATTCTAGCTACAGGGAAATAAAAAATACCTTTAGGTATCTAAAACTATGCAGAATTATTAGATGTGACAATTATTTTACAAATATAATTCAAATGTGTTGTAAACAAATAATAAAAATTCTATACAGATCGAATTTCAATGGTTTTTCATTTTCAAATCATGTTTTCACCCATTAAATCATATTACATACCAATAAAATCCATTTGTGAATAAAGTATATACTATAAGCTTTCTTTTGATATCCATATTTTAGTACCTACTTAAAGTTATTCTTATCTTATAAAAAAACAAAATAATATACCCATAATCACATAACCAATTTTTGTTACGTTTGCGTCTTGCCATTATTGCTTAGTGACTCCCGAGTTCCGGGTTACGATTTAATGTTGCCAAGTAAGAACGAGATGTAAGAAAATAACACCTGGATGATCGATGAACTTTGATCGTTATTTTTTTATTTTGTTTAATTATGTGTTTTAGAAATCATACTTAAATACAAATTACATACTGGTGAAATGATGAAATATGATTTTATAGACTATGTATGTAAGGGGCGTGCGCTCCTTGTAGGCAGAAATGCAGTGCTTTACTTGCCATACACAGATAATTTAAAAAAACATTCGTACGTTTTAGATGACTTTAATTAATAGTAAATAAAAGAATAAACAAAATATCATAATATAAAAACGCCTAATATTTTATAAATAGCACGTATTTGCAAGCACACTAACATTATGTTTGCCAGGAATTTAATGACAACGGCGCTGCAAAATAATGTATCCACAGACCAAGTAGTACTACAGACGGCCGACTCGCTTAACCCCTAGACTAGGGATGAGATATACTTGCAAAATCAAGTACCAGGGCTTCTAAGTACGAGTACGTAAAAATACTAGGGTTCAAAACCAGGGTCTAAAATATTGTAAAAGTATTTTGTAAGTATGAGTCGGCAACCCTTCGCGTCCCAGCCGCGGCGCAGCGTCTATAAAATACTTGCATAGGAATTCAATTCGTATTTTATAACAAATAAGGAGCAAAAACGCATAAATAAATAAAATACTTTGTAAGTATTCTCTATTCACGAATACGATTGTGATTCTTATTTATACTAAGTTAAGGATAGTTTTTCTATGGAAGTATTTTTATGTATAGTGTTCCAAGTTCCTCGCGCACCGACGTATAGCGGCGCCTAAATTTGAAAATACTTGCATAGGAATTCAACCCTTATTTGAAGGCAGATAAAGAGCAAAATAGTATGAATAAAAAAATACTTTGAAGTTTTAAGTATGTGTTATTGACAGATACGATTGTGGTTCTTATTAATATTCTATTATGAATCGTTTTCCTATGCAAGTATTTTCATGTGTAGTTTCCAGATCTCTCCGCGCATCGACGTATATACTTTCATACTTATAAGTATTTTCTGCTCGTACCAGGGCGCCTTAATTCGAAGTGAATACCTGGTTTTAAAACCTGGTATCGTAAATACGTCTCATCTTTACCCTAGACTGTCGTTTGTCATGACTGTAGACGGTTAGACAGTCGGAAACGCCAGGCGCGGCTTCAAGCAAAAAGTAACCTACTGTCATTGAAATAGGGTTAATTTTAGTGTGATATAAAAAAAATTAGCAAAATAATGCAATTGATGTAACTTTTTTCAAATTCAGATATTAGTATTTGTGTAGATTAGAAATAAAACCCTTCAAATGATATAAACAACTATTTATTTCATTTCATTTATACATTCAAAAGTATTCGTCGAAATATACAAATGTGTTTATTACAAATATGACATCTTAAGTTGAAATAAAGTACACTTTTGCCTTACGTAGCTACAATTTTACCAAGGTTCCCAACTGGGCGTACCTGAATGGGAGGTACCAAAGATACGAAAAAATGTAAAGCCTCTTATATTGGATTATATTTACATAAGCATGTGTACTATGTTATAAGTAATAGAAATCTTTCATCATAAATAAAATTAGGTATTATTAAAATTCTGACATTTGGTACATTGACTTTACACATTATTCATTTAAATATTTATATGAAACTAATATGAAGGGGTAGTAAATAAACACAAAAAACGAAATCGGACAAACATGAATTTAGATAATAATAAACATTTTCAATTGAATTAATTAGGATGCAACAACAATACATGTATTTATAAAATTACGAAGTGTCTACTGTTTGTGATTGTTACATTCATAGAAATCAAACAAATATTTGGAGAGAATATTTACATTTTTGATTATTGAATTGATGAGTAGTGATGTCTTATAAGTTACGAGCATTATTTTCCAAATATTCAATTGTTTCCTTGACGTCACTTACACTGCACGTTTAATACACGTATTCACTGCACAAAGCAATCCTTTCTGGTCATTACATTTGCAAATTCACTAAAAGAAAATACAAGTAAATCTATGGACGCATTTGTTGTAAACAACATGGCGGCCCGGGGCGCAGACAGGCGCTGTTACACAATTAACGCTGGGTACCTCTATATTTATCGGTAGATGGCGCTGTTACACAATTAATGCTGGGCATGCATAGAATGGCTTAACACATCATTATTCGCCAATAGATGTCAGGAAGTCATATTTTCAGTTTGTATTTCAGTTTTTTTTGCTACATTTTTTAAACATTAATCCTAATTATTAATATTCCTATTTCCTAATTAATATATTAACATAATATTGTTCGGGTTCGATTCCCGCACCGAAACAAATATCTGTGTGAAGTAGAGGTATTCGGGTCTGGCTATTAGTGAGACCGAAAAGTCTGTTGTAGTTCCTGATACCCACGACACAAGACTAGTTCTTTGTGTGGGGTCGAGACTATAAATGTTACTGTTGGGTGTATTTATTTATTTATTTTATTACATTTTTGGATATTTAGGAGACTGTCCCGCCCTCACACCCGGCACTGCAACTCCTGTAAGCCAGGATCAACAGTGGCACGCAATATAATGACACCAAGCATTGAAGCTCGGCGAGTCTCCGGGAATGTCTAACTTGTCTTTAACCCGCAACGAAATGAATCAGAAAGTTAAATTAATAGGTGGAGTTGGAAATAAATAATGTCCACTTCCCTCCGTGCAAAGCGGGTGACAAAACAATGAACTAAAGAGGTAAATGACCTCCCAAAAAGACTTTTACAGCCGGAGAAGCCAGCTGTAAAGCACCACGGATCAAATCCTTATTACATTTAAATGGGACCTATTGTGTGAGCTGTTATACTTGATTCCAGTAATAGGTATGGCAAAAACGCCGGAAAGCACAGAAATTCGTCCTAGTCTATTTTTGGATATTTGATTACAATATATGACATCATATTTTCAATAAACAATGATGTGTCGGATTTGATAATGGCAGCTTTTCAATAATTTTCGCCAGCCCCCAAACCATTTAAAATCCACTAAAAGCAATGTTTCCCAACCAGGACCAAACTACCAGATTTTGTGGAAAATCCGGCATAGTAGCCCGGCACAGTGCCTCTGCCTCTGCCTCGGCTTCTGCCTCTGCCTCTGCCCGGGCCTCGGTCTCCCCCATTTCCGCACTGCCGGCTCAATGTAAAGTTCAAGTTAACTCTTAGCACTAGTGATGGTTTTTTATTTGTTTAATTGACACAAACTATGCATGCACTCTATCACTGAAATAAAAAAATAAAACACTCACGAGCATTCTTGCTTTTCCATTGATGACCTAAAATTGAAAATGTATTTTATTATTTTTCTTTTTTATTTCAATAAATTTGTCCAATTGTAATACTAGTTTTGTATCAGAATAACTACGTTAGTAAAGCCGGGTACAATTTATAAGATGCGGCTGATGAACGCAGCTGAAGATATTTAGAAAATTGAAGATTGTGCCGCGCCGCGTCCAAGAGACCCTGAATATTGTACCACTCTTCAGCCGCGTCCGGCAGTCTTATAATTTGTTTTTGGCTTAATAGTAGATCATTTCAATGTTCGGATTATTCGCAGTCGCGCATTTATACTTTATCGTAATGTACGTAACGGTTTGCGGTCCCTGATGGCGGCTTCCATTCCGTATATATATATATTTTTAATAGCCTAGATTGTGTCCCACTGCTGGGCAAAGGCTTCCCCTTTATCATTCCATTTGACCCTGTCCTCGGCGAGCTCTTGTGATTTTGGCTCGAATGTATCCAACTCGTCTTTCCACGGTTTGGATGCATATTTGGAGAGGAAATATTTAAACTGAATTAATATATTAATTCTTTGATATTGAAAATTTAAATCACCATATAATTGGCTTCATCATACTTAATTTATAACAATCACATCCAACATCAAACATACCACACATTCTAGTTTGAACAAAAACTATGGAACGCAAACTCTGATCTTACAAAAAATGGCGCGCGACTTTCTACGGAATACTGGAAATCAATTAAAATATTGAATTGTTTTGATATATTTTCAATTATCAAATGGAACCTATTTATTCTTTATGATATGTTTTCTCTCTCTAACACTTTATTTATCATTTCTTCATAGAATTAACACAGAAATATTTAATGAAAACCGACAATCAACGACCGTGATTTACTTTCGTGTCTAAAAAACTTCGAATCACGCGTCGAATATGGCTTATTTTTAGATAATTGATAATTATTAATGTAAAGGTATCTTTTAATAAACTATATAACAACAATAAGAGAGTTAAAAATCAATATTTACATTTTTAAAAAATCCTGCGCACCACTCGTCGTTGTTCTTAAACAACACACGAGTTTGCCTGTTTTTTTTTAAATATGCTTATTGCTAATGTCTTTTTGGCCAATGTTACACTAAAGGTACTTTATTCAAGCATTGTATATATTTTTTTCATAACGCTTTTTATAATATATTTTGAATTTAGAACGCTTTTTCATTACTAGTGTATTTTCCTATAAAAATGACAGCTTACGTCAAAATTGGAGGTCGGGACGTTTGAGTGGGTACGGGTCGTCAGAGGGCCCACGTACGTTTTTATTTTTTTAATTTCATTGACAAAGGACGGTTTTCTCGTCTGCCAATGACTAAGCTTTTAGGGATGGAAGAGTCGATTTTTATGTACTCTTTATCTCATCTCTATATAAACAAATAAATAACATATTTTTTTAAATTAAATCAATCCTAGTTGGCGCTTATTATAAACAGTTCTAAGTCTGTGATAACCTGTGGTACTATATATACATATTAGAAATACTTATGTTTAAAATGTGTGAATTCCAAAGTAGGCAAGATCGTGTTTCGAGCACACGTCTTGTTCTTGTTGTCTTTTTTTTATATATTTCTACTACCAGTGTCATTTTAAAAGAAAACAAAAAAGAGACTACCTGAAGACAAATAACAAGGTTAACTTTTTCCTATTATAATTCCTAAAACAGCGCGTGTATTTTGAAATTTTAACATCAATAACTTATATATTTGATTGTATAAAAAATTACTCCGTTATCCTCAGTACGATACTTTATTATCTTTAGTACAAATAGGTACTGACTATTTGTTCCCATACTTCTTAATTTAAGTGAGCATATTTGTATTCTTTACATTTAACATTATAAATAATTTCTCTATTACGCACATACTCTAATCGTTTTTCTTCCATTTTTTAAATGAACGCACAGACGAACTTTTGGCTAATTACTGATAATTAAATAAATAAATACACTCAACCACACATTAAGATCAATTAAGTGTTGTGTCGTGGGTATCGGGAACTACGAGAGACTTTTCGGTCTCTCAAACATCCAGACCCGAGACCAATACTTACTGGGTCTCACAAACATTTGTCTCGGTGCGGGGCTCGAACCCGTGGCCTCTCGTTTCACAGGCGGCGTCTAACCAACTGCGCCACGGAGGCTGTCAATTACGTCCAGTCTAGTATTTACAAACAACTGGTCAAAGAACTGCGGTGTTTATTTCTGTTAAGTCAAGTTAGATTACCAGCAACACCTCATGTAAATAATTAGACATGTCCAAATTGTATTCAAAATTTTTAAATTGTATGCAGATTGAATAAAGAAAATTATACCTTGTACGTATTATAAATTCTAATTTAATTGTAAGTTTTAAGAAATGTTATATTAGTTTGGCTTAAAAAGCTGATAGCCATATTTACAAAACCTATTTTTGTGTAAACTCAAGTTTGTCCACAATCGCAAATCACTCAAAAGCGCTGTGGTGCACGGAGAAACCATTATTTTTTTCTCTCTTCAAATTTAATTACATTGGACATTATTATCATTACTACTATTGGACTACTAGTATAAATGTACATTGTATAAATTATGAAAGAATATTTTAATGAAAGCGTTGTAGATATTTTTTACTTTCATTTCTAGTTCCTAATTTCACCACTTGTCAATTTATGTTCGTTGCACTGTATGTCTCAGACGTTTTTTGTTTTTGAAGGTCATGCCCTCGAATTTCGACCGACAGTGTGCACACAACAAAATAATCTATTGTTCAGATCGCTGTAAGACGCGTTGCTCTAGTATTTATGGCCGCTTCTTTACTCTATGCGTAAGACAAAAACCTACAGTTTGTTTTCAGCATTATTCTGCTAGTGCGCAAAGCCTCTTAAGAATAATTTTTTGCAATGAACATAATGACATCGAAAATTATGAAGAGTAAGGTCGGAACTTCTTTAAATATTTTATAACGGATTTCGGTCAATTCCCTATCCAGCATGAAGGGTACCATTTAACATATATGTGGGTATTTCTGACGAAAACTGTAAAATTAGCAAAAAATACTAATTCTCGATATGCTGTTAAATTAAGTGTACAAATGAATAGAGAACCATCTGATCATGAATTTTGGGAAGAAAGATAGTATCTAGAAATAATGTTTTGAAGTAATTAATGTAGAAAAAAGAAAACAATTTAAACAATTTCAAGGAAAAATAATTCGTAATAATTTTAAAAAAGGTTGTCATCTAGGGATTTTGGTGGAAAACATTATAGATTGATGGATAATTTGTGAGTACTATAAGGATTACTGAACACTAGTTTCGTTATTTAGGTTTCTATATCCGAAATCACTAAATATAAGATGAAAATAAAAATATTATCCGACTAATAAGACCCTTATGGAGGGATTTTGCTGAGAAAAATAATCTTTTTATGTTTAGTTCCTGAAAAATAAAAATTTAAACAATGCAAAATTATTCAGAAACTCTCGTCAAGAACATATTTTTTTTCACCAATTTATCGTACATAATTTTTTATAGCAATTGCATATTATAATAGAAGAACATCTTATCAATAAATTGCCATTTTTATATTTCAATAAAATTAGCTTTCATGTTTTCTACATATATTTTAAAAACCACTATAATACACGCTGTCCGCCGTGCATCAAATCAGACCGCCGCAAGGCCTTCTAGAGGGAGGACGTATCGCTCGTTGCTCCGGCCTGGCTGCAGGCTATTTTTGCCGTGCGGACTGCGATTGCCACATCTTAGTACTTTGGCCGTAAAACATATTTTTTTCTTTTTATTACCTACAATGATTTTGTAGTGAGTATAAATTATGTTTCAGATAATATAATGGGAAGTAATTCCGAGGCTAAATTATGTTATGTATTGTAACATAAAATTAAATATATTTCGTAATTGTAAGGGGTTGTAAGGCCCCTAACTCTTTTCATGTGTTTGAACACGAAATTATTAATACACGTTCGTAGTGTCTACAGATTGAACACTGATTTGAATGCAACTTAACAATGTGATAATAACGAAAATATGATTAGTATCGAAATTTGTATTGTTCATTGCTTGCACAGTAATATTTGTCTACTTATAATGCAATTAAAATATTTTTATGATATAATATTATCAATATATAAATCATAAGTTACATTTCAATTCAATATTAGAATTTTCAAGCGCACGGATCAAAGTTGGTTGCGCTGACTGTATAGCGAGCCGACGCGGCAGCTCTACGCACACAGCTTTGGTCGCTTATGTGTGCGTGAAATTAACGAAGAAATACCTATAGTTGACTTTGCGCGCAAGGTGTAAACGCTCTTAAAAGAAAAATAAAGAATATAATATGCAGTCTATTCGATTGGTAAAAGTGTTTGGCCTACTTTTTTGCTTATTTGGGATATGATTATTTCTCTCTCTTTCTCTCTCTTCAATCTTAAGCAAATACGGTGTTTTTTTTTTCCAATTGGAAATTTTTACGCGCAACAGCATGAATCCACTTTTGCCTAATGTCATGTGTAGGGAAACTGCAATGAAGGCATTTAATATGAAACACTAAGTTTATATCGTATGGCATCCTAGACCACAGCCCTCGCGCAGTGGCCGAGCACTTTTTACCACTACAGTCTACACTACCGGGTAGGTATTTTAAAGCAGGGACCGAAACCGGTATCGAAAATACCGGTATTTTTTGGTATCAACCGAAAAAAATAATACCGGTATTTTTAAAGGTAACCCCAATTTTTATGGATTCCTAGAATTTAATCGGTATCATACCGGTAACCGAAATAAGGGTTACCTGCATGTTTCATGCGCCGTTCTTTATAAGTCAAAGCGGGGGCAGTGCCTGTGTGTGGTTATACTGCCGTTTGTCTTTACTTAACATTATGGCATTATACCACACGTTTATCTTTACTCATTTCATGATTTTTTCTACAGAATTAAACACCAAAAAAGAAATGAACCGAATCCAGTGATATTGTGTAAACAACACGACAAGTATGATATTTATTTGTTATGCAACAACAACGCATTTTGTTTTGCATTCAAGGTCTTTTTAGGTTACCGGTATTAAAACGGTTACCGTATTTAAGGGCAACCTTTATAATGTATCATAGCGGTTACCGAAATCTTAAAGGTAGGTAGAATAGGTCGATACCGGTATCGTAATGTCGATTGGGTTTCGGTCCCTATTTTAAAGTATCGCATAATCATAGGTACCCAACTTAGAGTAATTGCCTCTAGAGAGAGCCGAAATGTACTGTACATCGCAAAAATGAGACACACCGATACGAATTTCTTTATGTCAGAATGAGATGCAAAATAATGTTCTATTTCATGTGACGTGCCGCTTTTTGTAGTTTGGCGAAAAAAGAATTTCGCCAAACAAAGCGACGTCGTTCAAGCAATAAAGCAACCTAATGTTATTGAAATAGGATCTATTTTAATTCAAGGCCACAATATGGCGCTTATTTTGTTGTGTTGCTAGATATAGCTATTGATGTGCGGTTACAGCGGGAATCTCTCTAGAGCATAGACGTAGTATCAATAGACTTGACATGCATTTGACATATATAGTCCATCTCACTTAGACTTATGCATAAACCTTAAAAAATGAAAGTGACAAAACACAATTTGCGGTCCTTCTCATAGTTTCACATAATTTTGTAGGGGAACACTGCGTGTACCCAAACAAATAAGACGTGCGGTTTGTTATAAACTTGAATTACTGAGTATTTTACGAATATTTGCGGTCAAAAATGTATGTAAAAGAGTGTTGAAACTGATTATAAGACAAAAGGTATGGTGTGCTGCTTTATTATTGGCTGTGATAGCCGATCTAAACGATAATATGAAAATATAACCTCTCACTGGTAAGTGCATTTTATTTAGTATATTGGTAAAAATAAATGTAGACGTTCATTATTACTAACATCTGCAATTAGTATTTCATAGAATACATTGAAAAATAGGATTATATTTGCATAAAAAATAAAAATGCTTTTTTTTTTACTTTATGTCTGTCCCTTACGGTGGAACTCGAATGTCGAGTGAAATGAAATGAAATGAAATGTATTGAAATGAAATGTATTTATTGGTCACGTAGGCAATTTAAAAGCTCTTATGACAAGTCAATACACATAGAACTTAATCTCTATAAACAATATATTTCCTATACTTAGTATTACTTATTTAAATTTCTTGGTTTAATTAATTAATTTATGTAATTTATTTATTTTAAATTAATTTTATTTTTATTTAGCATTAGTTTTATTTATATGTTTCCTTTTTATTCTTATTTTATTTAAAGTATTAGTTATGACTTTATGGTAATTTATTTTTCAAAGAAATACAATATGTACGTTGGTCAAATTAAATTAAATTAAATTAATTAATTAATGGACCATGAATATTATTACAACGGTGCGTAGCGGTTTATTGTTACCACCGGATCCAACGCGGCCCTTCCTGAGAAGACCCGGCGAGTCCATTTGATACTACGTCCATGCTCTAGAGGCAATTACTCTAAGGTACCCATATGGGTACCCAACATAGCAATTTGACGTTTCATCAGTGAACATGAACCGTCCTTAGTACATATTTTTTGTCTCATTCTCTCCCATATATTGGCCCATTCGGAAAAAGCAGGATAAGTATATGAGTATGTTTCACGCTCATTCTATGTTATTCATTGTTCTGAGATTTTAACATAAAGTTGTTTATGGTACCTACTGTCCCACAAACTTATCTGACCCGGTGAGAGAGTCGCTGTTGTCGAATTTGGTGTTGCCATTAAAAATAGATATAGCAATAAAGTGGGTGAAGTAAGATTTTTCAATTCGATCAATAGTGTCAGGAAAATGAATGGACCAGTTTCCTTTGCATGTTATTTTAACTTCCCAAGATTTCTAACAAATCGCTCCCCTACCCTTAAACAAGTGTATCTGTATCAGCCCACATACTATATGTCCCACTGTTGGGAACTGCCCAATTCGAGAGTGCCATTGAGGGTGGTTAGGCCATATCATAGGCCATATAGTCCACCATGCTGGCCTAATGCGGGTTGGTGGCCTTACATACCATAGATATTCTTATAAATCGCTATGTTATGTAGATTTCCTCACTATGTATTCCTCCACCGTTTTAGTGCGTGTTTATTGACTATCAATACCCACATGACTCCGAAAAGTCAGATTTGTGACCTGGGATTCGAGCCTACGACCACCGTGAACATGTTGGCAGTCGCGTCTGGTCCATTCATCAACAGGCCCCCACGAACGTAACGATAAATTCTAGTTTATTATATGTACTTACATGTATTGTACTAGTACGTACAAAATTTTGTTTATGTGGTATTTATTTTGAAAAGCTGACAACACAGACCTGTGGCGGCAACTACGCGTTGATACAATTTTTCTAAGGGTATTATTGGTGCTTGAGATGCTTTTCTTCCTTCATAAAATGTAATACCTGAAGTCTAACGTTTCTAGCGTCACTTTATCAAGTTCTCGGCATATTTCACTAGTTTTAAATAATGCAGGAAAAATAAATACATTGAGTAAACAACCAATGGCAGATATGTCAGCGACTGGCAGATAGACTGACATTCCAAATGACGTTATTGTTTCCACTTTTGGCCACCGGGCCAGATAACTTTGTGGCTCTTTACTACCCACCTATTTTATCGACACCAATGTTCAGTGTCTACTGTGGTGTCTACTTAAATGTCTGTGAAAAAAAAATAAACTTCCGTTGAAAATACGAACGTTTTCCGTCTAATTATTTGCTAAATGAAAAGTAAAGACAAAACAAATTAATTTTTTACTTTGGAAATGGAAGGTAAATAATTTTGTCCAAAATATGCGTATGCTCGAATAGATATGTTGGTTTATACTTGTGAATCATTATCACTACTTGTAAGTAAACTGTTATGGCGTTTGTGTCGCGATACACACAACGCATATTGGTTACTCGACATTACAATAATAAAGAAATCTTTTTTCGTACATCGAAATAATTTAAAACATGTAATTAACGTTTAAATTTGTTGTTGCTAAGAATTAAAAGTGGAATTGTGCAATCTCTTCGTTTCTAGGTTATGTTTCCATCTTTTATTAATATTTTAGGTGGGTTGCAGTGATCAGACATCAGTTGAGTGATTTTCTCGAAGACAGTATCTCTAAAAGTGATGTCTGAATGAATTTCTCACGCTTTCTAGATATTCAATCATGGTGGGAAGTGCCCAGCATCGCTTACTTTTGCTCCTTATTCAGATCCTCATTCGATCTCTTGGATTTTGACATCGAAGTGAGTGCATCAGTATTTCTATCAATAAACACCTCTGTGTATACATACAATGTCGTAATGTTGTATATTCGGGACGATGGGCTATATTTCTTAACTTTGTTTCCAGGAATTAGAAGAGGCTCTGTTGACAGATGGCACAGAGGAATCTGCCAGTTCGCTTTTAACAGAGTTGATTGTAAGGCTTTTAAATGGTTGTTTGGGTAACAATGACATCTCTGCTTTTAATTATCAGGTAAATTGTAAATGTGTTTTGTTTATCAGGGTTAAAAAAACACAACATTTAATATATCATTATAAGTTTAGAACAGAACAGACTACTTTAGAAACGCAAGAAAGGTAAACTTCTTAGAAATTAAAGCCTCCTCATTCAAGCTGAGATATGATATTTCTGTTATTGTGAAGTATATTTTTAATTTCAGATGTATTTGAGGCGGTTGTTTAGAAGAAAATGTCAAGAAACAGGAAAATGCAATCCATTTAACACCGATATTGATTTTCAGTTTTTACCGCTACGCACTAAAGTAGAAATTTTGTATTCTTTGTGTGACTATCGATTAGATGCTGATGATGTTTTTGATGTATTAAGAAACCTCGAGGCGGAAAGTTTACGAGTTGAACCCCTTGGGTAAGTATTAAAACGTAATTTTCAAAGCGGCTCAAAAGAAAGTTTAATCTGACAAGAACCTTGCATCTTCTGGATAAATATTATGTTGTTTTAAAGCATTAAGTACAAATGATTAATACAGATTATAATATTTACAGTTATGACGACAATGAATCAGCATATTGGTATTTCTATGGCACGAGGCTTTACAGAGAGGATATAATTAAAAAGTCAAAAGGCAAAAATAAAAAGAAAAAGAATAAAGATAGTAAGAAACGTGGTTGGTTTTATGGTGATGACTGGCTTTATGATGATGATACAGAAAGAGTTTGGCAAGTGGTGTGCTTCACTCAAGAAGACTGGACCCACCTGACAGAGAAGTTCAGCAAGGCTACAAGCAAAAAAGAAAAAGAACTCCACCGATCCCTTTCTCAAAACTTTTTACCAGAAATACCAAGACTGTTTCAGGAAAAAGAGAGACTGCAACGTAAAAGGTTGTAATCTTATATATTCATATAACTTGATAAAATATTACATTTACTTACATTTTCTCACTTATAACATGTTGATGCAGGTTATATGTAAGGACATATAGACAAAATGTGAATTTAAAAAAATATTCATGCTGAGCGTTGTAGTGCAATAGCTGTGACTGTATGTCTGTTTTTGATGGTATGTAAGACAGATCTGGTAGCAGTACTAGTATTGAGTCTTCAAGGTCTATGCCCCATAAATATCTCTATGGTGCTAATATTTCAAGTCACAAACCCCCATACATCATGAATTCTCTTAAGGAATTAATTCTTAAAATAATATTCTAAATGCCTGACCATGTTTTGTTAAGATACATGCTAAATGGTAGGCTCCAAGAGTTTAGGCTGTGCGTTTTTTCAGAGGCTGTTGCCAAAACAATTACAATATTATCTATTTTTATTAAACGCCTAACAATATTTTGAAAAGTTTAGAATTATCAAAAAATGATTTATATATGTAATCTTTTTTATGAACTTAATAATAAGATAAGCCCTGTGACTACAAACAAATTGGTGAAAACAGAGTATTATATAGTCACGCCTTGTGGGCTGTACTCCTGTGGACATGTTTTTTGCTACTTGTTCCTGCATAAAAATAAAGTTTCTGACATATTTTTTTATAGAGATGTATTAAATGATTAGGCTTGCACCAAGATTTTATGACAACAGCAGTACAAATTACTTTGTTTGGTGGTTTGATTACTTATCAACCCATAGATTATGTAAACTATGTGTATATAAATATATACCTGTTACTCCAAAATAACTTATAAATTTGTAGCGATTGTATGCAAAAATAGTCTGCACACAAGCGAAAGTTTTTTTTATCACTGACCGTAATAAGAAGGATAACACAGTATATCTGTCATATGTCATGTTTTATACAATATCCAGTCAGTTATGCATGAACATATGCTGGGGACTTTCTACCTAATGAAAACTATGATAGCAACAGATTTAGCAATGCGATTAAAGTTTGCAATGCACTTAGTTATTTTTTTGTTCTTAAACTTAGTAGCGACATGAATATGCTACTGCCTTTTATATAGTTAAATTTAAAAATACCGTAAGTAATGCCACTGATGTACTTATTTTATACATATCCATTAATAACTACAACTCGTCATTGTTAAACCAGTATCTGCTTTTACAACTTTTTGACTGTTATGACTTGTTTGCCACACAACTTTGATTCACAATTAATATTGCCTTGTGATAATAATTATTACATAGCGAGCTATGAGCGCTAGATAACGTGTAAGTGTGCACTCAACTAAAGAATTACATTAAATCTCCCATTTATTAGTATTTTTAGTATTACCAGATTAGTTCATTAGGATTTTTAAAGATTATGAGAATCTTTGTAACAATTTTCAGTATAACAGACCAGCTATAAAAAAGGGCAATCCCACTTGTTGTGTTTCAAAGCCATCCCAATGTAATACCTAAAAGTGAATTCAAGTAATATTACTTGAATTCATATTAGTTTATAAGAATGTCCACTGCTAAACATAGGCTTCTCCCAAGGATCTTCAAATATTAATAACTTCTTTATTTTACTTTTAACAAACTTTTTATTTATTTATTGAATATGGTTATATTAGAAATCTTTTTAATCTTCAGGTTTCCTATACATGGAATAATTTGCCAAATAGTCTTGTAAATTCAATTTTGTGGTGGACAAACTCTTAGATTATATTCTCGTCTAGATTGAGGAATGCCAAGAAACGATGCGCTAAAACTGTCCTCACTTTCTTTGATATGTGTTAGTACCGGTCGTGTAATTATTGTAATCCAACTGTCAAGGTGTGTGTGTTTAGGGATGCCTACTCCAGATTATTAACTTAACTTTTTCCCATTATTTGATAAACAAAATAGGTTAAATAAAATAGTTTTTCTTTATTTAAAGTAATCATACTATTAATTATATTTATAACGCATTTTAGTAAAAACAATGAAGATAAAACCTAGTGTTTGTTTCCGATTAGAATTAACTCTTTGGATTTATTGCCTGGGATGTTATCTGATTTCTGTATTTATGTAAAATATAAATCATCATAAGTAAAATGTTCGGAACACATGACTGAAGTCTTGTGAGGCTACGAATTGTCTTTTCGTTTCCGCTGTGTAATGTTTCTTCAGCAATTTGTTAGTACGCAATCCGTAGGAAGTCTAAAAATATTAGAAAGAATTAACAAAATTACTATAAAGTGCATGACGTCAAGGGTTTCATTCATATTGTGTAGGTAAGTTATTATTGACTCATTAAATAAATAATGCCTTTCTTCTTGTTGTTCTTCTGATCGAAATATGATGTAATGATATTTGTGTTTTATCTCCCATAGTTTCAACAAATCTTCCTTGTAATAAATTGACAACACTGGCCAATGAAACTCATCTTCAAAATAACGAATTAAAAGTTCAAGTTTTCTTCAAATAATAGTGGCTTAACAACAACGTTACCGATAGAAAGTGATATTGGTATTATTATACAGTTTTCCCACATAATTGCGATACAATTCGACAGCACAAACCGGCATAATTAATTATTTTTCGGGAGCACGTTATCCATATGTAGTTCAAATAACACTGATGTACGTGAGAAGCGAGTCTACCAAATTTGGTAGACTTTATTTGAGCCGTGCGGTGAGGTGTGATGTGTCATCTAGACGAGTATATAGGGCCCTACTATATAAATCCGAAGTTCGAATCTTCGTGACGTTTTTCATTTCGAACTTCGTTTCGGATTTATATAGTAGGGCCCATAATCTAAGGGACAAACTGTTAATGACAATTAACTGACAGCCTTATTCAGATTAAGCTTTAATTTAGTTTGTGGCCTTCATTGCCCAGAGTGAATTCAAAAGTCATTAGAAACAGACAAATAATTATATAAATAAAATTACTTCTAAAAATGTATATGAATAAGGCCATGGAAACATCATAGTAGATGTATAAGATATGCTGTGCATTCATCAGCATCATCATTTCAGCCACAGAAAGTCCACTGCTGTGCATTGCCTTATTAGTATAGTTTGCGAATTGTAAGGCCCTGGGTTGTATTCATAAGTCACTGTAACCATTTTCCATAATTCATTTGACTTTCAATTTTGCATAATACGCTCATGTCTCTCAGCTCAAAGGTTTGCATTTATGGCAAAATATAGTAGCTCCTGGAAGCTCTCTAACATATAGTGGAACAACCAAGTGATTTCAATGCTGATGTTAACAGTACAGACGAAATAGTTATCCTTCGAGATAAAATGGCTACCTCTCGGACAGTGTCGTTATTCTGCCGCCCTGATTGTATCTAGATATACACATGTGTACCCCGAACGCGACACGCTTTTGTGGTGCGTTGATGAGTCCTTGATCACTGCGCACGGCAGTCGCTATACGGGCTGATACGCTCACTAACAGCGAATTATGAATGCAATTAAATAATATTGACTGCAATATTATTTACTTATCATAAATGCGAATCAATGTGAATTTTATGTATTGGATTTTTTAGTTTTGATTGGTAAATAAGAGATAATTACCACAGGCATAGCATGTCCTGCCCTCTTGCAATGTATTAATTTTGGCCATTTATTTATCTTTAAAGGCTGCTTGAATTGCCACGACGAACATCAAGTCGTGTGCTTCAAAAAATTAAGCAAAAGGAGGAGGAGAACAAACACGGTACACATGACTTTAAGGACGAAGACGAAACGAGGGAATCATCTGATGTTGCGCGGGAGAACAGAGCCAAAAGAAGAAACTTATTGAGGTTAGTAATCCTATTTTTTCTGAACGGTGATAATAATTATTTACTTTTATTTTTATTATTTATTTATACATTTTATTGCATAAAAAAATTAATCACAAATATAAAAAGTACAATTGGCGGTCTTATCGCCTAAAGGCATAAATAATCTTACAGACAACCATGGGATGGATATTATTATATGTACATTATTTATTTTTATTTACATTGGATCACTTTACGCGCGCTCCGCCATGTTCATAGACTGGGTATATCAAAACTCCCACCGAAAACGGAGTCGGCCCGGGGGGTAGTTTTAGTGTCTTCAGAAAGTATTCAAGTAAAAAATTGCAATCAAATTTTAATCATAATTTTTTTCCTATCGTCATATTTGGGTGGCAAATACATAGCTTTTTTCTAAAATAGTAGTGTACACCATTTTATTTTTAGATATGCTATAGTACGCAAGAATTTAAATTATTATTTTAGCAAAAACTACGGATTTACCACCTAAACACGATCATATTCAAAAAATCACAAATAAAATTGTCGCCTTTCTTTGGGAAATTTATACGGCATTGTGTCTGAAGTCACTAAAACTACCATCGTTCGTTCTCGTTTTCGTCCACACGCATCGTTTTCGTTAGCAGTTTTGATACATCATGTAGTTATTTCAATGGTGCCACGGTAAGAGCAGGCATAGGGTGCAATTTTGGTCTGTCCACTGATAAGTTAGTCATCATATTTTATAAAGACATTTGGGGTTACTCTAAAATTAGAAACTAACTACGATTGTTCGAACGTCGAATCGAACGTAAAAATGTATGAATGTGCCTTGTTAGTCCACAAGATGTTAGAATCTTCTATTTTTACCTCGAATATCGAACATTCGAACTTCATTTCGCACCTAAAAGTAACCCCCTTAGACATTCAAGAAAATTTATAATATTAGCATCGAAAACCGATTTTAAAGCTAGGCAAGAAATTGCTGTGACGATATAGAAATGAAGTGAGTAATTTGGCGCGTTTAAATTATATGCGCACATATTTGCCTGCCTGCTGCAGTCTGGTGTTGAAAATTAAAATTAAACTAGATTTAGTATTATATGTAGGCATTCTTCAAAACGTCCCTTGAATTAAAATCCATTCATTTTTTATTGTTTAAGTGAAAAGTTACAGAAAACCCAAATAAAACAGTTGAATTTCGAGAAAGTGTCGCATGCGTTAGATCACAGATTAACAAAACATATTTTACCGCCCCTTTCAGATTCAGATCAGGTTCGATTTCCTCAAAAACATTTCTAAGTCGCTGCGTTCGCTAACATGCAAACGATATATCTTTTTACTATGTAAATTATCCCAGCGTTAAATAAACTATGTGAATGCTATCAAAAATCGTTGAAAGTCCAGGGTACATCTGCGACATTGGCTTTTGTAGCCAAATTTCTTGGTGACAATTTTTGAATTTAATTTTTATTTACTCGTTCGTTGTCAGTTCTATTAGTTCTTCCAGTTTGGGGTAACACTGGTATGTTTACATTTGAATAAGGATGAAACGCACAGTCTGGTATTTCCAATTCCAATATGTACTAGAATCTTTCATTGAAATCACTGTGCCAATTTTCTAAATGTTGGCAGTAGACTAGCAGGTCGTCGTTGTTGCACGATACTGATGTATTGGGAAAATGATTTAACTCACTTCTGCCCATATTCTTCTAGTGTAAGAGCAGTTTGTCTACCAAAGCAGCGTTGTCATTTTTTGTTTCATTAAGTTTAAGTTAACGCTATGGAGTTGAAAATTCGTATCATTAAGCAATTTATAAAGGTCTGTTAGGTATGCGATATCATTCTTTGATGTGAGGAGGCTGTCGCGCAATTATTTTTTCTTTCCAATAACTCTACAACAGAGCCAAACAGCTTGTAAAATCGAGTCCGACAATTTCGTTTTGATAGCCAACGCACTTCTGTGTGAAACATCAATCGGTGGAAATCTCCATCATTAGTAAAACAAAGCTGATAAAATAATATGTCATTTAAAGAGTTGTTTCTGATTTTATTGACTGCTCTGATAACATGTTACAACTACCAAATGTTGTCAAAATCAAATTTACGCAATGTACAGCCAGTTTTTTAAGTACGCTATGGAGCCTTTATGACACCCCGTCATAACTGGAGCACCGTGTAGTAGTCACAGTAGCAGCTGATATAATATTATTCCTTTTTCATCACCAAACTTTTCAAGTATTTTAACTATGGTTGCTCCTTTTTGTCTGTCTCTAAATTTCTAGCAAATAATAGATCTTGGCATATGTTTTCATCTTTAAACAACCTCGCGTATGACAGCAATGCTTCATTGGTTGGTAAAGTGGACTCATCCAGTTGAATTGAAAATTGACTAGTCTTCAGAAGTTTACATCAATTAGTGGACAGAACTATTGTTAAAAAGATTTATTCGAATTATGTCAGCATGCATTTTATTCAAATGAACTTGATGCCATGAAGGCTTCATCGCTTCGTTTGAAAATGTTTTAAAACAAAACGCACAAAGGCGTTGATGGATTTGTAGAATTTTCTATGATTCTATATTTAATATACCTATTCTCCACAGTATCGACGTCTCTTCTTTTTTGCTTCCGAAATGTATTTTTTGCAAATATGTAAATAAAGTGTTGATCTTAATTACTTATTTAAACATAACACATGAAAAATATGAAATATTGCAATTATCACGAGTTTCTATATTGGATTTAAATACAGCACGCATCGGCAGGAATAAGCCTTAAGCCGAAATCAAACTATTGTATTACGTATTACGCATAGAGTAAAGAAGCAGCCATAGATACTTGGTCATTGTAATGGGCAACCTTGCCTCAATGCTAAAGCATTAGATCGTCGATCGGATAAATCCTATCAGGACGATCTCGATGAAGAAAACGCATTCGATCCCGAAATCCTGACAGATTTGGAAGGAAATGTCCTGGATGACGACGGAAACGATGACTCTCAACTGGAAGTTGCTGAGCGACCCGAAGACTACGATGAAGTAGAATATTGACATTTTTTGATTGATTGCTTGACGGTCCACACCATCCCGGCGCGAACCAAACGGTTCCCGAATTCGTTTTTGTGCCGCACCGTCAGGCTGTGGAATTGTTTGCCGTCTCACGTGTTCCCTCCTTCCTACAATCCTGGGTCCTTCCGCCGTGCTGTGAAGAGGCACCTTAGCAGGCCGGCATAATTGTTTCCATTGGCATGGGACTCCCGTCCGATGCCAACGGATACTCTGCCTGGGCGGCATTGGCACTTACCATCAGGTGCAATGCCGCCAGTATGCCAGGACATGATAAAAAACAAAGTCGTTGAACACATTCAAAACGCCAAATGTCTTGCACACACAAACTTGTCAAACACATGAAGCAACAGAAGTGGTTGAGCAGGGTCGGCCACAAAAATTCGTGAACACCTTAAGGTTACTGAAGTTTCTGAACGACAAAAGCAACAAAATTCCTGAACACGCAAATTGTACATAAGTCAGTAATTTTTTTGATATCTTAGTATTGCGCACGCCCACCAACTTCGATATGAACCAGTTAGCTGTTAAGAGCCTACCTCGAAAAATATTCGCAGCATTTTGGGGCGTGGTTAACGAAAGTTGCCGCATCACGCCGTGGCACTGCGCTACTGGCGCACATTCCCCGATTAAATATTATCTACTGGTATTATTAACATTAGTAATAACAAATTAATGTAGACCTATGTATATTTATAATCCGTATGATTCTGACAATATGCCTATATATTGTTTATCATACTTTTGTATTGATAAAAAAATCTATTATAATCTAAGTGGTAAAACACGAACTTTCAACTATTACTTTACGAAAACCTCAAAAACATTTACAATAATATCTGTATAAATACAAGACAGGTATCAATTGTTTTGCCGGTCACTCACTCTACTAGTGTGAAGCGCTAATCGCCTAGGCGCCCTTTGATAAATGCCGCCAAAGGCATTGCGCCTAGCGATGATTTATTTGTTTCTACTTCATTTGACCTGTGATTTGACCACTGACTTTCGCCTATAAAAGAATGTCATTCTTAGTTCTGCTGTTTTGTGATTTTTGACTTACGATACAACTGTAAATTTAACAAAAATGTGTGAAATAAATTTGAATTTTGTAATAACAACCAAACTAAACTGACTAGGTATTCCTGAAGTATATACACAGAGCGGAAACGATAAGTAATTACATTAGATTATTGTTTAAATTCCACATAAAATAATTATTATTGATTTTGGAACTGTGCGGTCACACCGGCGCTCACGCTCTTATTATTATTGCTATGCGCTTGGCGCGAGAATGACGGCGATCACACCCGCCCGTTCCAGTTTGAACCTTCTTTACAACCAAATAGGGATAATTTTTGTTTAACAATGTTTCTTTTATTTACGCTAGACAAATTTTTCGGCGAAATTATTTGATATCAATTACAATTATTTTGCTTTTGTTTTATGAAAAGCATTGTAAATATTAATTTTATAGTAATACTAGCGATCGGGCCAGGGTCCGCCCGGGTGCATACACGTTTAAAAATGGCGGTCAAAATGTTTGATTCTGACTATCAGTTTAGAATATTGACCAATCGGACCAAGAAAAACGAACAAATTATCCTCGTATTTGCTAGAAATATCACTACTGCTTTCCTCCTATAGGTCATAGCGTGATGATATATAGCCTATAGCCTTCCTCGATAAATGAACTACCCAAAACTGAAAGAATCATTCAAATCGGACCAGTAGTTCCCGAGAGTAGCGCGTTCAAACAAACAAACAAACAAACAAACTCTGCAGCTTTATAATATTAGTATAGATATAGACTTTCAGTGACATATAAAATAGATTCGTATAAAAAATATTCTAAATCTGGGGGCACGGCAATGCCCCCACCAAGTCGAGCTAAAAAGTGGCACAGTCGTACCATCCTTTTCTAGAAGCAATTCAGATCATTTTAAACCCCCCATAACTTCGTTGTGGTTAAACGAAGCAAGAAACCTGAATTTTCAGTTACTAAGCAGGCATTGTGTAAACACGGTATGTTTAAAATTTCATTCAATTTGAACCACTAGTTTAAGAATTGTAACTAGTCAAACTTTCTTAATTTTGTCACTCACTAACTGACTGACCGATCATCAAAAGTCTAAGGCACTTCTAGCAGACATAGAACCTTTAAATTTAGAATATAACTAGCTGTGCCCGCGACTTCGTCCGCGTGGAATTTAACAAAAACTTTATTTTTCTAAAATAAAAGAACTTTTTTATAATAAATGTAGCCTAAGTTACTCCTTATTATATCAGCTACCTGACAAAAAAGTCCCGTTAAAATCGGTCCAGCCATTTCAGAGATTAGCCGGAACAAACAGACAGAAAATAACTTTTCTAAAATAAATGTAGCCTAAGTTACTCCTTCTTATATCAGCTACCTGAAAAAAAAGTCCCGTCAAAATCGGTCCAGCCATTTCAGAGATTAGCCGGAACAAACAGACAGACAGACAAAAAAATTTTAAATATCATTTTCGGCACAGGTATCGTGTATATAACGATATGTAGTAGGACATTTTTTTTATTTTCACTCTTAAAACAGACACTTCAATTTTATTTATACAGGGTATATCAAGACTGCTACCGAAAACGAAGCCGGGTGGTAGTTTAAGCGACTTCAGACACAATGCAATAGAAAAAGTTGCAAAAAAAAGCGACAATTTTATTTTAAATATTTTTTTCCTATGACCATATTTGGGTGGTAAATACATTTTTCCCTAAAATAATAGTGTATACCCTTTTATTTTTAAATAATCTAAGGTATAAAAGAGTTTAAATTATTATTTTAGCAAAAGCTATGGATTTACCACCCAAAAATGACGATATTTAAAAAATCATAAAACATAATTGTCGCATTTCTTTGCGAAATTTTTAGTTGCATTGTGTTTGTACTCACTAAAACTACCACCCGACTTTGTTTTCGGTAGCAGTCTTGAGATACCTAGTATATAAAAGGCATAACAGGAGAGGGTATTGAGAGGGAAAGGGTGTATTCAGCCCATGAAACTGTACAAAATTCCTCTAGAAAGACATAACGAAGAAAAACTTGCAAATAAATAGACTAAATAGCTCCAAAATATCAATTACCATGAAAGAAAGAATATTAATAATCAAATCCGTGATATTTGTGATAAATTGACACCTACAAAAATAAGAAAAAACTATAAGACAGAGGCTTTATGAAAAATTGTTGGTGATATTCTAGAAGTAAAAAGTACCGAAAAGAAAAAAAGTAGGACTCTAAAAAAAGACGTGAGATCCCATCAAAAACATCCTGTAAAAAAATTCAGCCATCCAGCAGCATTATGTATGAATTGTACGATACATTATGGTTTCATGCGATGGCCAAGGCGATCCATTTATTTATAACGTAAAGAATTTTTAATATGTATATGATAATAGCTTACGTAATAACTTTATACAGAAGGTCCCTTACGCAAGGACTAAATAAATTAATCGACTTGGTATTGGTATATGCATGTAGCATCTCACAATTTTTTTAGGTAGAAACCCTGAGCTGTGAGACTTGGAATTTTTTTACAGGATGTTTTTGGTGGGATTGTGTCTTCATCTGTCTATTGATAGAGGTGCTCCCGAAAGGTACTATTTTTCTAATGGTATTATACTGGATGGTTTTGAAAAATATCACAATATTATGATGGCCAGTTCATGACCAGACACAAAACAGTTCAAAATGGCGGCCTCAACTATCAATTCTGCTTACTCATTCAAATGAAGGAACCATTAGATATCGACTTAGATATCAATCGAATCAAAAGCAAAAAAGTTCAAAATGGCGACCATAATTTTCAATTCTGACTTTGAATTTAGTGAAACGGAATAATATGGTAAAAAGGTTTTTCTATTTAATTCACTATTAATATATTTATTGGGCAAAACCCGATTAAAAGTTATAAGTAAATTCAATTGATAATAAAAGTTGGTGCGTCCTTGGTGGGAATATCGCGTAGCCTTCATATTATAGGAGCTAGCAACAAGAAATATTGTGATATCAGATGAAAAATAATGATAATATATACTGAAAGAACAATACAACGAGAAATAAATTTATTTTAACCGAATTAATTCGATGACAATGATCGCAATGTCCATATCATAGGGATTACGTTGGATCCCTTATTTTCATATTTCTCGTATGTCGTGGATCTACATACATACATACATAAACTCACGCCTTTTTCCCAGAAGGGGTAGGCAGAGGTGCCAAGACCCACATTTCGCCATGTATGTTCCGTCCCACGATGTGATAGGTGGCGAGCCTATCGCCATATCGGGCACAAATTCCTGACTCTGGGCTGATAATGAATAGAAAAATCCAATATCACTTTGCCCTACCCGGGATTCGAACCCGAGGCCTCACCTTTGTAACCGTACCTTAGTACAACTACGCCACTGAGGCAGTCTACAAGTCGTGGATCTACAAGCTCAGGTAATAGTTGAAAGTTGAAATTAATCGGCCAATTGTCAATTCAAGTGCGTGGTGGCCTAACTACTCTCAATTGTACTCTCGATTGTAGAGGAGGCCCGTGCCCTGCAGTGGGACATATATGGGCTGACACAGAATTACCAATTCTGACTTTGAATTTAGTGAAACGGAATAATATGGTAAAAAGGTTTTTCTATTTAATTCACTATTAATATATTTATTGGGCAAAACCCGATTAAAAGTTATAAGTAAATTCAATTGATAATAAAAGTTGGTGCGTCCTTGGTGGGAATATCGCGTAGCCTTCATATTATAGGAGCTAGCAACAAGAAATATTGTGATATCAGATGAAAAATAATGATAATATATACTGAAAGAACAATACAACGAGAAATAAATTTATTTTAACCGAATTAATTCGATGACAATGATCGCAATGTCCATATCATAGGGATTACGTTGGATCCCTTATTTTCATATTTCTCGTATGTCGTGGATCTACATACATACATACATAAACTCACGCCTTTTTCCCAGAAGGGGTAGGCAGAGGTGCCAAGACCCACATTTCGCCATGTATGTTCCGTCCCACGATGTGATAGGTGGCGAGCCTATCGCCATATCGGGCACAAATTCCTGACTCTGGGCTGATAATGAATAGAAAAATCCAATATCACTTTGCCCTACCCGGGATTCGAACCCGAGGCCTCACCTTTGTAACCGTACCTTAGTACAACTACGCCACTGAGGCAGTCTACAAGTCGTGGATCTACAAGCTCAGGTAATAGTTGAAAGTTGAAATTAATCGGCCAATTGTCAATTCAAGTGCGTGGTGGCCTAACTACTCTCAATTGTACTCTCGATTGTAGAGGAGGCCCGTGCCCTGCAGTGGGACATATATGGGCTGACACAGAATTACCAATTCTGACCTTGAATTTAGTTTATGGAAATGAAGAGTCTCTCAGATATCGAATTAGAAACCAATCAGAACAATAACAAAAAAATCAATAAAAATGCTGACCACATTTTTTTCTGAGAATATTTTCATGTTTTCATGAACGAAGGTTCTTTCAAATATCGATTTGGAATCATTCGGATAAATAACAAAAAAACAAAAATTAAAATGACCCGGACTCGAACCCGAGACTTCAGCGTCGTAATCATATTATGAGGCAAAAATGTATAAAATTTCACGGGAATAATAACAAAAAAATCAATGAAAATGCGGATCACATATTCTTTTTTCTGAGAATATTTACATTTTTTCGGAACGATGGTTCTTTCAAATATCGATTAGGAACATTTCGGATAAATAACAAAAAACAAAAATTAAAATGACCGGGACTCGAACCCGAGACTTCAGCGTCGTAATCATATTATGAGGCAAAATGAATAAAATTTCACGCGAACAATAACAAAAAAATCAATCAAAATGCGGACCACATGTTTTTTTTCTGAGAATATTTTAATTTTTTCGGAACGATGGTTCTTTCAAATATCGATTTAGAACCATTCGGATAAATAAAAAAAAACAAAAAGTAAAATGACCCGGTTTCGAACCCGAGACTTCAGCGTCGTAATTATATTACGAGGCAAAAATGTATAAAATGTTACGCTCCCTTCGACTAATTTCGTTGAGCGCTTATACGTAAGTCAATGACCTTTCTCTTTATTTTGGTAACTTAGCTAGTTAAAAATGAACTTAAAAATTAATATATACTGCTATTTATTTTTAAATATATGTAAAAAAATTAAAATGTACAAATAAAAAAGAGTACCACCTAAAGTAATAAGAATTACGTAAATTTGAAATTACGTAAAAAAATAATCGGCGGGTTAGAATTTCGAAACGTCGAGCGCAGATCCATCGTCCACCAAGGCCCGCGGCCGTCTGCCGGGAACGCCCCCAATGAGATAGCTTATATGGCCGTAACGTACAAGAATGGGATAGGATGGCCCATGCGCTTCTCAAAATAAAACAACATAAGCGCCAAACCATATTTTATTTTATTGTCATCGTACTATTTACTTTTTTCTTGTTTTTTTCTCGCGAAAAAATAATATTTAAAAATATGTTTATGTCAAATTAATCTTGAGTGTCTACACGGGGTAAGTTAGGAGTTCTGAGTTCTTAAAAAACTTAACAGCTGCTACTTTGGACTGTATTTTTGTTAAGGCAAAGTGGCGTAATCATGTATTTTGATTCATAAAATTGTTAATTATATCATCAATTAAAACATATCTGAAAATGGACTACCTAATCTTAGTAATTTATGATATGTAGGCTTTTAAAAAATCCAAATTTTTCGAGGTATCCCCTTAACTATCTGGCGAATTTCCGTGACAAATCATAACTATATTCAATGTAGTTTCTCAAAATATTCCTAAAGCCACAAAGTGTGTTTTATATCAATGGAGACAATTAAAAATAATAATTATAAGTCAGAACGGAAAATACTTTTTCAAAAGTTTCTAAGCTACAAAATACCTGAACACACCAATGGTACATAAGTTTCTGAACACCTATAAAAAGCAAGTTTGCCGCAGATGTGTTCAGCTACTTTTGTCGCTTTGTTATGCATTCATTGTAAAATGTTATTTCATAATTTATATTTTTTGCTTTTCTCTGCATTTACTTATTGTATTCTTTTTTTTTATTGCAATGAGCAGCTAGACGAGCATGCCGTTCGCCTGATGGTATGCGATACGACCGCTCATAAACAGTAGCAAAACCAAACAACACCTTGAATTACAAAGCAATGCTTGACATTCCACTGCGCTCGCCATCCTGAGACCTAAGATGTTAAGTCTCAAAATATCCAGTAATTACTCTGGCTACAATACCGTTCAATCCGCCACATAACAGTGCATTTACACTGCTGTTCAACGGGAGAAAAAGATATTGCGGTGGTACCATTGAGGTATTACAACTGGAGCGGACACGTAGAAGAAAAATTGTGCTCATTTCAATATGACAGCGAAGTATAGATTAAGTCGACATTGTTCCAGATGCGACACTTCAGAAATTTCTACCTACATCTATATACGCGTGATGTCAAATAAAAAAGCATAATTCAATCAAATCATTTATATTTATTTCTTATATATTAATATTATCCCAATTTTGGGTAAAATAAATGTATTTACAAAAATAACTAAGTGACTTTATTTGAGCACTATAACCGCAAACTTCTAATATTACTATTGTAGTGTCTAATTATGACCTCATAGCAAAACTTTGATAGAAATAAATAAACTAATCAAGAATTCGTTCATTATTCGACAGTTATATAAATAATTCTCTTGTAACACAGTTACTTTATGTAACTATCTCAAATTGCGAGCAATACAGCAGCACTGGGACCCTACTCACACCCTACTATATTCATCTATCATCACATACAATATCCACTATCCCTATACGAAAAATTCAATTTTTACCTATCTGTCACTACATTATTATTAATCTATAATTTCATTCAAAAATGGCGGTTGTCAAAACGACTCCGGTAATTAATTTCTTAAATTTAATTTCGTGCTTCTTTATTTCAATTATGGTTGATTTACCTATGGAATGAGACTCCATCTTTTCTTCCTATTATTCTGGAATGGTTTTTGCACGTTTTTAGCATGCAATACGGCATTTATGGACCAATTATAGTTACACCTAATTAGGTCCGTCTTCGCTGAAACGTCAGGGACGACTGACAGCCTAACGGTACATGTACTCTTGCGAATGTTCCAAACTATTTGGTCTTGATGTCCCCTCCAGTTGTGTAACTCAATGGGTGGTACCTACCCAGATGGCCTCTTACATATGAGAGACCTACCACCAGTATTATTGTGAAATATCATTTATTAATGAGAAGTTTTTAGCATGTTTTATATCAGTGGAAATAATATATTATAACAATAATTTTATTACTCAGAATGAAAATAGTCGCCGCAATTTTGAACTTTTTAGATATTGGGCATTTGGTCTTAAATTTTATTTCACGGTTTATACAGGGTATATCAAGACTGCTACCGAAAACGAAGCCGGGTGGTAGTCTAAGCGATTATCCTATCCTATGTGTTTTAACACAGTGCAAATTAAGTAAATCAATATAACGATGTTTGCGGGAAAGAGATACTTGCAAATAAATAGAATTCGCTTTGTGTTTCCGTGGAAACGCAGCCTTAAATTATGCTATGGTGGTACTTTAGAATTAAATATCCATCTCATTTTAAATATTTTTGTTTTAGGACAAAATCAGAATCTTCAGACTCTTCAGAAAACTCTGAAACTACAAAAGACGAAATGCCTCAAAAAGCTGTAAAACAATTAAAAGGGCAAGATAAAAAATCAAAAAACTCTTCAACTGCTCATAAAGGGGAACCACCACCAGAACCACCCATAAAAACTGGAAGAAAGACAAACAATTCACTAGCTTCTGCAACCGGCCAAATTGTAATACCAGATAATGACGAGCCAGTTAACAGTACTAGAAAAAAACTAAAGACGTCCCAAATGTAACTATCATAAAATAAACTTGCAAATTACAAAATGGTCCTATGTGTTTTGATTTTAACTATATTTTGTTGTTATTTGCAGATTTAGTCAAACTGATGAAGACATTCAAACAGATATGTATAAAGTTTTAGAACAGTTAACTGCTCACGAAGACGCATGGCCTTTTATGGATCCAGTAGAAGAAGAATATGCTCCTAATTATTATGCAGTTATAAGGCGCCCTATGGATTTGCGAAAAATGGAAGAAAGGCTTGATTCTGGCTACTATACTGATTTCTCAATGTTTAAAGCTGATTTTAAACTAATTGTAAACAATTGTCGATTATACAATGGACAAGATAATGGTAAAATTGATGATATGTAAATAAATATCATCGCATGTATTTTGAAATGATTATAATATTTTTTTATATATATTTTTAGAATACACTATAATGGTGGACAATTTACAAACTGCATTTGATCGTTTAACGGAGAAGTACATGCATAGACTTTCATCATCAGATGAAGAAATCGCCGTAGAATATCAACTACCTACACCATCTAGAAAGCATAAACTTAAAAGTAGTGAATCCTCAAGCCACCATAAGAGAAAAAAAAGGAAATCTCAGTCAGATACAGGTACCTATAAATTATGATTTGTGTGTTGATAGAAAACTCAACTCCTAACTCCTAAAAATTGGATAAAAAGTTTACATGGATTACTATTTGTGATATTTAGTCAGATTTAGCGGCGTGAAGTGAGATAAACATGCACCAGGCCCCTTTTTTTGTGTTTATACTAGGACAAGTTTCTTATGTATGAAATTTTTTAAGTAGTCTTGTTTGTTAATCTTGTTTTTTGTATTGAAATTATTGTCAATTTTCTGATATTTATTTTCTCATAAGTGGTTTAGTAATATTAACTGATTAACTGACATTTGCACTATTGGTAATATTATCCTAACAACGTCCACGATATCATGGCAGTTTCTATAAAAGTGACATACATGACACACTTGGTTTTGCTACTGTTCATGAACGGTCATTTTGCTTACCATCTGGCGAATGCCTGTTCGTCTCGCCATTCATAGCAATAAAGAAAATTCTCAACGACAATTCGACAATGTGAAATCAAACAAACTATGACGACAACAAAATTACCTTGGCTAATCTACTTAGTAGCGATTGAGCCTTTCCCTTCTGTTACATCCCGCTTCATTGCTCATAGCATTTAATTCTATTCCTTCCTTATCTTTATCTCATTCTGTCCGCGGATCAAGTTGTACATACGTGTAAGAATCTGTTCAGTTGATGTGCGCTGTTTGAGGCGGATGGACGTTCAAGTCAAAGAAAAATCAGTATAAAGACGTTGTTGTGTCTATTGATCTGCTTATCTGGTGTACCTTACATCCATATACCATACATTCGAATAAAATAATAAAAAGACGAATAGGGAAGAATTCGTTATCATCTTCTTCTGCGACATATCCGGTTTCTGTATAAAATCCATAACCAAATTACCTTCTCCACGTTCATCCTCAATCAATGCTGATCCCAGACTGCCGCGCAAACATATGCTGTCATGTGAATTCTCCAACCGCGCGGTCACGCGGTCCATGAGAACTTAAGTAAAATCTGTTTTTTTTTTAAGAATTTTTCGCGAAGAAAGGACAATCGTCTAGATGTCCGTCCTTACATATATAATGCTACATTCCTTTACTTACAAAGCTAATATTTGGTGGGCTGCTGCTGGAGAAACGTAAACCAAAAAAAAACTAATCCAAAACGTCGCGTCGTCTACTTGTAATTATACTAAGTGGCGGTGTTATAAATTCTTTAAATTACAACGTCATTAAGTAATATTAAATAAAACAAATTAAAATTATTAGATTTTATATCACTTTAAAATTGAAAAAATGATATTTTTAAACAAACTAAACAATAAAATAATTTGGTTCAAATATAACACGCCATAATACTACCTACTGCCCTCTGTCGACCCTGATATAAGAGCGGCAACGCCGCATTTTCGTCACCGCTTTGCGAAACATTTGAATTGGCGGCGGTGATTCCTTTGTAGTTTTAAGGCATAATTTTATTCGTATAATAACAAATTTAAGAACTTATGTCACCGACATGTTGTATATGACACTTACATTTTTTTTATTTCACCTAGGTATCCTTACATTTTTAACCAAACCATAAACTCGATCTTAGTGTGGGGTAATGACTATGTATGTAACTGTTGGGTGTATTTAATATTTATTTATTATATTTCCAGTACTTTATTAATAAGTGCGTGGTGGCCCGTTGGTAAACGGACTAGACGCGACTGCCAACATGTCCATGGTGGTCGCGGGTTCGAATCCCAGGGCACACCTCTGACTTTTCGGAGTCATGTGTGTATTGATAATCATCCACCACGCACTAAAACGGTGAAGGAAAACATCGTGAGGAAACCTGCATACCATAGCGATTTATAAAATAATCTATGGTATGTAAGTCCGCCAACCCGCATTAGGCCAGCGTGGTGGACTATATGGCCTAACCACTCTCAATGGTACTGTCGATTGTAGAGGAGGCCCGTGCCCTGCAGTGGGACGTATATGGGCTGATACAGATACTTTATTAACGAATTTTAGGAAAGTGACATATACATCGATTAACGGTTTTTTTACAGAAACTTGTAATTTTTAAGAATGGTTGTGTATTGTCACTTACTATGAAAAAAGCCCTGTAATAAACAGTAAAAATTCACTGTATTTTATATCCACCTACTATATTCTACGAAACTTTTCCCGTACTTTTTAAAATCTAACATAGCAACATCGGCGATCGACGGTTGATGGTCGGGAGCGAGGGACGGGGGTCAGGAGCGGGGCGAGGGTGACTGGGGAGTCGGCACCCGCGCCACTCGTTGCCTCGTCAGTGCGCCGTGCTTTTTCTCTGCGAATGCGTGTGCGTTGCTCACAACACATTACGAATTACGATAATATTTTATTCATGTTCATGATGTCGCGATTTACAGCTGTGGAATGCACCGATATGGTTTCTTTGAAAGTCTGTTTAGTGGCAGTAATATATTACGACGCGACGTGCTATTTTTATTCCCCGACGAAGCAGTTTTGACCTACTTTATTATAATAATGCTACTATTTGTCATGTTAGCATTGATTTAAAAACTAAGGATAGGCCCTTTAGTACATTGGGTACGTCAAAAAGATGCCTGCGAAAATTGCGCCATCTGTCAGATTTTTACGTCAATGGCGGCCATGAAATCGTTTTTCAATAATGCTAAAATCAATGTTATATTGACTTAAAGTAATATAATTTTTACTTAGCGGTGATAACAAATATTATCTTTTTTTTTGTGAACTTTCGGTCATCTTTAATGCATCCACACGCACGATAAATTAGGCATTTGTCGGCGATTTACAACCGGTGCGCTGTGACGTCACAACCGTTGAACTGGTCTGCGGACCACTTTAGTGACAACACTTTTCTTGCTTTCCGCCCCGTCCATATATTTTACGTCAATGCATGTTAGTCATATTGCAGTATGTTTTATACTTACTGCATACCATGTTTTGTTACTTTACAGTAAATGTAGCACAATTAGTTTTAGTGTAATTACGGCGCACCTTGCAACACTGCCCAGGAGTCGCGCGTAATCCCAGATTTCGAACTGACAACGTCGCGTCGCGTCGTTTAGCTATTATGAGTTTTAATTTAATGGAGATTAGGTCTGAATTTAAGTATTAGTTTTAATTCTATGCAGCTAATAATAAAACCTTGTATAGTCCCACAAACTTATCTGACCCGGTGAGAGAGTCGCTGTTGTCGAATTTGGTGTTGCCATTAAAAATAGTTATAGAAATAAAGTAGGTGAAGTAAGATTTAAAATGAGTGGACCAGTTTCATTTGCATGTTATTTTTCCTTCCCAAGATTTCTAACTAATCACTCCCCATACCCTTAAACAAGTGTATCTGTATCAGCCCATATACTATGTGTCCTACTGCTAGGAACGGACCTATTCTACAATCGAAAGTGCTATTAAGGGTGGTTAGGCCATAGGCCATATAGTCCACCATGCTGGCCTATTGCGAGTTGTTGGACTTATGTACATACCATAGATATTCTTATAAATCGCTATGGTATGCAGGTTTCCTCACTATGTATTCCTCCACCGTTTTAGTGCGTGTTTATTGACTATCAATACACAAATGACTCCGAAAAGTCAAATTTGTGACCTGGGATTCGAGCCCACGACCACCGTGAATATCTTAGCAACCGCGTCAAGTCCATTTACCAACAGGCCACCACGCACGTAATGATACATTTTAGTTTATGATATGTGCTTACACCTATTCTACTAGTACGTACAAAATTCTGTTTACGTGGAATTTATTTTAAAAAGCTGACACCACAAGCCTGTGGTGGCATTGATAAAATTTCGACGGGTATTATTGATGTCTGAAGACGCTTATCTTCCTTTGTAAAATTGAATACCTGGAGTATAACGTTCCTAGCGTCACTTTTTAAAGTTTTCGGCATTTTTCACTCATTTTTAATAATGCAGGAAAAATAAATACATTGAGTAAATAACCAATGGCGGTTATGTCAGTGAGTGGCAGGTAAATTGTCAATTTCAAATGACGTCGTTGTTTCCACTTTTGGCCACCGGGCCAGATAACTTTGTGGCTCTATATTCTTTTGCGCTTGACTTTTGTGTCAATGACCTAGCCAACTTGCTACAGCAGGTGTTTAAATATGAAGAACTATAAACCTATCCTGTGGCTAAACGGGTGATGATAAATTAATAATATTTGGTGTAAGAAAGAAAGAAAGAAAGAAAAGTTAATTGTTGGTACAAAATATACAAAAGCAAAATAAACAAAAATAATAATAACAACATTCCAACTCGAGAACATAGAAAATATTAGGTATTTACAAAAAATATATATTATTTAACTATTTATATTATATTTTATTCATACTCATTCTTAGCACACCTCTACACAACAAAATAAGCTTATATTCTATACTAAGTGAGAGGTGTGCACTGATAGTTATCAAACAAAGACGAATTGAGATTGAGCATTTACGGATAACGTGCAATACAACGCTTAGTGTTGCAAGTCTAAAACCATCAGGTATCCGATTTTAGGGGGAGGTTTCGAAATAATACTATTTAAAAGAATTTTTTATGGCACTGGTCACCAGGTGGTTTTAAGAGGGGTCCTATGGAATATTTTTTACAAGGTCCATAAAAAACCGTTTACTAATGAGATCCGCGAATAATGAAATTTTTGGCCCGGAATAGAGACAAATGGGCACAGTTTTTGTGACCCGCGACTACTGAAAACGCGCATGTGGAATTCGTGAACAAGGAGCTCTTACTATATACCTTATCTACTACCATACAAATTAATTATACTTGGTATACAATCCATTACAATATTTGGCTGTCCGAGTTCCAATCTTTCGCGGTCCGCAAACGGACCGTAGTCTGCCTGTTGCACAACCTGTGACACCTGTTGTTGTTTTTTTTCACCCGGTTCACAAGGCTGTTTTCGCCAGAGAAGAACGGGCAAGAAACTCTAGCGTTGCTCTTTTCAAAACAAGTTTACAATACAGTGATTATACAGGATTTGCAATTCAGAGCAGTTCATAAATAATTTATAATAATAAATAATTTATAATTTTACTGTACGGCTGAGTGTTATGTTTCATTCCCAAGCCTTACTATCTTCTAAGTATTCTGAAATTGTATAGTATGCCTTATTACACAACTGTCGTTTTATAATAGATTTAAAAAAAACGTATACAGTAACCCTTAAAAGATTTGCTAATTTTGTGGAGCCTCGTCTTATGACTGACTAGATTATTTCTATTTCTAGTATTTCTGTCATGAATATCGCTAACCTTTTGAAATTGTTATATATTCTTGTGGACATACATTAGATTAGCAAATATAAATTGTGATGCTACTGTCATTATATTTATTTCCTTGAATTTTTCTCTCAGCGATTGCCTGGAGCCTAACGAATAAATAGATCTTATAGCTCGCTTTTGAAGAACAAAGATGGTATTAATGTCAGCAGCACCACCCCACAGCAAAATTCCGTAACTCATTAGGCTATGAAAGTAAGCAAAATAGACCAATCGAGCCGTATCAATGTCAGTCAATTGGCGAATCTTGCCCACTGCAAAAACTGCAGCACTCAGTTTTTTAGCTAGCGCATTTATGTGGGGACCCCATTGAAGCTTATGATCCAATGAGATTCCCAAGAACTTAGTAGTCTCCACAAGGCTCAACACATCCCCATTCATAAAAATATCGGCATTAACTTTTTTGACATTAGGTGTTACAAACCGAATACATTTCGTTTTTTGCCTATTCAACAGTAAATTGTTAATGCCAAACCAATGTACTATTTTTGTGAGAGTGTGGTTTACTTCGTCAAGAATTGATTGATGTCGTTTAATTTTAAATTTTTAAATCCCAGGGCTCCTCTGGCTCATCCTCTGACTTTTTAGAGTCATGTGTGCATTAATAGTCAATCACCACACACTAGCGGTGAAAGAAAACTTCATGCAGAAACCTGCATACAATAGAGATTTGTAAGATCCTATATGGTACGTATAGTTCACCAAACCTCTAGGCCGGCATGGTGGACTATCACGTCACCACTGTCAGTAGAACTCTGAAATGGTGATACGAAACTTAGGTGCATTATGAAGTGGAAAAACGAGGCAACAGTATCAATTAGCGAAAAGACTTCTGATACCCACGGCACAAGAATTATGTTTATGATTTATGGGTGTGTTTATTTAATTGCTGCATTCTTACAGAAGTTTTAATAAATTAATGCAACAGAACGAAAAATAATACCAAAGCCTTGTTGCATTCTCATTTTTATGTCACCTCTGCTTTCATGACATGAAAGAATATTACTGTATATTTCAAAGATAAGTAAAGTATGTATATAAAAATCATAATGAAGACATGTTTAAAAATGCCTTGTCAATTTTAGCTAGAAAAACTACTTGCTTACTTGAGAACTATCATAGACAAGACTCAGATTTTTTTTATTGTACATACAGATTATATCAACACTGCTACCGAAAATAAAGCGGGATGGTAGTTTCAGCGATATCATACATAATGCAATTAACACGCAACGATTTTTTTCGATATGTTTTTCTATCGTCGTAATTGGGTGGTAAATATATAGCTTTTCCTGCAATAATAATTAAAAAATATTTTAACAAAATCTATGGACTTTTCATTTAAGTTGTGTTTATAGTCACTAAAACTACCAGACGGCTTCGTTTTCGGTAGTAGTCTTGATATACACTATAATATGTGCATGTACATAGTTTGGGGTATTTAACCATTTTAACCTTGATACTTCTAAATTTTAGTAAAATAAATGTTAAAGGCTTGATTTAAAAACTGTTTCCTGATGTTGTGGATAAAAATTAAAATATATTAAGTCTATAAATTATCATACTGCAGACTTGGGAACAAAAATAAAATCTTAAAATTTGATGAAGAAATTAAATTTTCTCCTTAGAACCCATTGTTTTCATTGAGATTGCTTTGAGTAGATGCACCACGGTTTTTAAATGATTTCTTATCAATTATTACTTTGAAATGATATACTAATTCGTCGATATTATGGGATTACTTTTGCAAGTATTTTGAAATGTATATTAAATGAAATCAATCTAGGGTTAGTTTTTCAACATTATAGGATTAGATATTATTTTTTATTGAAAAAATAGTGTATTGTCAAATTTTCTTGCTTATCTAAGATATCAATATCCAAATATTAATTAATTTGTTTTCTTTAATTCAGGTGAACCTAAATCAAGTACATCCGATATTATACAAGAAGATGAAAAACAAGATGAGGATTTACCTGAATTAGAAATTAAGAAGCCTAAAGAATCTCATAAGTATAAAGAAGGGAAAATAAAGAAAAAACGTAAAGGTCACCATCGTCACGGAAAACATTCTAAAAATCATAAGAAAAATTCACGTAAGTCAGAACACGGTGAAGTTTACAAAAGTAAACACGGTAAAAAACAAAAACATACTAAAAATAAAGACGGTAAAAAGTCCAAACAGAAGAAAAAGAAAAGCAAACACCACGAACCAGAAATTGATGAGATTATAAAGAGAAGTGTATCACAAGAATCATTAGAAAGTTCAAATAGAAGCCGCAGCGCAAGTCCTTTACCATCTATTCATTCGCCAACACCATCTCCTACGGGACTCAGTCAAGCAGAACCACTAGAACCACTCACAGATCCTGATTTTTTCAAAGATAAATACGACAAAATAAAGGAAAGAAGACGACATGCTGCAAAAGATGCTTGGGATTCTTTGTTTGATTACAAGCAAAAGTCGGTGGACAAGCAAAAACAAAATCTTCATATTCCAGAAAAAGAGAAAAATCAAAAGCTAAGGGAAACTATTGAAAAACTCAAAGCCAAAAATGAGAAATATAAAGACACCACACTTTTCAATAATCTTTTTAATACAAATCATAATATTATAGATAAGATTTCAGATACCACTAATGAATCATCGAATAAAGATTCTGAGGATGATGATGATGATATTCAAAAGAATAAGCCTAAAAAAGGACAAAAGAAGAACACAGCAAAAAATGAATCTGCTTCAGAAGCATTGGAGCAAGCTGTTAAGGATATCAGTAAATGGTTAGATGATGCTCCTAAAAGTTCAACTTTGAGCTCGCCATGTAATAGCCCTGCTCAAACGATATCTACTGAAGAACAAGATAATAGTCGACAAGATGATGAATTTTCGCAAAGTGAGAAAACATTGCAGACCCGTAAAGAATTTTCTCGGAAAAGACTTTCTTCACGTGAACCGAAGCTTTTGAAGAGACGAGAAATTCAACGAACCATAGAGCGATTGCAACCTGGTAAAAGCAAGGGGAATTTACTCACTAATATAAGTACAAAGACGGAGAAAATGGAAGAGGTAGTAACTCTTGGACCACTTAATAAAGCTCGTGATTCCACTAAAATAGATGAATCTAGTCCGAAACTGAGTTTGGGATCTGTTTTGCCGACAGTTGAATTCCCTCTCGGCAATGAATTCGGCAATAAAGAAGATAATACTTCAGAAGAGCCGAAGAAACCTATAACAACACTCGTAGCTGAAAAAAGTGAAAAAGAGGATGAGAAACCAGCCGAAACGAAAAAAGAATCAGTGCAAGTTCAACCAAACAAAAAAGATGCTGAAGTTGAAACAGAGCCTCCTTGCACAACAAAACCGTCTCAAGAAAAGGCTACACCAAATCTCAGCGCTTGGTTTAAAGCATTTGGGGCACCCAAAAATACTCCTACACCATCAGCTAACATTAGAAAGAAAGTTGATGACATAGATGCTGAAGAAAAGCATATTGAAACAGCGGCTAATGATAATAAAGTTGCTGCGAGCCCAAAAGCTATTACGAAATATGATTCCCCTACCGATCCCGAAACACCTCAGGCTGATGGAGGTGATAGTCCTTTACCGAATGTTACTGCGACACCCCGACAAAGACGAACCAGTACGGGAAGTTCAGTTTCCGAGAGATCCTCCTTTAGTCAAGACCTAGATTCACCAAGACATCAAATGTCGCATACATCACCATTGCTACATTCGCCAGCATCACCCAGGACCGAAGAGTTTCAAAAAATTACGTATCCCATTATCAATGGTACCGTGCGCGCGGGCTTTTATCATGATACGACATCTATCAAAAGCAGTCCTGAAAAAAGTTGCAGTCCGCGGGAAGCATCACAATCTCCGTACTCACCATACTCCCAACATGTTTATGCATCAAATAGTGTTACAGGATCATCAACTCCTAATTATTTTGTTGATCAGAGCAAAAGCCCAATGTCAACTTATAGTCAAAATCCTGCATCATTTTACGACACAAATAAAGCCCCACCTGCAAATAAATCTACCCGTAATCAAGATGACTATTCAACATTAAGCCCAGAACCTTATCAACAAAACCAATATGCAGGTCAATTTGCACACGCATATTCGCCATATAAACAAACACCATCGTCAAACTATTCGCAAATACAGCAGGCTAATCAACCGACAACAACAAATTCTGTCACCACTGTTGCTTCTTCACAAATAAATGCTGATTCAAAAGCTACGTTATTTCCCGTTAAAAAACGTACTTACAACGAACCAGAACAATCCACGGATGGCAAAGATATTCCCGGAATCACTCATAATAAAAACGAATATTCAAAGATTCCACAGTCATTGCATTCGATTACTTCTCTATCCAACACATCTGTTGACGATATTGCTTTAGCATTGAGTGAAAAATCAGAATTAGCTAAGTTGAACAGCTTACGTGAAAAGTCGAGTCCTGATTACAGTGATAGACGTACAGTCGAAAATAGAGATCCTGTCAAATACGAAAACAACGAACCCGCACATGATAAGTCAGATACCAGTATTGTGGATCCCAATAAACCAATCAGTATTATTAAAAAAGACAATATTGATATGGTAAATATGGGTTACTTGAACAGTGATACTGAGCGCAGACACAATGGAGAAACCCATGAAGATTATACAGCAAGAGACATTTCCAAAACAACTACAATATCACCACAAAAAATCTATGATATTGACACAATAGCCATTAATCTCGGAATAAATTCAGCTATGCAAAAGTCTATTGCTAAGACAAACCCCAGCACTACTACTAATATTCCGCCTGCTCATTCACAAGACAGACAGCACAGCGATATTAGCTTATCTCAGATAATGGCTCATGCGCATCATAGCCAATACGATACTATGTCTAGTGGACAACCTATAAGCAGTTTTTCAATAAATGATATAGAATTGGCCAACAAAAAATTATTTTCCAGTAATGTGACATCCTCATCAACAGCACTAGACTATGGTAACTGGAAAATGTCAAATCAAATGCGTAAACAAGACATTCTACCATCAGATTATACTACATCCTACAATGTAAATAATACAGAAAAATTAAAAACGGACTTGAATTCATCAGCCTCAAATAGCCTTAATTTTAATAAAAGTCTTCAACACCAGCAGTACAATGCATACAATGTTCCGAGAGCTACCACGCAAAGATCACAAGAATTGCAACAGAACCTACCATCTGAACTTCGAATTCCAAATCCAAGAGGCTTGCTTAAGAATGACCACCTAAATGTGTCTTCCTCCATTGGAGAATCTGATTTAATTTCTAAAAACTTAGAAAGCCATACAAAGTCACAAAAAGCTGATAAACTTGCTCAAAGTCATCCTTTGGTAACGACTAATCCATATAAAACTTCTTATACCAATCATGCAACAATACCCTTGGAAAGTTTACGTAATTTGCCTAGTATACCCCAAATGTTAGAAAGATATACCAATGAAGAAAGATATTTACCAACTTTTACCAGTGGAAGTACTGGCCTGTACCACGACAAACAGTTCCAAATGGCGCAAATGTTTAATAAAACTATGGCGGCGGAAGTGCATTCAACAAATACTTCTGTGAATTTGCAACCACCGATATCAATACCTAAAGACAATGGCGCTTACAAGTCATCGACAGTCAATGCGCAACCAGAGGTAAAAACGAAAAATAAAAGAAAGAAGACATCAGAAAGCAAAACACCAATTGCAGGTAGTCAAACTTACCATGCCCCTGCTTGTGGAAGTGATGTATTATCTTCTGTGAAAACAAGTATGATCCCTGGCGGCGCCTTCAATTTTGGAGCCACTCCTAATATGGCTCTCGGTACTAGCATATATGGTGACAATGGTGGTTTTTCAATAGAAGATTTTAGAAATACAACAGCTAACCAACTTATGGCAGCAAATTATATGGTAGCTGCTGTCGCCCGTCAGCAGCGGAACAGTGTGGAAAGCAACACTGAAAAACTTGTAAAGCCTGCGCATCAAAACTCAAGCCATACAACTGGCACTTTTCCTTTCATTGGACATTCACAAGTACGTGCTGGGTATCCGTTCGTGAGTACTGACCCGCAAACACCTTTGTACCATCGGTATTTGCAACAACGTCAAGAAGAACTACTCAGACAAACTGGAGCTCAGATTATGGGGCTGTACCCATCAGGATACCCAGCCAGCTTAGGTGTAAGACAACCATACGATTCTATTAACCGACCTTCCTGGCTCTAAATTTGATGGTAGAATAGCTTCACTACTTGAAATCTATAATATTCATAAATGTGACAGTTGTTGTAGAAAAACGTAATTTATATTGTTTCTAGATCCAAAGTAGCATTTTTGTAAAGATATTATATACATGGTTCTTATTTACATCATGACAAGTTTATCTTTTGTAGAACAATTAAAGTATTCCTTCTTGTGTCGTGGATACAAACGTATATATACACATGTATTTATATTAATATCAGAACCTGTGATTGCTGAAATGAGACTGCTTCTCAAAAATCCATAAGTGATAAAGCATTCTTGCTCCCGTATTGAGGCGTATCTGTGAGATTCCTCTTTACACTGTCCGGAAATATTCAATGTTACTTTTTTGTAAATGTTTTAAAATTATTCATTTTCCTTAATTAGGTATCATTGTGTAATTTGTCCAATAATAATAATCATAATCAATTACTGTTTCAATTATATTACCTGACAACTGCAATAAAGTATATTTTTCGGATTTTAGAGGCAGTCAATACCGTAATAGTTTACTACCTGAAAATATAAATATTTTAAGTTAAATCGCTTCTAAGCTTCTAATTAGCTTTAATTTACGAATATATTATGTTGAATTAATTATGATTTTTTAAGGTCACATAATAATGAAATTGTTATTTAATAATTTTTATATTTTACGTTATACTACTTAATTTAGATTGTTGTGTAAATATTTCTCTATTTACAAATAATGTTTTTAGCATTTTACAGTAAGTATATTTTTGTTAGATAAGATTTAAATATAATTCATGGATATAGTATTAAAAAATCATATAAGAAACATTAAAAATTCTTCTTGTGTAAAAAAGAAAATAAAGATTTTCAAAAAGCTTTATTTGTTTTCATCTTGTGTGACGTAGTGTGAATGTTCTCTGTTTTTTGTTCTGAAACATTAAAAAAAGGTTTAAAATGTTTGAAGCATAGCCTGAGAATGCTTCTGTAGACAAAAAAATAGCCGGCTAACGGAACAGACGAAATCTTTTACCTTTGTTTCTTTAGATGCATGAATTTCGTTTATACATAATTTCCTAATTCTGTAGGGCACAGGAGTTCCCCGCCGCCAGGATGACGAACCGAAGTGCAGACACTACGGTTCTCTAAGCGGTTTGTAATTTTTTGAAACCTCGTTACATATTACTAAGGTTTTTATTACTAGATAAATACAATTCAATTCACAATTAAATAATTATTCAATTTATAATTCACAGGATATGTTGGCAGTAGATATTAAATATAATCAATATTGATACCTAACTAAAAACCCCTAATTTCGTTACTGAGTCACTGTTGATTACTAACCTTCTTTAAGTAGCTCCTAATGTCCTAGAAAACTGAAAATTCGTAAGTAGCTAGATCACAAACAACAAAAAATCTAGAATGTGGAACTTTTAAACTCATAACTCTATAGGTAAATATTGTAAATCCTGAATCCCAATCTAATATAGGTATACCGTTTTTGATTAAAATATTACATACATTACAATTTTACTTTATATTCGTTCATAATCAATCGTTAAATTTACAGCATCACCTTGTTTTGAGTTTTGTGAAGCCTGATCAATCCATGACCATGGCCATTTCCAAACGTTCGTGTCGTGAGTGACTTTTCGTTTCCATTACCTCTCAAAAATAAATTGTATGAGTAGAATAAAAAAATCGTCTATTGGAGTGGCGGAATTTGGAACTACAAATAAAAATTTTAACATATGTATACGCTTAGAGTATCTATAATATAGAGGGAGCGCTGGTACATAAAAATGGTGGAGTCGGGCCACATTTTTCTGCCCTCCTATTGGCTGGTATTTGAACAGGTTGTGCAACATATATAAATTACTTGGATTTTTTTTTATAAATAAATAGTTTTAGTTTAGGGTTTTAGGCAGTGGCGTAACTACACCATCTGGGTCCCGTGGCAAAATCATCGAATGGGGCCCTCCTTTTTTGTATGGAGAGGAAAACTGTTAAGCTTATTTTCCGGTACCCCGGAGGAGACCAAAAGGAATATATCAGTGTCACTGGCCTGCCAGCAAATTGCGGCCGAGGCGGGTCCCTAACAAAAACCTGCGCCAGCATACCGAATAAAACCCTGTCTTCCACATTTCGGGCGGTACTGGATATACTTGGTACTGGTGGTAGGTCTCTCATATGTGAGAAGCCGCCTGGGTGGGTACCACCGCAGTGTCTATTTCTCCCGCCAAACAGCAGTTTAAATGCACTGTTGTGTTTCGGATTGAAGGACATTGTCGCCAGAGTAACTACTGGACATATTGAGACTTTACATCTTATGTCTCAGGATGGCGAGCGCAGTGGAATGCCAAGCATTGCTTTGTAATTTAAGGCGTTGTTTGGTTTTGCTACTGTTTATGAGCGGTCGTGTTGCTTACCATCAGGCGAACGGCATGCTCGTCTCGCTATTCATTGCAATAAAAAAATAATCTCAGAACAAGACACGCCCCGATTCCTTCCCAGTGGTCGGCTGCGGCGCAAAACCAGGACGCAGGTCTCTTTCAGTGGGGAGCAAAGTTGATCTCCACTTATGTCTAGATCTGGACGCCAATTTAAGATTTTGTGGGCGTCCACGACAAACGCGACGCCACGTGCTCTGTCGTCCATCACGGAAGGATAGTTAGTAAGAGTGCATCGCACAGCAGATTCTTCGGCGGCCCCTATTGGTAGCCTACTAAGACTTGCGTGAGAGACCGTGCTCGAACTCTTAGGCCCTCTAACTATAAGATAGAGGCGTCCTTTAAGCAGATCATGACTGACATGATCACCTGACGTTTTCTTCTTTGGAGGCGGCGGCGAGCGGGATGGTTCCGCTCAAAATCGCGATCGTTAAACGCGACATTACGTTCTCGCAAAAGCAGGGACTCTTGGCTATTTAAAAAATCACGGCCAATCCTCACAGATCGCTCATCACCTCAAGGTAAGCTGCTCGACATCTACTAGTCGAGTGGGTCGGAATGTGTCCCCCCAGTAGTTCTTAAGACGTCCGCGCCTGAGATACCCCCGTACTCACGCGTCTTTTCTATTAAAACTAACCCAGGCCCGACTTCATGGAATATCGCCCATGTTCATCCAATCCCCAGAAAGGGTGACCGGTCGGATCTTTCAAATCACAGGCCGATTGCTGTCACATCCCTACTCTCTAAGATCTTGGAGCGAGTTATAAATACGCAACTCCTGAGGTATCTTGAGGATCACCAACTGATTAGTGACCGTCAGTACGGTTTCCGTCACGGCCGTTCGGATGGTGATCTTCTCATTTATCCCACACACCATCAGGCGGAGGCATTGGATAGTGGAGGTGAGGCGATTACGGTTGGCCTTGAAATTTTAATTGAGTGTGGCATGGCGTCGTTCTGGTGAAGCCACCTGCCTGGTATTTCTGAAAGATCATCGCCAGCTTTCTGGATGATCGGAGTATAAAAGCCGTATAGGACGGCTTTTGTATCGAGACCAAGACCATTAATTTTGGTGTTCCATATGGCTCGGTGGTTTCACCAACACTGTTTATCCTGCATATCAATGACATTGTGTCTATCACCAGCTGGCATTGCTATGCAGATGCTAGAGCAAGTGACGCAAGATACATCGGACTACAGAATCTCTATTGGGGATCCGTTGAGGAAAGATGGTCTCAACTTTTGTCGGAAGTTGAGACCTCTCTGGGGCGCGCCCCCCAATGGGGTGGATTGAACATATCTCAGTGTAACACCACGAAGACACAAATTTGCTCGTTTACAACCAAGAAGACCCCTTTTGTCATAGAGACACTCTCTCTAAGTATTCCTGGAACCGAAATATTGAGCAAAGTGCAGTTGAGGTGTCATTTGGAAGACAAGAGCAAATTGGCCAGCAAAAAATTAGGGATTCTCAACAGAGCCAAGCGGTACTTTTCGTCGGATCATCGGTTATTGCGAAACTCTATAAATGCGACGATCTGGCACCACGTGGAGTACTGCTCTCACCTCTGGGTAGAAGCCCCAAAATACCAGCTCGACCCACTTGACTCCTTACAGCGCCGAGCTCATCGAATCGTCGATAATCCCGTTCTCACGGATGTGGAGCCGTTAGGATTGCGGTGACACTTCGGGTCTCTGCCATCACAATTCCCGTCACCGCAGTAGAGTTCATTCTTACTACCTGGAAACTATCCGTTCCCGGAAAGTACATTTCCAGTGTTCTTTTCTATCACGCACGTGCAAGCTCTGGAATAAACTCCCTGCTTCGGTATTCCGTGAGCGCTTTAAAAAAGAGCTTTCCTTACGGTAGGAAGCGACTTCATTTTGCTGGATCCCAGGATCTGCTAAAGTCCATGAACGGCGGTGACCGCTGACAATCAGGCGGGCTATATGCTCGTATACCTGCAGGCCATGAAAAAACTCCGCAACGAGACCAATTATTCGTCGTGATATCTTTACTACGTGGCCGGAGCCCAAACGCAGCAATGGTGATGGGGCCCCCTCAGAAGCCTAATACTGAAATTTCATTATTTTTTTAACCAAATCCAAAATAACCAAATAATCTGTACATAATAGTTTTATTTCAATGAGTAAAATTCGCGTAAATCTAAAGAACCATATTATTTTTTTGTATCACAAATAAACATTGGTATCTTTAATAAAAATTAAGAAAATAGTCTTTGATTATCATTTTTTTTTGGTAGTAAATTAGCTATGTTCTTTCTCTGCTTACGGCCTCTCGGGCCTGAGGGGCCGGGCCGCCGCGCCGGGGGCCCATAAGGCCGGGGGCCCGTGGCATTTTGCGCACTATACCACCCTATGCACTGGTGGTAGGTCTCTCATATGTGAGAGGCCATCTGGGTAGGTACCACCGCAATGTCTATTTCTCCCGAAAAACAACACTGCTTAAATGCACTGTTGTGTTTCGGATTGAAGGACATTGTAGCCAGAGCAACTACTGGACATATTGAGACTTAACATCTTATGTCTCAGGATGGCGAGCGCAGTGGAATGTTGCTACTGTTTATGAGCGGTCGTATCGCTTACCATCAGGCGAACGGCTTGCTCGTATCGCTATTCAATGACATAAAAAAAAAAATTGTTACGCCACTGGTTTTAGGGTTATTTAATTTCAATCAAACTCGTTTAAAAAGGATAATAGCTAAACATAATTTCGGCAATTTTTTTTTTCACTAATATAGGAGCGTTACCAACATTACTAACAAGAAAATATCTACGTTTTTCAAAACGCGAATGTATGACAGCGCTCCTTCTATATTATAAATACTTTAGTGTAGTACTTTATCCCATCAAAAACATCCTGTAAAAAAATTCCAAGTCTCGCAGCTCAGGTTTTCTACCGCAAAAAGTTGTGAGATGCATGTAATACCAAGTCGATTAATTAATTTAGTCCTTAAGGGACCTTCTATAAAAAGTTATTACGTAAGTTATTACCATATCAATATTAAAAATTCTTTACGTTTTAAATAAATGGATCGACTTGGCCATCGCATGAAAACATAATGTATCGTACAATTTATACATAATGCTGCTGGCCAAGTCGATCTATTTATTTAAAACGTAAAGAATTTTTAATATTGATATGGTAATAACTTACGTAATAACTTTATATAGAAGGTCCCTTAAGGACTAAATAAATTAATCGACTTGGCATTACATGCATCTCACAACTTTTTGCGGTAGAAAACCTGAGCTGCGAGACTTGGAATTTTTTTACAGGATGTTTTTGATGGGTCTCACGTCTTTTTGTAGTCCTACTTTTTTCCTTTTCGGTACTTCTTACTTCTAGAATATCACTAACGATTTTTCTTAAAGCCTCTGTCTTATGGATTTTTCTTATTTTTGTAGGTATCAATTTATCACAAATATAGCGGATTTGATTATTAATGTTCTTTCTTACATTGTAATTGATATTTTCGAGTTATTTAATCTATTTATTTGCAAGTTTTTCTTCGTCATGCTTTTCTAGAGGAATGTTGTACAGTTTCATGGGCTGAATACACCATTTCCCTCTCTATATCCCCTCCTGTTATGCCTCATGTATATAGATATCTATCTACAACTATTATTCCATTATATACGGGTACAATGATTCATTAACTGCAAATGTAACTTTGTAATCCTATACATTTATATGGGATTACAAAGTTATTCACGCAGTTGGTCTATCTAGAAAACTAGACACAAATTATGAAATGTTTGAATTTTCCCTTACTTTAGACACTAAACACTAATTATATTCTAAATTTGAAGGTTCTATGTCTGCTAGAAGTGCCTTAGACTTTTGATGATCGGTCAGTCAGTCAGTGAGTGACAAAATTACGAAAGTTTGACAAGTTATAATTCTTAAACTACTTGTTCAAATTGGATGAAATTTTAAATATACCGTGTTTACACAATGCCTGCTTAGTAACTGAAAATTTAGGCTTCATGCTTTAGCCACAACGAAGTTATAGGGGGTTGAAAATGGTCTGAATTGCTTCGAGAAAAGGATGTTACGGCCTATAGCTCGACTTGGAGGGGGCTCGGCCGCGCCCCCAGATACGTTTTGGTCAAGGTGTTTTCCTAATATAAACAACACATATTAATACTCGTTTAATGTAATAGGAATAACATGACCAATATAATACAATGAGTAGAGAAAAATTATTCATAATATTTTATGAACAGCATGACGACAATGAATTTATATAGACTTGAGTCCATACATATGAGCCTCGCGATATCTTTATGTCGATATACTCTTCATACAGCAATTCGGGATTTGTTGGCAAAGAAGAAGTTATTGAAAATAAAGAGAGCTTTCGAATGATATATCGCCCGTCATTATTGGTCAACAGGCTATGAGTCCATATACATATTTTCATCCTTGCGTTACCTTTACGCAGCGATATTTTTTTCCACGCGGAGATTTGATACTGGCCGCCGTAAAAGAAGTTATAGTATTTCAGAAGACCTTTCTAATGACGCGTCGCTTGTTGTTATTGCTCACTATGGCGAGGCTCTTTCACGTGATTTTCCTGCAGTTTTTAAGCAGCTATAGTTTCTTAAATACAGCGATTTCGATTTTGTTGCTATAGAACAAATTGTAGCACCCGAAAAGACCTTTCCATTGATATATGGCTTGCCGTTATTGGTCGATAGACTTGAGTCCATACATATGAGCCTCGCGATATCTTTATGTCGATATACTTCTTTTCATACAGCAAATTGGGATTTGTTTGGCAAAGAAGAAGTTATTGAAAATAAAGAGAGCTTTCGAATGATATATCGCCCGTCATTATTGGTCAACAGGCTATGAGTCCATATACATATTTTCATCCTTGCGTTACCTTTACGCAGCAATATTTTTTTCCACGCAGAGATTTGATACTGGCCGCCGTAGAAGAAGTTATATTATTTCAGAAGACCTTTCTAATGACGCATCGCTTGTTGTTATTGCTCACCATGGCGAGGCTCTTTCGCGTGATTTTCTACAGTCTTTAAGTAGTTATATTTTCTAAAATACAGCGATTTCGATTTTGTTGCCTTAGAAGCAGTTGTAGCACTCAAAAAGACCTTTTCATTGATATATGGCTTGTCGTTATTGGTCGATAGGCTGGGATGCCCCTTCTCCTTTAGTCCTGTTTTTTGTTACTATGTCGTCATAGTTTGGTTGTTCTCTTCTCTCGTTCCTCTTGTCTACGCTCGTTGCCGTATTATCATTCGGATCTAGGAGAAACAGTTAACAGCAGTAGTGACAGTAGTGAAACAAATAAAACAATATATTGCCACATAAAATATTTATTGAGAACATTTATAAAGCCTAAGTAAATGACAAAATCCTATTTCACTAACACTGTTATAACATTTATTTCCAATTATCTTTTTGTAGAACATTTGTTTAACATAGATATGTAATTGTAAAGGTATTATTTGAAAACGATTTTTTATTATACTGAACAATATGTAGATAATAATTACATAACTCACCCAACAATCACATACATACATAGTCCTGACCCCACACTAAGATCGAGTCTTGTGTCGCGGGTATCAGAAATTACGAGAGTCTTTTCGGTCTCACAATACAACCCGAAATAAATAATTGTGGGCCGCACAAACGTTTCTCTCGGTGCGGGCACCGAAGCCGCGGCCTCTTGTTTCACAGGTGGCGTCAAACAGACTGCGCTACAGTCAGCCGAATTTAACTTTACGTATTTCGAATTCTGTGGTTTATCATATATCAAGAGTGGCGATAAACCTCCACATGATCCTAAGTCGTATAGACCTATTACACTCTTGCCGTCGCTAGGTAAACTTTTAGAACGTCTTATCGTCCCTCGATTGCTACCGGGCGGACCAAAATTTCACGAAAATCAGTTCGGTTTTACTACGGGTAAGTCAACTATCGACGCGGCAATTTCGGTTAGAAGAGCGGTAAGTACATCGGTGTGTAAATATGTACTCGGTATTTTTCTGGACATCTCCGGTGCTTTCGACAACGCTTGGTGGCCAATGCTGCTTCTTAAATTGAAATTACGAGGTTGCTTTAAAAATATATATTCACTTATTTACTCGTATTTCTCGCATGGAACAAAAAAACTTAAACTTGGACACTATGCCGTGTCGAAACCACTGACGATGGGTTGTCCACAAGGCTCGGTCTTAGGTCCTTATTTGTGGAATTTAGGCTTCGACGATTTTCTTACAATCCCCTTACCGTCAGGGTGTTCTTTGACCGGATATGCGGACGATGGCCTCTTGCTTATAGAGTCAAACAGTAGGTCGGGATTAGAAAATATGGCAGACGCGTGTTTAAAATTAATATGTGATTGGGGACATCGAAATCGCTTACAGTTTGCACCACATAAAACGTTCCAATTACTTCTAAAAGGAACTTTAAAATCACCGCCGCGAATTAAATTTAATAGTATCACTGTAAAGAAAAAAGAATCGGTTTGTTATCTCGGTTTAATTTTGGAAAGGAATTTTTCCTTTCTGGAACATATTAAGAACGTCGGGGAAAAGTCGAAAAGGAACTTTTTTGCTTTGACAAGAATATCGAAATCAACGTGGGGGCTATCTTTCAATACACTAAAAATCATCTATGGAGCAACTTACTTAGGATGTATTTGTTATGGATCTCCCGTATGGGCTGATAGGGCTACTATCGGTGCTGTGCGAAGAAAACTGCTCCAGAGCCAACGTTTGGCGTTGATATTCTTGTGCAAGGCATATAGAACTGTTAGTACCGAAGCTTTGCCTGTCTGGCGGGTGTACTTCCAGTCGATCTGGAGGTGCAACGTCGCGCCGCCATGTATATAGGGAGGGAGAATATGGATAAAAGATTTTTAACTGCACGCGAACACTTAAAAGTCGACAGATTATTTAAACCGCTTCCTATGGTATATAGCGAACTATTAGATGAATGGCAAAATAGATGGGAGGTATCTTTGAAGGGACGGCATTTATACCAATATTTTCCTTGCGTGCGTGATCGTTTGACGAAGACATGGCTAGATGTCGATTATTGCGTATCACAGTTCCTCACGGGCCATGGTAACTTTAAGTCTAAACTATACTCTTTTACTTCACTGTCTTCAACTGGTTTCGAATATCGTGTCGGTAAACGCTGTCTATGTGTGCGTTGATTTAGCGCGCTTTGTATGAAGCTTGACTTCTGTCAGTTTAGTATTCTGTGGCGGCGGCAGCGTGCCTATATAGGAATGTTTATATGTATAATAATAATAAGTACATATTATTGTACAAAAATCTATTTGTACCCGGGCGAAGCTGGGGCGGGCCGCTAGTCTATAATATGTAAGATATGTTCCGTTTTTTTTAATTAGTCCTGATTGTATTTATTATTGTATTAAAACAATGAACTAGAATGATAAACCACAGAATGGAGACTGTCCCGCCCTCACACCCACTACTGTAACTCCTGTGAGCCAGGATCAACAGTGGCACGCAAAGTAATGACAATAAGCATTGAAGCTCGGCGAGTCTCCGGGAATGTCTAACTTGTCTTTAACCCGCAACGAAATTAATCAGAAAGTTAAATTAATAGGAGGAGTTGGAAATAAATTATTGTCCACTTCCCTCCGTGCAAAGCGGGTGACAAAACATTGAACTGAAGAGGTAAATAACCTCGCAAAAAGACTTTCACAGCCGGAGAAGCCAGCTGTGAAGCACCACGGATCAAATTATTATTACATTCAAATGGGACCTATTATGTGAACTGTTATGCTTGAATCCAGTAATAGGTATGGCAAAAACGCCGGAAAGCACGCAAGTTCTTTCTAGTCTCTACAAGGTCCATGTAGTATACAACTCCAGATGATATTTGCATACTATCTAGCATGGTTTTACGCTCATTATGCCAAAGACTACACTCCCAAAGTATATGATGCGCGGACTGCTCATACTCGCAATTAGGTGTTGAACATGGACACGCAGGCGACGCAACAAGCCACAGAACAATGAGGTACATAGAAAGAGCCTGAAAATTACTCATATACTTATCCTGTTTTTTCCAATGGGCCAAATCATGGGAGAGAATGAGACAAATAGTATGTGCTAAGGACGGCTCATGTTCACTCATGAAACGTCAAATTGCTATGTTGGGTATGATTACGCAGCCGAATTAAAAAGTGAATTTATGTCAAATTTTACAAACCGGCAACGCGCCAACACAATTTAGTTACGTTATACTTTCGTGCGCGCTTGACATAGTCGTCTCCCGATTTTTTTAAATATTTTGTGTTATTTTAATAATTAAACAGTGCCTGTGTACTTTACAATCAAGTCAAGCGAAATACCAATGTCTTGCATTGTTGCAGGATGCAGATCGCGTTCTCCGCGCACTCAAAAACAAGCTGAAATCATCAGCTTCCATTTGTGAGTAGACAATAAACAAATAATATTTGCTAAAAACTTATACAGGGTTGCAAAATAACTAATTAAACTTAAACTTTATTATGTTGGTGTCATATTCTAATAACCCGCAGGCCATTCGATTCAGTAATTTTTAAATATTGTTCATTTTTACCAATTTGGTAGTCATGTTCAATAGTGATGTGGTGCACATTTTATCGATAATATAAATAATGCATATTTTAGTTTACTAGCCATGTTACATAAGTTGGCTTGTACTTTAAATACTTACCCGGTAGTGTAGTTGTAGAAAGCGCTCGGCCACTGCGCGAGACCTGTGGTCTTAAATGCCATATGATATAATCTTAGTGTTTCATATTATAATTATTTTTCAATGCAGATTCCCTACAAATGAAGCTATGAAGCAAAAGTGGATTGATGCTGTCGCACGAACAGATTTACAATTGAAAAAACAGCACCGTATTTGCTCAAAACATTTCACCAGTGATTGTTTTATTAACAAAAATCATAAATGGCGTAGACTAAAATATAATGCTGTCCCGTCATTACATCTCCATTCAGAAATGGTAAAATTATATTATGTATTTCATACGTTGGATTACTTAAAATAAATGCACATATCATAATTATATTACACGTATAGTTGATTAGTTTTGTCGTTACCTGTTTGGGCGCCTGTAACGCATCAGTGTGGAGGATAATTAATCTTCTTGGTGCACTATTTCTGCTGGCGTTCCTCAGGGCGGCGTGCTATACCCACAATATTTATAAACTCCATCACAGATAATTTTCGCTCTTTGATGTAGATCACTTCTAATAGTTCAATGTTGAGAGCCTTGGGGGAGGCCTATGTTTAGCAGTAGACTTTCTATGGCCGAAGAGAGGGAAAGTGAGAGACATAATAATATCCCAAATCAGCATAAAAGTAGGCCGTATAGTTTTACCAATCCAATAAACTGCATATTATATTCTTTATTTATCTTTCAATACTTTTTTTTTATCATCCTTATAATTTAAAAAAGAAAACATTAATTTTCATACATTTCCTTAACGACGTAATTGCATTTGTTTAACGTGATAAGCTTTTCTCATTTGCCTGGACGACTCTTTTCTCTGCATTAATTTATAAGTGGAAACTACTGGATTCTGTACAACATTTATATGTAATCTATATGTTTAATTTTCTGTTTGTTTCCCAAATAATAATAAATAAACAAATTAATTAATTGTTTCAAAACATTCCTTCTAGCTACCCAACAACCCGCACTAGGCCAGCGTGGTGGACTATATGACCTAACCATTCTCAATCGTATTCTCGATTGTAGAGTAGGCCCGTGCCCTGCAGTGGGACGTATATGGGCTAATACAGAATACAGAATTCCTTCTAGACACTACCTTCCTTTCCCCAAATTTATGATCAGGAGATGGTTCTCCATACATTTATACACTTGATTTAATAGCATATCGAGAACTCGCATTTTTTTTGCCAATTTTACAATTTTCGTCAGAAGTACCCACTAACATGTGAAATGGTACCCTACATAATGAATAGCGAAATGACAGAAATCCGTTATTAAATATTAAGTGTCAATAAAGAAGTTCCCACCTTACTCTTCACAAATTTCGATTTCATCATGTTCCTTGCAAAAATTGACTCTATGGAGGCTTTGCGTACTAGCAGAGTAACGCAATCAAACATGTATTGTTTTTTTTACATTTACATGATTCATGTATGTGTATGAATATCTACCGATGTGTTTTATATCAAATTAAAGTTTATTTTATCATGCCTACGAATTTGCTATAAATAAAGTTCATCTATCGATATCGATAACAATCAGACGAGATCACAGCACAATTATTTCTTGTTGTCAAAATTAGAGTGTACGTTGAAAGGTCATTAACGTTTCTTCTATGTACCTCATTGTTCTGTGCAACAAGCTTAAAAGAGTATAGTTTAGACTTAAAGTTACCATGGCCCGTGAGAAATTGTGATACGCAATAATCGACATCTAGCCATGTCTTTGTTAAACGATCACGTACGCAAGGAAAAAATTGGTATAGATGCCGGCTCTTCAAAGATACCTCCCATCTATTTTGCCATTCATCTAATAGTTCGCTATATACCACTGAAACCGGTTTAAATAATCTGTCAACTTTTAAAAGTTCACGTGCGAAAAGTTAAAGTTATTAATAAGTTCAAAGTTATTAATAGAAAGAAATAATCAAAGAAAATATAAATACCTATCTAACACATTAAAACAGTATAATAATATGAAGATAGAAACTGCACATAACCATCCCAGACACGATTAATTACCCAATTTTACATCATTAAAACTGATCCGATTCACTAAATTATATAAATAAGTGGACATTGTTGATCAATGCGTTTCTTGAGGTTTAGCAAATATACAATAACGTCATCGCTTAGAGTATATACCTATATATATATATATATATATATATAGAGGAAGCGCTGGTACTTCAAAAGCGTAGATAAAAATGGTGGTGCCGGGCCACCTTTTTCTGCCCTCCTATTGGCTAATATTGGAACAGGTTGTGCAACTTACATAAATTATTTGAAAAAATATTAAAATTAAGTAGTTTAGGTATATATAATTCCACTGAAACTCATTTTAAAAGGATAATAGCTAAATATAATTTCGGCTAATAAAGGAATTTATAGCAATTTATTGCTAAATAATTAATTCAATTTTTACTAATATAGGTGCGCTACCAACATTACGAACAAGAAAATATCTACGTATTTCAAATCGCGAATGTATGACAGCGCTCCCTCTATATATAAATACTCTAAGCGTTATCGATATATATATAATGATATATATACACAGTCAGGTCATAAGTATTGTCACACAGTAAAAACTTTTCTTTTAGAATGCTAGCCACAAAAAAGTTTATTGAATTCGAATTGTTCATGAAAATAAAAATGTATACTTTTTAGAATTTTACTCATTTTTAAATATGGAGTGGACGCTTAAAGAAGACCGTGTTGCAGTTATTGCGTTGCATCGTTGCGGTTACGCGCCAATTCAAATTATTGACATACTGAACAATTTGAATATAACCAAAAGATTCGTTTATCGTACCATCAAATGATACAATGAAGACTCTAGTGTAGATGACAGGTCAAGAAGTGGTCGCCCTCGGTCTGTTAGGACTCCAGCAGTGATAAAAGCTGTGAAGGCGCGAATTCAAAAAAATCCCAAACGTAAGCAGAAACTGTTGGTCCTTCAGATGGGGTTAAGCAGAACCACGGTGAAAAGGATGTTAAATGAAGACTTAGGGCTTCGGGCATATCGAAGAAAAACGGAACATCGTTTGACAGCGCCGGATCTAGGTTTTTTTCGAGGCGGGGCAAAAATTGAAAAATGCCGCCCCCCCTTGCCTATATTTTTATTTTAATCATCATCATCATTTTTAGCAACCAGACGCCCACTCAACACAGGACATCGGGAAAGAACGTCATTTTACCACCATGTTAAGCATTTTTACACGCTCTTTATTAGCGTCACTTTTGAGGGTTAACGTCACACACGTCTGTAAGCTTTGACTCTTGTTTTCCTACACGTAACCCCTGGGTAGTGCCAAATGAGTGACACAGTTCGTGGTGGTAGAACTTAAGTGTCCATCTGGGTAGCGATTGCCGTCCACGGGGCGTAAAGACCGTAATAGTGATCTGATAGTGATTTGGTACGTATTTTTGATCGCTAACAAAGGGAGGAGTGTTGACCCGCCGGCCAAAGAGACAGTACAGTACAAGAGCCCAACCGTGGCTAACCACCACGAGGGGCTGCCTCACCATGTCGCACATAATCTTGGGCGGGTACGTCGTGCCGGTTGGTGACCGGATGTGGCCGACATTTAGCGACATGCCGACCCTTTCATGCCGGTGCTTATTCGGCCTACTTAATGCCCGGACGTTGGCTTCTCGATGCCTCTTCATCAAACCCATCCCTTCAACTTCATGACAGCGCAATTAAACAAAGCAGGTCTTTCAGCGGTGCATAACCCCACCATCGCGTTCACTATGGAGTTCACCAACATCCGCGAACTCCAAACGACCTTAATGCCGTCCACCACCATTTCGAGACGGCCTAGTCTGCTTTGCTCTTCTTGATGGAGATGCGGATTCGTTGTCCGGCCGAATATTCCTACCTGCTGTACCCCGGTTATTCGCTTGAAGAAAGCTTCAAGCCTAAAGTCGGGGTATGCTTGTATGTATATTCGGTTGGACATCTACTGTCACCGTTTAAGCTGCATGGAGGGCCCCTCCTTCTCCGCTTTGTGTTTGCACGTGAATCTTGGTTTCCTGAGTCCGCATCGACGTGTGCCTTTACAGGTCTCACAACGGGGAAAATGAGACGACGCAGCTGTTCAGGTATCTCAGCCATGTGGCTGATGACGGGTGGACGCAGTTCCCGTCGGCTGAAATGGTCTTGGGGGATTTCAATACACATCACAAACTGTCGCTGGGCTCCTCCAAGACTGGTTCAGTTGTACATTTATCCTGGGCTGTGTAAAAATAACAATGGTGGTTGTATCATTGAGATAAAACGATGTATGGCGATGGCTAGAGGGGCAATGGAGAAACTCAGGAAAATATGGAGGAATCGTACTACTACAAAAGCTACTAAAGATCAGACTTGTCCGAGCACTTTCTCGTATTTCTGTATGCCGCTGAAATATGGACGTTACGGGAGAAGAAAAATGTAGCTTCCCTAGAGATGAGGTGTTGGAATGCTTGGAATATCAGGTCCGAATTCCACACAAACATTTCAAGAACTCGGCATCAAGTAGCGTCTTTCCGAGATAGTACGGCCCCATATACTTCGAATATTCGGTAATTTCTCACGACGAATTAACGACTCCATAGAACGTCTTATGGTTAATAGGGCAGAGTAGACTGAAATAGATCTCGTGGTAGGACACCATACACATACATTTATATACATTATACATACATACAGCGGCACAGATATTATGGCGGATATTATAAGGATAGCCTTGTCAGTCAAAACTTCCAGATCTGATTCAAACTCAATTTCCTAAAAACGGAATGAATACAATACCTTTTTTTAAATCGATATCTACGGGGAAATCATAAGGTGCATGTCGAGGTCTCCAGCCTTCCAATCTGACGCACGGGGACAATTATTGTCCGTACCGCATAGATTTTGCAGCCAGGTTGGATGTATTACGGATAATAGGCGATGCGGATGAGCGAGTAACACCTAGTTGACTCGCCGTGCCACCCGGCGCACTTCCTAATATGGCTCCTCACAACTTAGGTAGGCATAGATTTTCTCTGCAACGGACGCCCTAACCGTGGGCGTCCGCTATGAAGCCACGAGTTCTGCCGCACATCTTAGAGTTTGCCAGCGACCCCAATGACCTCTATTAATCGCCTCTTACGCCAGGCAAAGGAAACCGTGAAGGAATTTTGCCGTCCCTTGACCACGGGGTGCGTGAAAACAATAAATAACCAATTTGAAAAAAAACTATATTTTTAGCAAGGAACTCTAAAGACTATAATCAATGTTAATAGGGGTTTTTTCACATTTAAGCAAGATTTTTTTATAATGTATCACTATTGGAATATTTTATAATATCCAAGTATAGATATTTACTTGGGAGTGTCCTACCCCGAATTGCCCCCGAACCAAGGTCTTGTTGCACCTGTTGCACCTGAAGAAGTTCTCTATAGTCTTCGTCGCATGAAGAACCGGAAAGCGGTAGGGCCTGACTATATTCCAATAGAGGCGTGGAAGTCGTTGGGGCTTCATGGTGTGGAGCTTTTTGCTGCGTTATTTAACCGCATCCTGAATACCAAAAACATGCCTGACTCATGGCGGTTGAGTGTGATAACTCCCGTGTACAAGGGTAAAGGCTGTGTTCAGGAATGCGGTAATTATTGTGACATTAAGGTCATGAGTCATACCATGAAGCTTTTCGAACGCGTCATCGAGTCCAGGCTCCGCCAAGAGTGTACTATCTCTGAGTGTCAATACGGCTTCCGTCCTGGCAGTGGTACTACCGACCCGATATTTGCACTCAGGATGCTTGGCGAAGCATACAGAGCGAAGAAGACGCCACTGCACATAGCTTTCTTGGACCTGCTGAAGGCCTTCAACTGTGTGCCGCGACAGGCAATCTGGTGGGCAATGAGGATGAAAGGGATACCGGAAGCCTATGTGGACATTTTCAGAGACATGTACCTCCGATCCGAGTCCTTCGTTCGGACCGCCGTTGACGATACGAATCCCTTCCCGATTGATGTCGGTGTGCACCAAGGCTCGGCGCTGAGTCCATTCCTCTTCAGTGTTGTGCTCGACGCCATTACGTCTCACATCCAGGACCCTGCGCCCTTGGTTGTTGGATGTATGCCGATGACATTGCACTGGTGGAGGAGGACCGGTTACTTTTGGAGCGCAAGGTCAACCGGTGGAAGGAACGCTTGAGAGCGGTGGTCTGAAATTAAATGTGGCGAAGACCGAGTACATGGCTTGCGGGAGTACGGACCCCCAAAGCATCGTGATAGGGAACGAACTTGCCATGAAGACGGACAAGTTCAAGTACCTTGGGTCCGTACTGCATGAGTCCGGTGACATCGCCCTTCACGTCAAACCCGTATAAGCGCTGCTTGGGCTAAGTGGAGGATGCCGATGAAGCTCAAGGGTCTCACCTATAAAAGCATCGTGCGGCCGGTGCTCCTGTATGGGTCTGAGACGTGGCCTGCCGTCAAGCGGCACGTCCAGGAGGTCTACGTCGCGGAGATGAAGATGCTGCGGTGGATGTGCAACGTTACGCGTTTGGACAAAATCCGTAACGAGCACATCCGTGGCAGTCTTGGTGTCCGCGATGTGGCTGATAAACTCCAGGAATCCCGCTTGAGATGGTATGGTCACGTCCTAAGGAAACCGCAGGAGTGCGTCGGTAATTGTGCTTGAGCCTCAATATTCCCGGACCTCGACCGCGGGGTAGACCAAAGAAGCGCTGGCTCGATGTCGTCAAGGAAGATATGAGGGTCAATGGCCTTACTATTGAGGATGCCGAAGATCGGGCGAAATGGAGGAGAATTTGCCGGAAGGCGGACCCTGGCACCGGCCGGGATAACGCCCGATAGAAGAAGAAGATCCAAGTATAGATATTTAATAAAGTGTTTATTATTAAATTGTCGACGTGGAAACGTGGGAACATATTACTGAAATATTTTAACTATTCTTAATTTTCAAACACCATTTTTTCAATGTGTATAATATTGCCTTTTATTATTTCAGTAAATCAAAACAAAAAAAATTGGCCCAGATTTGCCGCCCCTTTAAATTTGCCGCCCTAGGATCAAACCTACTCAGCTTACTAGTAAATTCGCCACTGCCTGTAACACATAAAAAACGTTCGATGGTTAATCAACTAAAACTAACTACTAAACACAAATTGGATATTTGAAACTAAACGTAATTGTTGAGATGGATAAATTATTATACATTCCAAATATTAAGTTTTCATCTCTTTTTCACGCGCCTCTATCGCATAATCACTAATACATGCACGGCGAAAAAAAAAGTGTAAGTGGTGTTACGTTATTGATGAGTTTTGTAGTTGTCTCCCAAGATTCAATATGCCGCCCCCTGAACTTGCCGCCCGGGGCACGCACCCCGACTTGCCCCCCCCTAGATCCGGGCCTGTCGTTTGAATGCTCGTCTAATGGACCTGAGACTGAAGAGATGCCGCGCTTTGTTGAAGCGGTACGCGGGAAAAAAATATCGGGAAATTCTTTTTTCAGATGAAATTTTTTTACCGTAGCAGAGAGCTACAACAAACAAAATGATAAGGTGTACGCACACAGTAGTGAAGAAGCGAGCAACCGTATTCCGCGGGTCCTACGAGGTCATTTTCCATCCTCGCTCATGGTATGGTTGGGAGTTTCTTATTGGGGCTTAACAGAGGTACATTTTTGTGAGAAAGGTGTAAAAACTAATGCAGTTGTGTACCAAAATACAGTCCTGACGAACCTTGTGGAACCTGTTTCTCATACCATGTTCAATAACAGGCACTGGGTATTCCAACAAGATCCGTCGCCAGCTCATAGAGCGAAGAGCACACAAGACTGGCTGGCGGCGCGTGAAATCGACTTCATCTGGCACGAAGACTGGCCCTTCTCCAGTCCAGATTTAAATCCATTAGATTACAAGATATGGCAACACTTGGAGGAAAAGGCATGCTCAAAGCCTCATCCCAATTTGGAGTCACTCAAGACATCCTTGATTAAGGCAGCCGCCGATATTGACATGGACCTCGTTCGTGCTGCGATAGACAACTGGCCGCGCAGATTGAAGGCCTATATTCAAAATCACGGAGGTCATTTTGAATAAATTTTAGTGTCATAAGAATCTATGTTTTGTTAAGTTCATTTTGGTATATAAATGGTTACATAATGAATAAACTTGTTTCAATTATTTTATATTAAACATGTGACAGAATTTATGACCTGACTAGGTATATATATTGGTTTTAAAAATAAGGTTTTGCATATTGCTACACATTTTTCTGCTACATATAGGGAATGTTATTATATAGATTTAAAAATTCAAACGCCATAAATGCTTTTTTTTAATTACCTAAGCACCACATATCTATATAATTAATAATTTATTAATAAGCTCGATTAAATGGACACTTATGAATGTATAAAATCCTTTTTAAGGAAAACTATTTAATATTTTTATTGTAAATATATTATATTAGGACAATAGTCCAAAGAGCTTCAGCTTACACTATAAAAGATATATATTGTTATATCTGTAAAAAAAAGCATTTAATACTTAACAGACTAAACACAACAAAAACTTAACTCAATATACAAAAGTAACACCTCCGGAAAATACCAACAGCAAACAAAATACCCTTATTTAGTATAGTTCTTTTAACATTTTTCAAGTCACAAATGTAACATACAAAAAAGAAACAATATATCTGACCTAACAAATGAGTAAGCTTACATCCTACGCAAGAAATTTAATTAGATGAAACCACAGGATGAAACTAATACATATGTTTACTACATTATTTTGCTATTTCCTGAACACAACTAAATTCATACATCAATATTTATTTTGCAACCTATATCATAATAAGTTATATCAGACAAGTAAATAGCTTCAAAATAAATAAACGATATTTTCCACTCTAGGCTGACACTAAGAGATCTTTTAAATATTGAGTAATTATTTGTGCTACTACAATATTTAGGCTACAATACTGGGATCCCAAGCATATTTGATGTTATTTTCCGCCAGCTGGCTGAGAGCTTTCATGTCTTCCTCAGGTATCCTGAAGTTGAGTGTTATGTTTTGCTTTATCCTCTCAGGAGTAACTGATTTTGGAATGACAGCAATATCCTGTTGTAGAGCCCACATCAGTAATACCTGAGCTGGGCTTACCTCCAATTTCTTAGCTATTTTATCTACAACTGGGTCATTTAGCAGTGCATGGTTTGACGCCGATGAACCACCCAGAGAGCAATATGCTTGCAGAACAATATCATTCTCCCTGCAGTACTTGTAGAGGCTATTCTGGTGGTAATATGGATGCCACTCCACCTTAAAAAGACAAAACAATACCAAATAGTAACTGGCTTTATCTCTTAAGATATTTGTAGCATTTTTATGTTTAGAATAATTTAAACAAAGTACATCTTACACTTTAGTTTTAGCAAGTATAGCAGCATGCTACACAATGTACTGTGTTAATCCTCATTAAAAGCGGTAGCCAGGCAATTTAAAAAAAAATATAATTTCTTTTATAAGGAAATCGATCATCTTCCTAAGAAAATATATTTGCGTCCATTTTATTTTGTACGTAGTAGAGAGCCTTACTTGAAATCTATGCAAGACATGTTTTTTTTTGTTTTTGCCGTGCCGTCATAGTTTGGTCTATCTTCGTTACTTATCAATTTTTACTTTCTGGGACACTGTATATTTAAATTAGAGTGTTATTCAAAATTACTGGGACTAGGTCTCTTATACCGGGTATATCTAGAGTGCTACCGAAAACGAAGCCGGATGGTAGTTTAAGTGACTACAAACACAATGCAACCAAAAATTTCGCGACAATTTTTTTAAAGGAGATGTTCTATTTTGGGCCGTTTTGTGTACGTCTAATACAAATTCTAGAAAAAAATGTGGAATTCAAATAAAACACATTTAGATTTCTTGGACAACAGGGGGCTTTATACAAAAATGTGATTGTTTTAGTACAGAAGCAATATTTTCTTCGATAATCTGTCCTCCATGATGCCTAATTGTCATTTCGTTCAAAAATGCGCGAACCTATTTTCTTTAACTTGAATATGTCTTATTTTTAAAAATCCCCTACAAATTATAATTATTGTCTACATTTCTTTTTCTATATTCTTCGCTTTTTAAAAGACGATATATGTTGTTAAAGAAGTCACTTTTATTATTTTATTTATATTACCTGATTTTAGTTTAAGAACGAAAATGTTTAACTTGACAGCAATTGCAAAACTCTGTGTTATCTGTCTACGTCTGTGGCCGTAATTCGTATTATTTTTTATTATTCGCATACATTTCGCAAATGTGTATTTGCTTCTCTGTTGACCTGGCTTTGTTTTATGGATTCTGATTCTCGCAGATGATATATCTTGACGTTTAAACGCAATTACTAGTTCGTATTTTGGTGAGTAAACATGTATATTATTTAGAATGCCACATGTAAGTAATACTTTTATGTTTTTCTATTTTCATATTTCTCTTCTAACAATTCTGCTTTTCAGCACATCAAATGTGGCGCTTTGCTTGAATTGCACTTCTGCAATTGTTGTGAAATGGTTGAATTGCACTTCTGCAATAAAAAATTGAAATGGTTTCTATCATTCAACAAAATCTTAGTAACTACATGGGATGCCAATTCACTCTCGTGTAGAGTATTTCAAAACGTTTTATTGCTGAAATGGCAGAACAAGAAGTAAGTATTCTATTTTCTTCATTAACTTGGGAAATGTATGTTTTATGCCAATTAATCAAGGTCAATACAAAGTATGGAGTATTACAAAAGTATTCATGTTAGAGTTGAATTGCATTGTGTCCACAGGACAAGTCTACTAGTACATAAATATGTAAGAAGTGATATTTTATATATTGTTTAAATTGTTAAATGAATTACATTTCCTTTTATTTCGCTCTGGACACTCAGATGATCTTGTGTTATGTATAATACATTGTACATAGTATAATACATTGTACAGTGTATTGTATATATTATATCATTATTATTTCCATAATAACAACACTATGTCTGATGGTAAGCACAAATGCCCGTCCAGGCGGAATATCTAATGGCATCAGACGACTGTTCCAAGACATTTCATACAATTAGCCGGCCGGCCTGCTAAGATGTCTCTTTAAACAATAGCGGAAAGACCTGGGATCATAGGAAGGAGGGAACACATGTGACTGCAAAGAGTTATTTATTCATCATAATTCTTCAATATCTTCAATATTAAATCTTTTTTATTTTGTTTTAGTTATCAGAACAAGCAATTATCTGTATAAACTGCTGGCTGCAAATAAATCAAGCTGTAGACAATGAGCAAGATTTTATTCCAACTCCGCCGTAAGAAGATTGTATCAATCTTGATTCTTTTGGACATATATAACACCCACAAGTGCTTCATGTTGAAAGGAACATAGCTGGACACCGGACAGTGGGTTGCTGTACTCATACCATGATCATACTGTGGTATTTAGCCTTTAGGTTGGGCTAGACAATAGTACAATATGGGAGCACCGGCATTGTTCCTAGATGTTTTGACTGGAGATTATTTTTAGGCGAATATAAATAAAAAATATAAAGCAAGATCTGGTTTTACTTTATTGTCCTCAAGTTTTGTTTGATTTTAGTTTTCTTTCATCAATTAATCCTACTTTTTCCTTATGTGTGCTTAGAAATAACCAGTTAGAATTAATGTCAAATACATTAATTGAAAAATAATATCTTAGACCTTAGGATAATATTATTTTTAAGTATGCAGAAGTCTAATATACCAAAGTATATTAGACTTCTAGGGGTACACCAAATATAATGTTTAAAATGTTAGCTTGTACAGAAATAATTGCTAGTAAGTTCTTTTACTAGACATTAAGGTATAGAAATAAACATGGCTGCTATCAGATTCGATTCCATTTTTATAGCGTATTCATTTGTATGGACTATAATCACTAAGAGCTTATTAAGTGCATATGCCTAATAATAAAATGATTATTTATTCATATGCTAGTAGTCGCGACAAGTGATCAGTCTGTGCCGTGCTGTATCTCATGCCTAGCAGATTTTTATTGTGGATTATTTAAGTAGGTTGTTTAGCAAGTATTATGCACCGCACTTACGGCCAGATATAGGTACACTTCCTAATATTAAATAACTATAAACATGACAAGATTCTGACAGACTTGATGCAATTTATTGTATAGACATTATGTCATATTATATTAGATGATCAATAAAGTATGATACTAATTCCGTTGACGTAAAAACATTTACGAGTTATATAGAGTACAGTAATTTATAACACAGACGACTAGAAATTAATATTTGATATATAGGAAAACGAATTACGACTTCATATTTCATAAATGTCAAGTTTTGACATCGGTTGTCAAACATGCCGTTTCAGGACGCCATATTGTCCCCTTGTAGTGTTGCTATTCTTGGCTTGGTATTTATTTTTGTATAAAGCTAATATGCAACGTATAATAGTATTTTATACAGAAATCGAATGCCAATTTCACTAAGTATATTTGGTGTAATGTACTACAAACGGCCCAAGGTCCATACATTTCTGGCCCATCTCCTTTCTTTTTAAGTATCGTTGAGTTTGGGTGGTAAATCCATAGTTTTTGCTGAAATAATAATTTAACGTCTTACGTAGTATAGCGTGTTTAAAAATAAAAGGGTGTACACTATTATTTAAGAAAAAACTGTATTTTCCACCCTAATACGATAGAAAAAGTAACAAAACAAATTCGTCGCAATTTTTAGCACATAATTTAGTTGCATTGTGTCTGAAGTCATTAAAACTACCACCCAGCTTTGTTTTCGGTAGCAGTCTTGATATACCCTGTATGTGAGAAACAAACAGTAGTGTAAATGCAATGTTACGTTTTGGTTTGAAGGACATTGTAACCAGAGTTATTACTGGACATCAGGCGAACACAGGACATCAGGTGAGACTTGCATGCCGCAAGTCTCACCATGCATTGCAAGAAAAAAAAAAGCTTACCTGGTTAACAGCAGGGACTACGCCGTGATTACATTTCATCAAATCTTTAAGGTGGCGCACCGTAAAGTTAGACACGCCAACAGCATTCATCCTTCCATCATCATACAGCTCAGTAAGCTTTGACCATGTTGCTTCACGTAACGACGCATTGCGTTTATCTTCAGCTGGGATTTTGGCACTTCCGGGAAAGTGAACTAGATAAAGATCCACATAATCCAGTCCCAGGTTGTCAAGGGATTTTTGGTAGGCTTGCTCAGTAATTTCACCGCCTCCGTGATCTGACGGCGCTAAAATTAACATATTTTGAAGTAACAACCATTCATTTGTGTCTTGCAAATATTAGGCCCATTTCTTGTGTTTATTTGGAAGGTATTATAGAAATTGATTGATTTAACTATCGAAATAGGTATTTTTAGCAATTATTAGTTCCTTGAAACTGTTACTCACATAGTTTGGTCGTTATGAAAATATCTTCGCGTTCGAGATCGTATTTAGGTAGCAAAGCATTAAAAGCGTTCTTCAAATGCACTTCATTTCCGTAAACGGCGGCAGTGTCTGAAACATCCATTGAATATTTATACTGTTTCAGCTTTATGAGCTGGTGTAGATTAGAAAGTAAATTATTCAGGATAATAATATTAATAAACATTATTTCTCCTCGTAAAAATAATGTATAATATACGAGTCTAAGAACAGTCCTAAAAGTAACAGCCCTAGCTGAACCTTGACCCTTAGTTTATCGAAAAAAATCTGTCTTTCACAAAGCTAATTAATAAATTTTATAATACAACGTTAAATACTCTAAGCGAGTTGGTAAATCAGTCTTTTGAGATCTATTATAACACCTAAATCGTAGACAGCCTAAATATTACACCCTGCATCGCTGGGGTGAGGCGATTGACAGGCGTGGCGAGGCTCTTGCTGTGAGCCTCGACATAGCCAAGGCGTTTGATAGGGTCTGGCACCGTGGTCTTCTTTCCAAGCTTCCGGCATACGGTCTGCCCGGCAACCTGTGTTCGTGGATTTCCGGCTTTCTGCATGGGCGTAGAATACGTGTAGTTGTTGACGGACACGCTTCGGCGCTCATGTCGGTAAATGTCGGAGTTCCACAGGGCTCGGTGCTGTCGCCCACCTTGTTTATTCTGCATATTAATGACATGTTGTCGCCTGGCAACATTCATTGCTATGCAGATTACAGCACGGTTCATGGGCGATACCACTGCGGGCCTCCGGGTTGCCGAGCCGAAACTGTGAGGGGACGTGAAGATCATGTCATTGAGCTCAACCGGACCTTGGATCTCATTTCCACATGGGGTTCCAGGAATATGGTTGAGTTCAATGCCAAGAAAACTCAGGAGTGTGCGTTCACGTGCAAAAATCCCCGTTCTCTCCCCTCCCCATTCTTCAGGGCACTCCCCTCAGTGCGGAATGACCTGAGTATCCTTGGTGTGAATATCCGCTGTGATCTATCCAAGGAATCACATCGAAGGCGTAATATCTGCCACATCACGCAGGTCCTGAACAGGGTGCGTCGGTTCTTCACGCCCGGTCAGCTTTATCGTTTGTATAAAGCGCCGATCCGGCCGGGTATGGAGTACTGTTCGCACCTCTGGGATGCATCCGTCCAGTACCTCTTGGATGGATTGCAGCGGCGGGCCATCCGCATTGTGAATGATGCAGACGTTACGAGCAACTTGGAGTCGCTACAACTCCGGAGGGATGTCGCCTCTCTAAGCGTGTTCTACCGCCTGTATCACGGTGAATGCTCTGAGGAATTGTTCAACTTGATCCCCTCCTCTCCATTCCTAACCAGAACCACGCGTGCTGGCTTGCGAAGCCATAGCTTGTCGGTCCACACCATCCCGACTCGAACCAAACGGTTCTCTAACTCTTTTTTATGCCGCACCGTCAGGCTGTGGAATTGTTTGCCGTCTCACGTGTTCCCTCCTTCCTACAATCCTGGATCCTTCCGCCGTAGCGTGAAGAGGCACCTTAGCAGCCAGGCATGGGACTGCCGTCCGATGCCAATGGATACTCTGCCTGGGCGGCATTTGCATTTACCATCAGGTGCAATGCCGCCACTATGCCGGCCAGTTTAAAAAAAAATATATATATGATTATGTTTTTGATAGTTATATGTGCTGGATGTGTACTATTCTTACAATGTGACATAACAGTACTTCATGGCTAATAAGTAAAAAAAAAGGATACAAGATTCTATATTTAACATTTAACAGTTAAGAGCGTTTACACCTTGCGCGCAAAGTCAACTATAGGTATTTTTTTCGTTAATTTTTTTCTTCGTTAAAGCTGCCGCGTTGGCTCGCTATAAAGTCAGATCAACCAACTTTGATACGTGCGCTTCAAATATTCAATTGAAATGTAACTGTAATATAATATAATAAAAATATTTTATTTGCATTATAAGTAGACAAATATTACTGAACAAGTAATTAAACAAATTTAGGTACTTATCATATTTTCAGTTGTTAAGTTGCATTCCAATCAGTGTTCAATCAGTAGACACTACGGACGTTTTATTAATCATTTAGTGTTCGAACAAACACGCACTTGTTCGAACACATGAATAGAGTTAGGGACCATACAACCCCTTACAATTACGAAACATATTTAATTTTAAATTACAGTACTGAACATAATCTAGCCTCGTAGTTACATTTGTCGCAATGCATTATTATTATTATACTCACTACAAAATCATTGTAGGTAATAAAAAATAAAATAAAATATTTTACTACCAAAGTACTAAGATGTGGCAATCGCAGTACACGCGTGGCTATTTTTACTACGCACGGCAAAAATCGACTGCAGCCAGGCCGGAGCGACGAGCGATACGTCCTCCCTCTAGAAAGTCTTGCGGCGGTCTGATTTTAGGGCGGTCGGACAGCGTGTTTTATAGTGGTTTTTAGAATATTTGTAGAAAACATAAAAACTAATTTTGTTGAAATATAAAAATGGTAATTTATTAATAAGGTGTTCTTCTATTATAGTATGCAATTACTATATAAAATTGTGTACGATAAATTGGTAAAAAAAAATATGTTCTTGACGAGAATTTCTGAATAAATCAGGAACTAAACACAAAAAGATATTTCTCAGCAAAATCCCTCCATAAGGGTCTTATTAGTCTAATAATATTTTTATTTTCATCTTATATTTAATGATTTGGGATATTTTAAGCTTCTAAATTGCCATTCGAAGCCTAAATAACGAAACCTGTGTTCAGTAATCCTTATAGTATTCACAAATTACCGTAAAACGAGGTGGATAGGGACAATTTTCAACTTCACGACGAATTTTCTGGTAGTATTATACAGAAATATTCTTGTGTTATAGCATATTTCATTAAGTCTTAGTTGCGTCTTGACTATTAACTATACATTTTTTTTAGATCCCTTGGAAAATAAGAAAAAAAGGGCACAAAATATGGGTTTGGGGTAAATAGGGATTTTGGGGGTAATAGAGGCGGGATCGAGTTCAATGGGGAAATTAACAAGGGTTGGCACTGAATTGTTTCTTGTTAATTACTTTTTAACCGACACATCTAAATATTCTGAATTATTTATCGTAATAATTTGCTTTGACACAAATGAAATAATTAAAGATTACAACTGTCTCAAATTATATTTATCAAATAAAGTGACACATTTCAATAAGATATTTTAGTTTCAAAAATTTAAAAATCAACAAATTAGGTATTCTATATTGCAGTCTTAGGCTCAATTGCACAAACTAACTTTGCCAATACCTTTGCCCTTGAAACTGTCAATTCCATACATTCGCAAGGTCAAATACACCTCAAATGTATGGCGATGACATTTTCATAGGCAAAGGTATTGGCAAAGTTACTTGGTGCAACCTTATTATTCTTCTAAGAAGTAATATGTAGAGTATTATGTATAGTTTGGAATCAGCTAATGATTTCTTACTTATAATATGCTAAATTATGAGATACGCTAACAAAACAAAGTACGAAGAAAATTGATAGGCAAAATAACACAAGAAATTTCTTAAGTGCGTAATGCTTTTTTTTTATAATTGCACTGACGAGGCGATTATACCGTTCGCCTGATGGTAAGTGATATGACCGCTCATAAACAGTAGCAATACCAAACAATACCTTGAATTACAAAGCAAAGCTAGGCCTGCGCTCGCCATCCTGAGACATAGATGTTAAGTCTCAATATGTCCAGTAGTGACTCTGGCTACAATGTTCTTCACAACGAAACACAACAGAGCATTTACACTGCTGTTTAACGGTTTGCCGAAATTAATGTCTACTACTTATTAGAAAGAGGAAAATGGCGAATCAGTGTTTTCTATATTTAAAGAAATACTCCATGCATCGCACAGTACTAGATCCATCTATCAGAAAGGAATAGTTGTTATGAAGAATATTCTTACTGCAGTTTCTACATATAAAATCTCAACCATTGTGACCAGAACTGAAGCAAAATTTTAGTTATTTTAAGTGGAAGTACTTTCAATGTAACTTAGAGCATTAAAAATAAATATAATTAACAGACAAAGTTAATTAAGAACGACAAAATATTTTACAACAAAAAAAACTGTTGCGACAACCCTACACATTTCACGTCTCTATAAACCTTAGTCTCGTTATTAATCACCCCCAAGTCGCCTCTATTCCCCCCAAAATATCATATTCTTTTATTTACTTTTTAAATGACCAAAAAAACATAAATTAAAGGAGAAATTGAGACTAACCTTTTATGAATTCGATAGTCCAATACTTATACTTTGACGGTCTTATTACAAATAGCGAAATAAACCTTGGTTTAAACCTAGTCTAGCAAAACCAGTCTAATCTGCAGAACCATGGTTTAAATTTACTTGTATTACAAAACATAAATAAACCATGGTTCCCTTGGTTCATTCTTTTGAACCGTAGTTTATACAACAACCACAGATTAATACAAATAATATTCGTTCAACATGATATCATTCCATCGCAACGTTCCATATCCACAGAAAAGAATACGTTTTAATAAAATTTTAATGATTAAATAATGTTTTGGCGTATTGAACCTATTGAGGGTTGGACATTTTGCTAGAATGTCAATATTGGCTGGTATATCGATTATATATTTTTTTTCAATTGATTCATGTTATATTAGCTAGTCATACATCCAAACACGTGTGATGGAACGTAACATTCTGGCGCGTTACAAGAAACCATAACAATAAACAAAACTATCGCGAGTTAAAGTAAGTTCATTTAGTATTTGAATGCATTTACTATTTAGTCAACGAAGTATGTGAAGTGAAGTGATATAAAATAATTGTCGCTTAGGTAATTACATAGTAATCTAATTTAATAATATCGTGTTGTGTCCGTGTCGTGTAGGTCCACCTACAAAATGAAAAATGGTCTATGAATTTGAGTAGTGAGAAAAAAGTGAGTAAACCAACATTATTATATGGATGATTACATTGCAAAATGTTTGGTAAACCTATCCTTAAAAAAAAAAATTAAAACAGGGTTTGACGCGTAGACGTATTTTGTTGGGCTGACATGACGTTTTTAATCGCTCAAAGGCTTCAAAATCCTTAATAACGAACAAATTCATCATATTAATATCAATTTTAGAGTAAAAGTAACATTAATACGATGAAATAGACACTAAATCCAAAAGAAATAGTTGGAAGTTTACGATTTAGACCACCGTTAAACTAGGGGACGGTCAGGTTTAGCGATAAACCATAAAAAAGGCCATGGTTTATCGTTAAACCACTTTTTGTAATAAGAATTTCATATAAACCATAGTTTATTGCGATTTAAACTAAAGTATTTAGATAAACCACGTTTTGTAATAAGGCGGTGTGTGTTTAACAATATCTCCTTCATAAATGGCGTAGTTTTTGTAGTAGACCGAAGTTCGTTTCAGTGTATTTTTACTGCATATCGAGAGGCTATTTTCAAAAGACTAATAAGACATTTTGTAACTCAAATTAATTGTTACTGATTGTTGCACTAGGGACTATATATAGTCGTATATTGTTACAATTTGTTTAAAATAAATTATGTGCAACTAATGGCTCACATTTCAACCTTAAAATGTTTTCTCAGTTTTGTCCTTAATCTCCCTTTGATCCCTAATCACCACGTTTTACGGTATCTATCAATCTATAATGTTCTCCACCAAAATCCCTAGATAACAACCTTTTCTAAAATTAGTACTAATTATTTTTCCTTTAAATTGTTTATTGGTGGCTATTAACTCGTTTGAAAAGTCCTGTTTTTAAAAGGAAGGTATAAACGCTCTTAACATTAGTTATTCATTTAACACCGACAGGAAAATAATTTAAGTGAATGTTCGTTGTAATAAAATATTTGTAGGTATAAACTTACCAAACATTCGATATCCACACTCCAGAGCATAGTCAACCACTCGTAACACAACGTCACTGTTTCTTATGCGATATGTGCCAACTATAAAGTACAAGAATAATCATATATACATAAAAGACGGAGTGTCTTTTTCCCAGAAGGGGTTGAGAATTGAGATAGGTGCCACCAGAACACCCAGATTTCGCTCTGTGTGTTTCGTCCGACGATGTGATTGGGGGCGACCCTATCGCCATAAATATTTCTAATAAATTAAGAACAAGACCTTAATAAAAAAAAAATTGTGTCCTTGTAGATGTAATAATTCTTAATAAGACTTTTGGGAAACCAAATCTTTTTGTGGCAACCTAATCTAATTATCAAAACTAAAAAGTATCTTTTGGAATGTAATTACAATGACATGTCTTGAAATTTTAATGTAATTATTTCTGCACCACTATCTATGTATTACGATTGTATACTTACATCCAACAGAGGGCATTTCCACTCCATTATTGAGGGTCAAGAAGTGCGGCCATGGAGGACTAGCATTTGCCATATTTGATGTTTTCTTTACTCAGCAGCAGCAAATTTGATGGTCTATGACCTATGTATTAAAAAATACATTTCAAGTAATTATTATGATTTATTAACAACTAGCTGTGCCCGCGACTTCGTCCGCGTGGAATTTAACAAAAAAGTTAAATAGTTTATTTAGTTTTTTTTGTGATATTCATTCGTTGGTGGGAGAAATGGTGGGAGGCGCCCGACGTGACGGCCCAGTGGTGGCATGCGCGTGAGCTGCGCGCGGTACTGGACAGTACTTCGGCATTGCAACATTACTTTATTTTTCTAAAATAAATGTAGCCTAAGTTACTCCTTATTATATCAGCTACCTGACAAAAAAGTCCCGTCAAAATCAGTCCAGCCATTTCAGAGATTAGCCGGAACAAACAGACAGACAGACAAAAAAAAATCTAAGGTCATTTTCGTTATAGGTTTCTACGGTGGCGCCATCTCTTAGCGAGCGGCGGTAAACTCCCGTTACACATTTATTTTCAGTTTTTTTGTATTAGCTTTATTGAAAATTTTCTTTATATACAATATTTTGTAAATGTGATATTGATTCGTTGGTGGGAGAAGTGGTGGGAGGCGCCCGACGTGACGTCCAGTGGTGGCATGCGCGTGAGCTGCGCGCGGGCATTGCAACATTAGTTTATTTTTCTAAAATAAATGTACCCTAAGTTACTCCTTGTTAGTAAATCTAATCGGTCCAGCCATTTCAGAGATTAGCCGGAACCATAGATGAAGTATAGAACATAGATCGGCAATTTCATTTTGAGCGCGACCAAAACTGATTTACGATTGTGTGCGTGAAGTTTACATGTGTGCTTGACATATAGTGGTGTACCATGCACTTTCGATACTATCATATCGATATCGATATAACTGTCGGCCTGAAGTTGTGAAATAAAATGTTATGGATATATGCGACATTTTATTATATATTAACAGAAACTTATTGATGTGTTTATTTCAATACAGATTGATAAACACACAAATAAATAAAGATACATTGTCATATTATTTGAAAACATTTTGTTTGAGATGTTTTGTATGGGTCTTTACGTTCCCCTGATCAAAATTATTTTTTCGTTGTGATGTATACATAGTACATACACCTAATTAAACTGGGAACAAAAAACACATTTATGAAATAAAACTATTATTTACAAAGTTATAGCGTTTTCGGTTTATTTTTTTCATTTTTAACTTCCCGTCGCGAAGTTTCGATTACTTTACAGCTTTCGTAGTCACAGGGTGGACTCAGTCTGCAACAAAATCCGTGATTACTAGTTTTTTTTCAATGAGTAACATTCGCGTAAATCTAAGAAACACATTTTTACTATATGTATACTAGAGTTAAGAAAATATGCTTATTTAAGTCAATTTAATTTAACACATTAGGAAGTGTTGGACGCCTGCTAGGCCGCGTTGAAGGTGGACGGAGGACCTGGTTAAGCTTGTAGGAAGTCGTTGGATGCAGAGCCGAGACTGAAGAAAGAGAAAGTTTAATAAACTATGAAGCTTTTCTCAATCACGTCACCTAAACTAATGTTTTTCCTATGAGAATTATAAATTTTAAACTAAAATTGAATAATTTTGTTTCAAGGTTTGGACAATTATATTGTGCATAGAAATATCGCATATTTTATAATAATATCTAATATGTTCTTGTTTTACTATTATAGATTGACAGCCTCTTGGCAGACATTGAAACAGGCTCTAAATTTAATAATCACACACATGAAGTGTCATAATAATTATTCTACAAATATAAAAAATTAGAAAAAGTAAAGTAATAACTAATATTGTAGAATGAATACTATAATAAATATGGCCGGGATAACGCCAGGTAGAAGTAGAATGCACACTATCACAACATACTATAGTTCTATAAAAATTTAAGGAAACATGTGTTGTCATCGACTATTTTATCGACAACCTTTTATTGATCGAATCTGTCAGTCAATCCCTAGCAACTTTTGGTTGAAATTATTGTAAATTCACGTATTTGATATTATTTTTTATACGCAATGGATGCTTTCAGCACATTTATACAGGGTATATCAAGACTGCTACCGAAAACGAAGCCGGGTGGTAGTTTAAGCGACTTCAGACACAATGCAACAGAAAAAGTTGCAAAAAAAAAGCGACCATTTTTTTTTTCCTATGGCCATATTTGGGTGGTAAATAATTTTTTTCCTAAAATAATAGTATATACCCTTTTATTTATAAATACTCTAAGGTATAAAAGAGTTTAAATTATTATTTTAGCAAAAACTATGGATTTACCACCCAAAAATGACGATATTTAAAAAATCATAAAAAAAATTGTCGCGTTTCTAGGCGAAATTTTTAATTGCATTGTGTTTGTAGCCACTAAAACTACCACCCGGCTTCGTTTTCGGTAGCAGTCTTGAGATACCCGGTATAATGAAATACTATATTCTTTTCTATCGATATGTATACACGGATTTCCATTTAATTCTATAATATCGTCACAAAAAGTATTGTGTAAAAGTGACCGGTACCTGTAAAAACTTTGATTATTTCGGATTTTTACGCCTGTATGAACCACACCTTGGCACTGTACAATTCACTATAATAAACTACGTTTAATAAATATAACCAAGTACTGTAAAATTAAATAAATTATGAAAATAAGCGAATTTTGTTGCTCGCTTAGTTTGACATATTTTGACTCTGGGTTAGATATGGGTCGTTCGCGATTGAACGGGTCAAATAAACCAGCTCGCAAGAACCACGCGATCGATTCGATCTTTATGTACAATAAAACTCGTTAATTCGATCGATCGCGATAGGAGAATCGCGTCGGTTCAAACAAACCGACAACCGAGAGCCGAGAGCCGGGAGCCGAGAACCAAAACCCGTGAACAACGGTTCGCGAGCCGTTAACGTCCTGTGAAGTGCGACCCGACCCGAGTCGAGACGAATCAAGCCAAACAAACGTTCGGATATCATCGGTTTTAGAGACGAATACAGACACTAAATAGTTCGAATGTAAATGACAAGGTTAATATATGCTTTGAGTGGTAGGCTTTAGTTTATTTTGCGTTACAATTTTCTAGTTTTGTCTTTTTGAGTGAGTTGAAGTTAGTTACGTCTTGATTTATGATTACTTGCGAATTGCGTTTGAAAATATTGTCATCAAGTAATAACTCCTTTTTGTTCGTTTTTCGTAATTAGTATCCCATTGTCCTAATATTTTGCCTATTACGTTTGTTGTAAAATTGTTTTTCACGTGTTTCAATTGTAAAAGTGATATTTTTGTGTAAAATAATAGGTAATATGAACTCTTAGAGTATTTATATATAGAGGGAGCGCTGTCATACATTCGCGGTTTGAAAAAGTAGATATTTTCTTGTTCGTAATGTTGGTAGCGCACCTATATTAGTAAAAATTGAATTAATTATTTAGCAATAAATTCCTTTATTAGCCGAAATTATATTTAGCTATTATCCTTTTAAAACGAGTTTAAGTGGAAATAAATATACCTAAACTACTTATTTTTATTATTTTTTTCAAATAATTTATGTAACTTGCACAACCTGTTCCATTATTAGCCAATAGAAGGGCAGAAAAAGGTGGCGCGGCACCACCATTTTTATCTACGTTTTTGAAGTACCAGCGCTCCCTCTATATATATATATATACTCTAAGTATGGACTTTAAAACGTGTTTACCTACCTATACTTCTACTAAGGGCCTATTCATTTAAATATCAATGACTTAAACGGAACCAATCGTTCGATTGATCGAGTCATTTGAACCGGTTCATTTCATAGTTGGATCAGTATTGATCCGGGTCTTAAAAATTGAACGAATTGCACATTGCTACTCTGGGTCACTGCAGGCTACTCCTGTGTAAACGTATGGTCGCATCATGCATCTCGCTTTAACATATGAGTTAAATTATTCTATCTCTTTCACATTGCCGATCTATGTTTTATACTAAATCTATGATTTCAATACAGATTGATAAACATACAAATAAATAAAGATAAATTGTCATATTATTTGAAAACACTTTGTTTGAGATGTTTTGTATGGGTCTTTATGTTCACCTGAACAAAATTATTTTTTCATTGTGATGTATACATAGTACATACACCTAATAAAACTGAGAACAAAAAACACTTTTATAAAATAAAACTATAATTTACCAAGTTTTAGCGTTTCGGTTTATTTTTTTCATTTTTAATTTCCTATCGCGAAGTTTCGATTACTTTACAGCTTTCGTAGTCACAGGGTGGACTCAGTCTGCAACAAAATCCGTGATTATTCGTTTTTTTCAATGAGTAACATTCGAGAAACACACTTTTACTATATGTGTACTAGAGTTAAAAAAATATGCTTATTTAAGTCAATTAATTAACTTGTAACACATTGGGAAGTTTTGGACGCCTGCTAGGCCGCGTCGGAGGTGTACGGAGGAGCTTGTAGGAAGTCGTTGGATGCAGGCAGCTTACAACAAACTGATGTAGACATGCTTGTGGAAGGCCTATATTCATTAGTCGCATTCCAGTGGCTGAAGAAAGTGACAGTTTAATAAACTATGATGCTTTTCTCGATCACGTCACCTAAAGTAATGTTATCCCTATGAGAATTATAAATTTTAAACCTATACCTAATGTTATGATAGATGAATAATATTGCTTCATGGTTTGGACGATGATACTGTGCATAGAAGTATCGCATATTTTATAATAATATCTAATATGTTCTTGTTTTACTATTATAAATTGACAGCCTCTTGGCAGAGATTGAAACAGATTCTTAATTCATAAATCACACACATGAAGTGTTATAATAATTATTCCACAAATATAAATAAATGAGTAAAAGTAAAGTAATAAGTAATATTGTAGAATGAATACTATAATAATGGCCGGGATAACGCCAGGTAGAAGAAGAAGAAGAAGAATACACACTATCACAACATACTATAGCTCCATAAAAATGTAGGGAAACATGTGTTGTCATCGACTATTTTATCGACAACCTTTTATTGATCGAATCTGTCAGTCAATCCCTAGCAACTTTAGGTTGAAATTATTGTAAATTCACGTATTTGATATTATTTTTTATACGCAATGGATGCTTCCAGCGTATTTATATAATAAAATACTATATTCTTTTCTACCGATATGTATACACGGGTTTTCATTTAATTCTATAATATTGTCACAAAATAGTATTGTGCAAAAGTGGACGGTACCTGTGAAAACTTTAATTATTTCGAATTTTTACGCCTGCATGAACCACACCTTGGCACTGCACAATGCACTATAATAAACTACGTTTAATAAATATAACCAAGTACTGTAAAATTAAATAAATTATGAAAATAAGCGAATTTTGTTGCTCGCTTAGTTTGACATATTTTGGATCTGGGTCACTGCAGGCTACTCCTGTGTAAACGTATGGTCGCATCATGCATCTCGCTTTAAAATATGAGTTAAATTATTCTATCTCTTTCACATTGCCGATCTATGTTTTATACTAAATCTATGGCCGTAACAAACAGACAGACAGACAGACAAGACAGACAAAAAAAAATTAAATATCATTTTCGGCACAGGTATCGTGTATATAACGATATTATGTAGTAGGACATTTTTTTTTATTTTCACTCTCAAAACAGACACTTCAATTTTATTTATATGTATGTATGTATGTATAGATAGATGAAAGTGACCTCAAATATAATAGGGATTATTTCCTAGTGAGTTCAGTTCATGTTTTTGAAGTAAAACTTTTTTTTTTCTAAACTATTATTTAGTAATTAAAGTAAATAAAAATGAAACAGTAATAAAAAATTAAGCTATGTGTAAATTTTTCTTTACTTAGCTTAGCTTTCATAAATTGCCATTCTTTATCCCAAGTGCCTACACTATAATTTTCATTTCAGAGCAGATATTAAGAGAATTAATTTTAGAGTTATCTAGATCACCTACAAATAATAACAATGGCCTGTTTAGCAAACAAATCTTCTGTTTTAATCAATGCAATGACTGAGAGACCAGAACCCCAGACAGGAACAACATTTACATTGAGTCGATAAAATATAGTAATGAAGCCCCATAATGTTCAGGAAAACTGGGATTCTGGATCTAGATTCAACAGATTAGAAATTTTCGATTATAGGGAGCTTGTCTATACAATCAATGCAGATGGAGCTCACTGCGTCTTGAGGTCTAGCAGTTGGTTTGTTCATATTGAATGATATGTAGAAATTGGATCCAATATTTGTGCAAGCTTTGAGCCAACTTCTCAATCGAAATTTGGATGTTTTATAATCTCAATAGCTTTAGGACACATCCTGGACAGGAAGCTGTGTTCTTTAACAAGGACTTGGGGCTGGTCAAAACAAAGGTAATGCTTGGAGCCTTCCTCTATGTGTTTAGTAACTGGAAACTTTGTTGAGTGTTGATGTTTGACATTAGCTATGTTTTCTTTTATGAGCTTAAAAGATCCCTATGCTTTGTTTTGGTATGACAGATATGGGAGAGTGCACAGTCTCAATTTATTTAATATAATCTCTATAAAATAAGAGTAGGTAAATTGTAAGTCACTGAGTGGATGACTAATACCTCAGTCCACATATGACCATGAAAGCTGTAATATAATGAAAATGTTGGGAAGTTCTAAAATGTAAGAATTAAACCAAATCTGTAATAAAATTTATGTACCTATATAATTGTTTCATTTCAATGTGTAACATTCATGTAAGTCTAAGAAACCATTGCCCACTACAATTACTTTTTTCAATCAAAGTTGAGTTGAAATGTAATGAGATAAATATTATTTCGTAAGACTTAATGATAAGTCTCTAGGTATTTGTTTATATTCACTCAACTTTCTACTTAAAATTATCATAATATAGTAGTCACATACAGAATATTCCTGTATTTTGCCTTTTAGTTTATGGAAAAATATTTAAAAGTAAGTTAAGCTAATAAGCTTGGTCCAATCTAGCTTCAATGTTTTCCATATTTCAGCCTTAGAGTATTTATATATAGAGGGAGCGCTGTCATACATTCGCGTTTTAAAAAACATAGATATTTTCTTGTTTGTAATGTTGGTAGCGCTCCTATATTAGTGAAAATTGAATTAATTATTTAGCAATAAATTGCTATAAATTCCTTTGATAGCCGAAATTATATTTAGCTATTATCCTTTTAAAACGTGTTTGAGTGAAATTAAATATACCTTAACTATTTATTTTTAATTTTTTTTTCAATTAATTTATGTATGTTGCACAACCTGTTCCAATATTAGCCAATAGGAAGGCAGAAAAAGGTGGCCCGGCACCGCCATTTTTATCTACATTTTTGAAGTACCAGCACACCCTCTATATATATATACTCTAAGATTTCAGCCAAGCATTTACCTGTTTCAACTATATTTAGATATTGAAATATGACACATTTGATTTTATATCTACACAAAGACAATGTGAACTAGACAATATTACAATATTTAGACTTTTATCAAACTTAGATTCAGATCAAAATATCAATTGTTAGAATATTAGGAACAGGGTTGGCAATATTCTAATATTAAAACCAACTGTATTATAGATTTTGAATAAATCTTTAAATGGGTAAAATATATTTTTCTATAATATGCAGAATTTAGTATACATTCACATTTACCCTCTGACAAAAGTATTATAGCTAATTATGTATTCAATATTAGAAATAAGTATTTTATTTATGATATTATCCATAAATAATTAGAATGCATATTGGGATCATTAGAAATCCACATAAAACTGATTCACAATATTAATACGTAGGTACTACACGCACCAATTTAAAGAAATGTACACCCAGTTTAATTATACACATAGTAGAAAAAATGAATTAAATGCTTAAAGTTATTTCAGTTCGTTACAAATACTTTTAAGTATTACGACTGATTACGACTTATAACTGCGTGTTCAACATGCAAGAAATGTATCAATATCGTGTAACATCGATATCGAAGTTAATATTAAATTGTCTACATAAACTGTTTAATGTAAGTTTTCATAAATACTCACTTCTCGGGTGGTAAGAAGCTTAAGTAGACAATAGAAGTTTGTTTTATTTGATAAACTACATTTACAATCTCAAAGCTGTAATGGACACAGACCAGTAAACACAGCCAGTAAACAAGATACAAGCACAAGCAGATACAAGGCCTGTGTACACAGCACAGTACACAGTACAAGGCAATCAAAGCCAAAAGATACACATTACACAAACAAACTGAGTATGCACGTAAATATCATAAATATCCTTTCCTTTACCACTTTACACGTTCACTTTCGTTCTAGAAGGGTATTTGCTACTGTCTCTCTCGTTTAATCATTGCGTTTAATGCATTAGGCTGACAAATTGAATTTGACAAACGTCAACTGTCAAAATCGGAGGTCGGGACGTTTTAGTACTTATGATATATCTTCATATTGCCTTAAACCAATGATTGAAGAATAGAGGGGATGAAACATAAGGTCACGTGACGCGTACCACTTTGATTCACAAACATGGCGGCGGCTCCGCCCCTAAAAATAGTGATACGCTAGTACCAAATTTTTTTATCGATATCGATCATCAACAGTGGCATACGACTAACATTAATATAACATTTTTAATTTTTGCTTTACATGTCAATTGAGTATAAACAGGGGATTTTAGGACTTGACAGTCAAGTCTTTAAAAATTAAATCTGATAATAATAGGTCAATGTTTTGATATTTTTTTCATGCTATGATTTATTTGATGGGTAAGTTTTACCTGATGATTGGATTGGATTTGTCAAATAATACACACGTGAGATAAAATACAACTTTATTAATAGCTAGAATTCGGTTGCGACTTCGAATATACCACACTTTTTTCCTTAAGCACCAATTTTCACCATGTCAATATTTCTTTTGCCAAATTATAACTAAAATCTAAAAAAAAACAGACATTTAGCAAACAACAATGAAAATATGTAAGAAAATACTCTACAAGAAACATACTCCGAGATACAAGAACCGAGATGTCATCCCTCAGAGATAAATCTCAATTCCAGCATCGTTTCAGCGACTCTATCAAAAATCGTTTCGAAATAGTCGCTGAAGTACGGGGGGAGGTGTTACATATTGACCACCCCTAGATATCGCTGACTTGCAATTATGCTATTTGCCAATATCCAAGTTAGCAACGGAAGGATCGCCGACGCAGCGGAACGTGTATCGACCACGAGCCGCCGACTCAGCGCCTCGTGCCCCGCACCGACGTCATCGGAAGCGGACACCAAAGCCTTCGCCCCTCAGGCCACCGTCACTTCTGGGTCTCGCATCGACCAGTAGACATCTAGATTAATTAGTTATAATTTTGTAATTTTTATATTTTAAATAAATTAATTATATTTTAAAATTGCATTTTTTTGCAACCTCGGGTCGCGCTCGACATAATTCATTAAACTAACAACTTAAATATATAAATAGAAATAAAATATCTACACAAAATTAACAATTAAAATGTAAAAATAGAAATTAAACAATTAACTAAATAAACACAATTAACTAAATAAACTGACATTATTGTGTTCTGTGACATGAACTAATGTAATTTTAAATGGCGATATAAAAAAAAGGAAAAAGAAGACAGTTCGTGTTGCTGACGAAGTTTCTTGCGCCACTTCTTCTTCACAGCTACAACACGTTCCGAAGCAGTGGTAGCAGAAATGAACAATCCAAAAGATCTTTTGAAAGATTATTTGAATAAATAATAATAATAATAATTAATCTTTATTTCATTACAACATGTTTACAACATAATAACACCCTGACTCCTGAACTAGGAAGCCCTGTATAACAGAAGTCAGTCTCTTTCGACAATTATTTATTTAACAGCTGCTTTATATAAAAAAAATATGAAACTCGAAAAAAATTAAAATAATTAAAAGACTTAATAAACTATGTAACAACACTAGATCGCCAAATGAAATGAACTTAAACTATAAAAAATATTTTGATTTTGATTTTGAATAAAGGAATTGTAGCGGACATCGCGAACGAAGGCAGGAAATCAGCACTAGAATAAAAATATTTTTCGAATAATTCAATCAAACAAAAAAAAAACATAAGGTACATACATACATAAACATACAAGCGGTGAATAATGTGGACTATAGATTTTAATTTATGTATAAATATTGACTGCCTCAGTGGCGTAGTTGTATTATGGTACGGTTACAAAGCTGAGGTCTCGAGTTCGAATCCCGGGTCGCGCAAAGTGATATCGGATTTTTCTATTCATTATCAGCACAGTCAGGAATTTGTGCCCAATATTGCGATAGGCTCGCCACCCACAACATCGTAGGACGGAACATACAAGGCGAAATAAATAAATAACACCCAACAGTCACATACATAGTCCTGACCCCACATTAAGATCGAGTCTTGTGTCGTGGGTATCAGGAACTACGAGAGACTTTTCGGTCTCACAAACACACAGACCCGAGAGAAATATTTATTTGTGGGCCGCACAAACATTTCTCTCGGTGCGGGGATCGAACCCGCGGCCTCTCGATTCACAAACGGCGTCTTACCGCCTGCGCCACGGAGGCTGAAATGTGGGTGTCCTGGTTGCAACTCTGCCTACCCATTCTGGGAAAAAGGCGTGAGTTTATGTATGTATAAATATTAATATTATGATAAATTTATTTGTAACAAAACTAATAAAAATGCAACTGCTACATAAACAATAGTAATATGATGTATTAAACATTTTGATCTTAGTGTGGGGTCAGACTATGTATGTGACGGTTGGAGGTAATTATTTCTTGATATTCCTAAAAATATACTTATACTTTACAATTATCGTTACATTTTTAGTCGCCATAATGTAAACATATGACCAACTAATACTAATTTACATGTTACAACCGTTACAAGGTTATACCTGTCGAGACAAACACACAGTTGCATCTAATACATTTCGTTCATTATTACGTTGCACCATTCTTTGCTAAAATCAAAAATACCTATCAGGATATTTAATACATACCAAATAAATAAAATAACATAGGTAGATTTTTATTGCTATTATTTGACTGAGGAAAATCATTATGTCTCACTTAGAATTCAATCAATGAATATGAAAGTGTTGGTTAAGATAAACAATTATAATAATTAATAATAAAATATAAAACTATTTCTGTTCATTAAAAGGTTCTCCAGAACATTAGACAATAGACTACCAATTGTCCAAATTATCTTGCATGTCATCTTTGTTATTGATTAACAGTTGTATTATTAATAGGATTATTAGGTAAAATATCATAATTACTACAATTTCACTTACCGGGAATATCGTTGGAAAGCTGTTTTCTTTTTCAAAATGTAATGAACAAATAAATGTATTTATTGCAGGGTTCCAATAGCTTCCAATTTTTTTGTATCCATTTTGTCCTGGTTTATATGTTTATAGGGAATCTAAAAAATATTTTTAATTTCACTTTGTTTGTCGGTCTGAATATATATTTAAATATAAACTATTTTTTTCTTTTTTTGAAAAATAAAGATCAAAATATTTAAAAATGATAATATCGATATGAATAATTTCGTATCGAATCCACTCATCTCTAAACTTGTGTGTAAACAAACAATGAGGTTGTTATTTACACTACTTGTATAAATAACGCCTAGAAGAGTCTAAAACTTAATCAACAAGATCCAAATACATTTATAAATGATAAAAATAAACCCAAAATGTAAATTTAGCACATATTTGTTAGTATTTCGTAAAAACAGTTACTAACCTATGAAAAGAAATGTTAGGGTCCTTTTTGCTTGAACTCGACTCGAATCCTTTAACACAACACTGAGGCATTTTAAAAACTTAACAACTAAACTAATAAGCAAACTAAACAAACTTAACAAACGAGATTAACCAATGAATAATCCGAAATTCTTTGACTGTGCAGATTTGTTTACTCCGATTGACAGATAACGCCACAGTTTGACATTTCATGCAGTTTTTGGTTTAATAGTCTGTGGTTTCGAAAGCATAACTAAAATGGCGTCATTTTGGTCTATGGGCGGTCCCAGTGTGGTTAGTGAACAAAATATTGCCATATTCGAAACAAAGGAATTATTATTTGTCTCTTTCATTAAGGGACAAGTCAGCTTTGTGTAAATGAGACAGATACATAAATGTACATTCCGCGTCGATATTCTTAACATAACTATAACTTGACATATATAGCTACATTTGTGCGTCATCCTTTATAATTCTTTTATCATTGCCTTAAACCAATGATTAAAGAATAGAGGGGATGAAACATAAGGTCACGTGACGCGTACCACTTTGATTCACAAACATGGCGGCGGCTCCGCCCCTAAAAATAGTGATACGCTAGTACCAAATTTTTTTATCGATATCGATCATCAACAGTGGCATACGACTAACATTAATATAACATTTTTAATTTTTGCTTTACATGTCAATTGAGTATAAACAGGGGATTTTAGGACTTGACAGTCAAGTCTTTAAAAATTAAATCTGATAATAATAGGTCAATGTTTTGATATTTTTTTTCATGCTATGATTTATTTGATGGGTAAGTTTTACCTGATGATTGGATTGGATTTGTCAAATAATACACACGTGAGATAAAATACAACTTTATTAATAGCTAGAATTCGGTTGCGACTTCGAATATACCACACTTTTTTCCTTAAGCACCAATTTTCACCATGTCAATATTTCTTTTGCCAAATTATAACTAAAATCTAAAAAAAAACAGACATTTAGCAAACAACAATGAAAATATGTACACTAAACTAACAACTTAAATATATAAATAGAAATAAAATATCTACACAAAATTAACAATTAAAATGTAAAAATAGAAATTAAACAATTAACTAAATAAACACAATTAACTAAATAAACTGAAATTATTGTGTTCTGTGACATGAACTATTGTAATTTTAAATGGCGATATAAAAAAAAGAAAAAAGAAGACAGTTCGTGTTGCTGACGAAGTTTCTTGCGCCACTTCTTCTTCACAGCTACAACACGTTCCGAAGCAGTGGGTAGCAGAAATGAACAATCCAAAAGATCTTTTGAAAGACTATTTGAATAAATAATAATAATAATAATTAATCTTTATTTCATTACAACATGTTTACAACATAATAACACCCTGACTCCTGAACTAGGAAGCCCTGTATAACAGAAGTCAGTCTCTTTCGACAATTATTTATTTAACAGCTGCTTTATATAAAAAATATGAAACTCGAAAAAAATAAAAATAATTAAAAGACTTAATAAACTATGTAACAACACTAGATCGCCAAATGAAATGAACTTAAACTATAAAGAATATTTTGATTTTGATTTTGAATAAAGGAATTGTAGCGGACATCGCGAACGAAGGCAGGAAATCAGCACTAGAATACAAATATTTTTCGAATAATTCAATCAAACAAAAAAAAAACATAAGGTACATACCTACATACATAAACATACAAGCGGTGAATAATGTGGACTATAGATTTTAATTTATGTATAAATATTGACTGCCTCAGTGGCGTAGTTGTATTATGGTACGGTTACAAAGCTGAGGTCTCGAGTTCGAATCCCGGGTCGCGCAAAGTGATATCGGATTTTTCTATTCATTATCAGCACAGTCAGGAATTTGTGCCCAATATTGCGATAGGCTCGCCACCCACAACATCGTAGGACGGAACATACAAGGCGAAATAAATAAATAACACCCAACAGTCACATACATAGTCCTGACCCCACATTAAGATCGAGTCTTGTGTCGTGGGTATCAGGAACTACGAGAGACTTTTCGGTCTCACAAACACACAGACCCGAGAGAAATATTTATTTGTGGGCCGCACAAACATTTCTCTCGGTGCGGGGATCGAACCCGCGGCCTCTCGATTCACAAACGGCGTCTTACCGCCTGCGCCACGGAGGCTGAAATGTGGGTGTCCTGGTTGCAACTCTGCCTACCCATTCTGGGAAAAAGGCGTGAGTTTATGTATGTATAAATATTAATATTATGATAAATAACAAAACTAATAAAAATGCAACTGCTACATAAACAATAGTAATATGATGTATTAAACATTTTGATCTTAGTGTGGGGTCAGACTATGTATGTGACGGTTGGAGGTAATTATTTCTTGATATTCCTAAAAATATACTTATACTTTACAATTATCGTTACTTTTTTAGTCGCCATAATGTAAACATATGACCAACTAATACTAAGGAGATGGGCCAGAAATGTATGGGCCTTGGGCCGTTTGTAGTACATTACACCAAATTTACTTAGTGAAATTGGCATTCGATTTTTGTATGAAATACTATTATACGTTACATATTAGCTTTATACAAAAATAAATACCAAGCCAAGAACAGCAACACTACAAGGGGACAATATGGCGTCTGAAACGGCATGTTTGACAACCGATGTCAAAACTTGACATTTATGAAATAGAAGTCGTAATCATTGGTCGTAATTCGTATTATTTTTTAGTATTTTTTTTAGTCGTCTGTGCTATAAATCACTGTACTCTATATAACTCGTAAATGTTTTTACGTCAACGGAATTAGTATCATACTTTATTGATCATCTTATATAATATAACATAATGTCTATACAATAAATTGCAACAAGTCTGTCAGAATCTCGTCATGTTTATAGTTATTTAATATTAAGAAAGTGTACCTATATCTGGCCGTAAGTGCGGTGCATAATACTTGCTAAACAACCTATTTAAATAATCCACAATAAAAATCTGCTAGGCATGAGATACTGAACGAGACCGCCTTCGAACAGCCTCGTTCAATTGTAGAATATGTTCGGGGGTGCTGGCTGCGTGGTAAATAATACCAGTGATTAGAAAGTAGAAACTTTATTCGCACTGAGAAGTACGTTTTACAAGTGACGTAATTGCGGTGTAATTACGACACGTAACTGCGGCACCGTCGTGATGTAGCTGCAGAGCGGCGTACTGGGGTCTCCCGGCAGCGATTCTGCTTGTTCTCTTCAATACTTGCTGACTTGCTGACTACTTGCTGTTTTCTTCACTGTAGGCCGGAACCGAACTGATTTGCCCGACCCAGGGTGCCGATCTATATTCCCAATTTGGGGCTAATCCCTAGGGTCGGGTCCGCGATCGTCACAGGCGCGCTCGGCCAATGGGAGCGCGCGCTGCGGGGTGTCGCTGTAGCGACTTGCGGGGCGGTAGCTCGGTCATGCGGGGAGTGCGGGGCCGCGAGGTGTAACTCCGCACCGAATTTGTGGGAGGCACCTAAGTTCGGCGGACCTCGCACCCGACATCATGCTTAAATCAGTATATATACTAGGTTTTGACAATATTGTTCTAACTACTCAATCATTATATAATCTCTGGTACATAAATACTCTAGTATGTAGACTCATGACAAACTATTACAATTCCGAACGATATAAATTAACACAACAATTCACATAATTATAACAAATATGAGATTTTACACATTTACACATAACAAATCACATAATATTGCACATTGGGCTAACACATGATACATAACAAAGTATATACTCAAATTATAGATTATAGTTCTATACAGCTTATATGTGTAAGCTTATTTCTAAGGGAACGTTCTATCTTTATTTATTAACATTACAACATAAGAAAATTTACAAACTGATAACTATTTACTAGTAACATGATACACTTAACTATTAAAAATTAGTCTTCGTCCTGCACAGATACAGCACGGCACAGACTGATCACTTGTCGCGACTGCTAGCATCTGTATCAGCCATATACGTCCCCACTGCAGGGCACGGGCCTACTCTACAATCAAGAATACGATTGAGAGTGATTAGGCCATATAGTCCACCACGCTGGCCTAGTGCGGGTTGACGGACTTACATACCATAGAAATTCTTATGAATCGCTATGGTAAGCAGGTTTCCTCACGATGTTTTCCTTCACCGTTTTAGTGCGTGGTGATTGACTATCAATACACACATGACTCCGAAAAGTCAGAGGTGTTCCCTATGTGCATATGAATAAATAATTATTTTATTATTAGGCATATGCACTTAATAAGCTCTTAGTTATTATAGTCCATACAAATGAATACGCTATAAAAATGGAATCGAATATATATCGAATAATAGCAGCCATGTTTATTTCTATACCTTAATGTCTAGTAAAAGAACATACTAGCAATCATTTCTGTACAAGCTAACATTTCAAACATTATATTTAGTCTACCCCTAGAAGTCTAATATACTTTAGTATATTAGACTTCTGCATACTTAAAAATAATATTATCCTAAGGTTTAAGATATTATTTTCAAATAATGTATTTGACATTAATTCTAACTGGTTATTTCTGAGCACACATAAGGAAAAAGTAGGATTAATTGATGAAAGAAAACTAAAATCAAACAAACTTAAGGACAATAAAGTACAACCAGATCTTGCTTTATATTTTTTATTTATATTCGCCTAAAAATAATCTCCAGTCAAAACATCTAGGAACAATGCCGGTGCTCCTATATTGTACTATTGGTAGCCCAACCTAAAGGCTAAATACCACAGTATAATCATGCTATGAGTACAGCAACCCACTGTCCAGTATCCAGCCATGTTCCTTTCAACATGAAGCACTTGTGGGTGTTAAGTATGTCCAAAAGAATGGAGATTGATACAATCTTTTTACGGCGGAGTTGGAATAAAATCTTGCTCATTGTCTACAGCTTGATTTATTTGCAGCCAGCAGTTTGTACAGATAATTGCTCGTCCTGATAACTAAAACAAAATAAAAAGATTTAATATTGAAGATATCGAAGAATTATGATGAATAAATAACTCTTTGCAGTCACATGTGTATGATCCCAGGTCTTCTTCTTTAAACAATAGCGGACTGTTTAAAGAAGCATCTTAGCAGGCCGGCCGGATAATTGTATGAAATGTCTTGGGACAGTCATCTGATGCCATTAGATATTCCTCCTGGACGGCATTTGTGCTTACCATCAGACATAGTGTTGTTATTATGGATATAATTATAATATAATATATTATACATAACACAAGATCATCTGAGTGTCCAGAGGGAAATAAAGAAAATGTAATTCATTCAACAATTTAAACAACAATATATAAAATATCACTTGCTTACATATTTATGTACTAGTAGACTTGTCCTGTGGACACAATGCAATTCAGCTCTACATGAATACTTTTGTAATACTCATACTTTGTATTGACCTTGATTAATTGGCACAAAACATACATTTCCCAAATTAATGAAGAAATAGAATACTTACTTCTTGTTCTGCCATTTCAGCAATAAACGTTTTGAAATACTCTACACGAGAGTGAATTGGGATGTAGTTACTAAGATTCTGTTGAATGATAGAATCCATTTCAATTTTTGATTGCAGAAGTGCAATTCAACCATTTCACAACAATTGCCAAAAGTGCAATTCAAGCAAAGCGCCACTTTTGATGTGCTGAAAAGCAGAATTGTGGGTTAGAAGAGAATATGAACATAGAAAACATAACAGTCTTACTTACATGTGGCATTCAACATAATAAATAATATGTTTACTCACCAAAATACGAACTAGTAATGCGTTTTAAACGTCAAGATAATCATCTGCGAGAATCAGAATCCATAAAACATAGCCAGGTATACAGAGAAGCAAATACACATTTGCGAAATGTATGCGAATAATAAAAAATAATACGAATTACGGCCACAGACGTAGACAGATAACACAGAGTTTTGCAATTGCTGTCAAGTTAAACATTTCGTTCTTAAACTAAATCATGTAACATAAATAAAATAATAAAAGTGACTTCTTTAACAACATATATCGTCTTTTAAAAAGCGAAGAATATGGAAAAAGAAACTATAGACATAATTATAATTTGTAGGGGGGTTTTAAAATTAAGACATATCAAGTTAAAGATAATGGATTCGCGCATTTTTGAACGAAATGACAATTAGGCATCATGGAGGACAGATTATAGAAGAAAATATTGCTTCTGTACTAAAACAATCACATTTTGTATAAAGCCCCCTGTTGTCCAAGAAATCTAAATGTATTTTATTTGAATTCCACATTTTTTTCTAGAATTTGTATTAGACGTACACAAAACGGCCCAAGATAGCACATCTCCTTTACATGTTACAACCGTTACAAGGTTATACCTGTCGAGACAAACACCCAGTTGCATCTAATACATTTCGTTCATTATTACGTTGCCACCATTCTTTGCTAAAATCAAAAATACCTATCAGGATATTTAATACATACCAAATAAAATAAATAACATAGGTAGATTTTTATTGCTATTATTTGACTGAGGAAAATCATTATGTCTCACTTAGAATTCAATCAATGAATATGAAAGTGTTGGTTAAGATAAACAATTATAATAATTAATAATAAAATATAAAACTATTTCTGTTCATTAAAAGGTTCTCCAGAACATTAGACAATAGACTACCAATTGTCCAAATTATCTTGCATGTCATCTTTGTTATTGATTAACAGTTGTATTATTAATAGGATTATTAGGTAAAATATCATAATTACTACAATTTCACTTACCGGGAATATTGTTGGAAAGCTGTTTTCTTTTTCAAATGTAATGAACAAATAAATGTATTTATTGCAGGGTTCCAATAGCTTCCAATTTTTTGTATCCATTTTGTCCTGGTTTATATGTTTATAGGGAATCTAAAAAATATTTTTAATTTCACTTTGTTTGTCGGTCTGAATATATATTTAAATATAAACTATTTTTTTCTTTTTTTGAAAAATAAAGATCAAAATATTTAAAAATGATAATATCGATATGAATAATTTCGTATCGAATCCACTCATCTCTAAACTTGTGTGTAAACAAACAATTGAGGTGTTATTTACACTACTTGTATAAATAACGCCTAGAAGAGTCTAAACTTAATCAACAAGATCCAAATACATTTATAATGATAAAATAAACCCAAAATGTAAATTTAGCACATATTTGTTAGTATTCGTAAAAACAGTTACTAACCTATGAAAAGAAATGTTAGGGTCCTTTTGCTTGAACTCGACTCGAATCCTTAACACAACACTGAGGCATTTTAAAAACTTAACAACTAAACTAATAAGCAAACTAAACAAACTTAACAAACGAGATTAACCAATGAATAATCCGAAATTCTTTGACTGTGCAGATTTGTTACTCCGATTGACAGATAACGCCACAGTTTGACATTTCATGCAGTTTTTGGTTAATAGTCTGTGGTTTCGAAAGCATAACTAAAATGGCGTCATTTTGGTCTATGGGCGGTCCCAGTGTGGTTAGTGAACAAATATTGCCATATTCGAAACAAAGGAATTATTATTTGTCTCTTTCATTAAGGGACAAGTCAGCTTTGTGTAAATGAGACAGATACATAAATGTACATTCCGCGTCGATATTCTTAACATAACTATAACTTGACATATATAGCTACATTTGTGCGTCATCCTTTATAATTCTTTTATCATGGCCTAATGTAAATAAAATAGGGTGTATAATTTAAAAATTTGAATTTGACATTGACAGTGGACGTGCAAGTAGATAGTCAAGGATTGATCGCAAATCACAATAGCAATAGCGCACACTCAGAACAATGAGTAACATAGAAAGAGCCTGAAAACTATTCATATACTTAAGCTGAAAAGACATTGTAGGTTTTTGTCTTACGCATAGAGTAAAGCTGAAAACACATTGTAGGTTTTTGTCTTACGCATAGAGTAAAGAGTACAAAACTATGGTAAAGAGCACATCTTACATGGTTCGTACGGTCGTCAGAGGGCCCACGTACGTTTTTATTTTTTAATTTCATTGACAAAGGACGGTTTTCTCGTCTGCCAATGACTAAGCTTTTAGGGATGGAAGAGTCGATTTTTATGTACTCTTTATCTCATCTCTATATAAACAAATAAATAATAATTTTATTAAATGAAATCAATCCTAGTTGGCGCTTATTATAAACAGTTCTTATCTGTGATAACCTGTGGTACTATCACATTCGAGTTTGCAACTGTTTTATTGTCAAAACAATGATTCAATTAACATTAAATCACACATCAATCAATTATATAATACTGTGATTGATTAAATTCTGTACACAAACATAGATTACATATTGAGAATAAATTTACTGTGGAAAAATGTTAAGCAACAATGCCGTGTACACATATTAGAAATATTATGTATAAAATGTGTGAATTCTAAAGTGGGCAAGATCGTGTTTCGAGCACACGTCTTGTTCTTGTTGTCTTTTTTTTATATATTTCGACTACCAGTGTCATTTTAAAAGAAAACAAAAAAGAGACTACCTGAAGACAAATAACAAGGTTAACTTTTTTCCTATTATAATTCCTTAAACAGCGCGTGTATTTTGAAATTTTAACATCAATAATTTAATATTTGATTGTATAAAAAATTACTCCGTTATCTTTAGTATGATACTTTATTATCTTTAGTACAAATAGGTACTCACTATTTGTTCCCATACTTCTTACTTTAAGTGAGCATATTTGTATTCTTTACATTTAACATTATAAATAATTTCTCTATTACGCACATACTCTGATTGTTTTTCTTCCATTTTTTAAATGAACGCACAGACGAACTTTTGGCTAATTACTGATAATTAAATAAATAAATACACTTAACAGTCACATACATAGTCCTGACCCCACATTAAGATCAATAAGTGTTGTGTCGTGGGTATCGGGAACTACGAGAGACTTTTCGGTCTCTCAAACATCCAGACCCGAGACCAATACTTACTGGGTCTCACAAACATTTGTCTCGGTGCGGGGCGCGAACCCATGGCCTCTCGTTTTCACAGGCGGCGTCTAACCAACTGCGCCACGGAGGCTGTCAATTACATCCAGTCTAGTATTTACAACACAACTGGTCAAAGAACTGCGGTGTTTATTTCTGTTAAGTCAAGTTAGATTACCAGCAACACGCATGTAAATAATTAGAAATGTCCAAATTGTATTCAACAATTTTAATTTGTATGCAGATTGAATAAAGAAATTATACCTTGTACGTATTATAAATTCTAATTTAATTGTAAGTTTTAAGAAATGTTATATTAGTTTGGCTTAAAAAGCTGGTAGCCATATTTACAAAACCTATTGTTGTGTAAACTCAAGTTTGTCCACAATCCCAAATCACTCAAAAGAGCTGTGGTGCACGGAGAAATTGTTACTTTTTTCTCTCTTCAAATTTAATTACATTGGACATTATTATCATTACTACTATTGGACTACTAGTATAAATGTACATTGTATAAATTATGAAAGAATATTTTAATGAAAGCGTTGTAGATATTTTTTACTTTCATTTCTAGTTCCTAATTTCACCACTTGTTAATTTCTGTTAGTTGCGCTGTATGTCTCAGACGTTTTTTGTTTTTGAAGGTCATGCCCTCGAATTTCGACCGACAGTGTGCACACAACAAAAGAATCTATTGTTCAGATCGCTGTAAGACGCGTTGCTCTAGTATTTATGGCCGCTTCTTTACTCTATGCGTAAGACAAAAACCTACAGTTTGTTTTCAGCATAAAGAGTACAAAACTATGGTAAAGAGCGCGACTGATATGGTTCGTACGGGTCGTCAGAGGGCCCACGTACGTTTTTATTTTTTTAATTTCATTGACAAAGGACGGTTTTCTCGTCTGCCAATGACTAAGCTTTTAGGGTATGGATAAGTCGATTTTTATGTACTCTTATCTCATCTCTATATAATAAATAAATAATATTTTTTTTTAAAATGAAATTAATCCTAGTTGGCGCTTATTATAACAGTCCTAAGTCCTGTGATAACCTGTGGTACTATCACATTCGAGTTTGCAACGGTTTTATTGTCAAAATCAATGATTCAATCATATTAAATCACACATCAATCAATTATATAAATATTAGATTGATTAAATTCTGTGCGCAAACATAGATTACACATTGAGAATAAAATTTACTGTGGAAAATGTTTAGCAACATGCCGTGTTACATATATTAGAAATACTTATGTATAAAATGTGTGAATTCAAAGTAGGCAAGATCGTGTTTCGAGCACACGTCTTGATATTACTACTAACAGTGTCAGTTTTAAAAGAAAACAAAAAAGAGACTACCTGAAGACAAATAACAAGATAACCTTTTTTCCTATATAATTCCTTAAACAGAGCGTGTACTTTGATATTTTAACATCAATAACTTAATATTTGATTGTATAAAAATACTCGGTTATCTTCAGTTCAGTACCTATTGTTCCCATACTTCTTACTTTAAGTGAGCATATTTGTATTCTTTATATTTAACATTATAATAATTTCTCTTTTACGCGCACATACTCTAATCGTTTTACTTACATTTTTTAAAGGAATGCACAGACGAACTTTTGGCTAATTACTGATAATTAAATAAATAATACACCTACAGTAACATACATAGTCCTGACCCCACATTAAGATCAATTAAAGTGTGTATCGTGGGTATCGGGAACTACGAGAGACTTTTCGGTCTCACAAACCAACAAACCATACCCGAGACAAATACTTGTGGCCTCACAAACATTCTCTCGGCGCGGGGATCGAACCCGCGGTCCCTCGTTTCAGCAGGTGCGTCTAACCAATGCCCACGAAGGCTGTCAAACGTCCAGTCTAGTGCGAGTCGAGTATTTACAAATAACTGATCAAAGAACTGCGGTGTTTCTTTCTATTAAGTCATTAATTCCCAGCAACCACCTCATGT